>CM067301.1:7531995-8203541 GCA_034231615.1 Meghimatium bilineatum
ATGGTACGAGAGATTAGATGAGAGAGAGTGCGAGCGAGAGAGAGAGAGAGAGAGAGGTAGAGGCCAAAACGGCAAGATGAGTCGAGAAAATAGAAGAAACCACTAAGCACATATGACCGAAGAGCAGGGAAAAGATACGATCCCCATGTTTCTTTTCCATGTTAGATTCATTGTCCTGTTGTCTTTTGACTGTCCTGATGAAGGCTTTTTAGTCGAGACGTCTTCTGTCTCTGTATCTCGTTGTTAGGTTGTTTTATGTCTTATTTTATTAAATCTTCTACCTATTTTCTTTCAACCGTTTTCGTTCTCAATTATTTCATTATAATATTTGTAAACAAAAATTAGTAGTAGTTATACATAACATATTTTTACTTATTTCCTATATATATCATATAGTACGTATTCCATATGTATTTCCTATATAGTATATGTTACTCATTCCCTATATACTTCATATATATTATACTGCAATATCAGGTCGAAACTCTAGATGATGATCGTGTGTTGAACATTATGAGATGAAGAAAGTTCAGTTTATCGGTGTGTACTCTAAAATTGTTGAGGATGAGGAAACTCCTTACACTATGAGTACCTAGCTCTGGACAGATCATAGTATGTCCAACAAAAGCATGGGTCCGAGGTATCCGAGGTAGCAACTGAACTCTCTAAGGTTTCTTGTCTCAAAGAGACTCAGAGGGGTATTTAAATGTATAAATGACATGCTTAAAATCGTCATAAGAGAGTCTCAACATAACGGAATGTCATCTATTAATGTGTTCTGTTGCATGGGTGGTTTGTCTAGTGGGCCATTTGGTGGTAACCACATTGGTGGGATATAACCGCATGAGTGTACATTGTAATAACGACTCTTGACATCAAATACAAGTCCTAATATCATTGCAAAATACAGATTCACAACACGCGCGGAAATAAATATAATAAAGTAACATTGACCAGGCACATCCCCTTTCAGTCTGCTCTCATAGTACCAAACACAAATTGGAAGCCAAACTTTGTCCAGAAATGTATTCTGTATCAGAAACAGACGGTAGACGGGTTAGTAAATATCAAGACGGCATTGACTTATTGACTTAGCGGTTTTACGTCAATTCCTGTCATTGAAACATCTCCTTAACGTGGTTCAAGGTGCAGGAAGGTCTCCTTCAAGAAGATAAGAACTGTCCGGTACAGTCATAATTATCTATGAAAACATTTACGTGATTCTATTATCTTGAATAAGGATATATATCTCGTTTACCCTTGTTTCTCGTAAATTACAGTCATGAGAACTCAAACACTGGGGAATCCGTAAAATCCTTATATAATGATATTTTCCGACTTTTTCTGTAAATATCATTGTCTGTTGACACGCAGTAAGACGGATAGCCATATAAAACCTGCTGATTATCTGGAAAAATATCCTAAACTTATTCATTTACTTTTTTTCTGTTCATCAGTTACCTATGCAATTTATACTCAAAGTGACCAACAAAAATCACGGCAATATTTTAAGGAGTCACTTTAGAAGACTTTTTTTCCAATGAGCTAGTAAGTCTTATATTGAAGAGTGATCCCCACAGAAGTGTGTAATTGACGAGAGAATCGGACAGATAAGCAACGGTGAGATCAACCACGGACGTCTAGTGACACACACATGAACGAAGCATAGGCGTCAGAGACAGAGACAGTGTCAGTGTTTACTTAAAGAACTACCTCAAACACTATATCATTTATCCTAGTCTCTGGGAGACTACAGCTCTTGATCACTCAGCTTAGCACACTCATATCACCACTTGTATCACACAATATAAACAAGAGAGAACACTGCGGGTAATCTACCGGAGACAGAAACGGAAGGATAGATCCGAAAAGGTTCTTACTCAGGACCCTCTGCACGCATGCAAGCACTGCAACAGATTTTTCCTGGTACGAATCGGACTCCTCCGGTATCCACGAACAACTAAACTAAACTAAACTAAAATAAACTAATCTAAACTAAACTCATCAAACAATATTTTTGTTTTTCACCATTTGTCATCACATGTTTCCTGTTTTTCATGACATGCTCATCGTCGTTTGCGAAGGAGGAGCATCATCATCATCTAAAATCAATAATTTATGTAGCGTTTCTTTTTATATCTAAATGTCCATAGTTTATATACCGTTTTATATCTAAATGTTCATAGTTTATATACCGTTTTATATCTAAATGTCCATAGTTTATATACCGTTTTATATCTAAATGTTCATAGTTTATATACCGTTTTATATCTAAATGTTCATAGTTTATATACCGTTTTATATCTAAATGTTCATAGTTTATTTAACTTTTTTATATCTAAATGTCCATAGTTTATATACCGTTTTATATCTCAATGTCCATAGTTTATATACCGTTTTATATCTAAATGTTCATAGTTTATATACCGTTTTAAATCTAAATGTCCATAGTTTATTTAGTTTTTTTATATCTAAATGTCCAAATCTTATGTAGTTTTTTATGTATAAATAGTCGTGGTTTATGTAGCGTTATATATCTAAATATCCATAGTTTAAGTAGCATTTTATATCTTAATTTACGTGGATTATGTAGCATATGCTTTTATAACTAGCTGTTGGTTATTTATGTACACACACTAAATGTATCACGTGAAACACATCGTCGCTGGCATATTTATGGCAACCAGGTTCCAAGTCCAGATATTTTCTCATAATAACTGCATTTACCCAAAAATTATCATCCGCTAAAAACTGATATTTCAATCTATTTTTAAATATTCTAATTTTATTTCTTTGAGAAGTGACAGGTCACGTTCACCCCTTAGTAAATGACAGTTGGCCTGGTAGATATTCATTTTACGAAACGGATACACATCTGCTTCTTGGTGTTATGTGATCTATTTTATTGATTGTGTAGCCATGACCGACAGAAAGAGAAGAACACTGTATACAATTAATTAGGCCTGTATTTGTTACTTTTCGAATATTGTCGTTGTTTCCGTTGATCATTATTCATATATTTGAAATCACATGCCAAAAATAGCCATGACGACTCCAAGTATATAGACAATGACAAACAGAGAACACGACAATAGTTAAAAGCGTAACGAATGAAGTCCTAAGTATTTCTGTGCACAAGTGTTATATACAGTCAGAGGTCACGGTTTAGTGATATTAATATTTCTAGTGAGATTGATATTTTTATTGATTGTATCTATTTTTTAAATTTGGAAATAGATTAGAAACAATAACTAAAGAAAAGAAATGCAGAAGATTGTTTCTTGCCAGCAAGATATTAACAACAATATAAAAAAATGCGTTGAGGCAATTGGTTAAAACAATTTGACGGACAGAAGGGAGCACGTAGCGTGATACGATGTATAGAAATAAACGGAAATAAGGAGGAAAAATATATGAACAGAGAAACAGAAAAAGCGTTCGAGAAGGAAAGAAAAGAATTAATAAATGAAGTGTGAAAGAAATGATGAAACCCTGTCTTCGTCTCCGTTAGTTTTCAAATTTCGGTTGCATATCAGAATGTATTCTGGAGTTGAGAACGTAAGTGTGTTTATAGATTGACAGTGATATTTGCGCGTTTCTACCAGACACATCCGACTTCAGAATGATTTATGGATCACATTGACATATGGGATAGATTAATTAATTCCACCCCCAAAACCTCTTTAGTTGCCTCTTGCGACAGGCATCGGAGATCATATTTGTGAAATTCTTTGTACCCCTTTAGAGACCAGCACCAGAACGACGATCATTGTGGACGTTCGTAATTATGAGCATACACATTAATGTCCACAACAACAATAAGACTGCAAGGTGCAGATATCGCACTCAAGATGTAAACAATGACAGAACACATTCCGTTCTCCGGACTACATTCTGCTAATCTACATGAGTTTAATAACGAACGCAGAAGAAGAAGAATCAAAATAATCACAACCGTTATCAACATTATCAGCAGAAATATCTCTAGGATCACGGTTATAATCCATTTTGTTGTCATAATCATCATCATTATCATCATTACCATTGTCATCATTACCATTATCATCATTACCATTATCATCATTAACATTACATCATTATCATCATTATTCTACTCTTCTTCTTCTTCGTTCGTTCTCAAACTCCTGCAGATTAGCAAGATGTAGTCCGGAGAAAGGAATGCGTTGTGTCATGGTTGACAGAATTGCTGCGATATCTGCGCCTTTAGGCCTGACACATCCGACTTCAGCATGGCTATGGATCACTTACCCTATATGGGATGGGACAGCCAACTCCATCCCATAACCTCCTTAGTCGTCTTTTACGACATGTATGGAAGGTAAATAGTGTTGCTATTCTTTGCTCCCCTTTCGGGCCGCGGCAACACACGGGCGATCATCGTTATTACAACTATCATCATCTTTATCCATGTAACCATTAATATCAACATTCCAATCCCGCCGAAGACGGATGTGTCGGGTATTTGTGACAAACAAAACGGCAACGCAACACAATTTCCATTTTGTGGACTACATTATGATGGACATCTAGTAGGACTATTGATCTGCTACATGAGAGATCCAACGGGAGTTTGAGAATGAACGCTGAAGAGGATGAAGAAGGACACTATCTTCCTTCATTGTTTTCATTACTATCGTCAGCACAACAACGAACATTGTTGCTAGTCCTGCAATAATTATCATCATTTCTACATACATCATTGCCGCTAGTCCTGCAATAATTATCATCATTTCTACATACATCATTGTCGTTAATCCTGCAATAATTATCATCATTTCTATAAACATCATTGTCTCTGATGTTTGGTAATTATTGGTACCATGCCATGTGGAAACTAAGGTTCTCCATCCATTTTTATTTTATGTACTTAATTTCTTATCGGCCAATGATGACACATTAGGCTCTAGTCACTTTGGACCATGTTGAGCGGCTCCTTGCAAGTTGATGTAGCTCTTGTGTATTGTTTATTCACAATAGTTGGCTTTCCCAGATTATTATTCCTAGATATTTTGTGTGATCCACATTTTTTAAATTCTACCATCCATGTGAATGTTTGCTCAGGATGTCTGTTTTCATCCACTCTACGTACATGGTCGATGCAATTCAGTCTTCTTCATTGAGCATTTGACACATAGTCATGGTTTGTCTCTTCCTCCAATAAATTATAAGTTTTAAAATCTGTCAATCGTGTGTTTAATATTCTTCAAAGGCAGTTGTTCCTCCCTTCTTATATAAGTTAAATTTATTTCGGATTTAGCAAAGAATGAAATTTGTTTGGGCTCCTTCCGACATTAACAGTCACCCCTGCTTAGTTTGTCCCAAAACATCATCATCATCATTGTCAGCACTATTGTTAAACCATCATCATCATTCATATGGCCAAAACAGTCATCAACGATATTGCCACAGCATCGACCAGCTTCCAGAGCATTAAATATGTATATGAGTTATATCTGTGGTTCGTTATTCAGTTTAAACAACCTTCCATAACCACACGATAAGTCAGTGCTATAGGGATACTATATTGGATACGTCCACGCAAAGATTCCTTCGGAGATTTCTATCTTCAGCGATGCGGAGAAGAGTGGAACAATCTTGCAATGTCCACTTTTTGTTGCTGTCTGCCCATAATTGTCTTTTCCCCTCTCTTCTTCTTTCATCCTAGACTGACCTGCAATACCGCTATTAACAGGACTCACACCGGCATACAAGTCCAAATCATGCAAGGATTTGTTGTTTTACTATTGATAATAGTGATCCTTGTGGACCTGCCAGACTTGTGTTCGAATGTATGTATTCCAAAGTATGTATTAGAATATATGTATTCCAATGTATTAATTCCAATGTATGTATTCCAATGTATGTATTCTAATGTATGTATTCGAATGCATGTATTAAAATGTATGTATTCGAATGT
The DNA here is from genome assembly GCA_034231615.1 of Meghimatium bilineatum. Classification (NCBI taxonomy): domain Eukaryota; kingdom Metazoa; phylum Mollusca; class Gastropoda; order Stylommatophora; family Philomycidae; genus Meghimatium; species Meghimatium bilineatum. The sequence continues at coordinate 7,537,934 of CM067301.1, forward strand.
ATGTATTCGAATGTATGTATTAAAATGTATGTATTCGAATGTATGTATTCCAATGTATGTATTCGAATGTATGTTATCATATGTAACTATTCCAATGTATGTATTCGAATGTATGTATTCCAATGCATATAGTATAATATATGTATTCCAATGTATGTATTCCAATGTATGTATTCTAATGTATTTATTCGAATGTATGTATTAAAATGTATATATTCGGATGTATGTATTCCAATGTATGTATTATAATGTATTTATTCGAATTTATGTATTAAAATGTATAAATTCGAATGTATGTATTAAAATGTATGTATTCGAATGTATGTATTAAAATGTATGTATTCGAATGTATGTATTCGAATGTATGTATTCCAATGTATGTATTCGAATGTATATATTCGAATTTATGTATTTCAATGTATGTATTCGAATGTATGTATTCGAATGTATGTATTAAAACGTATGTATTCGAATGTATATATTTGAATGTATGTATTAAAACGTATGTATTCGAATATATGTATTTCAATGTATGTATTCGAATGTATATATTCGAATTTATGTATTTCAATGTATGTATTCGAATGTATGTATTCGAATGTATGTATTAAAATGTATGTATTCGAATCTGATAAATGCTTGAACAGACAACATCAAGGAATGGACAGGACAAGATATTTCCTCACTCAGCCACATCGCTGAGGATATAAATTGTTGTAGGAATCTGTGTGCTGAGGTATTCAATGTGATACCCCTACACCCTGAAGGTTTACGGGTTTATTGTTTGGTTTATTGTTTGGTTTATTGTTTGGTTTATTGTTTGGTTTATTGTTTGGTTTATTGTTTGGTTTATTGTTTGGTTTATTGATTGAATAATTGATTCGTCTCTCAGAACTGCTGTCAAAGAAAACTATGATTAACTCCGGATATTGAAGACTTTCAGGATGTGACAATGAAAGACGGTGGCAAGCTAGCACAGAACAGAGATACATTGTGACAATGGGGACAACCATCTATAAATGACACGTTACATATATACATAGATTCGTCTTTCCTTGCCTGCAGTGAATGACCAACTGTCACAAGCAAACCTCATAAAAGATAGCAGTAATAAATTATTGTGATCTCCCATATAAAACGGATATTGCTTTTCCATATTAAATCCCATTTCAATTTCTACTGCAACCCCAAGGGTGCTCAGATTTGTGTTCTCACGTCAGCCGTGTCCAGATCTATTGTGATGATAACTTTCAAAGCATATTCTGAACTATGAGCGTGTGATAAACGTGTGTGGGTTTGTGTTGTGACCATCGACGTTATAAGACATGTGGGATAAATTGTGAGTCTCATTCCAAACTTACGCGTTTAACTTTACCCGTAATTTCCATTGTCTGCTAACACAAAGTATACACAAACTAACCAATGGATGGCACGGAAAAAAATCAAATGTGCTACTTTAGAAAGATGCTGTACGATGAGACTGCAGGTTTTATAATTGAAGAAAGTCCCGCTGTGTTTCTGCTTGTCTCGCTTGAATGAAATTAGTTAACAAGTTCAATGAAACAGAACGGATCAATGATTCTCTGCAAATATTGATAAATATGACTAGGATAGAATTACTGGTATAATACATACTTTATCATTATTATATTTAATGTTTTCCTTATTTATTACGCGTACCTATTTTTTTTTTTAAACCCAATAAAACATGGTCGCATATACAGATTCGCTAAATAAGGGGTTGGAAGGAGCGTAGTTGAAAAAACTCCATTTCACTTATGGGAGAATGTTTATTATTAATAATCATCACAGAAATGGGATGTGTCGGGCAATTTGCGCAAATAAAAGGCGAGACCATAACTTTTCGTTTTATAGACTCATCATCATTATCTAGTGCCGTCTCCGCAAAGAAAGTTCGTTGTAACTTACCCTATTTGTAACTCCAACATACCCTATGTGGTGATGCACTCAGCTAGACTCCAGATTGTCCATCTTGTGATGTTACTCTCCCACTTGTATCTCTGCCTACCTTTTGTTTTCTTCTCTTTGACTTTACCCTCAAGTAAGGTCTTCAACAAGGTGTGATGTCTTTTAATGTGTCCAAACGTCCGTGTGTTACCGGGTCCCGAAAGGGAAGCAAAGAATGACAACACTGTTTACCCTCCATGCATGTCATAAAAGGCGACTAAGGAGGTTATGAGATGGAGTTGGCTGTCCCATCCCACATAGGGTCAGTGACCCACAACGATGCTGAAGTAGGATGTGTCGGACCGAAAGGCGCAAATATCGCAGCAATGCTGTAAACCATGATACAATTCATTCCGTTCTCCTGACTACATCTTGATAATCTGCAGGAGTTTGAAAACGAACGCATAAAAAGAAGAAATGTGTCCAAAGCTTTATTTGCCTGATCCATATTTCCTTTAGTAATTCTTTCTAATATTAAGTTTTATAGAACCTACTTATTTGTTATTTTGTTTTTTTTATGTTCTTCCTATTCTTCTATATGTATGACCTTTTCCGTATTGTAGACTCATTTAGCAACAACACGAAGCAATTCGTTGAATATTTTCTCAGGAATGAGACTTTTCAAGCAGTCATATCACAACGATGGAAGATTTTCTCAGGAATGAGACTTTTCAAGCAATCATATCACAACAATGGAAGATTTTCTCAGGAATGAGACTTTTCAAGCAATCATATCACAACAATGGAAGATTTTCTCAGGAATGAGACTTTTCAAGCAATCATATCACAAAAATGGAAGATTTTCTCAGGAATGAGACTATTCAAGCAATCATATCACAACAATGGAAGATTTTCTCAGGAATGAGACTTTTCAAGCAATCATATCACAACAATGGAAGATTTTTGTTTGTGTCTTTCTCGTTTTACGTCCTTATCTTTAAATATATTATTTCGGAAAAATGTTGTTCTCACACGCAGGTTTTGCCTACAGGCATCCAGAGATTCGGCCGTGTTTTCCCAGTTTTTGGATTCTATGTGGAAGCCTTTCATTGAGAATTTACAGATGTCTCTGTAACTCAGCATTGGTCTACCGCGAGACCGATGGCCTTCAGTAAAGACCCCGAATAGTGCCTGTTGTATGATGATGCCGTGTGGCATTCTGTAGACGTGGCCCAGCCAACGGATTGTATTTATATGTTTCTATGACACGTCGTATCTCAGTGCGAGGCAACACTTCCATGTTGGTGATTTTGTCCTGCCATTTCTTCTTCTTCTGCGTTCGTTCTCAAACTCCTGCAGATTAGCAGGATGTAGTGCGGAAAACAGAATGCGCTGTGTCATGGTTTACAGCATTGCTGAGATATCTGCACCTTTCGGCCTGACACATCTGACTTCAGCAGGGCTTTGGGTCACGGACCTTATATGGGATGGGGCAGACAACTCCATCCCATAACCTCTTTAGTCACCTTTAACGACATGCATAGAAGGTAAACAGTGTTGCTATTCTTTGCTCCCCTTTCGGGCTCCGGCAACACAAGGGCGTCCTGTCATGTGATGTTTAACATTTTGCGGAGACATCTTAGATGATAGATGTTCAGTCTCATCTCATGTCCAAGGTCAGATGCGGCCACAATAACGCATAAAATCTCTCAACGTACTTATAAACAAGGACAAAATTCTTAACCGAATTTGATAAAATTAATACAACATATGGTCATCAACATCATCATCATTATGTTATTGACGGACAAGAACATCCGAACTTCGAGTCGCTCTCCACATTTATATTTCAAGTACATTTCCATGCCTTCGGTTCACTTATCGATTCAGTGATTTACGATCTTGATTATCTCGTACCAATTCTATGTATCACCTGGTCATTTGATTGCCATTTTCTTCGTATGATGTGTTACGTTTTAAGTGAGCGCTCTATGACTTTTCACCACTCTGTGAACATGCTGAGCGCGCACTGCTCACTTCCTGTTCATCATTGATTTGCTCACCATTAAACAAACCGGCACCGACAGACACTTCCATCAGATTTGAACTGCTAGTCTGTCACATTAAGTGAATATGGCGTGCTACCCAAGAGCTTTCTCTTGTCACAGTGTATCATGCGATCTGTTGATTACAGTTCTTGTCGGATGTAGTTATTTTTAATAGTAGTTTGTTTCAAGAGAAACCACAAATGCACGCATAATTATGCGTTCATCTATCTTTTACATCATCGTCTTTACTTTCTCAATTGTTGTAGTGCCATATTCTTTCCAGAACGTTTCTTGGTCGTGGATACTCTGAACGCATATCTGTCCCTTATAGGCAGACCTGCATTGGCCAGGATGTATTGGTCGTGGATACTCCGAAAGAATTTATGTCCCTTATAGGCAGGCCTGCATTGGCCAGGATGTATTGGTTGTTGATACTCTGAACGCATATCTGTCCCTTATAGGCAGGCCTTCATTGGCCAGGATGTATTGGTCGTGGATACTCTGAACGCATATCTGTCTCTTATAGGCATGCCTTCATTGGCCAGGATGTATTGGTCGTGGATACTCTGAACGCATATCTGTCCCTTATAGGCAGGCCTGCATTGGCCAGGATGTATTGGTCGTGGATACTCTGAACGCATATCTGTCCCTTATAGGCAGGCCTGCATTGGCCAGGATGTATTGGTCGTGGATACTCTGAACGCATATCTGTCCCTTATAGGCAGGCCTGCATTGGCCAGGATGTATTGGTCGTGGATACTCTGAACGCATATCTGTCCCTTATAGGCAGGCCTGCATTGGCCAGGATGTATTGGTCGTGGATACTCTGAACGCATATCTGTCCCTTATAGGCAGGGCAGCATTGGCCAGGATGTATTGGTCGTGGATACTCTGAACGCATATCTGGCCAGGGACATGTTCATACATTCTTCGATGTCTCTGACCCATCGTCTACTTGGTCTTCCATCCTTCTCTGTTCTGGCACTCTGTCATCTAGAATCAGCCTTTCGATACCATCATGTCTCTAAGTGTCCAAAATATTGTAGCTTCCTTCTTATGATAGTATTTAGCAGCCACCCTTTATTTATTTCAGTAATTTCAAAATGTCATTTCTTCTTTTTCTCTATCCATTATATTAGTAGGATCTTTCTGTAGCACTTCATTTCAAATGAATTTATTCTTCTGGATATTGTCTTGTTTAAAGTCCACGTCTTGCATCCATATGTTGCCACTGGGAAAACACATGATCTTAAAATGACTATTTTAGTGTCGTTATTACTACTTTGCCACAGCTTTCTCATTCATGTTGACTGTTACTATTGCTAGTCTTCTTCTAATCTCGACCGAACAATCTCCGGAACTGTTTATATTTGCTCCCAGATATTCGAATTTGTTTACACATTCTAGTTCTATATTGTCTATTTTGATTTTCGGTTCATGTTTGTTTTATCTGTTGTCATAATGTTTTTCTGTGCGTTTAGATATAGATTTTTGATTTCTCTGTGTTTCTTTGCTGTTGTGCCTAACTGTTTAAGTCCCTCAGGATGTGTAGTAAGGAGGACTGTTTCATCTGTATATACAATTTCTGGAATCTTGTAACCACTTATACTTAATGAATGAAATTAATTTTCTTCTGGTTCTTCTCCTACATTTGTTATTATAATCTCTCCATGGGTGTTAAAAAAGATAAGGTGATAGACTGCACCCCCTATCTCTCTCTCTCTCTCTCTCTCTCTCTCACCTTTTAATTGTTTACTTTTTCAATGGTCATATACTTGAATATATTTTTTTCCACGTGTGTTCTCAAACTGCCAGTGGTAAGCCGGATGTAGTGCATCTAAAGAAATGAGCTGTGTAATGGCTTATAGCCAGCGACTTCGATATATACTTCATTGGCCAGACATATTATGTTTCAGCACAGTGTGGGCTGAGGCAGACATATTGGCCAGAGGAAACAACACTGGAATCAAAGCTCTATGGGACACTGTATGAACTACAAAAACAGCGAGTTTTATTAATGAGACAGAATTACAGATAGACATGTTTCAAGTGAACGAAAGAAGAAGAAGAAGAAACACAGTTTGGGAATCAATGGGCAGGCATTATAGTTCCCTGTCTATTGTCTATCTCCAGGTGGAAGCTGGTTGATAGCATCCACACTTTCCGTTAAGCGTTGGGGTGAGAGCTGTAGGTTTCTCTTCAATGACAAAGGTGATGCCTGAGTCGTACTGTCTGCGTTTGTGGAGGGTGGTCGTGATGTTATCGATCCATCTCTTTCTTCCCTTGGCTCTGTATCCACATGATCGTTTGTTATAAACTCTCAGTACTATATGGGAGAAGACCTAATTGCTGAGTCGTAAGTTATGAATAATTAATTATGTCATTGCTTTAAAATGCCATCAGCTGTCTAAAAAACACATATTGTCGCGGAGTAATAAATGGATGTTTGCTGACCCACTTTAATCTTAGAATGAACAGAGTATAGTTAGAAACGTATAGGCAGTTCAAACAACATTTAATATTATCATCCCATGCCGCAACATCGTCGAAGGTTATCATTCTATGCCAAACCATCATCGAAAGTTATGATTCCATGTCCAGCTATCATCGAAAATTATCATTCCATGACCAACCATCTTCAAAAGTTATCATTCCATGCCCAACCATCATCGAAAGTTATCATTACATGCTCAAACACAATCGAAAGTTATCATCCCATGCCCAAACACCATCGAAAATTATCATCCCATCCATCATCGAAAGTTATCATTACATGCTCAAACACAATCGAAAGTTATCATCCCATGCCCAACCATCATCGAAAGTTATCATCCCATGCCCAAACATAATCGAAAGGTATCATTCCATGCCCAACCATCATCGAAAGTTATCATTACATGCTCAAACACAATCGAAAGTTATCATCCCATGCCCAAACACCATCGAAAATTATCATCCCATCCATCATCGAAAGTTATCATTACATGCTCAAACACAATCGAAAGTTATCATCCCATGCCCAACCATCATCGAAAGTTATCATCCCATGCCCAAACATAATCGAAAGGTATCATTCCATGCCCAACCATCATCGAAAGTTATCATTACATGCTCAAACACAATCGAAAGTTATCATCCCATGCCCAAACACCATCGAAAATTATCATCCCATGCCCAACCATCTTCGAAAGTTATCATTACATGCCCAAACACAATCGAAAGTTATCATCCCATGCCCAAACATTCTAAGAAAATTTGGGACAATTCTATGGCTTATCATTTATGACCCCATATAGAAGATAATATCCCTAAATGAATTTCATAAAGTGGGTGTACAAATAGCCCAGCATAGAAAACGTACAATATGTGAGATGAAAAAACTGAGAAAAGCCTCAAGAGTGACCAATCTAAACATGAGAAATGTTGAAATCAGAAGATTCGGTATAAAACCATGCACAGAATACATCGGGGAAACAACAAATAAAATGTTTTTGTTATCTTATGAGAATGAATCATAACCAACTACCACAAGAACATATAACATGATAAGATCCGGATACAAGGCCAGAGGAAGATTTAGAAAAAGATGGATAGATATAATCAAAACAGCCCTGGAAAAATATGGATTAAACACAGCCAAAGCGACACATCTGTCTTTGATAGACAACTAAAGCTCCTAGTCACCACCTCTACGCTTAACGGCAAGTGTGGATATTCTGACCATCATCCACCTGGGAATAGACAACAGACAAATAGTCATCATCATCATTTGACAGACGAACAACAATCTCATAACTAAAGATAATTTTAGCTAAGTATATTTTACCGATATTTTACTGATATTTTACTGGGTTTTTTTACCGATATTTTACTGATATTTTATTGATATTTTACCAATATTTTGCTATTTTACAGACAAAAAGTGTGATATTTGAGAAAGATACATTTTTGTCAAACATTGTGCTCCGAATTACTGCGGGATTGAATTTGTATACCCACGTGAATCCCTCGCTCATTTATCACATCTTAGGCAAACAAGATAGGTCCACAAATTTTACAATTTATTACTTTCTTTTCTCTTCTCGATAATACGGTAGTAATCGTAATAAATTGTTAAGCAGAAGACATTTACGGGCACTTACAAAGTAGTCACATAATATGGAATAAGGGCACTTGCAAAGAATTGACATAAAATGGAATAAGGGCACTTACAGAGAATTGACATAATATGGAATAAGGTAACTTACAGAGAATTGACATAATATGGAATAAGGGCACTTGCAAAGAATTGACATAAATGGAATAAGGGCACTTACAGAGAATTGACATAATATGGAATAAGGTCACTTACAAGGAATTGACATAATATGGAATAAGGGAACTTACAAGGAATTGACATAATATGGAATAAGGGAACTTAACAAAGAAGTCACACAACATGGAAATACAAGTGCAAGAACTCTCGTATACACACGTATTTTGATCACATAACACAAACTCACGCAGAACGATATTTTATAACATCATTATTTTGAAATAAGTGTTAAACCGTCTAGTTGGTAAATCTTTATTCGTGCGACAGAATGTAGAAGGGACGAGCTCACGAGACATAGACTTTGTTGACGATGCTCTCTGGCAGTTCCAAAATCAATTTCTTTCAAACTGCCTCAAATTCAGGAAATCAAACACACCTTTACACATCTTGCACGTAGAGTCTCAGACATGTCTTTCCATGATTTTCAATTTATGTTCTTAACAGCGAAGATTTCATAGGAATAGTTACAAATTATGTAGACTCAGCAGAAATGTGGTTTTCTAGAAGAATGTTGAGAACACAATGGAAATATCAAAAAATTAATGAAGATATATTGACAGAAGTTAATTCAAAAAGAGGGCTGTTCACTTACATCTTAAGTATACAGTCCACATCTCTTTGAGAAATTGCGAGAAGAGGAAAGATAGTGTACATGGTGCGAAGGGGATAGTTGAAAAGCAAGAGGGATGGTGAAGGATCAAGAGAGTGGATGCTGAAAATAATGTGAAAAGACAAGATAACTAACGCCACACCACATGGGCTATAAAAAAAAAGTAAAGTAACCCATAGCATTTATTAATGCCGTATGGGTGTGAGATGTTAGCGATCTCACATTTCAGAGGCTCTGCAAATGAGGGCGGTAGCCATCTCCTCTCCCTCGCAGTATTTCCTCCCCGGATTAATCCGGTACCCATTTAAGGTCGACCCGGGAGCCGTTGCGATCTGAAAAACATTTCCTCCTCAACTGAGGAATGAACCCAAGACCACTCATATGCGAAGCCGGTGCCAACGAAACCACTGCGCTAACGCGGCTCCATACATGGGCTATACGAAATGATTGACATCACACGAACATCAAGTAACTTTCGTGGCTTCACACAAATAATCAACAGTAATCACTTCATTATTAAAAAACCTGGCAATACTGCATATTTTCCTGTTAAAGAGTGCAGAGCAGCTTTTTGACTGTGGAAATCAAGGCCATTTTGCCATAACTGTCGCCGTGACGTGTGCAGGAAGAATTATTTTTATTGCACGTCTGACATTCAAAAATCCATATCCCAATTATGAATTGAACCCGGGACCTCAGGCATCTGAGATCGGCGTTTTAGCCATACTGCAACGCACTCTACATGACGTTATGCCCCGAGAAATCATTCGGCAACCTTAGCAAAAGTCACAGAAATCGTCGTAAATCTAATGACTTGGACTTGGGGAATGTGCTACAGTTGCTATGCTCTGTTGTAAGAAATGCCCTGAGTTAGAAACGCCCGTGTGTTGCCGGGGTCCGAAAGGGGAGTAAAGAATAGCAACATTGTTTACCTTCCATACTGTCGTAAATGGAGTCTATGGAAGTTATGGGATGGAGTTGGCTGTCCCATCCCATATAGGCACAGTGACCCAAAGTCATGCTGAAATCGGATGTGTCAGGCCGAAATACGCAGATATCGCAGCAATGATGTAAACCTTGACACAACGCATTCTGTTCTCCGGACTACATTCTGCTAATCTGCAGGAGTTTGAGAACGAACGCAGAAGAAGAAACAGCTAATAGTGCACATTGCTGTTATTCGCGAAATGATTGCTCTTGACTGCAAATCCCCTCGCCATTTTTTTCCCTTTTATCATGGGTTTTGAAGTAATACACACACAAAAAAGCTCCTTACCCTACGATTCAGATACGTATTGGAGAATACAGTGTTCTATTTGTATTTTTCATTGACTAACACCATACCTTTTTATGTTGTGGCCAGCATCACGCCAGTCGCGTTAACCTTGCCAAGAGACAGATTACATATTTACTTTAGCAGTGTTGATCTTGGAGTCGCTGAGAACTTTTACACAATAATTTTGTTTAAATTAGAAATCGCACCATGGATCATCAAACTAGCTGTTCTCTAATGACTGAACTCCCGCTGTTTTAGTAAATAGTCTGTCTGATACAGAGGTGAAGATAAATGTAAGCTGAGTTTTGAAACACGGTCGCATGTGTGTTGACGGGGTCCCAAAGGGGAGCAAAGAATAGCAACACTGTTTACCTTCCACGCACGTCGTAAAAGGCGGCTAAGAGGTTATGGGATGGAGTTGGCTGTCCCATCCCATATAGGGTCAGTGACCCAAAGCCATGCTGAAGTCGGATGTGCCAGGCCGAAAGCCGCAGATATCGCAGCAATGCTATAAATCATGAAACAACGCATTTCGTTCTCCGGACTACATCCTGGTAATCTGCAGGAGCTTGAGAACGAACGCAGAAGAAGAAGAAGAACCGCGGTCAGAGCGCAAAGTTTAACCATTAGTATTCAATTGCTTAGTCAGTGGCTGACCAGAAACCGGTTGTCCAGCGTCGTCTACAGAAATATACTCAGTAGAGAATGCGTCAATCCTCGACCTTCCCAGAACATGAACCCTGGTACCCTACGTCCTACTGAATGGGTCATCTAAAAGAGTAATATTTATTTCAAACCACGAATAACATTTAGACTCAGAACCCGGATTTGCTGGTCGGCATGCTAGTGACTTAAACCGGGTCCGTCGACGATACTATAAGACTTCTGTACAGAAAATGTAATCATGACATGAAAGACCCATTTCGATTGTTTTCCGTGCATTTCGTTGGACGGGCTTAGCTATTTTTGACATGCGACTTCAAGTATATAAATATTGCTGAAAGAAAATCACGACAATAATTTTAAAAAAAACGTCACTAATGAAGTCCTAATGATTTATGTATAGAGATTCTGTAGAAAATTCTATTCTATTATGTTGACGGTATAGCTTAAACACGTGACTACAGCGGCTTCGTATGTGCTGTTCATACATTACGTCATGATTAGGGGGGAGGAATAGAAAACGTGTGACATTTGTCGACAAGGGTAAGCAAAGTGGTTACAAAAGTTGACACCAACAATGCCGTTTTCTACACCAATCAATTATTGGAATTTCAAACATGTTTCTAAAAATTCTGGAGACAAAAATGTATAGTTTTCTACTTTCATTTTGAAACATATTTAGATGGTGGGGGCGGGGGACTATGAATATTTATTTAAAAAATTAAGTAAGGAGGTCTCTGATATGGGGAGGGCCTTATGGGGGGGGGGATTTAGAACAAATTGGGAAAAAAAAATTTCGAAATTTATAAACAATCCCCACCCCACCCACACCCCACCCCAAAGACATAATTCATTCACAAGACGCCACACCTGAATGTGAAGTAGGTTGATTATATTACCTCGATCACAAACCCAGTTGATGAAGGCACATCTGACTACAGTGATATTGATAATAACAGCCAGGGCAGTGATTATGATGATAATAAAGATGACGATTGAGAAATGAAGCATGAAAGAATCATGATGACATCGTTCTTCATGCAGACAGTGCCATCATCAAACCGATGATGAAGTTTGTAACTCTCCACTGAAGTCCACTCGTTCTTCCTACAGCCAATTTACATTCATTCCTACCCCAGACATGTTCTGATTTCCTGTGCTCTGCTAGTTCATTACGTCTGAAGTTCTAAGACAAGACAAAGTCATTACAGAGGTCAGTCTCTTAATACAGCAAAGCACCAGGTTTGTCGCAAATGGTAGATGATCAAGGAAATCACCCATCTTGATAATAAAATTGGTTGCTGGGCATTCTTAGACTGGTCAGATAATGATGGCGGTGTCTAGTTTGTTTAGGCTATAGTAGACGTCAATGACGTCTTGCAGCATACGAGGAAGTTACAACTCTGGGAGAAATGATAAAAAGTTCAGTGTTTATTCTAAAAACACTTTCTAGTGCAATAGTTTTGTGAGAAAATGTCTCTGATAAATCTCCCCTAATCATCAAATTCTCCCACGTATATAAATATCAACAACGTCTCCTGTATCTCCCTTCTCTTCCTATATTTCACCGTCTATCTAAACGACTTTCTGTATACGTCGTGGCGACTTCATTAGAAAAACGTTTTATTTTCACGGCCTATAGAAAATATCAATGATCTTCTCATCAGGAAGACAAGAAGAAACGACAAGAAGAAACGACAAGAAGAAACGACAAGAAGAAACGACAAAAGAAACGACAAAAGAAACGACAAGAAGAAACGACAAGATGAAACGACAAGCAGAAACGACAAGAAGAAACGACAAGCAGAAACGACAAGAAGAAACGACAAAAGAAACGACAAGAAGAAACGACAAGAAGAAACGACAAGAAGAAACGACAAGAAGAAACGACAAGCAGAAACGACAAGAAGAAACGACAAGCAGAAACGACAAGAAGAAACGACAAAAGAAACGACAAGAAGAAACGACAAGAAGAAACGACAAGAAGAAACGACAAAAGAAACGACAAGAAGAAACGACAAAAGAAACGACAAGAAGAAACGACAAGATGAAACGACAAGCAGAAACGACAAGAAGAAACGACAAGAAGAAACGACAAGCAGAAACGACAAGAAGAAACGACACAAGAAACGACAAGAAGAAACGACAAGAAGAAACGACAAGAAGAAACGACAAGCAGAAACGACAAGAAGAAACGACAAGAAGAAACGACAAGCAGAAATGACAAGAAGAAACGACAAGAAGAAACGACAAAAGAAACGACTGAAACCATATAATAAATTCCAATCTCTGGTCTACATCCTGCTACTATGCAGGAGTTAGAGATAAAAAAACAAAACATAATGACTATGGTGCCCATCAACGAGGAGTTCAGAATGAAAGGTGATAGAAACATACTTGGAAAAGAAAGTAAATGAAGAATGATGTTTACTTAAGATAAAGAAAAACATGATGATGAAAGACGACAAAACGCAGGCATCAACATAAGAAAAATAACAAAAGAAAAAGTGTGAAAAACGGGAATCGAGCTGAAGACGCGAGATTGACAGGGGAAGAAAAACAGAACAAAAATGAAATGAGTAGCAACAGTAAGAAAAACATTTTTCAAGAAAGAGAAAAAAAAATATAGAGAGAAAGAGAGAAAAAATATTACGAGACGAATAAAATGAAAAAGGAGGGACAGTAGGAAATAGAGAGTGGTAATAGAAAAACAGGAAAAAAATATAAACAGTAAGAACTGCAGTAGGACTGTAATTCGAAAGGAGAAATTTGGAAACATAGAAAATGAAGTTTTAATAATAACGGGAAAGACAAGAAAACTAACACAAATCAACGTTTCGAGCAGACATCCTTCATCAAGAGCACACAAAATAATATACGATGATTACATAACGGGACTGTCCTCCAACAATTGCGCTAACAGGGGTACATCGCGTAAAGCAAAAAAATTCTCTGTTTTAGGTTTCGCCAAAATAGAAACGGGTTGTTATAAATTATAGCAATAAATTATGCATTCGACTTGTTTACTTCCTATCTCCCTATGTCAACAACTGGCAATAATTCAGACACTCCCTGCTTACTTATATAAAAATCTACTCACCCTCACCCGCCTATCAAATATTTTAACACAAAATGTACTGTAAAATTTGTTATCATTTCTACAAATTATACGAATTTTTTATTCTTACATTTTAACAATTTAACTGATGTTTTAACTGACGTCAGCGTGACGCTTCTTTTTAACGGACGCAGTACATATGGGATAACCAAACACAATGAAGTCAATCCTCAACTTCTTTCAACCTTTGTATTGTATTAAATGTTTTGTCTTCACAAGAAGTGTGTCCAAACCAGTTCCATTTCCCAGACATGATTTGCATTCATTTAAGATGCTACCACATAATTATTCTTCTTCATCGCTCATTCTCAAGCTCCCGCTGGATCTCCCTTGTAGCAAGACCATGGTCCTACTAGATTTTCAGCAGGATGTAGTCCAGAGAATGGAAATGCGTTGTGCCGCCGTTTTATTTGCGTCAATTGCCCGACACATCCGTCTTCGGCGACCAAATTAGCATTCAATCTATCTGATTTTCATTTAATGACACCTAGCAGAGTTAGGGCCAAGGCAAAGAGATATTAAGACAATGCTACAACGCAGCTTGACGGTTCTGGACACAACGCTACCACGCCGAAGACGGATGTGTCGGTCCATTGGCGTAAATAAAACGGCGACACAACGCAAAACGATTCTCTGGACTAAATCCTGCTGGAAATCTAGTAGGACAATTGTCATGCAACAAGAGAGATCTGACGGGAGTTTAAGAAAGAACTTTGAAGAAGAAGAAGAAGAAGGCCACACCGCTACAACAGTACAGTCTGGTCAATGATGTGAGATATAATAAATGTTGCAACAGTTTATTATATGCAAAAACTGCCTAACAGAGCACGACAATTTAGTCATATATGTTTGCCTTGCTTACAAAAATTAAATGTGGCAGAGGGGTTAGCGGCAGTATCATAATCTCAGCTTAAGTAATTGTATGTATGAGGTTCATGAAAAGTAGGTAAACTATTCACGTTGTTCTGGCAATACTACTTCAAGTAAGAGTGATGGTTTAAACTTCAAGACAAGTTTAGAAGTAATGATCTGTATTGGATGGTTCAATCATAATCGCCATCATGGCTAATACACCCACCGCCACATTCATCATTATCCTCGCATCCATTACCTGTATGAAAACTCCGGGCAACATCTCCATTACCACCATCATAATTATCATCATCAACACCACCATCATCATCACATCGAATTCTTTCACCACCACAAACGCCAACATCCCCAAATCCACCACACCACAATCATAATAATAACCACCCTCATCATTATCATCATCATCATAAATATCATCGTCACTTACTTCACCACCATTATCATATCACAACCCCTACCACCATCATACGTAGCATTGACACATCATCCATCACAAACATCATCATCTTCACTGCCCGTGTGTTCCCGGGGCCCGAATGGGGAGCAAATAATAGCAGCACTGTTTATCCTCCATGCATGTCGTAAGAGGCGACTACAGAGGTTATGGGATGGAATTGGCTGTCCCATTCCACAAAGTGTCAGTGACCCAAAGCCATGCTGAAATCGGATGTGTTAAGCCAAAGGCGCAGATATCGCAGCAATGCTGTACACCGTGATACAAACGCATTCCGTTCTCCGGACTACATCCTGCCAATCTGAAGGAGTTTGAGAACGAACGCAGAAGAAGAAGATCATCTTCACTACTATCGTTATCTTAATTATCTTCATTGTTAGTTATTTTTTTACTAATTGTAGATACTCATTGTGTAGTAGCGGGTACAAGCAAATAATATATATAAATATATACACTATGTACATACATTCATATGTGCATACACATACAATAAACGCAACATTAATGATCAGATAAACAGAGAGAGAGAGAGAGAGAGCGACAGAGAGAGAGATAAACAAAATAA
Organism: Meghimatium bilineatum; assembly: GCA_034231615.1. Lineage (NCBI taxonomy): Eukaryota > Metazoa > Mollusca > Gastropoda > Stylommatophora > Philomycidae > Meghimatium > Meghimatium bilineatum. Next base: position 7,553,764 of record CM067301.1, read on the forward strand.
AGAGTTAACATAGAATTCTAGAAGTAAAGAAATAATGAAAATACTAAAATAAAACAGTGGAAAGAAATAACGAATTTTTAACAAATAATTTCTGTTTTCCTTTATTTCTAACATTTTTTCGACATATCTCCTCCGAAACGACGATTGCGCATACCATCAGGCGTTAATAGTGATGATTTCAGCTGTGTGGTGTGAGCCACTCGATGTAGTTTCAAAAACGAATCTGCCTTTTATCCCACATATTTATAACCTATCTTCTTCACGTAAACAATTTCACAAAATATAACGTTGAAAACAAATGTGTAATGATTGTATACTCTACCGAGCCGACTTTTAGAGGTGTGGTGGAAAAGGTAGAGACATCATCGCCCTGTTGGTGGGCTGTTTTTTCCTTTAATTAGCGTATTGTTTTCGCGATATTTTTGCAGCGCATGTTCTCAAACTCCCACTGGATCTCTCATGTAGCAGACCAGCCGTTTTACTATTTTCCCAGCAGGTTTTAGTTTAGAAAACGGAGGTGCATTGCGTCACAGTTAAATCAGCGCCAATGGATTCACATTCGATAATGTGAATTTTTTCGACATGTAGTGGAATACCTCTATAACGCATCCATTTATAACACATTTTTCTATTTACGAACGCTTTTCTAAATCCCCGTTCATATTTTTTATTTGTACTGTACATAGCAAATTTAATATTACTAAATAAATATTTCGTCAGTCCAAACAAAACGCACACACGAAGAATGACCGTTGCAATAATAAAAAAAAAGATGCAGTGTCTAAGAATGCGGTGTGGCCAGTGGGTCGAAACAGGAACTGTATTTACTCGAGTTGCGAAACGCGTGGATCTGAGCGGTTCGGGTTAAAATTCCGTTTGCGAGCATCTTGAGAGAGAGGAGAAATCCGCATTTAATCGAAGAGTGACTAGAAAGACACAAATAGATCAAACTCAAACACCTTCTAAATTGATGTCCAAGCACCTTTTAGTGACAGCAGAGAACAAATCAGCCACCATATGAACATATAGACAAACAAATAATAGTACCCATAACCCATCAGGGTCGTAAAGTGGTGCCACAGTAGAGAGATTATCACATACATTATTTCAAACAACTATATCTTCAACCATTTGGATGAGTAGAAAAACTATGGATGTTGTCAATTCAAAACTTTCTCTAACCGCCTCTTCTTCTTCTGCCAGCTTCTACTGGTTCTCGAACAAAAGTTTTATCAATTGATTAGTGTCTCTTTACATGTCGACGCTGAGTAAGATTACTCTTTGTCAAAACCACCAAGAAGGTTTCTTGATCACAATCACACTTGTTTATTTGTTCTCGAACAAATAAATTAAAATGTTCAACATGGCCACTTTTTAACATATTCCCGTAGCATTTATATTCAGTGTTATTTAATTATCTAGGCAGAATTTATTCACAAGATAAAAGACTAGACAGAGAAATAGAAACAAGGTGCCAGAAAGCAAACACAGTGACTTACCAACTTTCACCATTACTTCTTCATCCAAAAATCAAGATGGAAATTAAAAAAAAATAATATCTACAATATTTATACCAACACTCTGCTACCAATGTCAAACATGGTCTTTAACAGCTTCGCAGCAGAGAAAAATCGTCACATATGAAATGAAGTGTCTGAGAAAATCTGCAATGGTTACCAAACTAGATAAAATAAGAAATGAAGAAATTAGGAAAATAGTTGGTATAATATCATGTATCGAACATATTGAGAGACAGCAAGTAAAATGGTTTGGACACCTTATGAGAATGAAGCCAAACCAAATACCAATAAGAGCATGTAACACAAGAATGTCTGGGCGTAAAGTCAAAGATAGACCACGAAATCAGAGGATAGAAAACATCAAGATAACCTTGAACAAACATGGACTAAATACAACCTCGGCGACACATCTGACCTTGAAACGACAGCTTAAGCTCCCACCCCTACGCTTAACAGCAAGTTTGAATGCGATCAACAATCATTCACCTGGGGAAAGACAATAGACACTTTATATTCAAATGTTTGAATTCTTCTTTCCACGTCTGCCATTAGTATCCAGTTCTCACACCCGTACAAAAGAATAGTTAACTCTATCGATATGTATACAGTGCTATTTTATGAAATACTAAACTTACTTGTTTTTCAAATCACATTCAAGAACAAACCACTAAGTGATATTTTTTTTAATTAAGCGGATGATACAAATGGCACGCACCATAAGAGATAGACTAAGAATAACAACAACAACAATCAACCTATATATCTTGTTATTGTATATTTTCCGCTTTTTCTGTGTGGTACCGCAGTATTATGATTGGTTTTAGGGCTATGACACGTTTGGTCGCTTTATATGCAGTAATATTGTGACTGTCAGAATGTTGGTAACTCAATGCATATGCCTCTTGGTTTCCTTCTGTATGCTGTGCTATTTCCATGTTCATGTAATATACTCTGGCCTATAAGGGTTCATTCTTATTAAGTGACCGAACCATTTCAGTCTCTGTTTCTCTCTCTCTCTCTCTCTCTCTCTCTCTCTCTATATATATATATATATATATATATATATATATATATATATATATATATATATATATATATATATATATATATATATATATATATATATATATATATATATATATATGACCACAGATGTTGTTACTACAGTTCTTGTAATCTTTTCATTCCTCGTGTGATCTCCTATTGTTCTGTTTTTTTCTTTCTTAGACATCTCATTTCACAAGTACTTATCTTTCTCTTGTGTTGTTTTGTTAGTGTCCAAATCTGACATGGATAACACAATATTGGTATGAAGATTGAATTTATGATTTGTCTTTTGGTTTCCAACGGTATAGATGTGTGTTTCAAAATTCGTGCATGTTCATAATTTACGACTTTATGAATTATTGTCTCAAGTTCTATGTCCATTCTTCCGTCGTCGTCTGTAAAAATGCTCCCGGGATATTTGAATTCCTGCACTTGTTTCAGTAGTTATTCTGTAGTTCATTATCTTTATGTTGATTGTATTGAATTTTCGGCTTATAGAAATTACTTCTGTTCTTTTTTCTGATAATCTTCATGATGTGATTGACGTAACTTTTGTTTAGTAGGTTTATGTAATCTTGAAGCTCTTCATCTGAACTGCGGAGTAGGGCAATTACAACAACATAATATAAGAAATGGTTATCACTACTTAGGATGGGCTAACAAAAACAGCAACATTAACAGCAACACCATATAACAGATGGTTATCACCACTTAGGATGGGCTAACAGCAACATCACAAAGAACAACATCAACAATGTATAACAAACATTGCAATGACATCGAAATAATTAGCAACTGTAGTGTAGTCAGCACCCATGCTCAAATAAACTGTACTAAACAAAACCCAGCTTCCTCATCGTAAGTGTTGCTACGTAAACAAAAGAGCAATAGATAAACTTTAAAGAAAATATGTGCGAAATACTTCCCGCGGGCCAACTCTAACGCAAACATGAAATATATGCACTGAGTGTGTCTAATCACTTCCTGATCTACGCTCAGTCTTCTAAGATTTCAGAATACAGAAATGTATCCATACAAAACACCCACATCGCAAATATTTAAGATTAATTTAAGACACGACTGGCTGGAACCATATTTTCAACTTTACTCGACACGACGTGCTGACAAGAATAATTAAACTCAAATATTTTTTAAAAACATTTCAGCGTCAAAATTCGTTAGATGACACTATTTTAACGCGTTAAATAATTAAATTAATGGACTATTCAAGTTAGCAGGCATTTCAAGACTGAATATTGTCAGAATAAAACTAAATAATCATGGAATGACAAACTCTGACATGTACTAGTTTACGCATTAATAGTGGTATTGCCATTGACGCTAAATCTAGTTTAAATATCAGTACCGACTCCCACTGACGCTAACTTTAGTTTAAATATCAGTACCGACTCCCACTGATGCTAAATCTAGTTTAAATATCAGTACCGACTCCCACTGACGCTAAATCTAGTTTAAATATCAGTACCGACTCCCACTGACGCTAAATCTAGTTTAAATATCAGTACCGACTCCCACTGACGCTAACTTTAGTTTAAATATCAGTACCGACTCCCACTGACGCTAAATCTAGTTTAAATATCAGTACCGACTCCCACTGATGCTAAATCTAGTTTAAATATCAGTACCGACTCCCACTGACGCTAAATCTAGTTTAAATATCAGTACCGACTCCCACTTATGCTAAATCTAGTTTAAATATCAGTACCGACTCCCACTGACGCTAAATCTAGTTTAAATATCAGTAATGACTCCCACGACGCTAAAACTAGTTTAAATATCAGTACTGACTCACACTGACGCTAAATCTAGTTTAAATATCAGTACGGAATCCCACATACGCTAAATCTAGTTTAAATATCAGTACTGACTCCCACTGACGCTAAATCTAGTTTAAATATCAGTAATGACACCCACGACGCTAAATCTAGTTTAAATATCAGTACTGACTCCCACTGACGCTAAATCTAGTTTAAATATCAGTACGGAATCCCACAGACGCTAAATCTAGTTTAAATATCAGTACCGACTCCCACTGACGCTAAACCTAATTTAAATATCAGTACCGACTCCCACTGACGCTAAACCTAATTTAAATACCAGTACCGACTCCCACTGACGCTATACCGAATTTAAACACGAGTGTCGGCATTTATTGTCGCTAAAACGAGTTTAAATACAGTAATGATGACACTTACTGACGCTAAACCTAGTATGTTTAAACATTTTCTAATGATTGCACTGACTCACCCAGAATCGCTAACATTAGTTTACGAATTAGGAAAACCATTATATCTCATATTAAGCTTGTAGAGGTTAGCTTTTGAGTGTATATGTCAGCTTTTGAGTGTAGGCCACAGCTTTTGAGTGTATATGTCAGCTTTTGAGTGTATATGTCAGCCTTTGAGTGTAGGCGACAGCTTTTGAGTGTAGTTGTCAGTTTTTGAGTGCATATGTCAGCTTTTGAGTGGCGACAGATTTTGAGTATAGATGTCAGATTTTGAGTGTAGATGTCAGCTTGTGGGTGTAGACGACAGCTTCTGTTTGAAATAATTTCCTCTCCCAACCAGTACTATCTGAATCTCCTCTATACTGTTTCCAGTCTTTTATTGGACGCCACATGTCGTATTGGTTACAATTAATATGATCTTCAAAAATCTCTCCAAATGCACAGCTATGGATATATATATATGTAAATCTCTAGCACTGGATTATGCGTTGTAAGTGGCTTGGGTAACAGTTATAATTTTCTGTGATTAGACCGTATGTCTGCACCAACTACAGAAGATGACATAAACTTCCTTGAAATAAACAGACATAAACTTCCTTGAAATAAACAGACATAAACTTCCTTGAAATAAACAGACATAAACTTCCTTGAAATAAACAGACATAAACTTCCTTGAAATAAACTGGAAACAAAAATACCTACATTAAAACATGGCACGGACTACTCTAGTGGTTCTCAAATGTGGGATTTATGGCCTATTAAAGGGTAACACAGATTTTCAGGACCCCACAAAGAAAATATGTAAAAACAGGGCTGCACCGACCAACCCAAAGGGACCACATAAAGCTGAGTGTTTGAGAAATATTAATAAGATTAATAGTAATGAACCAAGAAGAAAACTAACAAGACTGTGTGGCCGCGGAAGAAAATCGTTCCAAACTGCGGCTTCCGGTAAAAATGGTTGAAAATCACTGGCTTACTCAACACAGAAACATAATCGACCCATGAATACTCCAAGAATCGGACACTTTCAACCCTGCGATACAGGGAAGCACTAAGTGGTATCCAAATAGGGTCTAGCTAACCAAGCATGGATAGACTGGTCTCGGTAGATTACGCGTGTGATTCTACTAGTTGACACAACGGGTATAGTGCGTTTATAAATCCGCAATCACACCTTCAATCGAATATCTCAGAAACTGTCTGTTTGATTGCAGAGATATTTGGCATGCAGTATTAGATTTTATCCGACGCAAAATTATTTTAACATTTAGCCCATTCCTGCTCTAGATTGTGCATGTCGGCAAAATTCTTTGAAGTTTCTGGTCCATTGCAAATAAGTGAGGTTAAATTTTAGATATTACGGTAAACATGTTACTGTCAAGTAACATTGCACTCAGAGGCGTATCGTCTAAAAATACTTGATAGGTCAAATTGTTATATGTGTTATCACTTGTATAGTCTGTAGCATGTATTTGCAATAGCAAAGGTCATCGTAATATGCAGCGGTTAGTCTGTCATTCGCTCACTATTAGACCCCAGAGTTTGGTAGATGCGCTTAAAGAATATATTATTTTATCAGATATTGGATGAGATGTATTTTCTTGTCACTGTATATGTATCTAATGGTGTGCTCAGCATACACTTATTTATGTAAGGCCATTATGTAATCTGTCAATGAAACAATATCTTTAAAATTCTTAATCTGATGATTCCAAGAGGATGATTATTGTTAATAGTTGTTTACACTTTAATCCTTCTCGGTGCCATTCTTCCTCTAGAATACTTGATCCAAAGATTTTCCTAACCTTCACTGTCTATTTTAGAGAGGTACCCAGGTGTCATAGCATCAACATCACACATCTTAAACGTAGTATTCTGTTAAGCAACTGTGCTCTTTGAATTTAGCCCAAATTAACTATATCTGATTAAAGTGAGCATGAGAAGCCGGTAGTCGCAGAAAAGTGGGGCCATATTGTTGAATGATTTCATCAATATAATACAACTTTATCTTATTTGTTTTCTTCACAAGCAGAAACAATTCGGGCTTAAAGACAAAATTATCGAAGTTGACATTTTCTTCATTACGCCATTTCTTCATGTCAGCTTTTGAGTGACGACAGATTTTGAGTATAGATGTCAGATTTTGAGTGTAGATGTCAGCTTTTGAGTGTAGATGTCAGCTTTTGAGTGTAGATGTCAGCTTTTGAGTGTAGATGTCAGCTTGTGGGTGTAGATGTCAGCTTGTGGGTGTAGACGACAGCTTTTGTTTGAAATAATTACCTCTCCCAACCAGTATTATCTGAATCTCCTCTATACTGTTTCCAGTCTTTTATTGTCAGCTTGTGTGTCAGTAACTTTCTTCATTGTAATAAATGTGCACTTCAAATTCATTTTGAATTAGATATGAATGTAAATTGCAAGAAACTAAAACGATAACACTAACCACACTTAGTTCGGTCTTTTTGATTGATTTTATGTATTTGGTATTTTGTCTTCCTGTGATACTGCAATTTTATAGGGAGCATTGTCCATTAATAAACATGATGGTCCTTCTAGGATTAGAAGAAGTCTGTTCTACATTCACTGCCTTAAAATATGTCTATTAATTTTAGAATGGTAGTCGCCCGTGTGTTGTCGGGACGTCGGGGCCCGAAAGGGGAGCACAGAATAGCAACACTGTTTACTTTCCATACATGTCGTACAAGGCGACTAAGAAAGTTATTAGGTGGAGATGACTGTCCCATCCCATATAGGGCCAGTGACCCAAAACCATGCTGAAGTCGGATGAATCGGGCCGAAAGGCGCTGATATCGCAGTAATGCTGTAAACTATGACACAACTCAATACGTTCTCCGGACTACATCCTGCTGATCTGCATGAGTTTGAGAATGATCGCAGAAGAAGAAGAATGATAGTCCCTGCCATCTGTACATTTTGATTGGAAAATTAGTCCAACTTCATGAACCACGCTGCCGTTGCTACTTCCAACCTGTGTGAGTATAATTCGCTGATCTTTGCTGCTAGGAATTTTTTTTTATGTTCATCGTCCACTGACTGTCATTCTGTAGTGTTTGTGTGGTATGCGTTGACCAGAATTCGCCCAATTATACATCATTATAACCTTCGCTTCTCCGCTCCAGGATCTTTCTCAAGTATTTACATTGGGCAGCAATCAAGTGTGACTTTTCACAAATAATATTCCTGCCGTCTAAGGTTTTTTCTGAATGTGAATCTGTGTTTCTTACTCATTTCCACAGAGAACTTTTAGATATTTCAATATCGCAATTGATCTGCAATTTTACTTTTAATTTCTGAAGACAAACAAGTTCATTTTTTACACACATTTTCATTACTCCTGCCTTATTACGTGTGTAAAAATCGTCAACTTTCATTTTTCTTGCTTGCTTGTATGAGTCATTTTCGAATCATGTTTCATCCAACGGAAAAAAAGATGATCTATCCAGCCCACGAGCCAATTGAGTTCGCTTGTGAAGGTTATTAATAACACAATATAAATGAACCATCTTAGATTCTTTGCAGAAATGCTTGTAGAGCAAAACAGTAACTTTCTTCATTGTAATAAATGTGCACTTCAAATTTATTTTGAATTAGATATGAATGTAAATTGCAAGAAACTAAAACGATAACAATAACCACACTTTGAATACGACAATTTCAAACTTACAAATTGCAAGAAACTAAAACGATAACAATAACCACACTTCGAATACGACAATTTCAAACTTATATTTGAGACACAGCAATGGCAAAAACACGAATGAAATGTAGTGTACTTATTGCATCACATCTGCTAGTTCAACTGATTATGAGAGTGATTTTTATTGGTTGTCATATTGACAGCAAGCTGAAGTGACCAATGAATAGATAGTTGTGTCAACAGGAGTGACGTAGAGCCATCAAAACAAAATGTTTGCACTCAGGAAATCTTTTTCCATTTCTTAAACACGGGCTATATTCCCGTGAAAAACCAAGAAATGAGGGTACCTAGTTGTTTTATTAACACAATAACACGTTTTTAGATCCATGACATGATAGCCCTGCCTATAGATAGGAGAACGCCGTGATTGGTGTTCTTAATTTGTATCATGTCTTCTATTGGTCAATATAATTTGTACATTCCGTCACAGCCAATGAAAAGCTCTTTCGGCGACACAAGAAATAAGATTAACGACAACAGTATAAAACTATTAGATACATGCATCCAGCGCAACCTTCTTATAACGAACACATTTTATAAACATAGTAACAAGCACACATGGTATAAATGGAACAGCCTGAAATTCAAGATCCAGATAGACTTTATACTCACAAAAAGAAACCATAGATGAACAATAAAAGACCCCACGAGTAATACCTAACATTTGTGCCGACACTGACCATACGGCAGTAATAATAACAGTCAAAACAAACAGAGCGAACAATAACAAACACAAGAAAAACACAAAGCACGAAGGGTAACTAGATATACAGAAATTTTAAAAATATATCCAGAAAGTTAATGAAATATTTGCAATGCTACCAGAAAACACCCAGCACATAGAAGAAGAATGGAAATATTTCAAAATTGCCATCATTTTTAACAGAAGGAATCATATGCGGATATAAAAACCATAAAGGCACGAAACCAAAAATAACGGCTTGGAAGACAGAAGATATAAAGAACGCAACAAATTATTTAAAAAATGCTGGAAATGGGCAACAAGCAAAACGCATGAAGATTACTTAGCATACAAGACAGCAAAGATAAACACCACAAAAAAATCATAAAATCTGCAAAAATTAAGTAATGACATGAAATGGAGAAATGCTTAACAAGATAGACAAATAGCACCAAAGATATTCTACAAGAAAGTACACAACATAAGAAGTAAAAAAAGACACGAACCAAGAGAAATAAGCAACGATGAGCAAGACGACATACTAAATAGACCTCACGAAATCATGGAAAGATGGAGAAATTACTTCAATCAACTGGTAAACTTTACTAACTTAGCAGATTATGTTTGTTAAAAATTAGAGAACTACTAGCTTAGCAGATTATGTTTGTTAAAAATTAGAGAACTACTAGCTTAGCAGATTATGTTTGTTAAAAATTAGATAACTACTAGCTTAGCAGATTATGTTTGTTAAAAATTAGAGAACTACTAGCTTAGCAGATTATGTTTGTTAAAAATTAGAGAACTACTAGCTTAGCAGATTATGTTTGTTAAAAATTAGAGAACTACTAGCTTAGCAGATTATGTTTGTTAAAAATTAGAGAACAACTAGCCTAGCAGTTTATGTTTGTTAAAGATTAGAGAACTACTAGCCTAGCAGTTTATGTTTGTTAAAATTAGAGAACTACTAGCCTAGCAGTTTATGTTTGTTAAAAATTAGAGAACTACTAGCCTAGCAGTTTATGTTTGTTAAAAATTAGAGAACTACTAGCCTAGCAGTTTATGTTTGTTAAAAATTAGAGAACTACTAGCCTAGCAGTTTATGTTTGTTAAAATTAGAGAACTACTAGCCTAGCAGTTTATGTTTGTTAATAATTAGAGAACTACTAGCCTAGCAGTTTATGTTTGTTAAAAATTAGAGAACTACTAGCTTAGCAGATTATGTTTGTTAAAAATTAGAGAACTACTAGCCTAGCAGTTTATGTTTGTTAAAAATTAGAGAACTACTAGCCTAGCAGTTTATGTTTGTTAAAAATTAGAGAACTACTAGCCTAGCAGTTTATGTTTGTTAAAAATTAGAGAACTACTAGCCTAGCAGTTTATGTTTGTTAAAAATTAGAGAACTACTAGCCTAGCAGTTTATGTTTGTTAAAAATTAGAGAACTACTAGCCTAGCAGATTACGTTTGTTAAAAATTAGAGAACTACTAGCTTAGCAGATTATGTTTGTTAAAAATTTGAGAACTACTAGCTTAGCAGTTTATGTTTGTTAAAAATTAGAGAACTACTAGCCTAGCAGTTTATGTTTGTTAAAAATTTGAGAACTACTAGCTTAGCAGATTATGTTTGTTAAAAATTTGAGTAACAGGTGTGTTGTAGGGACCAAAGAAGCAGACAAAAAAATAAATAAAATCTGTGAACTAATATACATGCTGTAAAAAACATCTAGGGATGTTTTGTAGGCAGGGATAGCTATTGTATCCCACAATTCAGAATTACCTAAAACTCATGCAGAAAGTACATGTCAGACCGAAACTCGCAGCTATCTTAGCCTGGTAGTAAGCAATAACAAAACACATTCCGTTCTCAGGACAATATCGTACTAACGTAACCATTGGGAGTTTGAGAACAAACACATATGAAGTTAAATACCAACAAGATCACTTGAACATGAATTGAAATCTGCTGGGATAGGTTCACTTGTTCGATCGCCTCACCCTCAGCACATTGTAGATAGAATTTGTTGTGGTTCATTGAACGCGCGCATTAATTGGAAATTCCCGTCGACGTTATATCAATGATGCAGTAATTGCTCGATTTAATGCATACTTGAGTTCTAGTTGATGGGGAATTACCTCCGACCTTTTCCAATCTTAAACCAAGTCAAACCTGTGTGTAATTAGTATCTACTCTGTTTTCTGTTCTTTGATATGTTGGTTGTTGGTTGTTGTTGTTGTTTCGATCCCCGTGAATTACGAACAATTCACTCTTACTTATATATGTGGTTCTACAGAAGAATGCTGAGAATACAATGGACTGCCAGTAAAACTAAAGTAGAGGTGTTGAAAAAGTCAAATGCGAAACGGACCTTAATCAACAATATAAGAAAACGGCAATCTTTTTTTGGCCACTTCATGAGACAGGCAGGTTTAGAGAACGATGTCACAACAGGCAAAATTGAAGGCAACAGATACAGAGGGCGACAACGTGAGAAAATATTAGTTTGACAGCCTGGCACGGCAAGGAAACAACAACGACCTTGATACATAATACTGTGGACAGAGAGCTGTGGAGAGCCATGACAGCCTACGCCAGCCGGCCTGGCACCCGATGATGATGAACTCTTACTTCCTATGTACAATCGCGTGCTTTCTCTCTCTCTCTCTCTCTCTCTCTCTCTCTATGTGATGTGTCCTTTACAGATGTCATTGTGGTATAACGCACTTATATATCTATTACATTACGTAAGTTATAATCTAAATAAGGCAAATCATAAATGAAATCTTCATACCAACATTGTACTATTAACGTCAGACATGGACACTCACTAAAGAACAAGAGAGGCAGCTTACTACTTGTGAACAGTGATGAATAATAAAATCAACAAACAAAACGAGAAATGATCTTGTAAGGAAATCGGAGATTACAAGAATTTGTTTAACAACGTCTGTGGAAAAATACATTGATAAACAGAAATTAAAATAGTTAAAAGGTTGAAAAGTCGTAGATGATTGACTTCATTGTACTCGGTTTACCATATTTACTCCATCCCTCTCAACGAAGCGGCACGCGGCCTGCACATGCACCTTGTACACAAGACGACACTAGCCGGATTCGATCCACTGACCTCTTGAACACAAGGCGAACAGTTGAACCATTACGCTAGGGAGATCCCCAAATCCCCAATTTAAATGGTTCGACCACTTAATGAGAATGAACCCTTAATTGCCAGCAGTATAAAACATGAACAAGTAAACATCAAGATGCAGAAGAATATCAAGAAGAAGGTGGATTGATGGAGTTACGAAAGTAGTAAAATGTCACAATATTACTGCATATCAAACGGGGGAAACATGTCATTGGCCGAAAAAACAATTGTCCTTAAATCCTGCGACGCCTTCTAGCAGAAGCAGAGAAAATAATATGCATAGATAAATTGACCAAATAATATACATAGATAAATTGACCAAGTAAATACATAAATAGATTGATCAAATAATATACATAAATAGATTGATCAAATAATGTATATAGATAATTGACCAAATAATATACATAAATTGATTGATCAAATAATATATATAAAGATAGATTGATCAAATAATATACATAAATTGATTGATCAAATAATATATATAGATAGATTGATCAAATAATATACATAGATAGATTGATCAAATAATATACATAGATTGACCAAAATACAAATAGATGCTGAATATTAAATTGGTTTTGGGAGCCAAGATCGTGTAATGTAAAGTCCCTCGTCCGACGACGTCGGCCAGCAGTTCCTAGTGCACTGGTTATAGGTCATTTCAAATAAAAATGATTCCCGTCTTTGGCGCAAGGAAGTAGGACATCACAGCTTAAAGGTTGAGTAAACGCACCATCGTTAACTCGTAATAGACCAAGCGACAACTTATTTACCCTTTTCCCCCTACATATACCTATTGTCACTGGTCCACTAAGATATTAAGTAAGTCATGTAAGTGCAGTAGGTGGCGATTCTCAAATGTTTCAGGGTAGCCATTACCTAGACATCTGAGAACTTGTAGGCACACTGTGTAATATATTATTGTATCACAGATCAATTTAACGCTACCATTACATGTGATGGAATAACAATTGTTACAGCTGCACCACGAAGCTTCAGAAGAAACATACAGTTAAGCTACATACGTACGCACGAAGCTACAGACTAATCAATCAATCAATCAATCAATCATATTAGCCTAGATTTGCCACTGATTTAATGTCGCTTTCAGATATTTTAGCCAACTGAATCCATGAAATAAATGAATTTCTCCGAAATCATCGTACTGAGGACTCGCAAAGACCCTACTCAATTGTCATAAAGAGGACAGCTTTGATAAATACCTGTAATTTAGATTCTGCTATAATGACACATGTCTCATTGATTCTGTTCACGGATTTGAGGCTGAGTTTACTTAACATCTGCGATAAGTGCGCAATCAATATCAAGAAAATGAATGAATTAGAAATGTCAGTTTAGACAAGTACTTAAAAATAATATGATCTTTTCATGTCTATTTTTAAAGTGTCACTTCTATGTTATGTAGAGCCAATGCTGTTACATGGAAGTGTATACTGGACAATTGATAAAAGTTAGCAAAGTCAAACATCAATTATAAAGTCAAATGAACTTATAAGTTAGTGGAGACAATAAACCATACATTAAGAGGTCAAATAAACTGATAAGTGAGTGGAGACAATAAATCATACATTTAACGTTGAACAGATAATCACAGTTAAAATTCCATAACGTGCTCTCATGGGACTCCTCTTCTTCGATCATCGCTGTCATTTCATCAAATCAGTGGTTCTCAAAGTGTGACATATATGGGATCGCAGACTTGAAGGGGGCAACGGTGAAAATGTTAAAATTTGGGGGTATTACAAATACGTTCAGCTTCGGTCTCAGTAAGGTAATTACTTAACCGATAAAAATAAGAATTATAAAGATAAAAAATGACAAGTAATTGGTGAATTGCAAAGAAAGGTAAGGAGTAATGCAGTATGTGCGATGGCAGTTCAGTTGTTCTCAAAGAGGGCAAACAATAGGCAAAAAATGTTGAGAACAAAAGTTAACGTCACCAACAACCTTATCAACTGCGCGATTCGCTTCATTAAAAATAGTAATAATAATAATAATAATAATAATAATAATAATAATAATAATAATAATAATAATAATAATGAAGCAGTCAGGGTTGTAGGAGTGTCACAATGACACATTTGGCGCAGAAAGATCTCCACACATCTCTATCCTCTACCATCCAGATGTGTTTGGAAACCTCGCACCATGTCCATTCTTTAATATTATCCAGCCATGTCTTCTTTTGGGCATCTGTTTCTCGAGTAGGAAGACCATTCCATTACCACCCTTTGTGTCCCTAGGGAAAGGGGGGGGGGTGATCCCAGACCTAATTTCCTCTATATGAGCCGTGTTATGTAACAGCGTTGTTTGAATAACACTCAGAGTTGATACACGAGGTGCTGATTTGCCATACACGTCGGGTGTCAGGGATTTTAGCTGTGCATGTCTCAGTCACTCGCCTCCTCCGCTTGAAAATGCGTTCCAATTCATCGCCAGGCGCGGTCTCTATATGTTGACTCTTCTCCATTGCGTATGTTACCCAGAGACGTACGTAACAAACGAAGCTGGGACGAGGAGGTTCTCAGTACTGAGTTTGCACATTGGTACTGAACCCATTCTCTCTATATGAGCCATATTGGGCAACGGCCGATATTCGAGTTGGGATTGATTTGCAGTGTCGTTTGAGACTTTCGCACTCCCCCCTACCTACATTTCCCGCAGTGTCCATAATTCGAGTCTCAACAATACTTTGGTAAGACATTTTACAATGTAGTCCCCGATATTTGTTCCATGCTTGTCCTGTGTGCAATGGGCAACTGTATTCAACGCATTTTTGTCCATACACACGAGTACATGTTCAAGTTGCCGTATGCAATACCTGAGTCATGACTCCTACTTTGAATGGGGGTCAATTGTGATGGGCCATGGGGGCTTCTGTGTGTTCTCAAGCATGAACAGAACTTCCACCAGCCCGTCTTGTGATGGACTATTGTAGCTTCGTTGTCATTGAATTAATTCATACATTACGATGCCATCTAGCGTGTATTACCTTTTCCAGATTCAGTGTGTACTCATAGAATCACCGTATGTTAGTGACATTGACATTGGTTGCCCCTCCAATATTTCTGCTTTTCACGCTGGCCGAGATGGAATTCACAGATGACTTGCATAAACTGTGTTCCGACAGTGCTATTGCATGTTGCATGTTGCATGTTGCATGTTGCATGTTGCATGTTGCATGTTGCATGTAATGGTGTAGATGTATCGGAGATAATTCCTGTCTCTGTGCCGACAATTCTCATTCCATTTACATCATCC
Organism: Meghimatium bilineatum; assembly: GCA_034231615.1. NCBI lineage: Eukaryota > Metazoa > Mollusca > Gastropoda > Stylommatophora > Philomycidae > Meghimatium > Meghimatium bilineatum. The sequence continues at coordinate 7,569,414 of CM067301.1, forward strand.
ATGGACTCTAACCTAGACGTGTTAACCAGACATTCAGCAAGAGCAGCTGTATTTCTGTGTCCAGGGTGCACCACGAATAGGTAATTTTAGGATCTTAGTTATCTGCTTCTTCTTCTTTTTCAGCGTTCATTCTCAAACTCCCGTCAGATCTCTCTTGTAGCAGGACATCTGTCCTACTAGATTTCCATCAGTATTTAGTCCAGAGAATGTAAATGTGTTGTGTCGCCATTTTATGTGGACAATGGCCTGACACATCCGTCTTCGGCGGGGTTATCTTCTTAACCTTTCTCCACACGAGAGCAATGGGAGACCCTTTGTACTCCCGCTAAAATACTAATCACCCTATAATGCAAGTAACTGCTAAAGTACTAATTACTATATAGTACAGGTGATACAATTATAGGCTCCCTATAATACAAGTAAGTGTTGAAGTACTGGGATATGTAAGTACTGTTGAAATACCTATAACAGATCCATAATACGTAAGTATTAAAGTACTAGGCCCCTATAAACACATAAGTGCTAAAGTACTAGGCCCCCTATGCTGTTAAAGTTGTTTCTGTGCATGTTGTAGTAACATACCTTGTGCTTCAAAGATATGTTTAAATTGGTTGTGAAAATAGGCATTTTAAAGGACAACTTGGCAATGATAATTGCTTCCGGGTTACACTTGAGCATGCTTTTAAGTGGAACACCCTGTAGCAAAATTGAAAGTTCATACATCGGTACACAACTTAATGATGATGATGAAGTTCCTCCTGCACGAGCGAAGATGAGCAGTTAGTGCTTTATAGATGGAGTATGTGATAACTTTTCTGAATGCGATAGATTAGAACACGGTTTAACAATTTGGAGACTGAAACGATTTTGTGACTGGTCTAGCAAACAGACTGAGTAAGAAGTAAAAAGCTTGTAGGAAACATGCAGAGTTCTCAGAAAACGATTTAAGTAAGAAGTATAAGGATAAATTAAATGATCCTTAAGAACGACGGGAATAGAACCAGGCTCGTTCAAGCGGCACCGAATCGTCTTAGAACTCAAGAAAACATGTTTACCGTATTTGACCATCAGAATCCTTCCCCCCTCCCCTACCCAAATAGAGAGATGTGATTTGGTCAAGACTTTCAACCCGTGTACTCAAGTCACTGAGAACGGACGAATCGAGACAAGGACTATTACAACAACAACGAACAAGTATTGAAGTATACTTTGTGGTACGAATAAGGACGTTGTATGTTTGTAGTCATGAGGATACTTCAATACTTGTACAGATTCTTGATTTTTGTTGTAATAGTCCTTGTCTTGATTGGTCTGTTCTCCGTGACTTGGTGAGTACACAGCTTGACAGTCTTGATAAAATCACATCGTTTTGGGGATGTGGTTAGTAAATTACGGAAAACATGTTTTCTTTAGTTGCTAGGCGATTCGGTGCCGATAGAAAGGACCTGGTACAATTCTCGTCAGATTTAAGAAGTTTTCAGAAGACGATGAACATGACATATTATAGTCAACATTACGTTTGGTGTCTATGAGTCATCAGGTGGGGGGGGGGGTGTGGAGTTCAATTCCGATTTTGATAAATCTGTAGCAGTGCGTCCACAAAATAGATTCTGTTATGAGGGAAAACAGTCTGATTCATCTAGTGTCTTTTATCTCTACCGAATCTGCTGCAGTGTTTTACTTAGTTGAAAACTTTTCAATACTTCTACTCTGTTGAAAACTTGTAATACTTCTACTCTGTTGAAAACTTTTAATACTTCTACTCTATTGAAAACTTTTAATACTTCTACTCTGCTGAAAACTTTCAATACCTTTACTCTGTTGAAAACTTTTCGCTACTTCTACACTGTTGAAAACTTTTAATAACCGCACAATTCAGACCATGCTAGTCTTGACGTTCAAGAGATGTGGCATTTCAAGAAATTGGGTCAATTCTAAAGTGCTTGAGAGAAGTCTTCAAGTAGTTCTTGAAATGTGTTTCTACCTTATATAAGAATGCCTTGTATTATAATGCATTATATTATAATACCTTATATTATAATCCCTTCTATTAGAATGCCTTATATTAAAATACCTTATATCAGAGCACCTTATATTAGAATGTCTTTTATAATATACCTTACATTAGAATGTCTTAAATCAGAATGCCGTACATTATAATACCTTATATTAGAATGTCCTATATTAGAATACCTTATATTAGAATACCTTATATTAGAATACCTTATATTAGAATATCTTTTATTAACATGCTTACCTACAACATCACCATCATCATCATCATTAAGTGCTATCTACGTAACGAAGACTGGTTGCAGAGGACCTCCGACATCCTCTGTCTCTTGCCGTGGTAGTGTACTCTCTCTGATGGTAGCCTGTCTGTCTAGTGAAGTTTCTCTCCCACCTACATGAACACAATTCACAATAGAAGTATCTTTGGAGGCCGCGCGCCTGGCATGTGAACGACGTGACCTACCCAAATTGAAACCTGAGCAATAAGGCATAAATTCTGCCGTATTAGACTTATTGAGAAACTACATGCCAGGTATGTGATCTTGCCATCATGTACCAAGAACTTATCACAGGCACCAAAGCTGAAACGAATTAAGCTGCCTTGCATGCCTATAATATACAATCGAAAATATGTACTAACTGCGTAAAACTTAAATCCAACAGGTATAGCGTTAAACGAGGCAATCCTTTTTTGTAAATAATACGAAATACACATAGGCACACGCATAAATCGACGTTTTTACCAAAAGGCCTTTATCAAAGTTAACATACAGGTATACATAGAATACGACAAGTAGGGACGACACAACATGCGTTCATATGTCTAGCTGGAAGAACATCTCGGCTTCACACTTCCATTTTGAAACATACTATTTTCGAGAAAACTATTTTAAATGTATTTTATTTTACTTGCATTCTATCTTGTCTATTTTCACTTTTTCAGTACATTTTCCCCTCCTCACTTACCACAATCTTCCCATCACACCTTCTTCTACCCTGTCCTGCTGCCCTATCTTTGCTTCCTTCATCGTCCATTTGCTATTGTCCTTCTCCCCTTTTCTTTCTTTCCTATCATGTGTGTCGTCTATATGTAAGTTTTGTTTACTGTGGCGTTTGTTTGCCCTGATAAAGGATTGTTTTATTCGAAACGTTCTGTCACTGTGTATCATTGTTAGATTGTTTTCTGACTTATTTTGGTAATAATTATACATATTGTTGTTCAGTTTGAGAAAAGGTAGAGTCATCTCTTGTGATGGTAGAACCATCGCACATGAAGTCACATGCAACGCACATATGGGTGGAGACATCGCACATGTGCGTTGAATCATCACTAATATGTAGAAACATCCTAAATGTGGGAATACACAGCGTTAATGTGTGCAGAAACATCACAAATGATGTCTAAGACATAATTGTCAATATAAACACTAACGATGTAATTGTTTCTTGAAATGAACAAGCGCAGATAACTGATGCAGAGATAAGATCGACAGGTATACTTGTTTTGCAAGAGTTACGGTAACTACAATAACATTTAAAAAATCTAACACATTAACGGATATCAGAAATAACGAGCAAGTAATGAAGTGAAAGGGGCACAAAGTTGAAACAGACAGGGCAAATGTGGGTTCTAAATAAACAAGATATGTCTTTCCCGAAACAAAAAACTTCAGAGGAATCTTAAGTTTTTAGTGAAATTGTTTCCTGGAGTGAATCCAGACATTGACGTCAAGCGACAAAGTTTTCATTTCAATTTCACAGGTTTATTTGGAGACTTTTGAATGCAATTTATCTTTTTTTTTACAAAAATTTGCAGAAGTTTTCTATTTGTTAGGTTGACGGGAGAATTTTGCAAGATAATTGTAAAGTTGAAAGATTACTCATCACATTGGCAACGGTGAACATGTGAAAATTGACGTGATGTATCCCATTTCAGACATCTCGTTACAAAATAATAATATGAACAATGATGTTCACATTTTTATTAAACACACAAGAGAAAAACGTCGTGTGTTTTAGTTGTGATTTAGTTTCCCAAGTGTGAAAATTCAATTTATAGTATTTAAGGCGTCTCCATAAGTTCTCTGTCCATCAAGTCTAGCTATAAGGTGGGAAATATTTCTAAGTCGGCATACCGGATTTAGCTTTTAACTCTTTATCCAAAAAATGTCTTTCTAACATGCCGTAATGTATTAGAAGTAACTGTAAAAGTAACTATTTAGCGGATTATTGGCAGAATGGGTCTGTTTAACTGCATGTTTTAGTGGTTTGATGGAGATTAAGAGTTAATGGATGGAATGGAGACACAAATATTTTAGTCAACTAGAGCTAGAAGTATTATGTAATTTTTTTAATCTCAGGGTCGTGCATTATTGCCTTAGTGTACTTTCGGACGTGACAATCTGGCAATCCCGACTAGCTGCTGTCTTTAAACTCCTTATTGCCGACAGGCCGCTAAAACGGTCACATAAGCGAGTCTATTTTCCCGGTAAGCCGCTAAATCATCCATTCGTATAGCTACTTCTAAATACATTAAGCTAGGGCAGGAAAACTCAGGAATAAAAAGTTCAATAGTGTTGCTTCAGTGTTCTGGATGGTATGGAGGGCGAGAAGTGCTATCCGCAGATAGTGTTTGTCCTGCGCAATCAATGCTCATTCCATCTCAGTCTACAATCCCGATACACGATCCATAAATCGTAAGCTAAATTGTTTCGCACGAGATTAGAAGCTATAAGTTTCCAGTTTCATCTCGAGGAGATGCTTTGAGGATCTTGGTTATCTGCTAAACCTAGTTGTGCACGATAGAGATTCATATCCCTTTGCACACCCCTATTCCTTAGCACACTTCTATCCCTTTGAATACCCCTATGCAACGACTATCTAAACCTCTGATCTTAGCACAAACAGAAGATGTCCTAAACATATATCCTATCGAGACACTAAGAGGTCAAGAATATAAATAAATACCAATTCTAGCCAAACCTCAAACAAGTAAAGGAATTTAAGTATCTAGGCAGCGTATTCTCCGAAGACGGGAGACTAGATAGAGAAATAGCGGCAAGATGCCAGAATGCAAACGCAGTTTTATATCAATTAGCACCACTGCTGAAGCACCAGGGCATCGACATGATCTCCAAGAGAACGTTAATACAAACAGATCTCATGCCAACAATGTGTTACCAACACCAGACCTGAACTCTGACAGAGAAACTAGAACAAAAAATGGCTGTAAAAATGAAGTGCCGCAGAACATCTTATAATACTTTAATACTTGACAGAAAGTACTGTTTCAAGCATAGACCATACGTTAAGCGATGGACAAAGCGTACTGGTCATTAACAATGTAAACACAAAGCAATAATATGATAAGTGGTATCCACACAAACAATAGCGTACATTTAAGGGAGGGGGATAGAATATGCGTAACATTTGGGAATGAAGGAAGACGAATTAACATAAAATGCTACAGAACATATTTAGATTTAGAGATGAAATATGTTAAGGATATGTTTAAAGGTCTATTATAATGATACCCTATGATTCTGTTGCGTCAGTTAAGCCCTATTATCAGTAGAGTATTATCTGATGATAGTGCATGTGATATCAATGTAATATGGATCATGGATATTTCACGCGGTTGAAGTGATAGCAACTGAGAGGTTAAACATCCATATTTAATATCATGAAGATGTTGACAGATATTGCCATCGAGCTTCATGCCAGTTTCGTCAAATAAGATAATTTTTACATGACGTATGAAAGTTACGCAGCCGATAACATATGTATCGGGCCATTATATAAAAAATTACAGCGACAAAACTCTTTTCCATTCTCTGAACTATATTCTGCTGGAAATCTATCCTGAAGAATTATCCTGCTAAAAGAGAGATTCTGCTGAAGTTTCAGAATGAACTCTAAAGAAATGCTAGATAAAATAACGTTGATGGTCTCAGAGGTAAATCAGTCTTCGATAGTAAACTTAGCTCTGATGGATCTGGCGAAATGGGTATGTTTCGGGTTCCATGCTATAGTTTGCATCACAACTTTCAGGAAATGCACCGTCTACTTCGCAACACATATTTTCCTGAAATTTTCGAAACTGTTCATCATCTGAAAATACCTGACCCTCTGTTATCCTTCATTCAGAGAAAAGGAAACCCTAACAGCCATCTTAATGTAACACTTCTGGACGCCGTTGACTATGGCTGTTGATGCATGGAACGATGTCAAAGATGAAACCATTGCAGAGTTTACTCCAGACTAGAGTTGGAATCATTTAGGTTAGCAAAGAGAGTTCAGAAATCACCCCAATGCATAGGGGACTGTAAATAATTTCGGTCAAAATTAATGAGAGGAATGTATCTGACAAATTTAACACTTGTTGACAAGGGGAAGGATTTGACAAATGTTGAAATGAACAATGCCTTTTTCATACTACAATTAGATTGTTTGAAGTTCTTCTTCTTCGTCAGCGTTTATTATCAAACTCTCCCTGGGTCTGTCTTGCAGCAGGACAATGGTCCAACTAGATTTCCAGAAGAAATGTAGTCCAAAAAATGGAAATGTGTTGTCTCGCCATTTTATTTGCACCAATAGCCCAACACATCCGTCTTCGGCGGTGTTTGAATTTAATTTTTGTCTTCTAATAACTATAAACAAATCATATAGTTTCTTCGTATGTTTATTGCTAGATAATTATTTAGATGGGGAAGTGATCTCATTTTTAAACATAATTAAGCAGAGACTTTCCTTAGTCTGGACAAGTTGTTGGCAAGCGGGAGGGATGGCATCAAATATGCAAAAAAATTATTGACCTAATTTATGGACAACTGCTAGTGCAGTAATGTGGAAGTTAAAACAATTCTTGCTGGGGTCAAACAAACAACAAGAGGTCTAACACTATCTACAGAAAAATATGGTAATGTTCTGGAAGCTTTGTTCTAGTATTTGTTCAATTGTCATTTGTTTGTCTTGTCTTACATTCACTTCTTTAATGCCACATTATGACAAATTATAATGTTATTTTTGACTGTACGGAGTTGCTTAATAAATTGTTATCGTTGTTTTTAGCAGAATTTAAAAAAAACGTGTTTTTTTTTTCTATTTCCAAGCCTTTTCGGGTATTGGGAATACGATGTTTGAAGTTGTTTTTTATCATGTTTATGATGGACAACATACCAACGGATGATATAATCAGTCAAGCCTGGCGTCAATACTTTACTAGAAAATCTAGTGCCCATTTGACTTAATTTGGGTAGATCTAGGAGATTCATTAAAGATTTTCAATTATTTTTAGTTGAGCTTGAAATTTAGCCATGGATCACCCGAACAGGAAGCCATTTCAGTAGCGGCATATCTTCCGCGGCTCCTATCTAAGATGGGTGACTCATATATCTTTCAGAACAGGGTATGATATCAGGTCTTCACCCCACATCCTTTGCATCCCTGTCGTGCAACCCCATCTTTGCTTTCTCCATCATCCATTCGCTATTGTCCTTCTCTCCGCTTCTTTCCTTCATATCACAACCATTTTGTCTCTATGTAAGTTTTGTTTTACTGTAGTCCTGATGAAGGTTTGTCCTGATGAAGGCTTTTTAGTCGAAACGTCTTCTGTCACTGTTCTCGTTGTTAGGTATTTTTTATTACTTATATTTTAGTAACATTTATACCTCTTTTTGTTCATTTTGATATTTTCCCTATGTTACCCCAGCTGTCCATTTCCTGTTTAGGGTTGTTACCGGACACTGGAAACTTTATCCCCGTAAGATATAAGGGTTTGCTTCAATCTCAATACATTGTTGGTGATACCCAAATTTCAGGTTATGATTGGGACCGACCCGAATTTCAGGCAATGATTGGGACCGACCCGAATTTCAGGTAATGATTGGGACCGACCCGAATTTCAGGTTATGATTGGGACCGACCCGAATTTCAGGTTATGATTGGGATCGACCCTAAATTCAGGTTATGATTGGGACCGATTTTATTGTGATTGAGTAGGTTTGTCATGTGTTATGGTTGGTTGATTGTTTGCTCATCCATCAATCAATGAGATATGCTAGTTGCTTTATGTGACTGTGTGATATATGCATGTGTTTGTGAGCTGTTGCTTTGTTTCTTAGATGGTTTAGGTGTGTTGATTATGGTCTTCACAAAGCGAACTTGTCTATGGTCTAAGATTGCCGCTCCGGTAAATCTTTCAGGATGTAGCGGATGACAGTTTCGGTTCTGTGTTGGTAGAATGTTCTTTTTTAATATTATTGATGTTTGTTTCACCTGCTATGTTTGTCCTTACCTCCACTACACGCATTTATAAAGGTGTTCTCAACCTGCTATCTCTGTCCTTACCTCGTTCACCTATTTCCTACACTTTAATATAAAAAAAAACAATTACATCTTATGGTGTTCGTTTCTTTCAAAAGCGGGCTTTAGCCCTATCTGGTTGTGTCATAGCTTTTTACCTTAAACGATAATCGTGGTTGTGTCTGAGTCTTTTTAAAACCATAAACATGAATGGGTGTTGTGTTTTGGTAAACCACCTCCTCCGAGGTATATAGATTTAATAATTATATTCTAGATACTGACTAATGATACGTTTATTGTTAATATTATCCTTCTTCTTCTTGATTCTTGATTAGAAACTGGCCTCACAACACGTGGGGCATTCCCATATGTGCTCTGCCCTCTGTTCCAGAAGCCATTCGACTCGATGGTCTTTCGAGTCCAATGCCGCTGAAACAGACGTCGACATCAGGACACAACTCTGGTCACTGTGACAGGTTTCTTTGTTGTTCCGCCCACCTATGTCGTGCCCGTAACTAGTTCAAGCACAACGTCTGCCTGACGGAACAACATGGTAAATGTTATCGAAGGTTACCACTACTATATCATCTTATGTAGTATAAGTTCCTTAGTTTCTTGTAGATAGCCAATCATGTTAGTCGCCGTTTAAAACATGCATGACATGACACAGTGCTACTATTCATCTTTTCTTTTATCATCCCTTGAACAGACAGCTGAAAGGTCAATATATACCCAACTCAATTTGTAGTATTATTTTTAACTCGGCATATATCGCCAAAAACATATGGAAACCATTTTGATCTCCCTACGACGCTCTCAACAACGTTACTCCTACGGGAAAATCGCCCAAGAAAAACAAATATGTATACAGTGTTCTCGGAGATTCTGGAGATATAACCCTCCTGGGTAAAATTAGCGACGCTTGTGAAAGTCTGGATAATGGTAATACAGTATGAGCGTGTCCGGCCCATCTGTGTTGCTAATGTTTACTAATTGTATTTGTTTGCGTGACTGTGAACGTGTATTGGAAATGTTATTACAGTAGAGATCAATCTATTCAGATCGATAGTGCTAAGTATACTTGTATACGGTTGTGAAGGTTCGACACTCAATGCGGACACAGAAAGAAGAATTCAGGCTTTTGAAAACAAGCACTACAGACTAAGAATAATTATGTTCGTTCGTTTATCACAAGTTTCTGCCGAAGACAGATGTGTCGGGCCATAGGCGCAAATAAAACTGCGACACAACGCATATCCATTCTTTGGACTACATTCTGCTGGAAATCTAATAAGACGATGGTCCTGCTACAAGAGATATTCAGCAGGAGTTTGAGAATGTACTCTGAAGAAGAAGAAGTCTATCACAAGTGAAGATGACCATTTTGTTACATCAACTTTGGAAAATTTAGTTAGAATTATGTCATTGCCTAATAGTTCGTAGATGGCTACTACACCATATTCGAGCTGTAAATGTCCTTCAACAGAGAATTCAATGACCACTGTAGCAAGATTTTGGTTCATCTGTGACTTTCTTTCATCTCTCCGCTGTAGCGCTGCTGCATTTCTCCTCACTTCATAGGATGAAGCACTATTTTGAATTAGATATACAGAACACAAGACAAATATATTTGTTCGGCAGGAAATAAATACACTAATAAGTTATCAAGAACCTTTTTGACAGTGTTAAAATGGCATACAATTGTTTGGTTTGGATATGTAGCGAAACACGATTAATTTTCTGAAGTTAAGTTTTGAGGGAGGAAAGAGAAAAATCCGCCAAAGAAAATTCTAGATTGATAACATCAAGGAATGATCTAGATATTTTTGTTTGTCTACACTCCTCTGAATGTCTGATAGCGGTTTTTGGAGGGCTTTTGCACCATGTGGTTTCCCTAAGAACATGACGGTTATTGGTCTTATTATTGTATTCGTATTATTGTCAAAAGCAACGTGTCATTTATCAGTTAGTTATACAGTCCTGCTGGCTCACCGTGAGTATTTCTTCTAAAGTGATTCATTCTACTTTTCGCGTGATTTTCCTGTACCTCTTTGTCTATACTTTGTGATGAAAGCCAATAAAAATTAACAAGAAAATCAAATGAATCATGTTAAAAGGATGATTGCCGATTCAACACCCATGTCTTATATTAAATGTTCTCAGGACAGTGAGTTGAATAGGCCCTCGTTTGAAATATGACATGAGTTGAATATGACAGTGAGTTGAAAAGGCCCTCGCTTGAAATATGACATGAGTATGATTTCCTTTGCAGTTTCATTTTATTGCCTGTCTTTCTTAGTGGATAGCTGTTGACTAATTTTATCGTTCTCAAACTTCTGCTGGATTTTTCTTGTAGTCGGACAATGTTATGCCTAGATTTTAACAGGAAATAGTCAAGAGAACAGAAATGCGCTGTTTTATTTCAACTAATGACCCGGCACATCCGACTTGAACATGTTCATTACCATCAATATTGTTACCTCGTCCACTGAACAAGGGGCGTCTGTACCCATTTCGCTAGGGTACAAAGGGTCTGGTATTGCTCTTGTGCGAACCCAGGGTTAGCAGATAACCGACATCCTAAAAGTACCTCCTCGGGGTGCATCCTGGATCCAGAAATACAGCTGCTCTTGCTGTATTCCTGGTTATCACTTTTAGGTTAGTGCCCGTGGATGTTGATGCTACACATGGACGAGAATTGACTACAGAGAGACAGGAAATATCTCCGATAACTCTACACCATTACATCCCACATATGTAAGGCATCTGTGCATTCCGAATTAGCCGACTTAGAAAGCAGAAACATTTGAGGGGTGACCAATGTTAATGTCCCTAATATACGCTGATATTATTAGTATACACCAAATCTGGAAAAGATAACACACACTAGAGAGCAGCGTAGTGTATGTGAGTCGATTCAGTGGCAACAGAGCTACAATGGTCGAAGACGCGGCCAACTGGTGGAAGTGCTGTTCATGTTCGAGAACACACAGAAGCCCACATGTCCGATCACAATTGCTTTTCTAATCATAACACTTGATTGCGACATGAGAGAAAGTGCTGGAGTTCGCTGGGCTGGCTGTAGGCACGACCCGTTACAATATAAGGCCTATTGGCTAATTGAAAAATCAAATATTCTGAATGACTCATTTGAATGACCCGATTGATTTACACTGGCTGTGCCACAAAGTATAATCATAGCGACTAATGAAAATCACGGACATAGACTAATGTGTCATACAGATGGTTGAATTTCCAATTATCCAGTAGATCTTATATTTTAGACGGATATTCTGTATCTCAGAACGGACAAAATAAAGACATAGATAAAATCATATATTTATGAAATGTTTATGCCATTTTTATGACATTTAAAATCCTGTATTACTCCATAGATTGGGATCTATCAAAACAAATCTGGTTTTACAGGAAAATAATTATTAAAATTGTGAGCTCCAAAACGCAATATTACTCAGATATATTGGGTTGTAATAAATAAAACAAAACAACAATACAATCTGTAATAAAAGGATGTTAAGCTATGTCGATGTGGTTCTACAGAAGAATGCTGAGAATACCATGGGCTGTCAGAAAAACGAATGTAGAGGTGTTGAAAGAGTCAAGTGCGAAACAGACCTTAATCTAAGAAAAGGCAATCTTCCCTTTTTGGCAACTTCATGAGACAGGCAGGTTTGGAGAACATAGTCACAACAGGCAAAATTGAAGGCAACATAGACAGAGGGCGACAATGTGAGAAAATATTAGACAGTTTGACAACCTGCCACGGCAAGGAAACAACAACAACCTTGATACATAATATTGTGAACAGAGAGTTGTGGAGAGCTATGATCGCCTACGCCAACCGGCATGGCACCTGATGATGATGATGATGCTATGCCGGTCGCTGTGGTAGCAGAGTTGATAATGAGATCGCATCGCACATATAAACTAACTCGTCGGACTAAATGATTCGAACGCCGACCATCCACATTATATTGGCGATATGATTTGATGTATTAATGGCGCCACACATTCAGCAGTAACTGGATAGCAGTGTTCTGTACATGATACACTCCACTTATGTGGCGGGATGGTACAGTACAGATCACGTCTCGAACACACAAGGTAACGGTCTCAACCCCCGCTGCATGCAACTGTGCACGCGGATCGCCATGTGAATCAATAACAACCTAATCAAAGACTTTCATATTCCATAGAATATTAGTACAGTTAAAAGAGATTAATTTAATCTCTAGAATCTGAATTAGTACAGTTAAACGAGATTAAATAAATCTCTATAGCCTGAATTAGTACAGTTAAAAGAGATTAAATTAATCTCTATAGCCTGAATTAGTACAGTTAAATGAGATTAAATTAATCTCTAAAATCTGAATTAGTACAGTTAAAAGAGATTAAATTAATCTCTAAAATCTGAATTAGTACAGTTAAAAGAGATCAAATTAATCTCTAAAATCTGAATTAGTACAGTTAAAAGAGATTAAATTAATCTCTAAAATCTGAATTAGTACAGTTAAAAGGGATTAAATTAATCTCTACATCCTGAATATGATATCTACCAACTATATGCATGCTATCTCTGAAATCGAGAAGTATGCAATTATCACAAGCTATCTTAGCCAAACTGTAAGATGCATGGTTGGTTATAGAATAATAAGAAAGTAACATTCAGTAAAAACGGTGAAGCTGGTAGTTAAATTAAAAACCTGTTCAGAAGAAAATTGACTTCTGTTGACAGTACTCACCGCCTTATCGTGATATTCGATATCGATTAAATATTCGATATCGATTACATATTCGATATTGGAGGTGAGAAAATATGTTAAATAAATGATTGGTTTGATTACAAGGAAAATGTGAGTCATATGATGTTTAAAACATCGTTGAGAGATTATCAAACAATATTGCAATGCGCGTAGAAACTTTGGGTTTGTTCGGCTCCATCTTAGGAGAACAATGCCACATTTTGCCCCACAAACATAAATGTGGTGCTTACTTCCGGTATCGGTTTACTTGGATACGCAATGCCATAGTACATCAGATGCAATATTTATATGGCCTCTTGTTATTGAAAGCATTGACACACATCAAAGGTATAGAAAATAGATAATTGACATGATCAGGAAGTTGATCAGGGAGTTCATTACAATACTGAAAAATCGTGCATCATAAATGTTGATTATGAAGTCGATCAGAACACTCAACAATCATGGGTCGGAAAGTTGATTATGAAGTCGATCAGAACACTCAACAATCATGGGTCGGAAAGTTGATCATGAAGTAAATCAGAACACTCAACAATCATGGGTCGGAAAGTTGATCATGAAGCAAATCAGAATATTGAATAAATCATGGATTAGAAAATTGGTCATGACGTAGATCAGAATACTGATCAAATTATCGATTGAAAAGTTGATCCTTGGGTGGATCAGAACACTTATCAAACAATCGATTGACAAGTTGATCATTGGGTAGATCAGAACACTGATCAAATAATCGATTGAAAAGTTGATCATTGGGTAGATCAGAACACTGATCAAATAATCGATTGAAAAGTTGATCATTGTGTAGATCAGAACACTGATCAAATAATCGATTGAAAAGTTAATCATTGGGTAGGTCAGAACACTGATCAAATAATCGATTGAAAAGTTAATCAATGGGTAGGTCAGAACACTGATCAAATAATCGATTGAAAAGGTTATCATTGGGTAGATCAGAAGACTAATCGATTGAAAAGTTAATCATTGGGTAGATCAGAACACTGATCAAATTATGGATTGGAAAGCTGATTACAGAATAGACCAGCGGCCAACGATCAGAACGTTGGTAAGATAATCGATCAGTAACATGAGTTAAATCGATCAGTAACATGAGTTAAATCGATCAGTAACATGAGTTAAATCGATCAGTAACATGAGTTAAATCGATCAGTAACATGAGTTAAATCGATCAGTAACATGAGTTAAATCGATCAAGAGACAGTAAACTGCGATTATTTTGGTATATAATTTGAATAGATAATAAAAATCAAAATTAGGAAATTTAACATTATTGAAAAAAAAATAGATGCATATATCTTCTATAAACGGATAAGAATTCATGTATCAAAAGATATAGTCCTTTAGCGATTTCTATCTTCAGCGATTCGAATGTCTGCAGAAAGGTCCCAGATCTGCCCAATCATTGTTTTTATCTGTCCATAATTGTACTTGTCCTCTCTGTGACTTCGACCTCTAGCCGTTCTCTGTAGTACCGTTTTGACAAGAGATCAAGTCGACATACATGTTCAAACCATGAATATTGACAATATTTCAGTGGACGTAAGTATTAACTAGCGGCGTCCATTTCCTCTGCAGTTAAAAAAAGGGGAGAGATGAACAGAAATTATATTGAACATCAGACCGCCAAGAACCTAAAGATGGCCAATGAAATGATTAACAACCTTATCAACATGGACGTTATAGAAGACGATGATTACTTACGTGACAGAGAATTTTGCACGAGGGATGTAGAAAGAGTAAGATAAAAATGGAATGAGAGATAACGAGAGAGTGCGCGAGATGATTAGTGATAGAATAGAAGACATCACTCGGTAAAGCTCTAATCTTCAGCATTATGTTCGAAATTTAGCTCTAAAAAAATTAACACATTTTTTGGACAGACTTTATTTCGTTGAAGCATCAAGAGGTTCGTAGAAAAAAAAACCGCATCAAATAAAACATAGAAAACCGGATTCATTTTCAAAACTAATTCAAATAAACTCTCACAATGTCATCCATTGAATACAATCTCAGTAAATCTTAATATTATTTATGAAAAAATAAATACATCCGCTGTTACTCTGTTATGTTGTTGTTGTTTTTTTAAGCGGTTTAAAATTTTTGTAAAAAGTACATGTGGTTTTTGTGTAACATATGTTTGTATCAGTTGGGGGAAAAAACGATAAACTTAGTCATAGATAAGATGGAATCAGGATGTTTGAAATAAGTTATTCAGATGTAGTTGAGAGAACGGATGTGTTGAGAAAATATCAAGTTTGTGTTGAGAAAGAAATAACGTTGTTCGGGGAGCAAGTAGTGGGATGTTTTGTACTAGAGATATAGTTTGACATTGAGGAGGTGTTCAGGATGTGATATTGTTGGTGTGCCGAATAGATAGATAGAGGAATAGTAATATATGGAGTTTACGTTTCTGACGAGTGTCATTAAACATGATTGTGACTTGCAGAACAGCGGTTCTCATGAATGAGATGTTGCATCGACATGACATTTGTGTTTACACTATTCTGTCTCCATCTTCATCATCACGAAGATCCTTTCGTGAAGATGATTTCTCGAAGATCCTCTCGTGAAGATGATTTCTCGAAGATCCTTTCGTGAAGATGATTTCTCGAAGTTCCTTTCGTGAAGATGATTTCTCGAAGATCCTTTCGTGAAGATGATTTCTCGAAGATCCTTTCGTGAAGATGATTTTTCGAAGATCCTTTCGTGAAGATGATTTCTCGTAGACCCTTTCGTGTAGATGATTTCTTGAAGATCTTTTCGTGAGGATGATTTCTCGAAGATCCTTTCGTGAAGATGATTTCTCGAAGATCCTTTCGTGAAGATGATTTCTCGAAGATCCTTTCGTGAAGATGATTTCTCGAAGATCCTTTCGTGAAGATGATTTCTCGAAGATCCTTTCGTGAAGATGCTTTCTCGAAGATCCTTTCGTGAAGATGATTTCTCGTAGATCCTTTCGTGAAGATGATTTCTCGAAGATCCTGTCATTTTGATTATGTTACAATCCTGATTTAGAGACAGCTCGATTGGTTAGTTGGTCCAGCTGTCCCATATATTCATGTCCTTTAATCCAATGTTATTGTGTGAAATATGCATGTGTTTGTGAGCTGTTATGCTGTTCCTTATACGGTGTTTCATTTGTCTTACTTTAGAGAGAGTAGTAACTTTATCTGTAGACTAATAGGCAGGACAGTAACGTTGTCTAATAGGCAAGACAGGAACTTTGTACTAATAGGCAGGGCAGAAATGTTGTACTAATAGGCAGGACAGTAACGTTGTACTAATAGGCAGGGCAGGAACTTTGTACTAATAGGCAGGGCAGTAACTTTGTACTAATAGGCAGGGCAGTAATATTGTACTAATAGGCAGGGCAGAAATGTTGTACTAATAGGCAGGACAGTAATATTGTACTAATAGTTAGGACAGTAACGTTGTACTAATAGGCAGGGCAGTAATATTGTACTAATAGGCAGTAACTTTTTACTAAAAGTCAGGACAATAACTTCCTCTTCTTCTTCTTTCCTTCCTCTTTTACACTTTACGGGTGTCGAGGGAGATACAATGTTCTAGTTCTCGCTTTTCTGGCAGCTTCAGATAATGTTATTTGGTGTTCGTGTAATATCTCTTTGATGTTGTCGATCCAGTGTACTCTAGGTCTACCCTTGGCTCTTCATTCTGCTTCTCCTCTCTTCGTATAAGCTTTATAAACTAATGAATCACACTTATAACTTTGTATATAATAAAATAACTTTGTATCTTTAAAGGTAGGTGCCATTGCTGCAATCTGTCGTCGGTAATTAAGATAACATTTCAAGTACTTTGTTGCAGTAAGTATTAGGTGCGGTGGCCAGTTCCCATCCTTGATGTGTTTACCTTCCTCAAGACAATTTTCAGGAGAGAAATCACAATATAATTATTTTCATTTATTCAGACGTGATATCGAAACTGATAAGCTGCAACTCAGTGATAGTAAGCAATATCACTTTAAGCTAGGCTGCAGTGTTCTTCTTCCTGGCCTAGTGATTAATCTATTGAGCTTTTGAATAATAGATCGCGGGTTCGATCGAGGTGCCTGACATCTTATTTACACATGGATAATTTTTCGAAGAGTGTTGATTCTGTTGGACGGTATGACATTTCGTTGAGAATGACAAAGAAATATGAGGAAAACACGAGTACAATGAGATCAAGCATCTGAAACATTTAATCCTTTAAGACAAGTCTGCACTTGAACTTGTACTTGAACTTGTACTTGTACTTGAACTTGAACTGTACTTGAAATGTACTTGAACATGTCTGTACTTCAAGACATGTCTGCACTTGAACTGCCATTCCTAATGTTCAATAAAATAGGTCTAGGATTATGTCGATTATTTCTTTTCTTAGTTTGATTCTCAAACTCCCAATGAATCTGTCTTGCTACAATTATCCTTACTAGACCTTTATATAGTATACTTTAGGCCCCACCATCTTTACCACGAGTCATAAAGTAGTCAAGGAACATATCAGTTTCACATTAAATGTACAGAAATTGTCACAAGCAGAACATCCCACATATCTTTTAGTAACGATTAATTGGCAGTTCATTCACAAGAAACATGTAATTAGACGTATAAAAAAATTAAATGCTGAAAAGGTTACATCTTCATAGAAGGTTGACTGGTACATCTTAGAGATCAGAGAAAGATGCAAAAATATGACTATATCTTGGAGATTAGACAAAGATACCATAATATGGGTATATCTTTGAGATCAGACAAAGATACCATAATGTGACTATATCTTTGAGATCAAACAAAGACATCATAATATCACTATATCTTTGAGATTAAAGATACCATAATGTGACTATATCTTTGAGATCAGACAAAGATACCATAATGTTACTATATCTTTGAGATCAGACAAAGATACCATAATGTGACTATATCTTTGAGATCAGACAAAGATACCATAATGTGACTATATCTTGGAGATTAAAGATACCATAATGTGACTATATCTTTGAGATTAAAGATACCATAATATTACTATATCTTTGAGATTAAAGATACCATAATGTGACTATATCTTTGAGATTAAAGATACCATAATGTGACTATATCTTTGAGATTAAAGATACCATAATATGACTATATCTTGGAGATTAAAGATACCATAATGTGACTATATCTTTGAGATTAAATATACCATAATGTGACTATATCTTGGAGATTAAAGATACCATAATGTGACTATATCTTTGAGAATAAAGATACCATAATGTGACTATATCTTGGAGATTAAAGATACCATAATGTGACTATATCTTTGAGATTAAAGATACCATAATATTACTATATCTTTGAGATTAAAGATACCATAATGTGACTATATCTTTGAGATTAAAGATACCATAATGTGACTATATCTTTGAGATTAAAGATACCATAATATGACTATATCTTGGAGATTAAAGATACCATAATGTGACTATATCTTTGAGATTAAATATACCATAATGTGACTATATCTTGGAGATTAAAGATACCATAATGTGACTATATCTTTGAGAATAAAGATACCATAATGTGACTATATCTTGGAGATTAAAGATACCATAATGTGACTATATCTTTGAGATTAAAGATACCATAATGTGACTATATCTTTGAGATTAAAGATACCATAATGTGACTATATCTTTGAGATCAGACAAAGATACCATAATGTGACTATATCTTTGAGATTAAAGATACCATAATGTGACTATATCTTTGTGATTAAAGATACCATAATGTGACTATATCTTGGAGATTAAAGATACCATAATGTGACTATATCTTTGAGATTAAAGATAACATAATGTGACTATATCTTTGAGATTAAAGATACCATACTGTGACTATATCTTTGAGATCAGACAAAGATACCATAATGTGACTATATCTTTGAGATTAAAGATACCATAATGTGACTATATCTTTGTGATTAAAGATACCATAATGTGACTATATCTTGGAGATTAAAGATACCATAATGTGACTATATCTTTGAGATTAAAGATAACATAATGTGACTATATCTTTGAGATTAAAGATACCATACTGTGACTATATCTTTGAGATCAGACACAGATACCATAATGTGACTATATCTTGATTACATGCGTTCTGTCAACAACTGATGAATAAAAACCGATAGGTCCACATAACTGTATAACTAGTGAAGGAATCGGTCGAGGCGTGATTGAGACTAATGAGTGAGTAAAACAATGAATACAAAACACGAGGATGATGAGAGTCCCTTTTAGATTACTAAAAAATAGAAATTCCAATCACAGAATGGTAAACAGATATTCATAAAATGTGACGGAGAAATTGACACGAGGGTTCAACGAAAGATAAATAAGGGATACGTAGAATGACATCGAGGCGGTGCGAGAGTTCAGACACTGATATTGGAATACAGTGAGGTTACATGCATGCTCTTCCAAAGTGACACGCACTGGTCAGGACCCAATTTACGCACTCAGCTGGCAAGCCTCCTGGATAAATGAGCATTGAAGCGTTCACAAATTGTGGATCAAAATATTTCCTACTAACAGAATGGCCCTCGGACGTCAATTTTGACTCTGAATTGGTCAGACAACGCCTTGGTAGATGTTTTGAATGGAAATGATTTTGATGGAACTTTCAACCCGTCACGAAAACGCATATGTTGCATCGGAACATAGATATTGACAATTGCATATAATATACAATGAATATATTAAATACGACGCTTTGCATAATGTGCTATTTGCATAGCTTTCTCAAGATGATTATGGCTTTACAACTGGTCAAATCGGTTGACTGATCTTTAATTGCTAAATGTGATTTGTTGCGCCGAGACGTATATGCACATTTTCCAACGACAACATTGAATCAGGCACGATGAATCAGCCACGATGAATCGGCTACGATGAATCAACCACGTTGAAACAGCCACGATGAATCAGCCACGATGAGTCAGCCACGATGAGTCAGCCACGAAGAATCAGCCACGGCGAATCAGCCAAAGATGAATCAGCTACGATGTATCAGCCACGATGAATCAGCTACGATGAATCAGCTAAGATGAATCGGTCACGATGAATCAGCCACTAAGAATCAGCCACGATGTATCAGCTACTGTGAATCGGCTACGAAAACGCCAATGTTTATCAGAATGTTTATGTGTGTCTAGTTATTTTCTATCATTTACTTTAAGGCACAACACTGATCACCAACCGTCCACTAAAATCCATACATACATCCACCCATCCACCCAAATCAATCTATGTATCTATCGACTTATTTATGTTACTTCAGCGACGAATACGGTGTATAGGACAGAAATACAATCTCTCCAATTCGAGTGGTGTGATGCTATTTGTGTGTAATTCTTGCATACTGTTGAGGTAAATCGTCATACCCTGCCTGATGCTTGTTCTGCAAAGAGTTTCTGTCATTCTTTAAATCTCTAGATAAAAGGATTTCTAGATTTCAAGGATATAACTACAGAATTTTACACGTTATAAAAAAGAAACAGATGAATGTAGACGGAATTTTTATCAAAACCAGCTGGCAACTATGTTACTCCTGAATTTAGCCATCTGAAGCAAACGTGTTTGTAAATTAGTGTCACTTATGTTTACAGGTAGAACTGATTGATCTGTGTAGTACTGAGACCTGATGTCATGTATTATTGTTAAATGTTTGTTGTCTTCGAGGAATTTACATATATGTTCAGTGAGTGATGTTTGTGTATGCATTTTAATCGATCGGTCCATATTTATGCTTATTTGAGAATATACACGCTTAATGTCTGGACTAATATTGCATAGTTTTTAGAGATGCTGTGTAATCGAATTTGGTAAACGTGTTCAGTCAAGCAGCGAAGCGAATAGGTGCACATTAAACAGAGCTGGTTTAAATCTCGTCTACTGCTGATTGATGTTGTATAAAGTTCTTCGATGCTTCCTACGTTTCTCCAAGATCATACACTAATTTCCCTGGTCATGCACCCATCTCCGAACTCACACACAAACCTCGAAATTCACACGCAAATCTACGAAGTCACACACAAATTGCCGAAGTCATACACAAATCCCTGAGGTCACACACAAATATCTGAAATTACACACAAATGTCCGTGTTCACACACAAATGTCCGAAGTTATACACAAATCTCCAAAGTCAAACACACATCTCCGAAGTCACACACAAATCATCAAAGTATAAATAATAATGTTTTTTCTTCATTTGCGTTGCTCTTAAACACTTGCAGACTAGAAGAATGTAATTCGAAGAACGATATTCATTGTGTCATGGTTAATATCTTTGCAGCAATATCTGCGTTTTCCAGCCCACCAATTCGACTTTAGCATAGAGTATTGGAGCTTTGACACTCTATAAAATGGGACAGTAAATACCACATCCGAAACCTCATTAGTTTTCTCTAACGACATATGTTTATGTTATGTTAGGTTATGTTATGTTCCTCCAGTGCCATAGGCAGCGCATAGGGCAGAAACCATATCTTTCCATTTCTGTCTTTGTGTTGCTAGGTCTTTCAATTCTTGCGTGTTGTTTAGGTTCATTGACATGCCTTCTCTATTATTGGTTCTTCGTAGAGTTTCTCTAGGTCTCCCTCTTCTTCTTACTCCCAGTATCACCCAATATAGTGACTGATAGGGAATTCGTAGACTGTTCATTCTGAGAACATGGCCGATGTAAGTCCAACGTCTTTGTCTAATGAAAGAAGATATATAGGTTTGTTTGCTTTCCTGTCTTATAGTAGTGTTAGATTTAAAGTCACTCCACTTAACATTCAGAATGGTACGTACGCATTTGTTTTCAGGGGTATTTAGACTCTTATGTGTGGCTTTTGTGGCTTTCCGACTTTCGCAATCATGTGATAGAATAGAGATAACGTTGAAGCAGCCTGAGTTTTGTGGTGTTTCTTAGTCTGTTTGACGTCCAGATGTTACGTAGTTTATTGCAAGTGAATCTAATAACATCTCTATTATTATATAGATCTGTTTAAAGTTTCAGATCACTTAGTTGTTCTATGATAGTCGCCATAGTTCCCAGTGTCTCGATACACCTTCTTCTCCAAGAGGAACGCTGGCATAAATTTCTGTTATTCATGAGGAATGACTCAGTTAAACGTTTTGACTATATATATATATATATCAAGTGATTATATTCTTTCAAGAACGTTGTTTTCGTTGTGGATACTCTGGACGCCTCTCTGTTCCGGGCAAGCAGGCCTGCATTTACCAGAGACATGTGCATACATTCTTCGATGTCGCTGGCCCATCGTCTTCTTGGTCTTCCTCTTCTTCTCTACCCGGCACTCTGCCCTCTAGAATCAGCCTTTCGATACCATCATGCCGCTTTAAGTGTCCAAAATACTGTAGCATCCTTCTTATGGTGATATTTAGAAGTCACCCTTCATTCTGTTTTAGTAATTTCAAAACTTCAATTTCTTCTTCTTCTTCTTTCGTTCACTTGAAACATGTCTATATCTGTAATTCTGTCTCCTGAATAAAACTCACTGTCTTTTGTAGTTCATACAGTGTCCCATAGAGCTTTGATTCCAGTGTTGTTTCCTCTGGCCAATATGTCTGCCTCGGCGTTTCATGCTCAGAACACTCTTGAAGTATATGTTTGGCACTCTGTGCTGCCTGTCCACATGTACAAATGGCAGTGTTACCAATCTTGAACTTTGTATACATGTGACTGCGGAGTCGGTTGTGTCTTCTTGTTCTCCGTTCGTGATACTTGCTGTTTTCGTCTTTTTTTAGGTAGAAGCTTTTTTGTATAGTTGGTGCAGTGTTCTTCGCTTATTTTGTTGGCAAGATCGTTTAATGTCAATTCGTGTTATATATCTAGAAGTGTGGTAAATCTGTGTTTTATCTCGATGTTATAAGTGAATGGTTTGCTTGATGTATCATATAAGTGAATGCTTTGCTTGATGTATCATATAAGTGAATGAGTTGCCTGATGGATCATATAAGTGAATGGTTTGCTTGATGTATCATATAAGTGAATGCTTTGCTTGATGTATCATATAAGTGAATGGTTTGCCTGATGTATCATATAAGTGAATGGTTTGCTTGATGTATCATATAAGTGAATGGTTTGCCTGATGTATCATATAAGTGAATGATTTGCCTGATGGATCATATAAGTGAATGGTTTGCTTGATGTATCATATAAGTGAATGGTTTGCCTGATGTATCATATAAGTGAATGATTTGCCTGATGGATCATATAAGTGAATGGTTTGCCTGATGTATCATATAAGTGAATGGTTTGCCTGATGTATCATATAAGTGAATGGTTTGCCTGATGTATCATATAAGTGAATGCTTTGCTTGATGTATCATTTAAGTGAATGCTTTGCTTGATGTATCATATAAGTTAATGGTTTGCCTGATGTATCATATAAGTGAATGAGTTGCCTGATGGATCATATAAGTGAATGGTTTGCCTGATGTATCATATAAGTGAATGGTTTGCTTGATGTATCATATAAGTGAATGATTTGCCTGATGTATCATATAAGTGAATGGTTTGCTTGATGTATCATATAAGTGAATGGTTTGCTTGATGTATCATATAAGTGAATGGTTTGCTGATGTATCATATAAGTGAATGGTTTGCCTGATGTATCATGTAAGTGAATGGTTTGCCTGATGTATCATATCTAAAGGTATGGGTGTAGGTGTTTATTTCATTTATTTTTACTTTATATTTCGCTATCAGCAGTTCGTGGTCTGTGTCGAAGTCTGTTCCTAACAGAAACACAAATAACTCTTAAAAGTTTTTACAATCTCCATTAATTCAGGAATTGATCTTTAGCGTGAGTTATCGCATGAAGTGTGACCTAAAGGTTATAACTGTGGTCTCTTAACAGGACTTGGGAACAATAAGAACACCCAGCCTTCATCACATATGGCACTTCAAACATCCCTGCAATACCCTAATGAAAAAATACTGTAATTAAAACATTAGTTTAGCTTTAATGCAGAAAAGATCATTGGGTGGGTAATCAACGTTACATCTAATCTCTTAAGTTGTTTCTTACGTCATACGTCAGGCGGAAGCAATATCTGCGGTTTACACCCCACCAATCCGATTTTAGCATAGAGTATTGGACCAATGATATTCGATAATATGGGACAGTTAACACCACGATAAATGGGACAGTTAACACCACATCCAAAACCTCATTAGTTGCCTCGAACGACATATGTTATGTTATGCTATGCTATGCTATGCTATGTTATGTTATGTTATGTTATGTTATGTTATGTTATGTTATGTTATGTTATGTTATGTTATGTTACGTTATGTTGTTATATTATATTATGTTATGTTATGTTGTGTTCCTCCCGGGCCATAGGAGACGCCTGAAAGGCCTGCCGTAAATCAGGTGGCATTGCTATTATTTTTCTATCTTTTTGGACTCAGATATCGCAAGTTTATACAGTGATATAAATGGGAGGGTAACAGCAAGAGGGTAACATAATGAGGGTAACAGCAAGAGGGTAAGATCAAGAGGGTAACAGCAAGATAGTAACATCAACATGGTAACAGCAAGAGGGTAACAGCAAGAGGATAACAGCAAGATAGTAACATCAAGAGGGTAACAACCAGATAGTAACATCAAGAGGGTAACAACAAGATAGTAACATCAAGAGGGTAACAGCAAGACTGTAACAGCAAGAGGGTAACAACAACAGGGTAACATCAAGAGGGTAACATCAAGAAGGTAACAACAAGAGGGAAACAGCAAGAGGGTAACATCAAGAGAGTAACAGAAAGAGGGTAACAGCAAGAAGGTAATATCAAGAGGGTAACTGCAAGAGGGTAACAACAAGAGGGAAACAGCAAGAGGTTAACATCAAGAGGGTAACAGCAAGAGGGTAACATCAAGACGGTAACATCAAGAGGGTAACAGCAAGCGATGCAAGGGGCACAGCCTAGAAGTGAGAACTACCACGAGAAAATGTTCCCTCTAATTTCTTCCACACGAGTAAACGTCTGAAGATGTATGAGCTGTTATTTTCGTGTCAATTACTTTGTACGTGCGCACGGTGTGTTACATTTCGTAAACATGTACCTTTTCAGTCTTACCTGCTCATGAAATCGCTAGAGGTATATTTCTATTGGCAAGGGTCTGTCAATAAACTACGTCCATGTTGTTTCCAACTGTTGACCCTTGTGTCAATAACTGCTTGGAATTCAGAATTCCCTTGCATAATTGTGTCAAAAATAAAAACAACGATAACACCCCCAACCCCCAAATTATTTTTTTTTCAAACTATTTAATTGATCCACAAAAACACTTTTGTTGACGTCAGTTTTTGTCAAACTTTCGCAGATCCCCCCTCCCCTCGCTCTAAGTATTATTAGGACATTAATAATGATTAGTATCTTCGTAGTACGCCGAACATGTCCACAGGTGCTCAGATCTCTGTGTCAGAAAATCTCTCAGAGAATAACGGCTGAATGTTCTGGTTCTATGTTGGTTTACTGATCTTTTTGAAATTTTTGTTACATGTTCTCTAGGTGCTACGCCTATCCTCAGTCCCAATTTGTGCATTCTCGATATTGACTCATGTTCTAGTATCTCTTCTTCTTCTTCTGCGTTCATTCTCAAACTCCTGCAGATTAGCAGGATGTAGTCCAGAGAAAGGAATGCGTTGTGTCATGGTTTACAGCATTGCTGCGATATCCGCGCCTCTCGGCCTGACACATCCGACTTCAGCATGGCTTTGGGTCACTGACCCTATATGAGATGGGACAGCCAACTCCATCCCATAACCTCCTTAGTCGCCTTTTACGACATGCGTGGAAGGTAAACAGTGTTGCTATTCTTTGCTCCCATTCGGGCCCCGGGAACACACGGGCGTTCTAGTATCTCAAAATCCTCTCATCGTGCGGAATCACGAAGAGCACTGTGTATGTCTGAGAGGTCCACAAGTTGACCATCTGTTATAGCAACGAGGCTAGATAATTTGCCTGTTCGTTCGGTTCAGGACAATCACAGGAAAAGAAGATTTTTCATGTTCATTACAACAAACCTCACTTGATGGTGAGTGCACAAGAGATTAAATTAGTTATACTGTATGAGAAAATAAATTACGACAACACTTTGAGACAAGGCAAAAAGTTTCCAAAATATTACCGTAACCAACCGCACTGACAGCGAGCTGACATTCAAGAATTCCGAACTAGTGGTGGGCTGTGACCAGTTGGATGTGATGGTTAAAATCAAACGTTGATCTGTATCGATCCGTACGTCTAGAGGGCAAGAAGATTGGAGAGCCACTAAAAGCGGTTTTGGGTGCGTGGAGATGTTTGTAAATTCAAACAGTAATCTAATCCATGTTTTATTGAAAAATAGGAACTTTTGGTAGATGGATTGTTTCAGTGTTCAGTTATTGAGGAAGAATCGAGAGAACGATAATCGAGTCTATGTAGCGAAGACAATAACGATTATGAAGATGTTTTCTTGATGTCTTCGAGTATTGGAAACACAACGAAGCGAACTTTTGTGAATAACTGAATAACACAAGAAAATACACACACATCAACGTCTCAATCAAAATGTCTTTATACGAAACACAACATAGCACACAACGAATAAAATACAGTGGATATGAGTACATCACAAAACGTAATTAACATAAACATACTGGAACGTTATGAATTGTACAAGGTAATATGAAAACTATAAGATCCAAGATTAAATCAAATGAAACTGTGAAAATTAGCAAGAAGTTACCCTCTTGATGTTACCAATGAATATAACAATAAATAACACCAAAGTGAAACAAGCCGAAGAATTTAAATATCTAGGCAGCATTTTGTCCAAAAATGGAAGACAAGACAGAGAAATAAAAACAAGGTGCCAGAAAGCAAACGTAGTAACATACCAACTTTCACCATTACTTCTTCACCCATAGAGCAAGACGGAAATAAAACAATTATATCTACAATTTTTATACCAACACTGTGCTACCAATGTCAAACATGGTCTTTAAAATCCTCGCAGCGGAGGAAAATAGTTACATGTGAAATGAAGTGTCTGAGAAAAACCGCAATGGTTACTATCCTAATAAAATAAATTAAGAAAAGAGTTCGTATAATAGCATGTACTGAACATATCGAAATACAGCAAGTAAAATGGTTCGGTCACCTTATGAGAATGAACCCGAACCAAATACTAATAAGAGCATATAACAAAAGAATATGCGAATGTACGGCCAAACGTAGACCATGAAAACGGTGTGTAGAAACCATGAAGATAGACTTGAACAAACATGGACTAGATGCAGCCACCCTGACACATCTGGCATTTGGAATAATAGCTTAAGCTCCCACTACTACGCTTAACGGTAAGTGTGAATACGATCAACCGTCATTCACCCGGTGACAGATAATAGACAAAAGCAACGAAGCAAATGAAAAAGTGTCAGAAAGCAACATCTTATCTGCAGGTAAAGTCTCACAACAACTGGTGATATCTACTGGTAAGAATGAAAGGGTTTCGACCAAAATGATGACAGAGTATCACATTGTTGCGTATTCCAGTCATCAAAAGCCTTCACAAATTCAGTCATCCGAGAAGCACGATTGACATCATCATCAAGTGACATATTCTGTCCAGAACGTAGTCTTCCCTATGTATCTCTTGAATTCATCGCTGTCTTTAATAAATTGTCCTGCCTATTTTTGTGGCATCTGAAGGCATTCTTGAATGTCTTTTGTTCAATGGCATCTTGGGCGGCCTTTGCCTATGTTTCCTTCTATCATTCCCTTCGGTAACACTCCATGCCGCTGTGTCTCTTAATATTACCGGAAAAAAGCTATCATTTTCTTTAATATGGTGTTCGCAAGCCATCCTTCCTGGACGTTATTTGTTCTTAACACCTTCTGGTTTGTTTTTCTTGCAGCA
This sequence comes from Meghimatium bilineatum, assembly GCA_034231615.1. NCBI lineage: Eukaryota > Metazoa > Mollusca > Gastropoda > Stylommatophora > Philomycidae > Meghimatium > Meghimatium bilineatum. The sequence continues at coordinate 7,597,508 of CM067301.1, forward strand.
CCTGTTTTTTTTTCTTTGCATCACCTGGTTTGTTTTCCTTGCATCTCCTGATTTGTTTTCCTTGCTACCCAAGGTATTCTCAGAACTCCTGTATATTACTTTACTTAAAATGATGTTATTCTCTTGGCCACAGGTTAACAGCTGAAGGATCTGAATTATGTGAAGCATCGGTTTGAGGCTACTGTTATTACACGGCAATGACTAATTAGATGGAATTCAATTATACGATCGCATGGCGGCACGAAGTGTTGCCAGGAACAACACTGAGTATGCGTTGTCGGCCCATATGCTGACCATCTGCTATTGTGACAAGGTTAAATAGGTTGTCCGTTCGTTTCCCTTTACACTCGCCGGGGACAGAGGTCTCTTCCATGGGGGTCAGCCGAGAAGTATATTTTGTGTGGTAGAAAGCAAAGTATTGCCTTTGGGGCGGCTCGGATTGTTAACTGTAGTGTTGGTCACGATGTGTTTTCTGTAGGGTGGGTCGAGCTGTGTTTTAAGTAAGCGGGATCGAATAATGTTTTTCGTAACTTGGGTCGCGAAATGTTGTCTGAAGTGTAGGTCGCGAAGTTTTTGTTAAGGTAGGTTGAGAATTGTTTTTTGAAACGTAAGTCGCGAGGTGTTTTTTTTTTGGTGGGTCACGATTTAGTTTCTGTAAGTATGATATCTGAGACAGTAGCCTTGGCAAATATTGATTTTAAAATAATTTTAATTCTAGTTGTTTCCCCTCTACTTTATTATATCTTTATGAGGATATATTTCTACAATTTCTTTATGCGAAAATAAATAAATAAATGTATTACTACGAATGGTATGAGGTTGACATTAACGAAAATCAAACCGCGAATTTTGAAGCTTGTTAACGACTCACAGGTCCAACCATTGCATTAAATGTGTCGCAAATTAAATTGACAATGACTTCTATTATTCTCACACATCTATTTCTATCTGGTTTATTTTACTGTATAGTAAACTAGATCAATCGCCTGCTATTGATACTTCTGTATAATGAGTTGCAGAAAGGCATCAGTTCTCAAGGTGGTCAAAAGGATCGCTGCAAGGATTCGTTAAAGACCTCAGTGAAAAACTTTGAAATAGTCCAAGATACATGGAAAATCTTGCACACAAATCAATTAGAGCTACATGGGGTGTGGGGTTGGGGGAGGTCTACAATTTTAAAAAACGGCGCAATATTGTGAAAAGAAGAGAAATGCAGCATCTCAACAGTGAAGAGTAACTAGAAAGTCACGGGTAGAGCAGAAACCATCTACAGTCTTCATCACATGCATGGACTGTCCACTTTTATTTGTGGTCAGAATAGTACTTACTAACTATATAGGAATTGATAGTCACTACGTAAACTCTAACAGAATTTCAAAAATGTATGTAACAAATGGTCAACATCACCGATTAAAGGACAAACTATTATTATATATATGTGGTTTTTTTTTCTATAAAAGTAGGTCGCATGTCAATTTCTTCTGTAGAATGTATCCACAATTCATTTTCCGTCTTTAAAATAAGATCGGAACTAGAAAAATATATAAAGATATCGGAACTAGAAATATATAAAATGAGATCCGAACTAGAAAAATATAAAATGAGATCCGAACTAGAAAAATTATAAAATGAGATCGGAACTAGAAAAGTATAAAATGAGATCGGAACTAGAAAAATATAAAAAGAGATTGGAACTAGAAAAATATAAAATGAGATCCGAACTAGAAAAATATAAAATGAGATCGGAACTAGAAAAATGTTGGAAATTTTCATCATAAGCAATTACAACAATTAAAAATGAAGTGATTCTTCACCGTGAATGTGTGTTGTGTTTCACCATTTTTTGGGTTTTTTTTAATGTCTTCATAATTCAATTTCTATTTGTAATTTTAGTTTGTTGAATAAGTTGTAAGGTATATCTTTAACTGGACTCAGCGGAAAGTCGTGAGATGATACCACATTTGTTGTTCTTGTCATTTTCACGTCCCGCAACAATCTTGTATATCATTTGTTCTCATTATATGTTTCCCGCACTTCCCATATTGGAACATTCATTCTTCTGTGGTCTCTTTTGTGACAGTTTTTTTTCTATTCGTGGAACAATTTTTCTTCCCAAAACTGTTGTTGCTTTTCTTTACATATCACACTCACATTTAAGGGTATATATATTTTCATTATTTTACATTCACTATTTCCTTCTATGTGGTCTCTATGTCAAGGCCTTTCAATTCCATTTTTTTCTCTATGTGTTTCAATTCTAGTATTTCCCTCCACAGGGGGGGGGGCATACGACCCACATTCAGAACCGCTGTTCTATTGTTCTTATTAATACAAATTATTATTAATAATATGTTCTTATTAATACGATTCCTTGTCAAAAACAATACTGCAGGGAACTGTCGAGGGTGGAAGAATCAGAGGAGGACAAATAAAGACATGGACAGACAACATCAAGGAATGGACAGGGCTAGATATTTCAACACTCATCCGCATCGCTGAGGATAGAATTCGCTGGAGGACTCTGTGTGCTGAAGCATCCAATGTGGTACCCCTACGACCTTGAAGGGTTATGGGTTTATTGATTGATATTGATTGATTAATACAAATACGATCAATCTGATTTCCTGCATTTCGATCTGTGGATTTCTAGAAGAATTTTTCACTATAGTGAACAGTCGAATGTATGGAATCCAAGCAGAGGGGTGCAAACATCATGAAAAGAAACATCGAGGACTGGTCATTCAAGATTTTATTTCTCATTCAACAGTGTTAAGATATAATTCATTGGATGAGGTGAGCTCCTTGAAGTGGAGATGGGGCTTAGTCCAGCCAAGACTGGCTGGCAGCTAAGATTGGTCAGGCCAGCCCCTAGATTGAGCAGGACCACACTCCTTTCTATGCAAGCACGGGTGCTAAAGTCGGGGATACGATGCCAAGATTCGCACCAGCAAACATAGTATCAAGCAACTCGACTAGATACCATGTCTTCACAGCATCTACGGTCCTACCTCGACTAGATACCATGTCTTCACAGCATCTACAGTCCTAACGGGACTAGATGCCATGTCTTCACAGCATCTACGGTCCTAACGGGACTAGATACCATGTCTTCACAGCATCTACAGTCCTAACGGGACTAGATACCATGTCTTCACAGCATCTATGGTCCTAACTCGACTAGATACCATGTCTTCACAGCATCTACGGTCCTAACTCGAATAGATACCATGTCATCACAGCATCTACAGTCCTAACGGGACTAGATACTATGTCTTCACAGCATCTACAGTCCTAACGGGTTATATGATGTTTATGGAAATGATTGCATGTGATTTTGTATTTTATTTATTGTTGAAATATGCTTATGTATATCCTTATTTGATTTGAGGTGCATGTATTTGACAAACATTTTCATTTTCTCATTCATTGCGTTAAGACACACGCTTTTGACACAGTGGCTATTTATAAATTACGTCATACAAAATTATGCCGATTTTCACCCCTTACCTTTTGTCAACATCTGTCCAGAATTCAGGGATCTTCCCATTACCTAAATAATGTCTCTACCCCCCACCACCACCTCCCTAAAAATGTAAATCTCTTCGTCAAGGAAACAAATTTATCAAAAAAGGTACAAAAGACCTAAAGATTTTATTTAAGATTTTTAAATTTCTAAAACCATATTCAAACTGGTGTATAAAAAACAGAATCGTTGGCGTCCGTCTCCCCCTTCCCTGTTTAAAAACTGTACAACATTTTCAGGATTCCCAGAATTATTGACGTTAGTTTCCCACACCACCAACCCCCTTCCTTGTCAACAACTGTACATTTTTTTTCAGGCTTCCCAGAATTGTTGACGTAATTTATGGACAGTCTTTTACCTCTTCAAAACTGCTATTATCTTCCCCTATCTATGTAATAATGTCTTCCATTAAATTCGCTAGATCGTGTTGCTGTGTTTTCCTCCATTTATGCCTTGTAATTTGATGTCAAATTTGCTCATTTTTAGATTCATTCTTATCATCTTTTTGGACACGAACTCGGTGATCTTTCATTATCTGCTCTTAATTGTGCTTCTAAATCTTGCTGTTATTATTATGAAACACATTATTTCCTATTCTACGAACGACTTGAGTACTTCCTTGAATATGACAAGAGTCAATTATTTGCTTTAGCATGATTCGTCATATTTCATTTTCCATTATTTATAATTAGTTCTTTTAAGCCTTGACGACAATATTACACATTTTTATATTGTTTAGTTTCTTATTATCTTCTTCTGCCACGCACGTTCTCAAGGTTCTGTAGATTGGAATGATGTACTCTGGAGAATGGAATGCGCTTTGTCATGGTTTACAGCTTAGACGCGATATCAGCATCTTTCGGGCTGACACATCCAACTTCAGCATGGCTTTCGAATCACTAAACCAGATGGAGCAGCCAACTCCCCCTATAATATTCCTAGTCACCTCTTACGCTTACGACATACATGGAAGGCAAACAGTTTTGCTATTCTTTACTCCCCGTTAAATCCCACCCAATATATGAGCGAAACATTATTTTCTTATTGCTGAAACTTTTGTGAAATTTCAGAAAATAAATCTGACATTGTTTAAGAAATGGTTAAAATCACAGACAGTTTATTTTTATTTCTCAGAAATTTGTCCTCTATTATCTTTCCCCAGGTAGATGATGGTCATAATATCCACTGTTGTTTATTGGCTTTGCCCAGGTGAATGATGGTCATACTATCCACTGTTGTCTATTGTCTTTCCCCAGGTAAATGATGGTCATAATATCCACTGTTGTCTATTGTCTTTGCCCATGTGAATGATGGTCATAATATCCACTGTTGTCTATTGGCTTTGCCCAGGTGAATGATGGTCATAATATCCACTGTTGTCTATAGTCTTTCCCCAGGTGGATGATGGTCATAATATCCACTGTTGTCTATTGTCTTTGCCCATGTGAATGATGGTCATAATATCCACTGTTGTCTATTGGCTTTGCCCAGGTGAATGATGGTCATAATATCCACTGTTGTCTATAGTCTTTCCCCAGGTGGATGATGGTCAGTATATCAAAACTTGCTATTAAGCTTAGGGCGCCTTAGTTGGGAGCCTTAGTTGTCTATCTAAGGCCAGAAGTGTCGCATTGGCTGCGTTGAACCCATATTTGTTCACTGTTTTATGGGTGTTATGTCACTAGCTTGTTCTAGATCTTCCTCTCGCCGTGTATCCTGATGTTCTTCCTCTGTGCTAAATGATAATCTGCATCTATTCCCTTATGTGTCCTGTATGGACCGATTCTTTTAGGCCGGCGTTAGTTTCTCATAGTTTGTAATGTTGAGATGTGCCTACTGGCCAGATTGCCGTTCTGTGAAAAGTGAAGTTCGTGCAGTCATACGATGACTGAATCCAGTTCAGACCTCTCAACAAAACGTAACACGTCTTCAATCATGACATTCTTGATTATTGTTATGATTTTTCATTGGTCAGTATTTATATACTCGGAGTGGCCCTCTAAGAGAACGCCAGTGCAAACCAAAGAAATGCACGGAAAAAATATTTAAAAATAAGACTTCTATCTAATTTTATTCCCTCTTCTTTTTCTTCAGCGTTCGTTCTCAAACTCCTGCTGGATTTCTGTTGTAGCAGGACCATGATCCATAGTAGATTTCCATCAGGATGTAGTCCAGAGTATGGAAATGCGTTGTGTCGCCGTTTTATTTACGCCAATGGCCCGACACATCCGTCTTCGGCGATGTGTTTTTTTCGTATTGCTGAAAGGTCTTATAATGCAGTTGAAGGACACAATCATGCAGTGGGGCTGTGCTGTGCAATGATGCTTAGAGGCGGCCGCTACATGCGGCACCCATAAAAGTACATTTAAGGGTCAGCATTTCAAAGAAAACCCTTTTAGGTGGACGTCATTTCGAAGTTCTTGCATCTTACTTAGAAAATCTACCGCATGGTCGTGGCATGCCGTACATGAACTGGTGTGTGTGTGTGTTGTTGTTTTGCTCCAGATTCAGGGGCTGCCGAGTGAGTGTACATATGCCTTCAGACGTCAGTGTCCCGTTCACAATCATAATGTTTTGAAGTGATAGCACCAAGGGTAATATACTATTGTTACCTTTACTAATCTGCCAATGTAATAAGTTATACTACTAAATGCAAAACATTATAAATTAAAAAAGCAAAGAAGGACTTTTTCTACGATGTGGTCCAATGGGGATGTTTATTAAAGAATAACTTTTTCCACGTTGTGGTCCAATAGGAATGTTTATTAAAGTATAACTGTTTGCACGTTGAGGTCCAATAGCAATGTTTATTAAACAATAAATTTTTCCACGTTGCGGCCCAATAAGCATGTTTATTAAAAAATAACATTTTCCACGTTGTGGTCCAATGGGGATGTTTATTAAAGAATGACTTTTCTACATTGCGGTCTAACAGGAAAGTTTATTAAAGTAAAGGTAAATGTTCCCGTGTAGGGTAACAACCATAAACAGGAAGTAGGTGGCTGTAGTAATGTGAAGACAAACAAAAATAGGTAGGTGTGTTCACACAATAATGCATAAAACAACCTAACAACGAGGTTATTAAAGTAGGACTTTTTTACGATGTGGTGAATAGAGATGTTTCTTTAGGAAGGAATTTTTCAATGATTTGGTCCAATAAGGATTTTTATTACGACACGAATAAATAAACAAACAAACACAATTCAGTCAACATAGATAATAGACTGAATAGGCTATAAACAGAGATAATAGGCTCTCACAATCGTCCAGCACATTTGAGAACAACAATTCAAAAACGTTATCACTTAGTGTTAGAACTCCTTTTATACGTTGTAGTGGTAGGTTCAACTTTGCTGGGTAGCCTCTGGCGTTTTGTTTATTGCCGGTATTATATCAGACTATCTGGAAATTTCCTGTTCAATTTGTTTATGTTGTCCTGCTCAATTATTTATTGTCAGTTTGATTCTCTCCACTGAATTGACACGTATTGCATCCGCGGAGCCTTTAGTTTCCACAGTTGTTTTATGTGTCTCATTGTTGCCTGACTGTGTTTCTAGAAACACAATAATACTATAACAAAGAGAGAAGACCGCACTCTCTGACAATACAAAGTAAAACACAAGATTTGCGATAATAAAACACAGTTCTTAGACGGAACTGTAAAAGTTTCACGTTTTAAATAGACCGAATTGGATACCACGAATAACCGCTCTAGTCAATGGTATCTCATTCAGTTGCAAGAAACCAATTTAATGATTTGTAATTCTAACTCTCGCTTTGGACTCACATAGTTACTGAAAAACCACCCAAGCAATTCTTCTTACAAATACCCAATGGCTATTTTCTTTTCCCCGGAGGAACAGACCTAAGGGTCGATACTATTATTTTCTGCCCTTGCACATTTGAATCAATCCTTTTGTAGCACCAACGAATCTGTCGTCTTTTAGACCTAGTCTATTCATCAATGTGTGTTCTTCTTTAATCAGTCTATCTCACATTTCTTTCTCAAATGTTTTCGTTCTATCGGCGTTTTTCTTTCCCTTGAAACATATCTTCTAACATTACGCGCGTGTTTACAATTACAGATACATATGGACAGCAACGATTAAAGTGTGGCGCATCGCTGAGATGTTAGGACGTTGGTCTCACAGTAGTGGGATTTAGTTCCATCCCCTGTAAGGACTGGGTTTTTTTCTGTTGGAGGCTAAATTTAAAAACTCACCCTGTACATGACGTGGCGACAGCAATTTAAATGCGGCCTTTATCACACAGTTACACTATTCCTCCCTTCAACTCCTTAACGGGAAACATGCAGTATCTGACCGTTTTTCACAGTACCCATTAAAAGCGTATCGAAAACGTCATTTGTTTTCATGATGAAAATGTTGATGTATGTTATGATGTTGCTATTAACTAATGAATTAATGTTATGAATAGTATTTTCGACAATCGGCGTACCGCTTCGTTGAGATAAAACGTCTATATATGAGGTAAACCGAGTACAACGACGCCAATCCTCGATGCATTTTGAAACCTTTTTGTATATGAAAGTTTGCAATGACGGGAATGTAATGACGAGGTTGTAATGACAAGAGTGTTATGACTGAAGTGTAATGACGAGGTTGTAATGACAAGAGTGTTATGACTGAAGTGTAATGACGTGGATGTGATGACAAGAGTGTTATGACTTAAGTGTAATGACGTGGTTGTGATGACAGACATTACAGGTGTGTAATGTTAGTAGTATAATGACATGAGTGTAATGACAGGAGTGTAATGACAGGAGTATAGTGACATTAGTGTAGTTACAAGAGTGGTATAAACTGAAGTGGTTTTCATGACAGGTGTGTAATGTTAGTAGTGAAACTTAGATACTGGAGAAGTAAGCAAAGTAGATACTGGAGAAGTACCCAAAGTAGATCCTGGAAAAATAAGCTACATAGATATTTCAGAAGTACGGTACGTAGATACTGGAGAAGTAACCAAAGTAGATACTGAAGAAATAAGCAAAGTAGATACTGAAGAAATAAGCAAAGTAGATACTGAAGAAATAAGCAAAGTAGATACTGAAGAAATAAGCAAAGTAGATACTGAAGAAATAAGCAAAGTAGATACTGAAGAAATAAGCAAAGTAGATACTGGAGAAATAAGCAAAGTAGATACTGAAGAAATAAGCAAAGTAGATACTGGAGAAATAAGCAAAGTAGATACTGGAGAAATAAACAAAGTAGATACTGGAGAAATAAGCAAAGTAGATACTGGAGAAATAAGCAAAGTAGATACTGGAGAAATAAGCAAAGTAGATACTGGAGAAATAAGCAAAGTAGATACTGGAGAAATAAGCAAAGTAGATACTGGAGAAATAAGCAAAGTAGATACTGGAGAAATAAGCAAAGTAGATACTGGAGAAATAAGCAAAGTAGATACTGAAGAAATAAGCAAAGTAGATACTGAAGAAATAAGCAAAGTAGATACTGGAGAAATAAGCTGTGTAGATACTGGAGAAATAAGCAAAGTAGATACTGGAGAAATAAGCAAAGTAGATACTGGAGAAATAAGCAAAGTAGATACTGAAGAAATAAGCAAAGTAGATACTGGAGAAATAAGCAAAGTAGATACTGAAGAAATAAGCAAAGTAGATACTGGAGAAATAAGCAAAGTAGATACTGGAGAAATAAGCTGTGTAGATACTGAAGAAATAAGCAAAGTAGATACTGGAGAAATAAGCAAAGTAGATACTGGAGAAATAAGCAAAGTAGATACTGGAGAAATAAGCAAAGTAGATACTGGAGAAATAAGCTGTGTAGATACTGGAGAAATAAGCAAAGTAGATACTGGAGAAATAAGCTGTGTAGATACTGGAGAAATAAGCAAAGTAAATACTGGAGAAATAAGCTACGTAGATACTGAAGAAATAAGCAAAGTAGATACTGAAGAAATAAGCAAAGTAGATACTGAAGAAATAAGCAAAGTAGATACTGAAGAAATAAGCAAAGTAGATACTGAAGAAATAAGCAAAGTAGATACTGGAGAAATAAGCAAAGTAGATACTGAAGAAATAAGCAAAGTAGATACTGAAGAAATAAGCAAAGTAGATACTGGAGAAATAAGCAAAGTAGATACTGAAGAAATAAGCTGTGTAGATACTGGAGAAATAAGCTGTGTAGATACTGGAGAAATAAGCAAAGTAGATACTGGAGAAATAAGCTGTGTAGATACTGGAGAAATAAGCAAAGTAGATACTGGAGAAATAAGCTGTGTAGATACTGGAGAAATAAGCTGTGTAGATACTGGAGAAATAAGCAAAGTAGATACTGAAGAAATAAGCTGTGTAGATACTGGAGAAATAAGCTGTGTAGATACTGGAGAAATAAGCAAAGTAGATACTGGAGAAATAAGCTGTGTAGATACTGGAGAAATAAGCAAAGTAGATACTGGAGAAATAAGCAAAGTAGATACTGGAGAAATAAGCTGTGTAGATACTGGAGAAATAAGCTGTGTAGATACTGGAGAAATAAGCAAAGTAGATACTGCAGAAATAAGCTGTGTTGATACTGGAGAAATAAGCAAAGTAGATACTGGAGAAATAAGCTGTGTAGATACTGGAGAAATAAGCAAAGTAGATACTGGAGAAATAAGCAAAGTAGATACTGGAGAAATAAGCAAAGTAGATACTGGAGAAATAAGCAAAGTAGATACTGGAGAAATAAGCAAAGTAGATACTGAAGAAATAAGCAAAGTAGATACTGAAGAAATAAGCTGTGTAGATACTGGAGAAATAAGCTGTGTAGATACTGGAGAAATAAGCTGTGTAGATACTGGAGAAATAAGCTGTGTAGATACTGGAGAAATAAGCTGTGTAGATACTGGAGAAATAAGCAAAGTAGATACTGGAGAAATAAGCTGTGTAGATACTGGAGAAATAAGCTGTGTAGATACTGGAGAAATAAGCTGTGTAGATACTGGAGAAATAAGCTGTGTAGATACTGGAGAAATAAGCTGTGTAGATACTGGAGAAATAAGCTGTGTAGATACTGGAGAAATAAGCTGTGTAGATACTGGAGAAATAAGCTGTGTAGATACTGGAGAAATAAGCTGTGTAGATACTGGAGAAATAAGCTGTGTAGATACTGGAGAAATAAGCTGTGTAGATACTGGAGAAATAAGCAAAGTAGATACTGGAGAAATAAGCTGTGTAGATACTGGAGAAATAAGCAAAGTAGATACTGGAGAAATAAGCAAAGTAGATACTGGAGAAATAAGCTGTGTAGATACTGGAGAAATAAGCAAAGTAGATACTGAAGAAATAAGCTGTGTAGATACTGGAGAAATAAGCAAAGTAGATACTGGAGAAATAAGCAAAGTAGATACTGGAGAAATAAGCTGTGTAGATACTGGAGAAATAAGCAAAGTAGATACTGGAGAAATAAGCAAAGTAGATACTGGAGAAATAAGCTGTGTAGATACTGGAGAAATAAGCAAAGTAGATACTGAAGAAATAAGCTGTGTAGATACTGGAGAAATAAGCAAAGTAGATACTGGAGAAATAAGCAAAGTAGATACTGGAGAAATAAGCTGTGTAGATACTGGAGAAATAAGCAAAGTAGATACTGGAGAAATAAGCTGTGTAGATACTGGAGAAATAAGCTGTGTAGATACTGGAGAAATAAGCAAAGTAGATACTGGAGAAATAAGCTGTGTAGATACTGGAGAAATAAGCAAAGTAGATACTGGAGAAATAAGCAAAGTAGATACTGGAGAAATAAGCAAAGTAGATACTGGAGAAATAAGCAATGTAGATACTGAAGAAATAAGCAAAGTAGATACTGGAGAAATAAGCTGTGTAGATACTGGAGAAATAAGCTGTGTAGATACTGGAGAAATAAGCAAAGTAGATACTGGAGAAATAAGCTGTGTAGATACTGGAGAAATAAGCAAAGTAGATACTGGAGAAATAAGCTGTGTAGATACTGGAGAAATAAGCAAAGTAGATACTGGAGAAATAAGCAAAGTAGATACTGGAGAAATAAGCAAAGTAGATACTGGAGAAATAAGCAAAGTAGATACTGGAGAAATAAGCTGTGTAGATACTGGAGAAATAAGCAAAGTAGATACTGGAGAAATAAGCTGTGTAGATACTGGAGAAATAAGCAAAGTAGATACTGGAGAAATAAGCAAAGTAGATACTGGAGAAATAAGCTGTGTAGATACTGGAGAAATAAGCAAAGTAGATACTGGAGAAATAAGCTGTGTAGATACTGGAGAAATAAGCAAAGTAGATACTGGAGAAATAAGCTGTGTAGATACTGGAGAAATAAGCAAAGTAGATACTGGAGAAATAAGCTGTGTAGATACTGGAGAAATAAGCAAAGTAGATACTGGAGAAATAAGCTGTGTAGATACTGGAGAAATAAGCAAAGTAGATACTGGAGAAATAAGCAAAGTAGATACTGGAGAAATAAGCAAAGTAGATACTGGAGAAATAAGCAAAGTAGATACTGAAGAAATAAGCAAAGTAGATACTGAAGAAATAAGCAAAGTAGATACTGGAGAAATAAGCAAAGTAGATACTGGAGAAATAAGCTGTGTAGATACTGGAGAAATAAGCTGTGTAGATACTGGAGAAATAAGCAAAGTAGATACTGGAGAAATAAGCTGTGTAGATACTGGAGAAATAAGCAAAGTAGATACTGGAGAAATAAGCAAAGTAGATACTGGAGAAATAAGCAAAGTAGATACTGGAGAAATAAGCAAAGTAGATACTGAAGAAATAAGCAAAGTAGATACTGGAGAAATAAGCTGTGTAGATACTGGAGAAATAAGCAAAGTAGATACTGAAGAAATAAGCTGTGTAGATACTGGAGAAATAAGCAAAGTAGATACTGGAGAAATAAGCAAAGTAGATACTGGAGAAATAAGCTGTGTAGATACTGGAGAAATAAGCTGTGTAGATACTGGAGAAATAAGCAAAGTAGATACTGGAGAAATAAGCTGTGTAGATACTGGAGAAATAAGCAAAGTAGATACTGGAGAAATAAGCTGTGTAGATACTGGAGAAATAAGCAAAGTAGATACTGGAGAAATAAGCTGTGTAGATACTGGAGAAATAAGCAAAGTAGATACTGGAGAAATAAGCTGTGTAGATACTGGAGAAATAAGCAAAGTAGATACTGGAGAAATAAGCAAAGTAGATACTGGAGAAATAAGCAAAGTAGATACTGGAGAAATAAGCAAAGTAGATACTGAAGAAATAAGCAAAGTAGATACTGAAGAAATAAGCAAAGTAGATACTGGAGAAATAAGCAAAGTAGATACTGGAGAAATAAGCTGTGTAGATACTGGAGAAATAAGCTGTGTAGATACTGGAGAAATAAGCAAAGTAGATACTGGAGAAATAAGCTGTGTAGATACTGGAGAAATAAGCAAAGTAGATACTGGAGAAATAAGCAAAGTAGATACTGGAGAAATAAGCAAAGTAGATACTGGAGAAATAAGCAAAGTAGATACTGAAGAAATAAGCAAAGTAGATACTGGAGAAATAAGCAAAGTAGATACTGGAGAAATAAGCAAAGTAGATACTGAAGAAATAAGCAAAGTAGATACTGGAGAAATAAGCAAAGTAGATACTGGAGAAATAAGCTGTGTAGATACTGGAGAAATAAGCAAAGTAGATACTGGAGAAATAAGCAAAGTAGATACTGGAGAAATAAGCTGTGTAGATACTGGAGAAATAAGCAAAGTAGATACTGGAGAAATAAGCAAAGTAGATACTGGAGAAATAAGCAAAGTAGATACTGGAGAAATAAGCAAAGTAGATACTGGAGAAATAAGCTACGTAGATACTGGAGAAATAAGCAAAGTAGATACTGGAGAAATAAGCAAAGTAGATACTGGAGAAATAAGCAAAGTAGATACTGGAGAAATAAGCAAAGTAGATACTGAAGAAATAAGCTGTGTAGATACTGGAGAAATAAGCAAAGTAGATACTGAAGAAATAAGCAAAGTAGATACTGGAGAAATAAGCAAAGTAGATACTGGAGAAATAAGCAAAGTAGATACTGGAGAAATAAGCAAAGTAGATACTGAAGAAATAAGCTGTGTAGATACTGGAGAAATAAGCAAAGTAGATACTGGAGAAATATGCTGTGTAGATACTGGAGAAATAAGCAAAGTAGATACTGGAGAAATAAGCTGTGTAGATACTGGAGAAATAAGCAAAGTAGATACTGGAGAAATAAGCTGTGTAGATACTGGAGAAATAAGCAAAGTAGATACTGGAGAAATAAGCTGTGTAGATACTGGAGAAATAAGCAAAGTAGATACTGAAGAAATAAGCAAAGTAGATACTGGAGAAATAAGCAAAGTAGATACTGGAGAAATAAGCTGTGTAGATACTGGAGAAATAAGCAAAGTAGATACTGGAGAAATAAGCAAAGTAGATACTGGAGAAATAAGTTGTGTAGATACTGGAGAAATAAGCAAAGTAGATACTGGAGAAATAAGCAAAGTAGATACTGGAGAAATAAGCAAAGTAGATACTGGAGAAATAAGCAAAGTAGATACTGGAGAAATAAGCTACGTAGATACTGGAGAAATAAGCAAAGTAGATACTGGAGAAATAAGCAAAGTAGATACTGGAGAAATAAGCTGTGTAGATACTGGAGAAATAAGCAAAGTAGATACTGGAGAAATAAGCTGTGTAGATACTGGAGAAATAAGCAAAGTAGATACTGAAGAAATAAGCAAAGTAGATACTGGAGAAATAAGCAAAGTAGATACTGGAGAAATAAGCAAAGTAGATACTGGAGAAATAAGCAAAGTAGATACTGAAGAAATAAGCTGTGTAGATACTGGAGAAATAAGCAAAGTAGATACTGGAGAAATAAGCTACGTAGATACTGGAGAAATAAGCAAAGTAGATACTGGAGAAATAAGCAAAGTAGATACTGGAGAAATAAGCAACGTAGATACTGGAGAAATAAGCTGTGTAGATACTGGAGAAATAAGCAAAGTAGATACTGAAGAAATAAGCAAAGTAGATACTGGAGAAATAAGCAAAGTAGATACTGGAGAAATAAGCAAAGTAGATACTGGAGAAATAAGCAAAGTAGATACTGGAGAAATAAGCTGTGTAGATACTGGAGAAATAAGCTGTGTAGATACTGGAGAAATAAGCAAAGTAGATACTGAAGAAATAAGCAAAGTAGATACTGGAGAAATAAGCTGTGTAGATACTGGAGAAATAAGCAAAGTAGATACTGGAGAAATAAGCAAAGTAGATACTGGAGAAATAAGCAAAGTAGATACTGGAGAAATAAGCAAAGTAGATACTGGAGAAATAAGCTACGTAGATACTGGAGAAATAAGCAAAGTAGATACTGGAGAAATAAGCAAAGTAGATACTGGAGAAATAAGCAAAGTAGATACTGGAGAAATAAGCAAAGTAGATACTGGAGAAATAAGCTGTGTAGATACTGGAGAAATAAGCAAAGTAGATACTGAAGAAATAAGCAAAGTAGATACTGGAGAAATAAGCAAAGTAGATACTGGAGAAATAAGCAAAGTAGATACTGGAGAAATAAGCAAAGTAGATACTGAAGAAATAAGCTGTGTAGATACTGGAGAAATAAGCAAAGTAGATACTGGAGAAATAAGCTGTGTAGATACTGGAGAAATAAGCAAAGTAGATACTGGAGAAATAAGCAAAGTAGATACTGGAGAAATAAGCAAAGTAGATACTGGAGAAATAAGCAAAGTAGATACTGAAGAAATAAGCAAAGTAGATACTGGAGAAATAAGCTGTGTAGATACTGGAGAAATAAGCAAAGTAGATACTGAAGAAATAAGCAAAGTAGATACTGGAGAAATAAGCAAAGTAGATACTGGAGAAATAAGCTGTGTAGATACTGGAGAAATAAGCAAAGTAGATACTGGAGAAATAAGCAAAGTAGATACTGGAGAAATAAGCTGTGTAGATACTGGAGAAATAAGCAAAGTAGATACTGGAGAAATAAGCAAAGTAGATACTGGAGAAATAAGCAAAGTAGATACTGGAGAAATAAGCAAAGTAGATACTGGAGAAATAAGCTACGTAGATACTGGAGAAATAAGCAAAGTAGATACTGGAGAAATAAGCAAAGTAGATACTGGAGAAATAAGCAAAGTAGATACTGGAGAAATAAGCAAAGTAGTTACTGGAGAAATAAGCTGTGTAGATACTGGAGAAATAAGCAAAGTAGATACTGAAGAAATAAGCAAAGTAGATACTGGAGAAATAAGCAAAGTAGATACTGGAGAAATAAGCAAAGTAGATACTGGAGAAATAAGCAAAGTAGATACTGAAGAAATAAGCTGTGTAGATACTGGAGAAATAAGCAAAGTAGATACTGAAGAAATAAGCTGTGTAGATACTGGAGAAATAAGCAAAGTAGATACTGGAGAAATAAGCAAAGTAGATACTGGAGAAATAAGCAAAGTAGATACTGGAGAAATAAGCAAAGTAGATACTGAAGAAATAAGCTGTGTAGATACTGGAGAAATAAGCAAAGTAGATACTGGAGAAATAAGCTACGTAGATACTGGAGAAATAAGCAAAGTAGATACTGGAGAAATAAGCAAAGTAGATACTGGAGAAATAAGCAACGTAGATACTGGAGAAATAAGCTGTGTAGATACTGGAGAAATAAGCAAAGTAGATACTGAAGAAATAAGCAAAGTAGATACTGGAGAAATAAGCAAAGTAGATACTGGAGAAATAAGCAAAGTAGATACTGGAGAAATAAGCAAAGTAGATACTGGAGAAATAAGCTGTGTAGATACTGGAGAAATAAGCTGTGTAGATACTGGAGAAATAAGCAAAGTAGATACTGAAGAAATAAGCAAAGTAGATACTGGAGAAATAAGCAAAGTAGATACTGGAGAAATAAGCAAAGTAGATACTGGAGAAATAAGCAAAGTAGATACTGGAGAAATAAGCAAAGTAGATACTGAAGAAATAAGCTGTGTAGATACTGGAGAAATAAGCAAAGTAGATACTGGAGAAATAAGCAAAGTAGATACTGGAGAAATAAGCAAAGTAGATACTGGAGAAATAAGCAAAGTAGATACTGGAGAAATAAGCAACGTAGATACTGGAGAAATAAGCTGTGTAGATACTGGAGAAATAAGCAAAGTAGATACTGAAGAAATAAGCAAAGTAGATACTGGAGAAATAAGCAAAGTAGATACTGGAGAAATAAGCAAAGTAGATACTGGAGAAATAAGCAAAGTAGATACTGGAGAAATAAGCTGTGTAGATACTGGAGAAATAAGCAAAGTAGATACTGGAGAAATAAGCAAAGTAGATACTGGAGAAATAAGCAAAGTAGATACTGGAGAAATAAGCTGTGTAGATACTGGAGAAATAAGCAACGTAGATACTGGAGAAGAATGGAACATAAATACCGGAGAAGTAACGTTAGCTGAAAGTGATCACAGTTCACAACAGTTTAGCAGCAGAACACTTTTGCACTTTCGTAAGTCAACTTCACGAGAAAAACAATTAATCATTTCTCTGACTGAAAACTTGGATTCTTCCATGGTCTAGTTGTTGGCATTTATTATTCATTTCCTTCTTCAGAAGATCGATTACAAATATCGCTATGAATGGCGACAGCAAGTATATTCAGTGATATCAATAGTTTAGTCAAAACACAAAACAAAAATAAACTATGAGAAACTGTGTACACTTTGTAATGGTTAATAAAAACTTTGACGGTTTTTGAAGTAGTTTAGAGGAATTATTGTTGTCTCAGTAATCGATAAGAGAAACTAGTTTGGTAATTCATAATAGAAATTATTAGTAGGATTGGAATCAATAAAAGTGAAAATACTAGTAGTATTGTACAAATAAAATTCGATAACCAAAACTATTGGTAGTTTGATAATCCATAGTATGTAATCCAGTAGATAATCCATAGTAGATAATCCAATAATCCATAGTATGTAATCCAGTAGATAATCCATAGTAGATAATCCAATAATCCATAGTATGTAATCCAGTAGATAATCCATAGTAGATAATCCAATAATCCATAGTATGTAATCCAGTAGATAATCATAGTAGATAATCCAATAATCCATAGTATGTAATCCAGTAGATAATCCATAGTATGTAATCCAGTAGATAATCATAGTAGATAATCCAATAATCCATAGTATGTAATCCAGTAGATAATCATAGTAGATAATCCAATAATCCATATTGTTACATTGGTAATTGATAACAGAAATTATTGGTAGTTTGGTAACCGATAGAAACAGCTATTGGTACTTTGACAAACGATAAGAGAAACTATTAGTAGTTTGGTAATCGGTAAGAGAAACTATTAGTAGTTTGGTAATCGGTAAGAGAAACTATTAGTAGTTTGGTAATCGGTAAGATGAAATATTAGTAGTCTGGTAATCGGTAAGATAAACTACTAGTAGTCTGGTAATCGGTAAGATGAAATATTAGTAGTTTGGTAATCGGTAAGAGAAACTATTAGTAGTTTGGTAATCGGTAAGAGAAACTATTAGTAGTTTGGTAATCAGTAAGAGAAACTATTAGTAGTTTGGTAATCAGTAAGAGAAACTATTAGTAGTTTGGTAATCGGTAAGAGAAACTACTAGTAGTTTGGTAATCGGTAAGAGAAACTATTAGTAGTTTGGTAATCGGTAAGAGAAACTATTAGTAGTTTGGTAATCGGTAAGAGAAACTACTAGTAGTTTGGTAATCAGTAAGAGAAACTATTAGTAGTTTGGTAATCGGTAAGAGAAACTACTAGTAGTTTGGTAATCGGTAAGAGAAACTACTAGTAGTTTGGTAATCGATAAGAGAAACTATTAGTAGTTTGGTAATCGGTAAGAGAAACTACTAATAGTTTCGTAATCGTTAAGAGAAACTACTAGCAGTTTGGTAATCGGTAAGAGAAACTATTAGTAGTTTGGTAATCGGTAAGAGAAACTATTAGTAGTTTGGTAATCGGTAAGAGAAACTACTAGCAGTTTGGTAATCGGTAAGAGAAAATATTAGCAGTTTGGTAATCGTCAACCGCAACAATATTATCACAGTAAAGGTAAAGGTAGATCCCATGGCATCTGCCGTCGGGGATGAAGATAACTCTTCATGTACTAAGCCGCAGCAACTATTAGGTGGGGTGGCCAGTTCCCTTCCTTGCTGTTTTTTTTTTACCTTCCCTAACTCATGCGTCAGGTAATCATTTACAGCTGAGTCGACTGGAGGAGTGGTTTTGTCAAGTGAGAAATCACAACCCGTATTTTTTTAATGTCTGGACGTGGTTTCGAACCTGGCACGCTGTAACTAGATGATAGCAAGCAAGCTCACTATCCACTAGGCTACCGTGCTCCTCTATCACAGTAAAACTTTAAAAAATCTGAATAAATCAATGTAAGTATTCCTCCGCACAGAAAAACATAATGAAAATAATAAATTGCCTCGCCAATGCAGCAGTATATCCCAGTAATGCCCAGTTTCTGCTTACGAAATTATAATAAAAACACAGATTAAAATATCTAAGAACCTGTGAGTTTCAATGCCCGAAAGGGGAGAACAAAATATCAACACTGTTTATCTGCCATGTCAAAAGGCAAAATATCAACACTGTTTATCTGCCATGTCAAAAGGCAACTAAGAATGTCCTGGGGTGGAGTTAACCGCCCCATCCCATATAGGTGTAAAGTGACCCTTAAACCATGTTGAAATGGGATGTGTCAGGTCGAAAGGCGCATATACCATAGAACAGCTGTAAAACATGGCACAATGTATTTCGTTTTTCGGATGACATCCTGCTAATTTATAGGCGTTTGAGAAAGTGCACAGAGAAGAAGAGAGTAATTAATGATCAAATGTAACAGACAATGTCAGAATTTAGCATAAAATGATCAAATATAACAGACAATGTCAGAATTTAGCATAAAATGATCAAATGTAACAGACAATGTCAGAATTTAACATAAAATGCACACATTTCTAGCAAAGATGTTTGTTTTAGCATAAAAACCCCAAAAGTGTATATAGATGATATTTTTTAAACATAGAATCATCCAAAATGTTAACAACGGTGACTTTGTTAACATAGAACATGCCAAAAATAATAGCAAATGTGTTTGTTTTAACATAGAAAATATCCATAATTCGTGCAAACGTGATAGAATTAACATATACAATGCCCAAAATCCATTCAAAAGTGGTAGGTTTAACAAAGAAAATGCTCGAAATCCGAAAAAAGGTGATAGGCTTAACAGGAAAGACCACATACTTAAAATTACTTCCAAATAACTTGTTTCTGAAAGCCTCTACACTTGAAATCATTCCTTATACCATGCAACCAAGAAAGAGGATGCAAGAAGCGTGTTTCAGAATACATCTACAATTGAAATCATCCTTATACCACGCAACCATGAAAGCGCATGCAAGTAACGTGTTTCAGAAAGCATCTACAATTTAAACCTTATACTACGCAAGCATGAAAGCTGATACAACTAACGTGTTTCAGAAAGCATCTACAATTTAAATCATCCTTATACCACGCAACCAAGAAAGCTGATGCAAGTATCGTGTTTCAGAAAGCATATACAATTGAAATCATCCTTATACCACGCAACCAAGAAAGCTGATGCAAGTAACGTGTTTCAGAAAGTATCTACAATTGAAATCATCTTTATACCACGCAACCAAGAAAGCTGATGCAAGTAACGTGTTTCAGAAAGTATCTACAATTGAAATCATCCTTATACCACGCAACCAAGAAAGCTGATGCAAGTAACGTGTTTCAGAAAGCATCTACAATTTAAACCTTATACCACGCAACCAAGAAATATAATGCAAGTAACGTGTTTCAGAAAGCATCTACATTTGAAATCATCCTTATACCACGCAACCAAGAAAGCTGATGCAAGTAACGTGTTTCAGAAAGCATCTACAATTTAAACCTTATACCACGCAACCAAGAAAGCTGATGCAAGTAACGTGTTTCAGAAAGCATCTACATTTGAAATCATCCTTATACCACGCAACCAAGAAAGCTGATGCAAGTAACGTGTTTCAGAAAGCATCTACAATTGAAATATTCCTTATACCACGCAACCATGAAAGCTCATGCAAGTAACGTGTTTCAGAAAGCATCTACAATTTAAACCTTATACCACGCAACCAAGAAAGCTAATGCAAGTAAAAGTTCACCTATCAGATCAAGTCCTGAAATGCCGAGTTCAGTGTGAGATGGCAGGTCAGAATTCTTAGGCACACAATAGGTAGGATGGATGATTCATTCCAATGCACCTGACGGGTTTCAATGTTTAATCAGGTAAACATTGGGCAACTGAACGCTACGTATTCATTGTAAGTATGTATATATGTTTTCGTCTTCTTCTTCAGCGTTCATTCTCAAACTTCCGCTGGATCCCCCTTGTAGCAGGACCATGATCCTACTAGATTTCCAGCATCATGTAGTAATTAGAATAGAAATACGTTGTGTCGCCATTTATTTGCGCCAATGGCTTGACACATCCGTCTTCGGCGTGGTATATATGTTCAAGTTTACTTTGAGCGTGACCAATCGCCAAGTAAGACCTAACAGCAGGATCAAAACAAACCAGAATCATCCTTTTCACATTTTTTTCCATTATTGCTGGTTTTTCGGTGGTCTCTTTCAATAATTTTTGTCGCCCAGGTGTCGACGGCCAACTCCTATCAACGAAAGGCACGGGAATTATCTAAAACATGACCGAACAGGCTGGATTTAATTCTGTTAGTGAAAGAAATTACTCTTTAATTATGAGTGTCATCATGCGCGTGTGCATGGGTGCGCAATCTCGTGCTTTCATATCGCAAGTCCTTCTACAAGTATAGGTTCTGCCAACTGGTCACGTAGTGTCACTAACAGGGACGTAAATATGTCTTCGGCAAAGAAAAAGGAAGGGATATACCTAAAGTAAAAGGCAATTCACTCATTATTATAATTACTTCATTTTCATAGACATCCTTGTTGACCATGTTTTAGAAAATACTTAATGATTCTACCCGTCTTTGGTAGTAAATTCATAGTACTAAAAGTCATGCACCGATTCCCTGTTTCATAATGGGGTGGGTTTGATCCCCTCTTACCTACCCTTTACCAACAGGTTTGGTCATTAATATTGGCTGATGAGAATGATTCGTGTTTTTGAATTTTAAGCAAAATGTGCATAAATGGTTACTCTAGAATTTGTTACCAATATCTTCGTAAAATTAACAAATCGATATTTGTCAATTTTCACGTAGTATTTCCCTCCTTAAAGACCATCTGAACATAACACTCATAGAATCAGGAAGATTAGCTCGATTGACAGGAGTTTCGCAATGTTTGTGATAACTGCTACATGCTGTACTGTATATGCTAGCTACATAATAATGGGGTTTTTTTTTGTCTGCAAAAATTACTAGTAGCTATTCGGCAATTATTCTTAACTTTTTACATAGAGTTAAGCCATAGACAGTTCCAAGTGGCAACCCTGATTCACGTGAGTCAGATTGTCAACCTGCTAAATTATTTTTTATTATAAAAAAAACTTACAGTATAACCGCTTTACTCATTCATACATTCACCTACCACACCGTTCAACCTCTTTACTCATTCATACATTCAACTACCACACAGTTCAACCTCTTTACTCATTCATACATTCAACTACCACACAGTTCAACCTCTTTACTCATTCATACATTCAACTACCACACAGTTCAACCTCTTTACTCATTCTTACCTTCAAATACCCGAATATATGTTCTAACAGATTAGCATCAAATGCTAAGATAGCATTCCTGGTACCGTCTGTCTTAACAAAGGTGGCATGCTTAGCAATGAATCATAACCCAATTTAGTCTCACACTCCCATCAGCAGATTACTCAGTCCGCATGCCAAACATCAACTAATAATAATACACTGCGATGAAGAAATTCAGAAAGGTAATCTCGCCTGATGGTGGTCCAAAAGCCGTGCTTCAAAGACACAGTGAAGATTTCATTAAGCAATTTTGGCATTAATCCTGACAGATTGGAAGCCGCTACTCAAAACAGAACTGCCTACTGATTGTATCTCCTTAAAACGACAGTAACGTGGAATGCTTCCAGGGAAGTAGAAGGAGGAAATAGGAAAAGTACGTTAAACAGAAAATTAACAAAGTGTCAGCAATTCTTGAAGCACTTAAATATCTCCCTCGCGTAAATCCATAAACATCTAAATATACAAAAATGGCATGCTATGACGTCGTATAAATAGTCGGTTGTCGAAAATTGGTTTCTGAGATTTTCAGTCTTTGAACTAATTTTCACTAGTATCCATATGGCATGTATGAGGCTCGTATATATCATGTCATTTAGCAGATTAGTTCAGCATTAGGATTCTTGCGGCGCCACTTGTCTTGAATTATCTAACATTGTTTGTGTTTTAATTGTGTTTGACATAGGGTATACGACACAGGGAACACTTGTTACTTTTATATCAGCCAAGATGAGTGACCCAGAGGCGCTATAAGAACGCAGGACACCACCGATGTCGGATGTGTCAGGTAATTGGCACAAATAACACGATACTACAACGCCTGTCCGTTCTCTGTACTACTTCCTGCGGGAAATCTAGCTTGACAGTTGTCCTGTTATAAGAAACATTCAGTGGGAGTGTGGGAAAAATATCAAATAAAAAATACATCCGTGTGTTGTCGGGGCCAGAAAGGGGAACAAAGAATAGCAACACTGTTTACCTTCCACGCATGTCGTAAAAGGCGACTAAGGAGGTCATGGGATGAAGTTGGCTGTCCCGTCCCATATAGGGTCAGTGACCCAAATCCATGCTGAAGTCGGATGTGTCAGGCCGAAGGGTGCAGATATCGCAGCACTTCTGTAAACCATGGCACAACGCATTCCGTTCTCCGGAATACATCCTGCTAATCTGCAGGAGTTTGAGAACAAACGCAGAAGAAGATGAAGAAGAAATATAAAGAAGAAATAAAATTAATAACGCACGACTATTCTGAGCAAGTTTTTGGTACCGATTCCATCAACAAAACTATTCTGTAGACTTCTCGAAAACCATCAATCTACAGTGAAGTTATTTGACTTTTCATGCGGATTTGCATTTGTCACTTTGTGAATACTGCATTTTGATAACAAGAATAATAATTATAAGTGAATACTGCCTTTTGATAACAAGAATAATAATAATAAGACCCATAACAAATGACGGTCGTACCGATGTCACTTTGGAAACATCAGCACAAAACGCCCTCCACATACCTCTATCAACAAAACGCCCTCCATATACCTCTATGCTCTATGTGTACGTAAGAAATAACGTAGAGATGTGTGCAGGTGTTCAGGAACCATTGCTTTGAATAGTGAAACGACGAAAACTAGCATGGTTCGGACATGTATGTAGGCACGATTCCTTGTCAGAAAACAATAATGTAGGGAACTGTCGAGATTTGAAGAAGCAGAGGATGACAAATAAAGGCATGGACAGACATCATCAAGGAATGGACAGGATAAGATAATTCGACACTCATCCCCATCGATGAGGATAGTATTCGCTGGAAGACTCTGTGTGCTGAAGCATCCAATGTAGTATCCCTACAATCCTGAATGGTTACGGGTTTATTGATTGATTGATCTTCAACTTTTCGTAGAATTAGAGAAAAATAATGCCCAGACCATTCCTTGATGTTGTCAATTCGGGTTTTTCTTTGACCACTCCTCTTAACATTTCCTTGCAAAATAGTTCTAGAAAGTGAGGAAAGTATGCATTGATAGACACAAATTGTGTCTACATTTAGTCTGTCAAGTTACTAGTGAAAATTACTATATTTTAATGAGGATTACTTTCTGTTAGTGAAGATTATTCTCTGTTAGTTAAGATTAATATCTGACAGTGAAGATTACTTTCTGTTAGTGAAGACAGTAATCTCTCTGCTAGCAAAAAGTATTATTTGTAAGTAAAGAGTATTATCTGTAAGTAAAGAGTATTATCTGTAAGAAAAGAGTATTATCTGTAAGTAAAGAGTATTATCTGTAAGTAAAGAGTATTATCTGTAAGAAAAGAGTATTATCTGTAAGTAAAGAGTATTATCTGTAGGTAAAGAGTATTATCTGTAAGTAAAGAGTATTATCTGTAAGTAAAGAGTATTATCTGTAAGTAAAGAGTAGTATGTGTAAGTAAAGAGTATTGTCTGTAAGTAAAGAGTATTATCTGTAAGTGAAGATTATTATCCATATACGTTTTACAACTGACTTGTTGAAATCACGTTTTACAATGATCTGTTCACATTAAATTCTACAACCGAGCTGTTCAAATCAATTTTTATAGAAGAATGTGACAAATGATAATGTAAACGTCAAATCTTGAATATCATATTTTATCTGACAAGAATGTGCGTTATAAAGATGCTACCATTTTACAAATCTCGCTTCCATATCAATATTTTTATTCTTCTGTATTATCGTCGTCCCTCCCCCCCCCCACAACCATCTCTATTCATCTCTCTGTCTGTCTTTCCGTCTCTCTGTCTTGTCTCTCTATTTCACTCTGTCTCTTAGTCTCCATCTCCGTCTTTTTCTCCGTCTTTCTTTCTCTAGAAATAAGAACGAAACAGCTCGATACTTTTAATTCTCTCTAAGTTCATTTATTCGATGCCTTCTGTTAACAATTCTCAAAGTAGACCGCAAACCCTCCATGGAGGACCACAGTGTTTTGCTGGGTGACTGAGACGAAAAACCTGGAAATTAATCAGTATATGGAGGGTTGAGGCTCCTGGCCTGTCTAGGATGGCCAAGGAAATGCAAATATATGAACGACTTGTACTTAGTTATGCAATAATGGTCCTTAAATGAAAAGCAGACAAGCTTTATTTCTAATGTCTCAGGAGTGCTAGAAATAAACGTTTTCCAAAATAGAGCCAGGGGCGAAAAATAGTTTCAGAACTGCAGACCTAAATTTGAAGCTTATGAAGATTAAATATTTCTTTTTGTAAACACAAAACACATGATTAGTTTCAAGACGCAGGTACGATTCCGTCCACACACCTGAAACAATGACTACCTGGTTTGCTGACCTACAGAAAGGAACAGTTATCATGGAAAAGAGTTAACCACCTGACCTCCAGGTGATATCTGAAATTTCACGTATGTGGGAGTTATTTTCTACACCTGCTTTCTATATACAGATTGCAAACATCATATTTCATTTATCTTTCCCAAATTCCATTGAACCAAATACACATTGTTCGAGTAATGTTTATTTAATCAAGATACTTATTACGAGAATCATGTTACTAGCATCAAAATACATTTTACTAGAATAATGTTACTTGCATCAAATTACAATATACTAGAATAATGTTAAATGTTACTTGTATCAAATTACATTTTACTAGAATAATGTTATTTGTATCAAAATACATTTTACTAGAATAATGTTACTAGCATCAAAATACATTTTACTATAATAATGTTACTAGCATCAAAATACATTTTACTAGAATAATGTTACTTGTATTAAAATACGTTTATTGAGAATCGTGTTTACTAATATGAAAATACATATTACGAGAATTATATTTACGAGTATCACAATACATATAACGAGAATTATATTTACGAGTATCACAATACATATAACGAGAATTATATTTACGAGTATCACAATACATATAACGAGAATTATATTACTAGTAGCACAATATATTTATGGAGAATAGTGTTTACTAATATCACAATGCAGATTCCAAGCACTAAGCAATCACAAAAAGAAGGATTGACTTTATCGCATTCAGTTGTCTCCCTTATGTATTCCGTTCTCCTCAGCAATGAGTACTCTGCCTGCCGAGAGAATGACTCATAGCTTGTAATTTCTCCATAGCTTGAAGCGATAACCCCCTCCCCCCAGGGCAGTAAATAAATGCGTGTAAACATTATGTCAGGTATCAATCCCTAATCAACACCATCCAAATATAGGACCTATTGGCTCATTGGAAAATACCCTTCTAAAATGACTAATTCGACTATATCAGCGATATTAATTGGTCACTTTGTGTATACTTTTTATCGACAGCCAATGAGATGCCGAGGCTTGAAAAGGGATTAAAAAATATACCATCACGTTGCACCGTTCATGAGGTAATTAAGGAGGTTGTAGGGTGGAGTAGACCGTCCCATCTCATATAGTGTTAAAATTGCCCAGAAGCCATGCTTAAGTCGGACGTGTCAGGCCGAAAGACGTAGATATCGCATCAAGCTCCAAATTATGACACAATGCGTTGCGTTCGGCGAACTACATCCTGCTTATCTACTGGAGTTTGAGAACGAACGCATAAGCAGAAGAAGTATCGACATACAATGAAAATCATCGTAAAATTCAAATGTCATTTTAGAATTTTATTTACCAAATAGCACACAGGTCGTATATCGTAGATCGTCATGTCTGCGCACAATCACAAGTCACAACAACTATCAAGAGAGAAAACCACAATATTTTGAAGAAAAAAATGCTCAACGATGATGATTTAGACATTTAAAAAAAAACAGAATAATATCACGAGATTATTAGAAAACACTTTTTTTCAATATTATTAGAGATTTCTTGTTCAGTATCCGCTATGAGAGACACATATCTTGTTGATAATCTGTTTTAAATTCGTAATCATGTCTTAATTTTCAATACAGTTAATCCAATATTTTTACGCCTACAACATATCAGCTTAGCGACTTCAGTACACAACGCTTACAACATATCAGCTTAGCGACTACAGTACACAACGCTTACAACATATCAGCTTAGCGACTACAGTACACAACGCTTACAACATATCAGCTTCGTGTCTTCAGTGCGCAATGTTTTATGAATGTTCTCAAACATGTTTTGTGTATAAGAACACGGGTAATTACTCTGTGATATTTTGTTTATTTCTGTTCTTAGATGATAATAAAAACGAAACGCACTGAACATTCACAAGAAATTTATATTTCTATAACACGAAATACTGTCTTTTTTTTTTATTCGCTCGTTCTCAAACTCCTGCAGATTAACAGTGTGTAATTCGAAGAATAGAATGCGCTGTGTCATGGTTTACAGCCTAGATGCGGTATCTACATGTTTCGGTCTGACATACGACTTCAGTATTAGTTCTAGGCCACTTGACCCTATATTCTGCACTCCAGAACCTCCTTAGTCGCCTTTACGATGAATATATTAGGTAACAGTGTCGCTATTCGTTCGTCCCTTTTTGTACCTTAGCAACACATGGGGGAGGTTATTTTAGTCCCAGAACAAAATGTCACACAAAGATCATAGTAAAAACTCCATGAAATAACTATATAGGCCTAGGCCTTTTGTTAAAAAGGGCCTGCTTCAACAAATAGAGGCTTCAACCCCGTAATAAAAAACAAATATTCTTTTAAATTCATTGATCACTTTCGCTTTAGATACAGTGTTACGTGCTCCGAGGATGCTCTCGGGGGCTCCTTTCAATTGAAAAATACTGAGTTTATATATGACAATTAAATTTCTTAACACGTTATTGCTGGATATGGACACTGCAATACGTCACGCATAAAAGCAACCAAATGTATGCATTGACTTCGAAAGCTGCTGAAAGGATGAGGAAGATGGGGGTGTTGAGTTCATCTTAGTATTCCCGGAGTGTAATCTTCTTTTCGTTCGCTGTTTAACATGTGTATACATCAAGTAATGTTGTTGTTATTGTTGTTGTTATTGTTGTTGTTATTGTTGTTGATATTTGTGTTGTGGTTATTGTTGTTGTTGTTATTGTTATTTATGTTATTGTTATTTATGTTGTTGTTATTGCTGTTTTTGGTGTTGTTATTGTTGTTATTATTGTTATCGTTGTTATTGTTATTGTTGTTATTGTTGTTATTATTATTGTTGTTGTTATAGTTGTTGTTATTGTTGTTTTTGTTGCGGAGATATGCTATCTAGTAGTGATACCACGGTTGCTGTCCGCTCTCGGCCTGGTATCTCCGTTCAGTACCAGTGATTGCTTGAGCAGGACCTGCTTGATGTTGAGGATGGCCGGACCAATCTTAGTTTCTAGCGCCTGTTGGCTGGACTAAGCCCCAACTCCATGTCAAGGAGTTGGTCTCGATAGAGCATACGTGTAAACGTGTAATGATATTCGTTTATAACCTAGAGCAGAAACTAATATTTTGGGAAAATCGAGTACTAACAGGTCAATCCTCTGATAATTGAGATGAAGAAAATATCAATAACACGAATGAGCATATATACAAAAAAACAACATATTCCAAATTAACTCTATAATTATGTCCTGGAGACCTTGTCAAAAGGTTCAGAAAATCATTTGCTTATATGAACTGGTTTTATCAAGTCTGACAAGTATTCGAATCAAAGAAACTACGAGTAGTTAAAGACGAACTATAGATTAGATGAACAAAGGCAACCCTGACGCCATAGAAACATGTCTAATCGACAGAGATGGCAGAAACATGACACAAACCTGCATACTGATCCCTACTTGGAAAGTTTCTTTTGTATT
Source organism: Meghimatium bilineatum (assembly GCA_034231615.1). Lineage (NCBI taxonomy): Eukaryota > Metazoa > Mollusca > Gastropoda > Stylommatophora > Philomycidae > Meghimatium > Meghimatium bilineatum. Next base: position 7,626,613 of record CM067301.1, read on the forward strand.
ATCGTCTGATATTATCACACTTAACCAATGATTACTTAGCGCTAAAGGAAGAAAGAGCTTCAAATTATTCTTCTGGCAACGTAAGACAACTGCACCTGAAGTCAAACATTAGCATGTCGCTTTCAACTTGTTTCTGCAGAGTAGGAATTCCACGGGTGTATAAAAATCAAAACACAAGGAGCCAATGCTAACGGAATCTTCAAACATGAAGCAATGCTAAATAAATTAACGATAACAACTATTGATCTTCATATATTTCTATCCATAAAGCATTTCTCTTTTTCTCTTTTCGCGTTATACACTTGTATGCCTTGCATGCAGCGTCAGGGGTAGAAGAATTCTCTGAAGATGGTGGTATACTTGGAGTGTCATTAAGAGATAGAATTAGAAACGATAACATCAGACAGATAACCAAAACAATACCATTATTGAAACACATCAAAAGAGAACAGATCAAGTGATTTTCACATGCTTCCAGACTACCGACAGATAGCATGCCACACATGGTCATGACACATAGACATAACGGTTATAAAGCCCGAGGCAGACCCTGTAAAAGATGGATCACAGAAATCGAAGAAGCCACAGGAACAAGCTTACAAACAGCGCACAAGAAGGCCATCTCCAGAGAACTCTTCCACCCCTGACACGGCAAGACAAACAAGGGCCACAGCGTATAGATAGATGGTTTTCTTGTGTTCTTCATATATGCTTGTTTTCGTTGACTGTTATTTCTGTAATCCACCGTATGCAAGGTCTGCTCCGGGCTTTGTATTTATCGTGTCTGTAAAGTAATGCTTTTTGATGGGCACTCTCTGATGGTAGTCTGGAAGCATGCGAAAAACACGTAATCTGTGGTCTTCTGATGTAATCCAGGATTGGCACTGTGTTTGTTAGTCTTCTGATGTTTTCGTTCCTGATTCTGTCCCCTATTGTTACTCCGAGAATTCTACGTAGAAAAGTCATTTCTGTTGTAAAAAGTTTTCCTTTGGATCCAGTTGTTAATGTCCCCGATTGACATTGGTAGCATACTGGTGGTATGATGATAATTTTATATAGAGCAGTTTTGGTGTTCATGCTCTAATATATGTTTTTTTTTCTTTTGGAAATAGGAGATATCAGCCCGAAGATCCGTATGCTATGTTGCATCTATGTTGGATTTCTTTAGCGTTTTTTACCATTTATGATATGATGCTTCCCAGATAAGTGAATTCTTTCACCTTAAAACCATTGTGAAGTTCACAATAAACTGTGTAACAAACGAGATGTAATGCCAGCATCACTACAGTAAAATGACGATCGTAAGAGAAAAATATATATTCAAAATAGTTATAATGATTACTGGAGAGGATATGGGTGCCATCAGTTAAAACATTGGCTCACTGAAATAGTGTTTAAATACAGGTCCACAAGAACCAGTGCTTTCAATAGTTAAACTGCAAAAGCTTACTTGGGTTGAACATGTATGCCGACTTGACTCCTTGTCAATAACGATATTACAGAGAAAGGTCGATGGTTGACGTGGCAGAGGGAAATAAAGGACATCATAGACAGACAACATCAAGAACTGAAATAGACAGGATTTTTTTCTCACTCGCCCTCATCATTGAGATAAAAATCACTGGATTCGTGTGTATGTTGATTCATTCACTATGGTACCCCTACGAACCTACGAGTTTATAGATAGATAAATAGAAAGAGGCTCACAATTCAGGGACGTAGGGGTACGACGTTCGGCTCATAAGAATACATAGATCTCCATCGATTTATATATAAACTATGTGGATAAGTGAAGTGAGATCCCGGTATTTGTAGAGGAGATGGATACCAGCAGTTAAACCGTTCTCCAATAAAATATTGCAATATTGATTTATATCAGCGTGTATTGTGTGAACTAAGTATGATCCGGAAGGTAGACGTATGTACGGTAATGGAAAAGATACTGTTTGCCTACACCCAATATCTAGGAAATTGAAATTGCAATGCTGTGAAAAAGAAATACAAATGAAGTAAAAGAGGAATTGGAATGGTATCACAATGAAAAATAAGAATGGGTCGACCTAAAGATATATTGGCAAAGAGAAAGAGAGAGAGAGAGAGAGAGACGATGAAAAGGTTTACTGATATGTATTATGTGATGGCGATAGTTTTCGATCTTAAATTCCCATTTAATCATCCTCAAAACTAGATTTATAAAAAGTGATTGAAGATTGTCTAAGACTGGCTCCGAGCTGGAAGTGGAATAGTAATAGCACTACTAAGAGGTATCATGCATGTGACGCTTAGGTGTTGGGGATGACTTAACTGTCTCACCTCTAAGAGGATTACCTTGACTAAAAATAATATTGTAGGTAACACAGTTTAGCTGTAAACCACTGCAGAACACATTCGTTCTCTGGACTACCTCCTGAAAATCTACAGGAGTATGAAAACATTCGCAGAAGAAGAATACAAGACATCACATCATGGTCCATGTGATATTTATTGTATAGTGATATTATATTTATTTATATTTATCTTAGAACCCCCAATCTCAAATACACTCCAACCATGATCGTCTACAACATAAGACCTACTGACATATGGGAAACCAAGCCTTCTTAATGACTCATTTGTCTTTTTCTGCTATTTTCAGTGGTCACTATGTTTATCATTACTATTATAAATGCTGCGTCACAGATGTGATACAGAAATTGAAAGGAGAATGGAAATGACTAGACGTACTTTCATTAACGTGAGGAAAATATTGACGTCTAAACAAATTACAAACAAGCTAAAATTGGAATTATGAAAACCTAAATTTATTATATATTATTTATTATTAATTTATATTATATATATATATATATTAATGTATGGCTCAGAAACATGAACAATGAACAAACGCCAAAAATGCGATCAACAATAATTCGTTGCCGGTATTGTTTATTATCTCAGTAATTGCTAAGCGTATCTTCTTCATATTTTGCATGAGTGGATTATTTCACAATCATGTTTAAGATTTATGATTAATTATTATCTAGACTGAACGGATTTATCGCTATTGTCGATTTTAAGATAGCAATACGTGTTTGTTGATATCCATAAAAGTAGACGGGTTTACGGTACAAATTACCATATTTTCTTCTGTCATTGAGTCTTATTTGCGTCTTATTTGTTTATTGGTCTTTATTTCCTCTCCAACACTTTATTGTCTAGATGGCGAAGTATATATATATACCGACCAATTAAACGCACGATAAAATAACATGACTTTATCAAAGATTGAATTATATTGCTGTGAAATGCTTTTCGTGCGCATCACATCGAACAATCTGTACGGAAATCACTTTTTCCATGGGTGCGAAATATGTAGGCGTTTATTTAGAGATTTCATTGTTAAATCTTAAAACAATAGTTTACACTCCAATTCACTAAAAGATATATCGCATATTCGACGCGTTTTTGTATGGTGTTTTCAAAAAATCTAGTTTTTTTCTCCAATTCTTTACAGCGTATAATAAATATAATAACAGATATCGCAATCTACAAATGGAGCTATTAAGAGATATGTTCCGAGCATCAAAGGTCAACGGTTGATATTAGCACCAACAGGTAACCTCTAAATGTCCTTTTGAAGAATGTGAACTAATTTTCATTTCCAAATCTACAGATAATCGAGACTACCATGCTGAGAGAGTGGATAGAGAAAACTGTAGTTCCTTTAATAGACAGACCTTTCTGTCGGGTTATGGGCAATGCTACCTACAATAATACTGTTGCATGTGAAGATGCAAAGGAAGAGATATAAATATGGCACAAAAAGAACATAATCCATTAACTTAAAGATGGAGTCACTGTTGTTGGTAAATAATGCACATAGAGCAAAGATTTTCCACATCGATAAAATAATACATGGACATTGATGTCTAAGATTGCCCAGAAGCATGGATATAGATGTCTAAGATTACCCAGGAGCATGGACATAGATGTCTAAGATTACCCAGGAGCATGGACATAGATGTCTAAGATTGCCCAGGAGCATGGACATAGATATCTAAGATTACCCAGGAGCATGGACATAGATGTCTAAGATTACCCAGGAGCATGGACATAGATATCTAAGATTACCAATGTACCATTCACAGTTAAATCCAAGGAGAATTTGTCTGGGCTAAAATTAAAGGAGCAGTGGCAAAGGAAAAAAAAACCTTCATACTTAATGGTTTTCACAAAATTGCATATACTATTCTCTCCATCATTGACAAAGAATTCTGAATAAAATGTGAAGACCATATATTGACAGTGGAAGAAGAATATTGACAGAAAGATGGATTACGCTTCATCTAACCAACGACAATTATCGATTTGTATGAATCATCTGATTATGAATAGAAAAATAAGAATAATTAGAAACGAGGCAGGGGGAGAAGAAGAAGATTTAGATAACATTAAGATAACATTAAGATAACATTAAGATAATAGTGAAAAATATGAAAACAAAACAGCTAATTTGACACATCTATAATTGTGAAGACATGTGAGATCTATAATATATAACCCTCGCTTAATAACAAGATCATATTGGCAATCTTTAAACACAGCAAGCTTTGTAATTTAGCCATTTGTTGAGAAATGAATTTCTCTAATCATTCAGAGCAAAGTAGAGGGTATAAGTAGAAGGGGCGGACATCATAAGGTCTAGACGGATAATATTAAAGGCTGGACATTTTTTTAATCTCTCCGCATTTTAATTTGAAACGAAAATTTTTTTGGTCGAAGATTTCAAGATGGTAATCCACTAGTACTTACAATGTTCATATTAGGTCGATGAAGATGATGATTCTGGTAAGTACAATGTATGCTTACGTTTATTTTAACCTAACAAGAGTAACAAATACTCCAATTTCATAAACGTTTAATTGTTAACTTTACCAATTTACCTCTCATTGCAGGTAATATTAACACAACGAAAGAAAAATATTACATACGAAATACTTAATTTTTACCCATGTAACAAGAAATGAAAGATGCGACTATACCAATAACTTACTGTAAAATTTCTTTTCCACATAAAATCAAATCATTGCTAACTTAAAAACGACATTCGTAGCGTCTGCTGCGATAAATCCGTTCAGTCTAAATAATAACTAATCATAAATCATTAACATGGTTATGAAATAATCCACTAATGCAAAATATGAAGCCCATACGCTTAGTAATTACGGAGATAACAGACAGTATCGGTGTTCAACTATTAATGGACCCACTATTTTGTTTTCATAGCAGGCATAATCAATGTCTTTGAGATGTAGATATATAGAATAATAGGCATAGAAAGAGAAGAAAAACAAACAAAGAAGTTCTAACACACTGTATATGAAGAAGAATTATTAGAGGAAATAAAGATCACACAATTAAAGTATTTCGGACATATTAAGAGACATCACATGTTGTTGAAGACTTCACTTGAGAGTAAAGTCGAGGGGAGGCGAACAAGAGATAGGTAGAGATATACGTGGGATAGAAACTTCAAGACGTAATGGTTACAGTCTAACAGAGTACACCACCAAGGCAAGAGCGATCTGTTGCAGCAAACCTCGGCTGTCTATGTGACACTTAATGATGATGTATCATGAACATAAAACAAGTCATAGTTGAAGGTGAAACATACGATTGATTCAATGTGCAATAAAGAAGTAAGGCAATGATGCTCTTTCTCTAGCTCTTCCCAAGACAACATAATGAGAAACATAAGAGACATCCGGACTTGCAGAGTCTCATCCTCTTTACATCGGATAACATCAGATTTCAGAAATTAGACATGCATACAACGCAGTTCTCTGAACAACTAATGAAGGAGGTCTTAAACAACTGAATGTACCATCCAAAAACATAATGAGCCCAGAACTTGTATTTAAACATAAAGAAAAAATAACTTAAGGGGGCAGATACACCGAAAAATATAGAAAAACATCGATTTTTGTATTGTACGAAGATATTGTAATCTTATTATTGAGCATCCATTTATGCACATTTTCCTTAAAATATTTTGGTCGTAGCATTAATAGTTTTTGAGATATAGGCTTTTAAAATAGGTGGAGGTGGGTCAAAAATTGTAAGAAATATTGTAAAAATGTTCAGTGTGTTTTAGAAAAACAGTGAACAGTTCATGTTAATTAAAACAATGAACACCTCCCGATATATCGTTGCGTCATTCATTATGAATATATAGATGCAAACAAAAAGAGTTTCATGTAATTGTTCACCAGAAATCAAGAGATGAATTGTAATAGCGACTGTAAAACTTTGACCAATGGGAAATCTTGAACAAGACACCAGCTAGCTCATCTGCATCATTTTCCTCTTGTGCCAAGCTTGGCACACAGGGCAGATGTCATAGCTCTCCATGCTTGTCGATCCAAGCTTGGCATATATGACAGATGTCATAGCTCTCCATGCTTGTCGCCAAGCTTGGCACACTGGGCAGATGTCATAGATCTCCATGCTTGTAGATCAACAGCCAGTTGTTCCAGATTGTTCAATTTCATACCAGCTGTTGTGATTTTTTCAATAGTTCTTTTCAATGTTGTTTTTGGTCTTCCCCTTTTTCTCTTGCCACTTGGTGACCATGTATAGACTTGACGTGGTATTCTGTCTTCATTCATTCTGAGTTCGTGACCGATGCATGCTCAACTCCTTTTTCTAATAACGTATGTGATGTATTCTTGTTTTGTTTCTTCTCTTAGTGCCTCATTTGACTTAAAGTCTTTCCAGATTGTGTTTGTGATTTTCCTGAGACATTTGTTTTCGAAGGCATTTAGTTTGTTTTCTAAGGATGTAGTTGATTTTCAATTTGTACACGCGTATGTTAAAACCGAAATAACACATTCGTTGAACAGCCATAGCTTTGTATTATTGCTGATTTTTTTTAAAAATCTACAAATGTTTGAAAGTGAGTTGTATGCACTTGATGCCAGGGCAATTCTGATCATAATTTATGTACTTGAGTCTCAATTAGCTGTTATTCTGCTTCCCAAATTAAGTAAAATGTTCTACTTTTTCTAGTATATTGTTATTTATATCTGCCAGCCTACTGCAAAGATAAATTACATCGGATTTTTTGATTTTTTTAAATTTCTGGATTGCGTAACATATTCAGGACGTAGTCATCAAGCCTGCATGTTTTGGCTGTAGTGATTTCTCTACATATAAATACGTTCAGTAGTTTGTCATTGCTTTCTGAACGGGCATGTCGCACAGTTGCCTGTGGTAGGGATCGAACTCGGTACTTTGGCCATGACAGACGCGCTCTGTACCACTTCACCACAGAACAGAGCACATCTTATTAGATAGAGTATATTTCCAGTAGCAATGTATGATTGTGAACCATGGACACTTACTAAAACAGTAGAAACTAGAATAGACTTCTTTCGAAATTAGATGCTACAGAAGAATTCCATGGACAGCAAAAACTACTGTTGAAGAGGGTTTGCTCTTAATCAATCAATCAATCACGTTGAAGAAGGGTTGCTCTCAATCAATCAATCAATCACGCTGAAGAGAGGTTGCTCTCAATCAATCAATCAATCACGTTGAAGAGGGGTTGCTCTTAATTAATCAATCAATCAAGTTGAAGAGGGATTGCTTTTAATAAATTAGTCAATCAAGTGTCATGCCGAATGGCGTAGGCGACCACGTTTCTCCACGACTCTGTTTCTTGTGATGTCAATAAGCTCAGTTGGTGAACTTCTACCGTGCAACAACACTAGTCCATCTAGCAACGTATCTCTGTATCGTCCCCTGTCTCTTCTCCCTTTGATCTTTTCAGTGGTTATTAAGTGTTCAAGCTGTGTTCTTCTCAGCACATGCCCTAAAAACCTATCTGCCCCTAATGTTTGATATGATTGATCTTTTTACGAGAACACCAATAAGACCATCTGCATTAGTTTCCTTAGTTGCCCATAGTATTTTCATCATTCTTCTCAGAAATCACATCTCTATAGCCTCCAGTTCTTTCTGAATTTGTTTGTTTGCATTCTATACTTCACATGCATAAAAACGAATTGGTTCTGAAACACAATTATTATAAGAAAGCAGAGGTTTCATTGGTCACAGAAAAAGACATAGAATCGGGGATAAAATTATTCATGGAAGGTAATGTTCTAAAGAAATGAGACTTTTTAGTATGCAGAATGTCCCATTACTCAACAGGTCAAGTACTATAAACGGTCATGTCCAATAGAGTCAATCATCAGTCACACAGTCACCTTGAGTTATCGGATTCATCCTTCAAAATTAATGCTGTTTGACTTTCCTGTGATTTTGTTTTGCTAAAAAATGCGCCGTAATGCTTAGATATCGTAACCAAACTCACAAAGTATACACAAAGTGGTCAATAAAATTCACAGAAAAAGTAAATAGCTTCACTTCTGAAGACTGAATCTGATTAGTCCACAGGACTGTATAATCAGCACGAATTTGCATCAGCACACAAACACTAACTACCGTTTCACAATTAATTCTCCATATTGTCAAAACAATCTCATTCTGAAGAAAGGAAATATCTCTGCAGTGTGTTCTAGGTAAACAAAACACGATCTCATTTATGTCATCCCGTACATACCTGTAATATTCTATTGCCGAGGAAATTGTGATCTTAACAAATGACAGCAGTTCCCGTGGGTCGACATGCTACAATCATAGTCAATTATGTTAGGAGAACATACTGAAATGCTCCAGATTGTTGCCACTGATAAAAATGAAAATGCTAGTCTCACATGGATGGGGAAAACCCAAATTGCCGCAGTAGCAAAATCAAATTGAAAAACAATAATTAATCTTGTAGGAGTGGGGTCAGTAAGTTAATATGTCAAAATCCTAGTAGGGTTAGTGTTAGGGTTAGGGTTAGTGTTAGGGTTAGGGTTAGGGTTAGTGTTGGGGTTTTTATAAATAATTTATGGGTTAGCAACATGTACTTCCTATGGTGTGGCGCGTTCTTTCAACCGCTACGTTAGTTCAACTTGGTTATATCAGAGCATTATAGCTTTAAAAAAAAACCAAGTTTGGCTGCAACAGACCTTCAACATCCTCCCTCTCTTGTTTTTGGTGGTGCACTCTGCTAAACTGTAACCTGTCCATCTTGTGATGTTACTTTTCCACTTGTATCTGTGCCTACCTCATTCTCGCTTACCTCGACTTCACCCTCAAGTAAGGCCTTCAATAAGGTATGTCTTTTAATGTGTTCAAAATATTTTATGCCTGATCTTTATTTCTTTAATTGCTCAAGTAACGAAATGCGAACAAATTACGAAATGCTCAGATATCGTAACCAAACAGTTAATATGTCTATTTAGATTACATCCTCCAGCGTGTTACCGTGGCCCGAAAAGGGAGCCCACATATTAACACAGCTACTTGCCATGTCTTGAAAATAGAGACATTACATTTGAAGCTGGAGTTGACTTTCTGATCCCATATAGGATTAAACTAACCCGTTCCCGTGATAAAGTCGGATGTGTCAGGCGACAAAATGCTCAGATATTATAACCAAACTGTAAACCATTACTTAACGTTTTTCTTTCTCTGGACTATACCGTACTAGTATTTAGGTGCTTGAGAGCGAACATGCAATTAAAAGAATATGACAGACATTAATAATATAACTTTAAAAAAGTCATATCCACTCCCTCCCCCCACCCAAAAAAAAATGGAAACCAGAAGACAGACTAGAATAAGACACATATTGGTTGCCAGATATTGGCCACTTCAAAGCCAAGTTCACAAAGTTTGCCATTTTTAGGTGCTACTGGCAATTAAATTTATGTTTGCTATTTTTTTTGTTTTTATTGCACAATTTGAAAACGTATTAAATGTTAGGAGTTTGATCATTTTTAACCATGTTTTTGATCATTTTTTGACAATATTTTTGAGCATATTTTATATGAAATGTTATTAATTTTAAAAAATCCATTTCAGCAATTAGCATCCATGATGTCATCCGGAAGATCTCCTTCCTTGAGGTAGTGGTGAAGTCGATCGACTTGTGCTTACAGGAGGTCGCATGTTGTATCCCGCTTCAGATGACTTGTTTGGAAAGTGGAGATGTTTCTGAAATCCCTAGGAATTATAGCTTGAGCTACAAAGTAACGTTATGCAATGAGTGGTACTCTCGGCACGACTGCCAAGTCTGCATCTTCATTTAGACGGACGGAGTAAATATGAAAAAAGCCGAATACAATAAAGTCGATCCTCTACACTTTTCTCTTCTTATGACACACACAGACCATACAACAACAGACTAGACAAAAACATATATTTCTAAATTTGCGGCTTTTAAAATATTTCTCCAACCCGGTTTTATCCGCGGTGCTTAAAACATCCGTATACCAGGTTTTGTCCGCGGCGCTTAAAACATCCGTATACCAGGTTTTGTCCGCGGCGCTTAAAACATCCCTATACCAGGTTTTGTCCGCGGCGCTTAAAACATCTCTATACCAGGTTTTGTCCGCGGTGCTTAAAACATCCGTATACCAGGTTTTGTCCGCGGCGCTTAAAACATCCGTATACCAGGTTTTGTCCGCGGCGCTTAAAACATCGCTAAACCCGGTTTCTTCCGCGGCGCTTAAAACATCCGTATACCAGGTTTTGTCCGCGGCGCTTAAAACATCCCTATACCAGGTTTTGTCCGCGGCGCTTAAAACATCCCTAAACCCGGTTTTGTCCGCGGCGCTTAAAACATCCCTCCAATCCGGTTTTGTCCTCTGCGCTTAAAACATCCCTCCAACCCGGTTTTGTCCGCGTCGCTTAAAACATCCCTCCAACCCGATTTGTCCGCGGTTCTTAAAACATCCCTCCAACCCGATTTGTCCGCGGTGCTTAAAACATCCCTCCAACCCGATTTGTCCGCGGTGCTTAAAACATCCCTCCAACCCGATTTGTCAGCGGTGCTTAAAACATCCCTCCAACCCGATTTGTCCGCGGTGCTTAAAACATCCCTCCAACCCGATTTGTCCGCGGTGCTTAAAACATCCCTCCAACCCGATTTGTCCGCGGTGCTTAAAACATCCCTCCAACCCGATTTGTCCGCGGCGCTTAAAACATCCCTCCAACCCGATTTGTCCGCGGTGCTTAAAACATCCCTCCAACCCGATTTGTCCGCGGTGCTTAAAACATCCCTCCAACCCGATTTGTCCGCGGTGCTTAAAACATCCCTCCAACCCGATTTGTCCGCGGAGCTTAAAACATCCCTCCAACCCGATTTGTCAGCGGTGCTTAAAACATCCCTCCAACCCGATTTGTCCACGGTGCTTAAAACATCCCTCCAACCCGATTTGTCCGCGGTGCTTAAAACATCCCTCCAACCCGATTTGTCCGTGGTGCTTAAAACATCCCTTCAACCCGATTTGTCCGCGGTGCTTAAAACATCCCTCCAACCCGATTTGTCCGCGGTGCTTAAAACATCCCTCCAACCCGGTTTTTTTTCTTTCCATGTGTCTACTAGAAATATATATTCAGTATAACTGTTTTGTTTATTTACTGGTATATTCGCCTCATTTGGCCGAGGCATGCCGTTTTGTATCTAACGTCATATTGTATATCACTCGGTGTATCCCATACTCTCGGTCTCTAGTTGACAGAATCACCCCTGATCTATGAAGTTGTCCACCATCTCCAGAGAGTGTTAACAATATTCGATCCACTCTCTATAGGTCAAACACCAGACACTACCAGATGTGTTCTACTGTTGACTTAACGCTATTCAAGTCCGGGAAGTGTTGATAAATGTTGATGGTATCATCAAAAGTATGTTGACTGTTGTACTCCGTAATCTAATCTAGTTTTATTGATATCTCAGAGTGCTGATTACATGGCATCTGCACATCCAAACGGCGAGTTATCGAAAGTAGCAAGTCTATCTCTAGGTCCACTTATCTAGGTCACCGCGCGTCACTAGAAAAGGCTAGTTGGTATTTTTTATTGGCTGCAACTCCAAGCATGCGGCAAAGTGTCCAATAGAAAGCTTGGAGTAGTCTATTGTGGTGACGCTCAGCTGTGTAGATCGGGATCTGTTATTATCAACATGTCACGGACCAGACAGAACCATCGATTCACTAGGAGACAGATTGTGGTCACAGTAAACATATACAGATACATTTGTGTGTCGCAGACTCATTGATTCCTGATACTAGTTATTTTTCTCCTGACCACAACTTACGAAATCCTTCTTATTAGTCATCATCACATGGCACGCAGATCAGCTCTGATGATCATCAGTGGCGTATCGTAAATTTTTAGAGTGGACACGTCGATATGCCCTTTTATGAGCTCTCCCACTCCCGTCTTTCCCCACCAAGAAAACAATTAACGACCGTATATAAAATATTAAGTTTAAAAAAACATAACTTATAATGCAGTGCATAATCTTGTAATGCAACTTCTAGTCTATTATTCTTTTCTAATAAAATGTAAATTACAGATAAGGAATTTCCCATTTTAGTTCTGAGAAATAACATCCGCAAACATTATTTCTAATCGTATGCTTAGTCTGAAACCATCGTCTGAAAGCGCAGTCCTATTGCTAATGCAGGATCAAAGGCCTGGTCTTAATATAACGTTTCGCTATGAAAGGATATGTACACTAACACGTTATGGCGTCAAGAACGGATAACTTTCACACACACAAAAATAAACCTGCGATTATCTTTCTGTGATTTTTATAGTAAATAACTAAACATTTATGTGATTTTTCTGCAGAAATAATTTGAAACACAACACGCCAATAGTCAACAGATAGTGCTTCTTCCTGATGAAATGTGTCCAACAAGTTGTTTAGTCGTGAAAGGGGACATCTAGCATTTAGACGTATATTGATGCTTCGCCACTGGTGATGGTGATGATCTGTTCTAATGATCAACAGAAATTGATGCCTTTGAGATATGGATTTAGAAAGTCATTCCAGGAGTTTCGTGGAAGGAGAACAAAAACAAATAAACTGGTTCTGACAATACTGGGTATGAACAAAGAACATTAAAATTAAAATTAAAATTACAAAAAACATATTGTGGATGTCTTAGAAGACATGACACATTTTTGGCATCACATGCAGACTCATCATCAGCATCAAAATCATAACCCTCCTCCTCATCGTGATCAGCATCGCCATCATTAGCAGCAGTAAAATTATCATCATTACACTTCACCTCATCACCTTCATCATCAGCATCATCATATCGCCGTCATCAATCAACAAATCATCAATAAACATCTTTGAAAGAGCTCACAATGAATAGAGGATTGATGGAATTGTACTTGAGTTACCCCACATGTACTCCGTCCCTCACAACGAAGTAGAAAAACGACCTATCAAGAGTACCACTCACAACACGTAACTCCGTAGCTTTATATTCCTCTGGGATCTCTAAAAAATCCACTTTAAATGAAAAAGATCATCATCATCAAGTGACATATTCTTTTCAGAACGCTGTCTTTGCAAATTATGTCCTGAACACGACTCTATCATGTACCAATCTGCCTTCCTCCTCCAATGATATCTTCATACAGTCTTTGATGCACACACAAAAATCTCCAAAAAAATCCACTTTAAATGAAAACATCGCGAGGGGGATAGAAACCCACAACTTCTTGAGCACAAAGTGAACGAGTTAACCACTACACCAGAAAGATTCCCGTTGATCTATTTACATCTATCAACCACCATCCGCAATCATCATCACTAATACCATTCCACTTCAGCGTTAGGAGGTGAACACTTGAAACTTCAACCCAAAAACTTAGCAAAACCTTTTTATGATTACTGTTTTTTTTGTGGGTCCATCACATGATGATGATAACCATTTGTTACATCCCCTTTTAAAATTCATTTAGAGTTATGTCCTTGTCTATGATTACGTAGATGACTAGTAAGCTCTATTCTGACCGCAAATGTACTTGAACAGCTAATGTGCGAGATTACAACAGAAGATGGTTTTTGATCTACCCGTGACTTTCTTGCCACTTTTCGCTGTTGAATTTCTGCAGTTCTTCTCTTTTCACAAGATGCTACACCATTTTGTCTATAGAGCGTCATGTAGCTCAATTTTGTGCGCAAGTTTTTCCCCATTTAAAGTAAAGTAACGCATAGCATTTAATAATGGTGTAGGGGTGTGAGATGTTATCATTCTCACATTTCAGGGGCTTTGCAAATGAGGGCGGTAGTCATCTTCTCTCCCTCGCAGTCTTTACTTCCCGGATTAATCCGGTACCCATTTAATGCTGGGTAGACACGGGAACCGTTGCACTCTGAAAAAAACATTTCCGCCTCAACTGGGGAATGAAACCAGGACCAATCATATGCGAAGCCAGTGCGCTAACCACTGCGCTACGCGGCTCCCAATTTCCCCATGTATCTTGGCCTGTTTCAAAGCCTTATCAGTTATTATCAATTTGGAAACCGAGATTATTACCATGATGTAGAACAACTGAACAATGAAGGAGTAACACATAGAACAACTGAACATTGAAGGAGGAACACATGGAACAACTGAACAATGAAGGAGTAACACATGGAACAACTGAACAATGAAGGAGTAACACATAGAACAACTGAACAATGAAGGAGTAACACATGGAACAACTGAACAATGAAGGAGTAACACATGGAACAACTGAACAATGAAGGAGTAACACATACAACAACTGAACAATTAAGGAGTAACACATACAACAACTGAACAATGAAGGAGTAACACATACAACAACTGAACAATGAAGGAGTAACACATGATAAAATGGAGTATATCAAACAAACACAAAAACAAAAACTAGATGCTACGAGCAAAGAGCCATTATCAAGATACAATAAAACATGAGCACTCAGATTTTGTGGATTAAAACGTACATGTAATGCAGCTGTAGTCATGAATTGAATCACGCACATGACGATCACGAAGAAATATGCAACGATGTCGGTTCCGTATGATTGTTTTAATTTGTCAAGCTGCTTTCAACTTTTGATCCATTTGTTGGTATACTTTACTAGACATGGCAAGTCATAAAGTTAATCTATGTTTAGAATTATGTTTCGTCTGACATGTGTATATCTCACAACTATCATGTGTAGTGCCGAGTGGGTTAGTCGACCATTCTTCTCAACAATATTGTATTCTTTGTAGTGACGTGTATTAGCTGTACACTTGACATCAACATCATCGTCAGGTAGCATATCATGGACATGATATAGCGTGCGTGTGTGTGTGCATGTGTGCGTGCGTGTGTGAATCACGACGATATTGATATTGAGTTCGCTACTGTCCATGGTTGCAGATCTGAGAAGGCCACGCCTCGTCACTGTGTAGACCTAATAAAACACCACAACAATTTAATGAGTTAGTTCTAGAATTCAAATATTCGAGAACTGTTAATTTTAATGTCGGCTTGAATGGTGTAGTTCGTGAACTAATCTTATCATTAACAGATTTCCCGATTTAACATATAAAATATACTGTCTTTAAACTAATCAAACAGAGACATCGTATTTCAATTTCGAATGTTCGATTAGAGTTCAACAGCTTAGAAATATTTAAAAAAAAGATACTATTGTTTCAACCAGACACAGTTTTATTTCTAGAATCTCCTGGACAAGCGGGGACAAGTTATACATAAGAGAACTGTTACAACCTCTTGTTCTGGAACTAACACGTCCATTGGCCTTATCAAACAGACAATGTTCCTTAAACTGTCACTGATTGCTCGATTAATTCCTGAAATGTAGCCACTATAAATCTGTTCGTATTGAGAGATTGAACATGTATTTTATAGTGCTTCTTCCAAAGTAGCATTATTTTCCTGAAACACGGAACAGTTAAGTGTTTTGTTCATGGTTTGATAGACACCACGATGCAAGTGTATTCTTTTTTAGATTGACTTTAAAAGCGTTTACTGTTGTTGTTTAGTTAGCTTTGCAAGTGTTGCATCTCAGTCGGGAGAAACTGATTGTTACATGTTTTTATTACACTTTGTATCGACACCTTAATGGAAATGCCTTTTCTTGTACGAATAATAGTTCTTTCTTTGAATATCACTCTTGATTGTTTTGTTTGCATCGTTAATACTTTTTGTGTGTGTTTTTTTTTCTCAGTGATTATGTTATTTCTGGCTATTTCATTGATATATTTCTTTTGTTGTCTATTTTTTTCACTGATATTCTTCTTCTTCTTCTTCTGCGTTCGTTCTCACACACCTACAGAGTAGCAGGATGTATTCCGGAGAACGGAATGCGTTGTGTCATGGTTTACAGTATTGCTGCGATATCTGCGCCCTTTGGCATGACACATCCGACTTCAGCATGGCTTCGGGTCACTGACCCTATATGGGATGGGATAGCCAACTCCATCTCATAACCTCCTTTGTCGCCTCTTACGACACGCATGGAAGGTAAACAGTGTTGCTATTATTTGCTCCCCTTTCTGGCCCGGCAACACACGAGCGTTTCACTGATATGTTCCTTTTGTTTTCGTGTGTTTCTTTTTCAGTGATATGTTTCTTATATCTTCTTTTGTTTATTTTTCCTGTTATGTTTATTCTCTGTTTCGATTTATATAATCGTTCTTTATTGTTTTACGAACATCATGGTTAGCGGTATAAATAACCAAAATATCAGAGGGCGTCCGAAAAGGTGGAGAGTGTCATAGTAACCAAAACAATAAGGGATAAATACTACATAAAGTACTAAGGTTACATTTAAAGCCAAACTATCAATATAAAATTTAAAAAATTGATACATAGCAATAAACAAAAAAAAAAGATTTTTTTTCTACGTTACTATCCAACTGTCAACTTTTATTTTAATGAAACACACACACATCATCGTAGTCAGGTGCCATGCCAATGGCGTAGGCGGTCATGACTCTCCACAGCTCTCTGACCACAGTATTATGTAACAAAGTCGTTGTTGTTTCTTTGCCGTGCCAGGTTGTCAAACTGTCGAATATTTTCTCACGTTGTCGCCCTCTGTCTCTGGTGCCTTCATTCTTGCCTGTTGTGATTATGTTCTCTAAACCTGCCTGTCTCATGAAGTGGCAAAAAAGAAGATTGCCTTTTTCTTATATTGTTGATTAAGGTCCGTTTCGCATTTAACTCTTTTAACACCTCTACATTAGTTTTTCTGGCAGTCCATGATATTCTCAGCATTCTTCTGTAGAACCACATCTCTGTTGCCTCCAATCTCCCACTTTCCAGTTTGTTTATTGTCCAAGACTCGCAGCCATATGTTAGTATAGGGGTTATATAGCACTGCAGAACTCTCTTTCTCACCTCTAATGACAAGGTCATATTACACAGTATATTTTTCACACACATAAAATACGAAATAACAAAATATAAATGTGATTATTTGGAGACGCCTTTCTTACAGCAAGACTATTATTTCGTGTTTCATGTTTATATGTTTCTTGAAAAAGTTCACAGTTGGACTGTAATGTAGAAAAAAAAGTACTTGTTCTTTTGTTTATTGCTGTTTATTTGTTTTTATATTGATATTTGGACTTTAACAGCAACCGTAGTACTTTATATAGTATTTATCGTTAGTAGTAGCACGTGGCTGAATTGTTAGAACAACGATAGCAGCACATTACTAACTAATATAGTTGTTATGTTTTTATTAACCATGTTTATTCTGTTCATTTTGTTTCAGTTAATGTCATTGGTCGTATTTGTATGTCTTGGTTAATAGATATGTCCTTTCTTTGTATTTAATATGATCACAGTTTCTTTTCCCTTCTTAAAATATTTCTTTAATGTGATAGTTCTTATTATGTTTGAACTTTCCCTAAAAGTATAAATTCTAAATTCTAATGTTTCATTAATATAATAATTTTATTAAACTGTGTTTCATTAATATACTAATTGTAGTAAAATATGCGTATAATATATGTCCGACTCTCTGTCGAAGTGATACAAGGCGCGTTTGTGACAGCCAAGGTACCGAGTTCGATCCCCATCACAGACAACATGTGCATCCGGACCGTTCAGAAAGCAATGGAAAAATACTTAACGTATTTATATTGCTTATAAAATCACCACAGCCAGCAAATGCTGGGTTGATAGCGACGTCCTGAATAGGATATGCTACCAATTTATATAATATATAATCATTTTATTAGAAGAAAAAAATATTATAATGTTATTTATTTTGTTTCATTACTAAGTTCATTTCAGTTTCATTTGTTTGTTTTTTCATATAAATAGTTGTTCTATATTTGTATTATTGTCTATATTAAAAATGACTAAACTGTCAGAGGATATCTGACACGGTGGAGATACCGCAGTGAGATAAATATCAGAGGATATCTGATACGGTGGAGATACCGCAGTGAGATAAATATCAGAGGATATCTGATACGGTGGAGAATGCCGCAGTGACATAAATATCAGAGGATATCTGATACGGTGGAGAATGCCGCAGTGACATAAATATCAGAGGATATCTGATACGGTGGAGATACCGCAGTGACATAAATATCAGAGGATATCTGACACGGTGGAGATACCGCAGTGACATAAATATCAGAGGATATCTGACACGGTGGAGATACCGCAGTGACATAAATATCAGAGGATATCTGACACGGTGGAGATACCGCAGTGACATAAATATCAGAGGATATCTGACACGGTGGAGATACCGCAGTGACATAAATATCAGAGGATATCTGACACGGTGGAGATACCGCAGTGACATAAATATCAGAGGATATCTGACACGGTGGAGATACCGCAGTGACATAAATATCAGAGGATATCTCACACGGTGGAGAGTGCCGCAGTATCCAAAATAAGCCATCACATCTATGATAAAGTATGATTACTACTGCTTACTAAATACAATCAAATCCCGTTAAGACAACTTGGTCTGGACTGATGAAATATGTATTTACTAACAAACATTTGCTATAGACAATCAATCAAGCGCCATGCCAAGTGGCGCAGGTAATCACGCTTCTCCACAACTATCTATCTCCTGTGTTTTTAATAAGTTCAGTTGGTGCCTTTTTGTTTGTACCACAGTGACAACCCATCCTGAAATTTCTTTCTTTGTCGTCTCTGTATCATCTTCCCTTGATCTCTCTTGTGATTACTAAATGTTCAAGTTTTACTTTTCTCATCGCATACCTCAAAAATTGTGCCTGTTTCTAATTTTCTACATAATTTGTCTTTTTACTCCAGCACCTCTGAGAACTTATACATTAGTTTTCATGGCTCCCCATTGAATTTTCATAATTCTTCTTCAAAACCGCATCTCCGTTGTCTCCAACTTATCTTGGGCACTTTTGTTTACTGTCCATGCTTCGCTTCCCTAAAGAAAGATTGGCTGAATATTATACCATCGAACATGTGTATTCATTGCTATACAAAATAATAAATAATTAATATAAATAAGAATTTTGAACAATGTTGTTAAATAGGTAAATTTGTTTAACAGGATGTGTTATATGGGGATTTCACTGAATACATAATAAATAGCAAATAATGTCATTGAGAAATAAAATAAAACAAATCAAAGGAAGAATGGTTTTTTTCACGTTATGGTCCAATAAGGACATAAATCAAGAAACAGAAATGAAACAGAAATAATCACACACAACTGTTTATACTGAGATATGTTCTTACATGTTGAAAACTACATTGTTTCTTTGTTGTTTTTATTATATCACATTGGCATACTTAGCTATTTATTATTTATATTAGTAATAAATCAAAGATTGAAACAGAGTAATGAAGTATTGCGAATCATCGGAAACATATATAATAACAACAAACATAGCGACGTTTCGACCTAATGGCCTTTGTCAAGAATACATACAGAACCCAAAAAAACGATCAGAATAATAACAAAGCACAAGGTCGGAGTCAAAGAAATGACGGAAGATCGATAAGATGTACTCACTGCCTAAAACTGAAATCCAACAAGCAGAGCTTGGAACAGGATAATGAAGTGTATGTATTCTTGATAAAGGACTTTTGATATCGAAACGTCGAGGTATGTTTCATTTAGTGTGTTTCGAGTGATTAGAAAAACTTCATTACCCTGTTCCAATCTTTGCGTGTTAGATTTCAGCTTTGCGCAGTTACATATTAGTAATCAGTGACAATAATACTTTATCATCACAGGTATTATCGTTTGTTTGTAATAAAGTCGACATTATTTTCTTTCTTTACACTGTTTAGCTCTGTATTTTCTGTCATCTTGATTATTAGTGCGTTTTAGCAACTGAATATTGTCAGTTTCTTGTTTAAATGATGTTGGCTTGCATTTGTTGTTGATGTAGTCATGTTATGTTTTGCCAACTTAACTCTTGGCGTCCCATTGTTTTCATAACCGAGTGTGTTATGTTTTCTCTTCGAAATAGCTCTAAATTTTCCTTTTTTCGTGTAAATGTTTTCTTTGCTCGCTACCTTAATGAAAGAAAGGTATAAAAATCAGCCCCACTGCACATACGTAGAAAGAGCATGTTGCTCGCTGTTCCTGGGCATAATGATAACAATAACAACAATTTGTTAGCAGGTGATATCTTCCTGACGTTGTCGCTAGACAGTTCATAACAACAACTTATTTGGACGTGATATCTCCATGTATAAGTCGTTAAGTAGTTTATTTTCTAAACATAAAAAATGGACTCCCAGCTTCGATCTTTTTTCTTCCTTATGACACCTTTCTTACCAGGCTTTTATTCCTTCATCCTAACATCCTAAGATGTACTTTCACACGTTTACCGTAATATTTGTTTCGTTTGTTGTCTTTTGTACTGATGAAGGATTTTAGTCAAAACGGCGTCTGTCACTGTATCTTGTTGCTATTTTGTTTTGCTGACTAATATTGATAACACTTTTTCTTATTTCTGTTCATTGTGATATTTGCCTTGTGTTAACCCAGCCCCAAAACCCATTTCCAATTTCTGGTTGTTTACCTTCACTGGAGTTTCATCTCTTGATTACATTCTACACTTAAGGTATTTTTCGTTCGTACGTCAGTGTTCAAAAGGAGTATTCTTCCCACGATTATCGGAGTGTATCTCTTGAAGCTACAGAGTTACGTACTTTCAGTGGTACTCTTGGCGACGACGTGACTTTCCGCAGAACTTAACAGTGTACATATCAGGTAATCCGAATCAATCAATAATATCAATAAACCCATAACCCTTCAGGGTCGTAGGGGTACCACATTGGATGCTTCAGCACACAGAGTCCTCCAGCGAATTCTATCCTCAGCGATGCGGATGAGTGTGGAAATATCTAGCCCTGTCCATTCCTTGATGTTGTCTGTTCATGTGTTTATTTGTCCTCCTCTGCTTCTTCCACCCTCGACAGTTCCCTGCAGTATTGTTTTTGACAAGGAATCATGTCTGCGTACATGTCCGAACCATGCTAGTTTTCGTCGTTTCACTATTGAAAGCAATGGCACCTGGACACCTGCACACATCTCTACTTTATTTCTTACGTACACATTGGTCTTATGTTCCCTATAGGAAATTCGTAGAATTCTTCTGTAGCATTTATACTTGAAAGCCTGTAATCTTCTCTCCATGTCCGCAGTGAGTGTCCAACTCTCACAACCATACAACACAACAGAAAGCACCATCGACTTATACAGTTTGATTTTCACTCCAACACTAATGTTGCTTTTCCAAATCACAGTTAGCCTTGACAATGACGCTAAAGCCATCTCCAGCCTTATTTTTAGTTCTACTTTGTATTTACCATCGCTGCATATACTGGATCCGAGGTATTTGACCAATCCTCCAATAAGACCAATCCTATGCATTTTCATCCCTTTTGTATGCCGTGATAATAAGATGTTGTGACTGACACCCGTGATTTTTCATATGAATTGTAATATACATTCAACATACTCCTTAATATGCTCTTTGTCTCTGTATTGTATCGCAGTTTTAAACTTGTCGTTGAGAGTAGGGATCTGTGAAGGAGATGTAGTCTGCTCTCCAGAGCCAGGTGTGTTGCTCTGGTTGAAGTGTAGTCATGTTTATTCAGCATGGTCTTGATGTTGTCTATCCATCTTTTCCTAGATCTGCCTATAGCTCTGTATCCTGATTCCACCTTGTTATAAGCACTTATGGGAAATTTATTATTCATCCATACAGGATGTCCTAACCCCACTTTATCTGTTGTTTCTCTATATATTCGATGCATGATGTGATGCCTATTATCTTCCTAATATTCTCACTGCGCATTTCGTCGAGTCTAGTGACTCCAATAGCCTTCCTTAGACATTTCATTTCGTAAGTTTATATCCATCTCTAATGTCTAGATCATCATCATCATCATGTGACATATTCTTTCCAGAACGTAGTCTTTCCTATGGATCTCTTGAATTATCCGCGGTCTTGAGCAAGTTCCCTGCATCTTCTATTGACATGTGCAGGCATTCGTGAATGTCTTTTGTCCAACAGCGTCTTGGTCAGCCTTTGCCCCTGTTGCCTTCTATCATCCCCTCTATTAACACTCTCTCCATGCCGTTGTGTCTCATAATATGACCGAAAAAAGCTAGTTTTTCCTTTAATATAGTATTCAGAAGCCAACCTTACTGGACGTTAATTGTTCGTAACACCTCCTGGTTTGTTTTCCTTGCTGTCCATGGTATTCTCAATACTCTTCTATAACACTTTAAGTCAAATGATGTTATTCTCTTGGCAACTGTTTTATTTATTGTCCATGAAATGTCTAAATACCAGTTACCAATTCAGACATTGGTATCATAGTGTTGGTATGAAGATGATCTTAATAATTTGTTTCCTTACTTCCATGTTGATTTTTGGATGCAGCAGCAATTGTGACAGCATGTATGTCACATCATATTTGTCTTTTAACATTTTGTTTATATCTCTCTATCGAGGTGTCTGTCATTTTGAACTCTTTGCCTTGTTTTATTTTTGTGTTCTCTATTTAGATGTTCAAATTATCGGTTGATCTCGTTATTTGCATATTTTCTGTGGTTTATGTGTTAATCCGCACGTTACATTTATTATACATTCTTGATAACGAGCTGATGTGAGTTTGCAGTTTTTTCCTTGTCTTCATATATGATGCGTTGATCGTCATCGAACGACAGTTCACTTAGTTCTTTGCTAATTTGTTCAGTTTCTGTTGTTTTGTTATATATCTCATGTTGTGTTTTTTATTTTAATAATTCTGCTTATGTTGACGTTGAATAGAATAGGCGACAGCACACATCTCTGTCTGAGTTCTGTTTTTGTTGTGAGTGATTCTGATACTCCATCTGTTGTTCTCACCTTGATTTGGTTTGTTTTGTATAATGATTTGATGTTGTGTAGTAGTTGTCCCTTGATTCTGTATATATCTAGCGTGCCCCATAGTATGTCTGTTTATTCTGTCAAACACTTTTTCGTGGACGACAAAGGTGATGTGCAATATTTTCGTCACATTCAATAGCTTTTTCGCTTAGTTGTCTAAGAGTTGCATCAGCCAACAAAAGTGGCTGGGATGTCCATGTAGGATTATTCTGGGAAATAGCTTTGGCTATGTGTGATGCTATCTTCAGGTGACGTGCTCTTTTGTTGAGAGAAACGGTGTATATATAGAGAAGCCCAAGTACAATTAAGTCAGTCATCTAATCTTTTTTAACTCTATTCATGAACATTATGGTATGTACAGGAATACTGTCGACTCGGTAGCAAAGTTGATAGTGAGCTCGACCCCAACTGGTAGCAAACCCAACTGATAGAAAAACTAATTGTAGCAAACCCACTGATAGCAAAACTAATTGTAGCAAATCCACTGATAGCAAAACTAATTGTAGCAAACCCACTGATAGCAAAACCAACTGATTGTAAAACCAACTCTATCAGAGTTGATAATGAGCTCGACCCAAAATGGTAGCAAACCCACCTGGTAGCAGAGTTGATAATGAGCTTGACCCCAACTGGTAGCAAACCCAACTGGTAGCAAATCCAACTGGTAACAAACCCATTGGTAGCAAATCCAACTGGTAGCAAGCTCAATTGGTAGCATACCCAACTAGTAGCAAACCTAACTGTCATTAAACCCAACTGGTAGCAAACCCAACTGGTAGAATTATCTCGTAATTATAGAACTTATCACCCACATTGTACTGGTAATACAATACATTATATCTGTCGTTCATTCTGAAACTCTTACTCTGAACAAGACGACGGCCCTACTTAATTTCCAGGAATATGGAGTCTAGAAGACGGAAATGCTATTGTCACCCTTTTATTTGCACCAATGGTCCAATTTGCACCAATCTTGACTCCAGGGGTGATAATGTGTTTTGCCACTTTCACTAAACTCGGGACGTTTGTAACCATATCACGAGTGTAGTAAGTTATCAGTACGAGGAACTGCGTGGTTCTTACAAAACTGTGGCCATTACCAATATCTAAGTTAAACTGTGGACATCACCAATCTCTAAGTTAATCTGTGAATATCACCAATCTCTAAGTTAAACTGTGGCCATCACCAATATCTAAGTTAAACTGTGGACATCACCAATCTCTAAGTTAATCTGTGAATATCACCAATCTCTAAGTTAAACTGTGGTCATCACCAATATCTAAGTTAAACTGTGGACATCACCAATCTCTAAGTTAATCTGTGAATATCACCAATATCTAAGTTAAACTGTGGACATCACCAATCTCTAAGTTAATCTGTGAATATCACCAATATCTAAGTTAAACTGTGGCCAACAGCACTCTCTAAGTTAAACTGTGGCCATCACCAATCTCTAAATTAAACTGTGGCCATCACCAATCTATAAATTAAACTGTGGACATAATCACAGTCGCCAAAAATTGGATACATAAATGGAATTTCAAAATTTAGCAATAATTAAATAACAATGCAAGCACAATAATACTTGTGGCAATGTGATTAGCTCGAGTAGGATTCCTTTTTACATATAACGCGTAAGTGGCGACCTAGATTCTTAAATACGATGGCAGGAAAGAAGCAGAATAAGGTCACAAACAGGAAAATAAAAATTGTACTTTTCGGGTTCCACATGAAGGATTTCATCAATAATCACTGTTCTGCGCTGATGACCTATCTCTTTCGAGTCATCGTTGATCGGTTCTACATCATATATTAGGCCACAATTTCTGGTAGACACGAGACCTGGAGAGAATTTCTATGTTCATAAATCCGCAGAAATAACTAGAATGATCTGAGAATGTGTTCTACAGGCGAGGCGTTCAGAAATGTTTGATATTGTCTTTTTTTTAAAAGTTTCCTCATTTGTTTTTTGATTTTTTTTGTGTTGCAGATGTTATCGATCATTGTAATCGATATTTTTTTCTCCAATAAAATATATTTTAAAACGTTCTGTCATTATAAAACAACACGTTTGATATGTACGTGTTGTTTCTACCTGTTCTTCTGTATACATACACCGTATATAAGTGAATCTAGATTCCAGTGTGTGTGTATATAGGAGTGGGCATATCAAAATAGGTTTTAATTTAATATATATATGTATGTGTGTATGTGGTTGTGTGTGATTATGTGTGTATATACATACATTTTGCAGACTGTATAGAATAGAATTAACCCCGTTGCTTTGTGTTCAAGAAGTTTCTAGTTCGAATCTCAAGCGCGACGTTTTATTTATAAAATGGAATTTGTGGGAAATCGGCGGATTATCTCTAGAGGCTACGGAGTTACGTGCTAGAGACGGATACTCTCGGCAGGCGGTGTACCGATTAGTTGAGAGAATACATACGGGATATTCTGAGTACGCAATTTCAGTTCTCCACGCATTTTGAGACTTTTTTTTAATTTAGCAAATATGAGATACAGCTTATTTATTATTATAAAAAAAGAATCATCCTTTATTTTTGAATCATCTTATGAGATTGATCGAGATCGAAACCACGTCCAGACAACAACAAAATCCGGTTTGCGATTTCTCGTTTAACACGACCACTCACATGAGTTAGGGTAGGTAAAAACAGCAAGGAAGGGAACTGGCCACCCCACCTAATAGTTGCTGCGGCTTAGTAAATGAAGAATTATCTTCATCCCCATTTCTGAGCCCCGTTTCTGCCATTGGACATACCTTTACCTTTTTTATGAGACTGATAAGTTTGAAGATCGTAAATACAATTGGCAGGATTGAAAAACACAAATTAAATCACAGAGGTCAACAGCGTGAGTAAATAGTAAACAGTTTAACATTGTCTCACACCAGATCAATAAGAAAATCAATCTATCTCATTAAAAATGGATCCTGGCGGTAGATACTAGAGAGCTGAGGACATCTATGAACAATTATTTCTTAGAAACGACACTTTATAATTATTATATAGAACATCTGAAAGTATTATTTTCTAAAATTAGCCAATCAATTGCGACCTGGACCCTCGTGCAAATTGAGAGGTCGGTGACACACACAGAATGACATAATCATAAATTATCAATCATATGTATGCCAAATATAATAAGTGGTTCATACATCGTTTTCCGCTACCAAACTTCTCAACAAATGACAATTTATAATCGAAACTTGAAATTTGAGAAATTACCTGGCAGGTTGGTCACACACTTGAAGAGAAAATTTTCAAATGACACAATAATTGAGACTAATCAACTACAATAGCCGTAGGTGAAGCAGGCGTTAGAATCGGATCGATAACAAATATTTATTTGTTTAAAATTTAGAAAGTCTGACAATTATCATAAGTATTTCCATGTTATTTTGTGAAATGAATTTATTAGTTACGCTTAACAAGCAGATTCCTGTTAAACAGACATAGAATCCTCTTAAACAGACATAACATCCGGTTAAACAGATATAGAATCCTGCTAAACAGACATTAATCCTGTTAAACAGACATATAGAGTCGTTTTAACCAGACGTATAGAGTCTTGTTAAACAGAAATATATAGTCATGTTAAACAGATATATAGAGTCATGTTACACAGACATATAGAGGCATGTTAAACAGACATATAGTTCTGATAAACAGACATATGGAGTCGTATTAAACACATATAGAGTCATGTTAATATAAATATAGAGTTATGCTAAACAGACATATAGAGTCATGCTAAACAGACATATCGAGTCATATAAAATAGACACACAATGCTGTTAAACAGACATATAGGATCTTGTTAAACAGACATATATATTCCTGCTAAACAGACATATAGAGTCATGCTAAACATACATATCGAGTCATATATAATAGACACACAATGCTGTTAAACATACATATATATTCCTGCTGTTAAATAGAGATATAGCGTCGTGTTAAATATACACAAACATGCTGTTAAACAAACATAGAATCATGTTCATCCTTCGCTTCGAGCTGGATTCATTTACCGGATTATATCGATCGTTTATGTTTAGTAACGCTGTTTATGATTCTGGAGAAGGATTTTAATGTAGGATTCGATGCTGATTCAGTGATGTATTGACATACACCCTTTAAGGCAATGTCATTGTGTGATATACGCACGTGTTTGTGAGCTGTTCTTTTGTGTGATATATAATGCTTCATTTATGTGGTGTTGTTAGAAGAAGCATATTACTAATATCATCCAGCGATGAGATTCAAGGTGGTGGTGGTTGACAGTTTCGTAATGAAAATTTCACAACCGGCACCATGGAATGCGTTGTAGTTATATTACTTCCAAAAGTGTAGTTCTATTACTTCCAAAAGTGTAGTTATATTACTTCCAAAAGTGTAGTTATATTACTTCCAAAAGTGTAGTTATATTACTTCCAAAAGTGTAGTTCTATTACTTCCAAAAGTGTAGTTCTATTACTTCCAAAAGTGTAGTTCTATTACTTCCAAAAGTGTATTATATTACTTCCAAAAGTGTAGTTCTATTACTTCCAAAAGTGTAGTTCTATTACTTCCAAAAGTGTAGTTCTATTACTTCCAAAAGTGTAGTTCTATTACTTCCAAAAGTGTAGTTATATTACTTCCAAAAGTGTAGTTCTATTACTTCCAAAAGTGTAGTTATATTACTTCCAAAAGTGTAGTTCTATTACTTCCAAAAGAATGTTAAGCTGTACAAGTTTCCTGTGAAGTAGAAAGATGGTACTATCATATTTAATACACAGGAGGTTCTATCTATTCGTTGAAACCCTTTGTTGCCTTTCAGCGTCAGGGGTACACAGGAGGTTGATATTGTCTTTAGGATTTATTATGGTCATATTCTTGTAAGCTTCCATACTAGATTTGTTCCATTGCTCAATAATAGAGCAAGTATCTTTGTTAAACAAAATTTAAACATTATTGTAAATGTGTGCATGTAAATTGTGTATGTAAATTGTGTGTATGTAAATTGTGTATATGTAAATTGTGTGTATTATTCGACAAAGATGAATTTTTCGGGCCATTGGCGAAGATTAAAAGGTAACACAATGAATTTTCATTCTCTGGACTACATTCTGCTGGAAATCTAGTAGGACCATTGTCCTGCTACAAGAGAGATCCTGCGGGAGTTTAAGAATGAACTCTGAAAAAGATGAAGAAGAAGAGGTGTGTGTATGACTGTTTTTGTCTTGTTCCCTTCTATACTACTATGTCTACCTTGTCATTGACAGGTGTGTCTGACAGGTGTGTCTGATAGGTGTGTCTGACAGGTGTGTCTGAATAGCAAGAAATCCATTGCAAAACAATATTGACTTCATGAGATTGAAGCAGCTGATTATATCAACGCAGACATGTATTTCCAGTTACATCAATACAGACATGTATTCCCAGTTACATCAATACAGACATGTATTCCCAGTTACATCAATACAGACATGTATTCCCAGTTACATCAATACAGACATGTATTCCCAGTTACATCAATACAGACATGTATTTCCAGTTACATCAATACAGACATGTATTTCCAGTTACATCAATACAGACATGTATTTCCAGTTACATCAATACAGACATGTATTTCCAGTTACATCAATACAGACATGTATTCCCAGTTACAACAATACAAACAGAGACGTATATCCAGTTGCAACAATACAAATACGTATAACCGGTTACATTAATACAGAAATGCATAACCAGTTTTATGCATATATATATATATATATAGGTTAGAAAAATAGTTCTGCAGTGATATATAACCCCTATACTAACATATGGTAGCGAGTCTTGGACAATAAACAAACTGGAAAGTGGAAAATTAGAGGCGACAGAGAAGTGGTTCTACAGAAGAATTCTGAGAATATCATGGAGTGCCAGAAAAACTAATGTAGAGGTGTTGAATAAGTCAAATGCGAAACGGACCTTAATCAACAATATAAGAAAAAGATAATCTTCTTTTTTTGGCCATTTCATAAGACAGACAGGTCTGGAGAACATTGTCACAACAGGCAATACTGAAGGCAACAGAGACAGAGGGCGACAACGTGAGAAAATATTAGACAGTTTGACAACCTGGCACGGCAAGGAAACAACAACGACCTTGATACATAATACTGTAAACTAAGAGCTATGGAGAGCCATGACCGCCTACGCCAGCCAAACATGGACCATATGCTGATGAAATATATATATATATATATATTATATATACATCAATAGAGACGTGACTATCAAGTTACATCAATACAAACATTTAGCATGTCCACTTGTCTAAAGATCCGTGGTCTGCTTTATTTATACTACACAATGACTACGTACTGTATTGTCATTATTTACAATATTATTCAAATTTCTATATTGTTCGCCTGGTTCCGGATAGCTTGTCTAACACATTTCCGACACTAAAAAAATGCACATACAATTTAGTTGAACACGTCAATTCAGTCCACAACTAAAATGTATGTATTTCTTCTACCATTCACAAATAAACCGATGACATTACCTTATCCCTTCTCCAGTATAGTCCTGAGTGGCGATCCCAAACACTGTCAATTATCTTCTCTAATTCGAAATTTTCTGTGCTTGTGATTGGCTAGATGCACAAAGTGTAAGAAAATTGACCAATGATTTTAGGTATCGGCCAACATAAGTAATGCTGTTTAAGATCAGAACACGCTGTTATTATGACGGAGGATCTGATTAATTTATAGTGATTAAGTCAGACCAGTACACACGCACACACATGTCACTATCAGAGTAATGAATGCCCTCATTACGGTGGCTAACTTAGATGGGTTCTGTTTATATAATTATAAATGGACACTGAAAATAATTACCGGATGCGAAGCAGACGCAGTTTTGAAAATGGACCTATCTATCCATCTATCCATCTATCCATCTATCCAACTATCCATCTATCCATCTATCCATCCATCCATCCATCCATCCATCCATCCATCCATCCATCCATCCATCTATCTATCTATCTATCTATCTATCTATCTATCTATCTATCTATCTATACGCTGTGGTCCTTGCTTGCCCTGCGGCGTCAGGGGTAGAAGA
Source organism: Meghimatium bilineatum (assembly GCA_034231615.1). NCBI lineage: Eukaryota > Metazoa > Mollusca > Gastropoda > Stylommatophora > Philomycidae > Meghimatium > Meghimatium bilineatum. The sequence continues at coordinate 7,657,044 of CM067301.1, forward strand.
GTTCTCTGGAGATTTCATTCTTGTGTGCTGTTTATAAGCTTATTCCTGTGGCTTCTTTGATTTCTGTGATCCATCTATTACATGGTCTGCCTCTAGCTTTATAAACGCGATGTCTACGTGTCCTGGCCATTTGTGGCCTGCTATCTGTTGGTAGTCTGGAAGTGTGTTATAACCACTTGATATTTTTCTTTTGATGTGTTCCAATAATTGTAATGTTTTGGTTATCTGTCTAATGTTATTGTTTCTAATTATATCTCTTAATGACACTCCGAGTATTCTTCATAGACATGTCATTTCTGTTTTCTCTATTTTTCTTTTGCCTTGTGCAGTCACTGTCAATGTTTGGCGCTGGTAGCAAAGTGATTGGATAATAGTGTCTATGTTTACATTTTTGTTCTTTAAAAAAGATGCCATCTATCTAAGGATCAGGTATGTTTTGTTGCATCTATTTTGGATCTCTTAACTGTTTTCCCTTCACTCGATATAAAGGCTCCTATGTAAGTGAACTTCTTTACGAATTTAATGTGTTTATCACCGATGGAGATAGAGATATTTATGTCTTTCTTAGCTATTTACATTATTTCGGTCTTTTCAATATTAATCTTCGTACTGATTTTTGACATGTTGTGTGGAGTTTGTTCATATGGTCTTGCAATTGTTCTTCTGATGTCGCTATTAGTACTTGGTCGTCAGCAAAGAGTAGTTCGTTCAATTTGTCTTTCATGTTATCTTCTTCGTTGGTACTTTTTAGTTTACAGATGTGGTCGACATATGTTATAAAAAGTAAAGGGGATATGACATACCTCTGGCAAACTCCAGATCGGATGTGGAACTTATTGGACACGCCTAAACTAGTTCTTACTTCACATTGACTATTAGTATAAATTCCCTTGCATATATTGATTACATGTTCTCGTACTCCCTATATTGATTACATGTTCTCGTACTCCCTATATTGATTACATGTTCTCGTACTCCCTATATTGATTACATGTTCTCGTACTCCCTATATTGATTTCATGTTCTCGTACTCCGTATATCGATAGTTGTTGTCTGTCTACTCTGTCGAAGGCATTTTCTTGATCGACGAATGCGATATATAATTCTTTGTTGTTTTCTTTGGCTCTTTCTGTTAATTGTCTAAGTGTAAAGTTACATCCGTAAATATTTTATTCGTTCGAAGCCCATTTTTGTGTTTTACGCTGTGGTTTAATGTATGATCGTAATCGTTGTTCTAATATTTTGTTAAAAATTTTCCTTGTGTGGCTTAGTAAAGATATCCCTCGTTGGACCATCCCTGAAAATGGACCATAGATGTATAAATGGGACTCACAGTTGAGATAGAAATAAACCAATATATATATATATATATGACCAGGCCTCTACTGAAAAAAAGCTAACATAATTAAACGGAAATAAATTCCGATATTGACACATATACTGACGAATCCAACATGCGCTCTACACAATGTGTGGGGGTAGGGGGTCGATGGCCAGTGTGTTGCGAGCAAATCACTAGATCGGTATCTGAAGTTACGACTTTTTAAATTTCCGAGTCACGGAAGCTGTGTGCAATAGTGTATGAAATTAATACATGTGTATGTTTCCACGTCATTTGGTCACTGATCCCTGTATTACATATATTATAAAATATATATTAAATATAAATGTATTCTTCGAATAAATTAAGGGCCACATTTTGGAAGGGCGATGAAAAGAACGTAAATATAACAGCACATCATTTTAATACATGCAATGACATGTTTATAAATATGCAATCAAAGCTACAGTTTCTGACCCTAGCATTAACGTATGTAAAATGATAGCACAACAATCAACACGATACTTATTTTCAAAACTAATGTGAGTAGCAATAAGGGTTCAAGATTGTCAGTGCCGTGTGTGCCCTCAGTTAGTTCAGGCACCTCTGTCGCATGGAAATAATGAGCTTGCGAATGAATCATTGTGGTGCTGCCACTCACCATGTCTGTATACATGCACCATATCTGATGTGCCACTGATACTGATGTACCATAAACAGTTGATGCAGCGTTGCAGAATATGGCTGGGGATGCATAACTCCTCGACCACGACTTTCCCAAATTGTTCTAAGGGATTCATATCAGGACGATTTGCACGCCAATACATTTTATTTTGTAACACTTTTGTTTCAGTAAAGCATTGAGTTAGGGAGTTAGACAGGGATGTCCACTTTCACACGACTTGTTCTTTTTATACAGTTAAAACATAATTCGTGCAATTATTGATAACCCATTAATATCAGTTGGAGGACATAACATAAACAATTTGAGATATGCGGATGACACTTTTCTGATTTCTAAACGGGAGGAAGACCTTCAAGATTTAATTAATATAGTAGTCACAGAAAGTAAAGAGAAAGGCATCTTCCTAAATATCAAGAAAACAGAAGTAATGGTTATTTCAAAGAAACAAAACAACACACATTGCAAGATTAAAGTGAATGATATTGTATTAAAACAGGCCCACCAATTCAAATATGTAGGTACAATGATTACAGCAGATGGAATAAGTTCAACAGAAATAAGATGCGGAATAGGACAGGCAAAAACAACATTCAGGAAAATGAAAAATATATTGTGTAATATGACCTTGTCATTAGAGGTGAGAAAGAGAGTTCTGCAGTGCTATATAACCCCTATACTAACATATGGGTGCGAGTCTTGGACAATAAACAAACTGGAAAGTGGGAAATTAGAGGCAACAGAGATGTGGTTCTACAGAAGAATGCTGAGAATACCATGGACTGCCAGACAAACTAATGCGGAGGTGTTTTGAGTGAGTCAAATGTGAAACGGACCGTAATAATATAAGAAAAAGACAATCTTCATTTTTTGGTTACTTCATGAAACAGGCAGGTTTGGAGAGCCTAGTCACAACAAGCAAGATTGAAGGCAACAGAGGCAGAGGGTGACAACTTGAGAAAGTATTAGACAGTTTGACAACTTTTCACGGCAGGGAAACAACAATGACCTTGATACATAATGCTGGAGATAGAGAACTGTGGAGAGACATGATCGTTTACGCCAGCCGGCATGGCACCTGATGATGATTGATTGTACTAGAACGATTTGGTCTTGCGTAATAATCCAAAATGACTACATTATGCCCAATAGATTGATGTACTAGGATGGCAAGAGGCAGTCGAACGTTGTGAAATGTATCGATCACAATTCAGATTTCTAATGATACGATACTGGGAAAATTGTTGCGCAAGCTGTTTGTCAACATCATCACTGATTTTCCATCATATCGTTAACGTTCGTGGAATGAATCACCACTAAAACGTTGACCACGACTCTTCCATACTCTATATAGTCCATGCATAGGGTCTAAGACAAATAGTGACCCATCCGTGAATATAACGTTAGCCATTTGAGCACCTCGCCAGTTGCGCGTGATGGGTACACCGTGCTGAGCGAGCTACTCTGTGAGCAACAGTAAAGTGTGGTCGAATGGCTGGACGACAAACACTATGGTTGCATCACGACAGTGATGCCAATTAGTCTAATCACTAACTACGGAAGTGATATCATCTCTGAAGAACTGTCTGATAACATTTTTTACTTGCAGTTATCTATTGCAGTGCTGAAATCAATAACTAAAACTTATTGTTGTAAAAATTTCACAATTAATTTTCCACCTACAGATCAAGATGGAAATCAAATGACAAATAATATCTACAAAATGTATACCAACAGACTGCTACTATCTACAAGTTGTATACCAACAGTCTGCTACTATCTACAAGTTGTATACCAACAGTCTGCTAACAATGCAATCTCGCAGAAGAGTATAATCGTTACATGTGACAATAACTGTCTTAGAAAAAAACTGCATGTTTACTAAACTATATATATTAAGAAATGAAGAAATTATAGAAATAGGTGTTATACTGTCATGTATTGAGCATTTCGAAAGATAGGTACTGAAATGGTTCTGTCACCTTATGAGAATGAACACAAACCAAATACCAATAAGAGCATATACCAAGAGAATATTCACATATTAAGCTAAAGAAATGGATTAAAAAATGGATAAAAAATGGATAAAAAAATATCAAGATGACAGTCAAAAAATGGACTCAACGCAACTAAGACAATCAATCTGACTTTGGAACGACTACTGAGCTCCTACCCTACTCTTAACGGCAAATGTCGATACTATCAGCCATCGTTCACCTGGGGAAAAAACAATAGACAATAAATGTGAAAATGTATATTCTTTTGTCGTCCTTTTCTGGCAAAGATACTAAAGGGCGGTGTAAATTGACAGAATTTTCAGACACCCGCGCTTAAGCTAATTAAGCGCGGGTCGTCCCTGAATTCTTTATCTACTGGGAGGGGGGGGGGGGGGAATTGACAAATAAGCGCTAATGTAATTTATAGAGACCCAACCCCGCATATTTTAGCTATAGTAATTATCTAAGCATTATTTTCTTCAGTAGTTTGCCATTGCTTTCTGAATGTTCGAATAAGTGCCGTATTTAGACTTGATAAAGTTTTTAATAAATAATTTTTTGGGGCCCCCAAACAGTGGGGGGGGGGGGGGCTTAAGCTATAGCTTGTTTAGCTTATACGTAAATCCGGTCCTGGTTCGAATGCATAATTTCCTGTTGCTGGATGTGAACCCGGTATCCAGACCGTCACAGACTAGCTCCGCATCTCTCGTCCACGGAGATATGGATTATATACGCAACCTACATAGGTAATTTCAGCAAAATAAATACGAAATAGCAATGAGGAGGAACGAGATTTCTCTTTGACTGAAACCAGACAATAGGAACCGACAAGATTTAAAAACAAGAATGTGAATGAATGATGGAATATATTTCAGACCAGACAATGGAGTAGCTTTCTGGGATCAGAGAGTGTGGCTGTGACGCAATACTCGATTCCTTTAATCCCCAGAGAGTTGTGCGACTGGCATGTTCATTAGCGCCAAGTGCTTTGGCAAGACAACAGCAGAGCTTTGCTTTAGTACATTGCAGTGTTGCTAGATCAGAAAGTTGACCCTAGTCACACAAGAGAAGCTGTTGTTATCGCTTTCGGTATGTAATATTGGAAACTGTATTCCAGATTCTGATGTTGAAATAAAATATATCCCATTAGTGAAACTTTCACAAATTTTATTGTGACTAAAAAAATACGACATAATGCCAACACATAATTTTCAATTTGTAGTGAAATTGCTGAACATAACTAAACGAATATTATTAAATAGCATTGCCCCCTGAAGACGGATGTGTTGGGCCATTAGCGCAAATAAAACGGCGATACAATACATTTCCATTCTCTGGATTACATCCTGCTGGAAATTTAGTAGGACCGTGATCTTGCTACAAGTGAGATCCAGCAGGAGTTTGAGAATGAACAAAGAAGAAGTAGAAATAGCATTGTTATACAAACATTGTTCTATCAATGTCAAACATGGATCCTTTGAAAAGCACATGAAAGTATGATTACATCATTTGAGACGAGGCAAAACTATTGGCGTCACAAGCATCAGTCAAATGACATCAGAGACATTGCAGAAACTGCACCAGTCAATGACTACATAACAGACAACAAAGCAGATGGTTTGGACATGTACATTCAATGAGAATGGAGCCTGATTCCCTCCTGTCAATAGCGCATACCAGCAGAATGTCCGGGATATGGGTAAGAGATAGGTTAAGACATAAATGGATGGACAATATCAGAGACATTCTACAACCGCATGGGATTACTACAACAACATCAATACATTTGGCAATAGAAATAGACTTCGGCTTCCTACAACGATTCATGGTACGAGTGGCTGAGACATGACAACACACGATAAGTGCAAATCTCGTCTATATTTTACGTTTTGTAGCTTATAATTTCTTTGAGAAATGCCCAATAGAACAATTTGTTTGTTAACTAGTAAATTTGTCTCGTTTGGCTGTATTGTTAATTCATATTTCAATGTATCAGAGTTTGGGCGAGGGTGAGGGGGAGAGTCTTTTTCTTGTTTCAGGATTATCATATGGGCTATGTTTAATCAGAATCGGTATAGAAATAACTGTGTTCAAGATGAAACACATATTGGCCACTACTTTTTCAATAATTTAACGGCATGCAGTAACGTATCATTGTTTGCTATTTGTGTCGAAAATATCAAATGGCTGAAGGCGGAAAATTTGACATATTTGGGGGTGGGATGATGGGAGTGGAGAGAGTGGTCTTGCAAAATGTGCGTTGACCTGAAAGAATTTGGTTACTTATACTCTAGAATCTTGCTTATTAGTAAAATGTTAGATTGTTCATAAATAAGTATTGTGTTTATTATTACTAGAACTACTAATGCAAAAAATAATAATACGATTTCTACTACTAATATTACGACTACTACTACTACTATTACTACTACTGCTGTTATTGCTATTTCTACTACTATTGCTAATATTATTACTGCTACTACTACTATGAAGACGATGGACTGACGACATTAAAGATAACATGAATACATCGCTAGAAAATGCAAGCCACATCGCCCAAGACAGAGAGAGGTTCAGAGAGTTCATTGGGAAGACAACGTTCTGGAAGGAATACGTCACATGACAACTACTACTATTACTAATACTACTATTACTACTACTACTACTACTACTACTACTACTACTACTACTAGTAGTAGTACTGCTGCTGCTGCTGCTAATGCTACTACTACAACTACTACTAACATTAATGATAGTGATTACACTGTTTATACTGTCGCATATATTACTGCTAACACTCTTACAACCGCTACTAACATTACCACTACTATCAACTACTAACTACTATTACTATTACTAATACTACTATTATTACTACTACCTACTATGAACTACTACTACTACTAATACTTCTGATTCCAAATTCTCTCCTTCACCGCCGAATCTGGTGCATAAGGCAAAATCTAGAGCTCTCCAGTTCGAGCAATGCGATGCTGTTGTTTTTAATTATTGCATATTATTGAGATCCAGTCATTCTCTCTATTATGATTTTTCTGCGACGAAATTACTATAAATATCTATAAAGAGATTACTATTACTATTAATACTCCGCCGAAGACGGATGTGTCCGAGCATTGACACTAATAAAACGACTACAAAACGCATTTTAATTCTCTGGACTACACCCTGCTGGAAATCGAGTAGCTTCATCGTCCTAATGCAAGAGAGGTCCAGCAGGAATTTGAGAATTAATGTTGAAGAAGAACTAGTATTACTACTGTTACCAGTTCTACTATTACTACTACTACTACTACTACAGCTACTACTACTGAACGATTCACATACCTAATATTTTAGTTCACAGGACTGTATAATTATAGCGAGGGGCTCGAGAAAAGAAACACTCATTCTGGTACACAAATCCTAAATGTTGCCTTAGTTCATTCTTGATTCCGCTTTTTGCTTGTTGTGCACTTTACATGTTGGCAAAAATGTCCAACCCTAATCAGCTGGCTTCAGCGACCAACAATAAACAGGACATATGCTTGAGTTGTGTGAATGGTTGTATAATTAATGGATTCAATGTAGAACGGGCTCTGAAAGCCATATTACAAAAGGACAAGTGTGCAGGAATAATAATTAATCGAACCAAGTGGAATAATTTAAGTACCAGTAGGGATAATCCATCTTCGATTAGCGCATTATTAAGGCTATGGATATTGTTGTGTTGTGAATTCTTGGTTTCAGCGTTGTAGATTGTTTCCTGTCTTGGTGACTTATAATGTCTATTCCGTAACTGTAATTTTGTCTTCTCAATAAACTTCAAGAGACAGAGTGAGAAATGAAGACATTAGACAAAGAACCAGCACCGCCCCAATCTTGGAATATATTAAAAGCCATCAGATCAAATGGGTTGTACACATCAGCAGACTACCACCAGACAGCATACCACAGCAAGCTATGCTACACAGATATAGTGAAGGCAGATCTAGACGCCGACCACGAAAATGATGGACTACAGAAATAAAAGAGACGACAAATTCCACAATATCATCAGCACACACGAGGGTCATCTCCAGAGAACTCTTATACCCCTGACCCTGAAAGGCAACAAAGGGTTTAGCGAATTGTTAGTATCGTTAGAATCAACTTTAAACATTAAAATGGATACAAGTTAAAACAAGTGACTCACTGAGACAAGACACAAAACAAGAATTTGTGTTGCCGAAGGCGTTGTAATTATATCTTCCATTTAATTAGAATGGATGGAAACATACTTTACAAAGAAACCTTCACATGGATAGCAAACGGAAAGAGAAGAGTAGGTCTCCCAAAATAAACTGCGTAGAATAATCAGCAGAGAACGGTCAATATTGGTCATAACACAAGAACTTAGACGACAATGGGCTCAACATAGAATGGATTGCCTAATGCGCCATATGTGATCTTTGGTCCAATAGGAACTAATAATAAACATAAAAATACCCCATATGAAAATCAGGATTTCTGTACATGGCAAGAGCAGTCAATAGTCTTATCACTGCATATCCAATCAGTGTGACCATGCAAAGGATCCCTGGACATAGCGATTTAGTAGGAAATGAAGTAGCGGGCAGACTTGCACAAAGAGGCATCTCAAAACAACAAAAGTAAAGATCATGTAGTGTGGAAAATGGCAAACGCATTGTAAGAAAAAATACCAGGGAAATCTTTCTGAATAGATGATAACATGGGATGACACCCCACCCCCCCCCCTGTTCTTAGTTCTTCTTCTTCTTCTGCGTTCGTTCTCAAACACCTGCAGATTAGCAGGATGTAGTCCGGAGAACGAAATGCGTTGTGTCATGATATACATCATTGCTGCGATATCTGCGCCTTTCGGCCTACACATCCGACTTCAGCATGGCTTTGGGTCACTGATCCTATATGGGATGGGACAGCCAACTCCATCCCATAACCTCCTTAGTCGTCTTTTACGACATGCGTGTAAGGTGAACAGTGTTGCTATTCGTTGCTCTCCTTTCGGGCGGTGGCAACACACGGGCGATGTTCTTAGTGAAACGATAGGACCAAAGGACTATGACAACATAAACAAACTCTGCAGGAGAAACCATGTCCTTATCTTTCAGTTTCGAACAGGACATGCAAGGATCAATAGCCACTATAGCCGTATCAAACCCTAGCAACTACCCACATGTAGCCACTACTCTTCCCAATGCAACAGTAAAACACTTTATTATTTACTGCCATTTCCTTTTAACTGCCGGAAAATAATTTCTACAGACACTTTAACAGTCACTAATTTACTAAATCATGGATCACTAAGTCAGTTTCAGAATGCGTGCAGTTTTTAAAAACAATGACATTATGATGACACGAATAGAATGTCCATCATCATGTGGATATCGATAACTACAACAATTAATATCCATCATCATGTGGATATCGATAACTACAACAATTAATATCCACCATCATGTGGATATCGATAACTACAACAATTAATATCCATCATCATGTGGATATCGATAACTACAACAATTAATATCCACCATCATGTGGATATCGATAACTACAACAATTAATATCCACCATCATGTGGATATCGATAACTACAACAATTAATATTCATCATCATCTTCTGCAACTCATACATGATCAAAAGAGCTTCCATTCTGGTTGTTTTTCAATGGGCCAGCATGTTTGTCTCAGCATTCGATATTCAAGATTTACAAGATATACTTGATGTACATGTTTTGCAGTCTGTGGTGCATTGTCACATGGCTCTGTTGCCAATTTTGAGTTTTGTGTACATATATAAGGGAGCCGCGTTAGCGCAGTGGTTAGTGCACTGGCTTCGCATATGTGTGGTCCTGGGTTCATTCCCCAGTTGAGGCGGAAAGGTTTTCAGATCACAACGGCTCCCAGGTCGACCCAGCCTTAAATGGGTACCGGATTAATCCGGGAAGTAAAGACTGCGAGGGAGAGGAGATGGCTACCGCCCTCATTTGCAGAGCCTGTGAAATGTGAGATCGCTAACATCTCACACCTCTACGGCATTAATAAATGCTATGGGTTACTTTACTTGTTACTTACTACATATATTTACAGAGTTGGTTGTGTTCTGTTCTGAGGCGTAGATTGGTAACTTGTTCTGGTCTAGAGCAATGTTCTGATTGACTGTAGAGTTCTTATTCCGCGTCCACGTTGAAACAGATGTTGCTTTACAAGACGGAGTACTGCTAACGGATTGCGTTGTGTTATTGTTTACAGCTTGACTGCGAAATGTTCACCGTTCGATCTGGCAATCAGATTTCATTATGACCGCTTACTTACCTCGACTCTTTTTGAGATTCAACACCAAACCCCAATCCTAAAACCTCCTTAGTAATCTCCTTAGACATGCATAACAGGTAACACCAATGCTCTCTGTTGCCGAATTTTCGGGCGTCGACCAAAACACGAACAAAACATTGCTCTCATGCCGAAAATCTTCCGACATCTATTGAATATCTATAGACATTATAGAAGATCTATAGACATTATAGAAGATCTATAGATATTATAGAAGATCTATAGACATTATAGAAGATCTATAGATATTATAGAAGATCTATAGACATTATAGAAGATCTATAGACCTTATAGAAGATCTATAGACATTATAGAAGATCTATAGACATTATAGAAGATCTATAGACCTTATAGAAGATCTATAGACATTATAGAAGATTTATAGACACGATCTTGTCTATATTAGGACATATAAACATACAAAATGTGTTCATCTAAGCCAAATATAAATAAGCAAATGGTCGGAGGGTGTCCGACAAAGTGGAGGGTGTCCGACAAAGTGGAGGGTGTCCCACAAAGTGGAGGGTGTCGTAGTAACCGAACGAACAAGTGTTAAAGCAAAATGAATTAAACTGGTTACTAAAAACACTTACCTTACCTATGATTACCTATGAATAAAATTATATAAAAAGTATATATAAAAAAACATACAAAAAAACTACACAGGACAATTTTCAACGTGTCGGTCCAAATGGGGCCTTTTTCAAGAGACAAATAACAATAAACTAAAACAATAATATATAAAATAAATGATTGAAATTTTATCAAGCCATGTCTCTATGACGTAGAAATAGAAACGCATCTAGTAAAAGAGAAAATGCGTGCTTTCATTATAAATAACTTCATTATATGTATATATATCAGGAGGAGGGTGAATGGGTATGTGTAAATGTGTCTCCTGCTACAAGAGTACGTGTGTGGTGTAGGTGTGTATGTGTATGCGTGATGTGTGCGGGCGCGCTCTCGATTTACGTATTTTTTAATTGCAACTATTTATCCAGCCAATTCTTTTATGTACACACATTTTTAAAAAAAAATTGGATAAAACGTTATCAGTTCCACGAGGTTTCAAAAAGAAAACAAAAATAGGCTATCACTACTTATTTCGGCTTTTTCCTGTTTTTCTCTAAAAAAACAGATGCATTATACTCACCGATTGAGTGGCATCATTGATTTAAAAAAATTTTAACCATCCAATGTCTAAGCGGTTCATGAAGTGCTTGCTAATAGCGCTGTATACTGCAGCCAGAAAAAAGAAGGCATGGAAACATTATGCAAGAGCAGTTATGTTTCAATGCCGAGGTCTTCTTGTGAAAAATATTCGATTCATGTAGGGATTTTTCTGTAGCTCTATAAGAGAAGTGAGAATAATATGGCCCGTGGGCTACATCATCCAGCCGTGCTGTTTTTGTGTGGTCCTCCATATTACATATTATACTTTATACCTTCTTCAGAATATGCTAGATCTATACCTTCTGAAGAATATACCATAAATATGCGTTATACCATCTCGAGCATGTACCCGAAATATTCGTTATACCTTCTTGAGGATATATCGGAAATATACATTTATACTTTCTTGAGAGGAATAGAATACCTTCATGATATTATCTTACTTTCGGTAGATTGTCAATGTTTTCTAATAAATGTACTCATACCAGAAATATGCGTTATATACCTTTTTGAGGATATAACACAAATTTGTACTTTATACCTTCTTGAGTATATTCTATAACCATGACTTTCTATTTATAAAGGTGACCATCTTTCCATAAATATGACGAAAATAAGTTTCATGTCATTATCTCACTTTCTGCAGATTTCCATTGCTTTATGATTAATGCGCACTTGTCTACGGGATTTGAACCGAAAAAAAATTGACTGTCACAGATTTGTTCTATACCTCGCCACCACAGAGAGCTTTTTTGTTACAAATGATGAACATATTACTATAACCATACCTATCTTTTCATAATAGTGCGAAAATTGTGACAACTTGTTATATTTCCATAACTACGGCTACGCTTCCATAACGCCTACGTTTTCATAACTAAACTACGTCTACGCTTCCATAACGCCTACGTGTCCATAACTGCGACTACGCTTCCATAACGTCTACGGTTCCATAACTGCGACTACGTTTCCATAACGCCTACGGTTCCATAACTATGACTATGTTTCTATACTGATATTTGTAGAATCGAATTTTTCTAATTCTGCGTTCATTCTCAAACTCTTGCGGATTAGCAGGATATAGTCCAGATAGTGAAATGCGTTGTGCCAAAGTGTATTCCTTCGCTGCGATATCTGAACCTTTCGGCTTGTCACATCCGACTATAGCATGATGTCTGGTTCACTTTGACCCCATTTGGAATGAAACGGTGAATTCCACTCCTCCTCCTCCCACCTCCTTAATCGCCTCTTACATATGTAAGCAGTGTTACTCTCTTTTCGGGTCGTGTCAACGAACGGTCGGATTCTACTAAATTGTCCTTACTTCACGCCATCTTGTATGTCGGGCTGGGCACGTCTACAGATTATGGGTCCATACATAGCTGTTATTTTAATGTATTTCCGTGAAGAGTGTGGTCGAGTAGTAAGAGCAGCGCTGAACTCACGAATGTAGGGGCTGGGATTTATTATCATCAATACGTTCCGTAAACGTAACGATGGTTGGCAGGAATACAACTCTAACATATGCCTCTTGCCTTTCTGATGCAATCTCTTACTGTGCATCTTGTCCATCTGACGATGTTTCCCTCTAACTTGTATCTCTGTCTACCTCCTATCAATGTCTGAGATTCAATTTACGGTTAATATTAGATGCTTATCCGTTAAAGGTAAAATTAAAAGATTTAACCTTTACACACCGTGACGACTGCTGTGATAAATCGATCTCATAACCGCATCCCAAATATCCAAAACATCCACAATACTCGCTGCACTTCTTGCAAGGATAACCCTCAATGGAAAAGGTATTCCTGACTCTATGTGTCATGTGACGTATTCCTTCCAGAACGTTGTCTTCCCAATGAACTCTCTGAAACTCTCTCTGTCTTGGGCGATTTTGCTTGCATTTTCTAGCGATGTATTCATGTTACCTTTAATGTCGTCAGTCCATCGTCTAATTGGTCTGCCTTTTCTCCTCCTCCCAGGTACTCTTCCCTCCATTATTTGTCTTTCTAAAGAGTTGTGTCTTTTTATATGACTAAACAAGCGTAGTTTACGTTTTGTTATTGTGATTAGTAACCAATAATCTGGAATCTTCAATGTTTTTATAAATTCTGAGTTTCTGATTTTTTCCTCCCATGATATCTACGTATCTTTCTGTAGCATTTCACCTCGAAGGCGTTGATCTTCTTTGCCGCTGTTTTACTTAGGGTCCATGTTTCACAGCCGTATGTTGCAGCCGGAAAAATAAAAGTTCGTAACATTAGTACTTTCGTTTCTATTTTGTTGTTTTTCCATATGTTTTTCAGCCGTTTATTTTGCAATATGCCATTGCCAATCCCTTCCTTATTTCTGCCATGCAGTCTCCTGCACCTGTGAATTTGACTCTATACTATATATATATCTGCTACTCTTTCTGTTACTCCCAGACATTACTCACTGAATATCCACACACAACCAACTCTCAATTCATCCATGTTATTGATACTCACTATATATCCACACACAACCAACTCTCAATTCATCCATGTTATTGATACAAATCCACAGACCCGAATCAAAGCGTGACTATGTTCCATAGAATGTCATTTTGTGAAAAGGCTGCCTCTCATGTCCCAGCAGACAGGTTTACTATGATTACAAAAATGTCACCATCTGCATCAATGTTTCTCAACATTATTGGACTATCTCCACCTCTGTTTATCGATTTTATAGATCGGTACATCATTTCCCAATAACAAATCTCCGCATTTATTCAAGCACCTATATTTTGATCTTGATAAAGATGTTTGTGGTCGAAACGTCGATTATGTGTATTGCTCCCGTAAAATTACAATTTACCAATGTTTATATATTTGTTTCAATTTACTCTACTTTTTAAGTGCACAGTAAATAAATAAATAACACAACGTATCAAAATTAATGAACATAAATTTTCTTTCAAAGTCAAGGAGCAAGTTTTTATTTTCATTTTAATGCGGCGACATAACGAATTCCCATTCACCGTAGAAGCAAGCAACTATCATAGTTTAACACAGCAGGGACCATGGTTCTGCCTTATTTGCATCAATATTATAGCACGATCTTGTCCTTATTCCTGTACTTACAAAGTAAACATAGTTTCAATCAGGGCCGTAGACACTACATTTGTATTATTGTTGTTGTTGTTGTTTTCATCCCCAGGGATTATGAGCAATTAGCTCTTACTTCCTATGTGCGATGTGGTAGTTTCTCCAGAGATTTCTTTCATACACAGCAGACTTCAACTCACGGCTGACGTGGAGAGATGGAGAGATGCAGTAAAATTACTTTCGAAAACTGGAAGGACTTTTTTTTAACCTAATATAATATAAACGAATCATCTCATTTATAGTAGGCTTTTTTTAATGATCGTTTTTGTGGAAATTTTAAGAAAGGTTGTTTGAGGGATAGGGGCAGGGGGCGATTGTACCCTTTTCATAGTACTAAATTTTGTTTATATTTTCCTAAATGGGATGAGTGGGAGTTGAAAACTATAACACCCTCTATCTATGGACGTGGTTCGCATCTTTTTATTTGCGTTTCCATTATGGCTGATTGCGTCTTACACTTTGTTTGCGCTTCAGCGCTTGCCTCAAGTTCTTTTATCGACCACTTTGAGAAACCCTGATCTCCATTATACCCATACGTTCATACATTCATCCAAAGCCACTACTAAATCGATACCGATTACGCATACACGACTACTGACTATATGTATTATATTCACGACAGTCATCAAACAAATCGATTACAAGTAATTTCTGATAAGACAATGTTATAAAATTAATTCGAATCGAGGATGTGTGTGAGCCAACATTACCTTAGTTTGAACAACAATGCTTAATTGTGCGTGTGAAATATCCGTTAGCAAGAAGAAAGGCCATTATTGAAACAGCGCGCCACGTGGGTTATTGTAGGTACTTTACAAATGTAATTGCGTACTCGCTGAACCGGCAAGAGTGCTTATTTCATACATGACAGGAGCATCGTTATGGAAGAGAATTATGGATATCCCTGATATAGTGGATAAGCAATTTACCTTGTGTTCAAGATATCGAGGGTTCGATTCTGGGTTGGGGGCGTCTTGTTTAAAAAGTTTATTTTTTTGTACACCCCTTGCGTTCATTTTGTTGATGTTGAATCAACAGAATACACCAGCAATCTCTTGAATGGATACCTACAGGCAAAACAGCCAGAGTAGACCAAAAGAAACAATTCAAGAACAGCACATAATAGATTTGAACAGACAGGAATGGAGAGATCTAACCTCTGCCCTATGCGCTAACTTTAGCGCTAAATGAAAATGGATGGCTTTACTGATTGATGCTATGGAGATGTGCTATTCTAGGTAAAACTAAGAGGCTTCAGATACGGCTGCCTTTGACAGAGCTGGTATCCCTGGAATCGACAGTATTCTGATGCAGTCACATGATTGTGGGCATGTCATGTGATATGTATACCATATCATTGTCTATTAAAGATCATTCTCTATGATTCTTGTTCTTCAGCGTTCATTCTCAAACTCCTGCTGGATCTCTATTGCAGTAGGAAAATGGCCCTACTAGATTTCCAGCAGGTTATAGTCCAGAGAATGGAAATGCGTTGTGTCGCCGTTTTATGTGCGTCAATGGACCGACACATCCGTCATCGGCGGTCTCTATGATGATTTGCAGAAGGGCATGAGTTCTTAAAGCGGCATACAGAAGTGTTACAAGTTCTCGAGACCTCACTGAAAGCTTTTGTCATAAAACATGGTACAAGGGAGCCGTCGCGAATTATACACATTACGATGTCCATTAAATCAGACGAACCGCACACATTTTTGGTACTTCCGATCAAAAATAGGTCTATATTCGTATGTGTGCGAAAGTCACATTCATTTTGAATTTGAAAGATACTACAGCTGTGTTTATATTTTCAGTTTGTGTAACTTATTGCTACTTGTATTTGAAGTAATGAAATCTAGACATCCTCGATATTTTTTTCATCTAGTTAAGCTTTGTAAATGTTTCAAAATACATTACGTAATAATTCCAACATTAACTTAGATATGTAGGCCAAATATGGAATGATTACGAACAGATTTTGATGTTAGTTATGATTCCGATTTAGATGTTGATGAAGCTGAGAGGGTTTTTCCAATATATAGGTGTCTCCCTCAAATCTCGCTAAGATCAACAAAATGATTATTCGAATATCACATCATCATCAGGTGCCATGCCGGCTAGGGTAAGCGGTCATGGCTCTCTACAGCTTTCTGTCCACAGTATTATGTATCAAAGTCGTTGTTGTTTCCTTGCCGTGCCAGGTTTTTAAACTGTCTAATATTTTCTCACGTTGTTGCCCTCTGTCTCGGTAGCCTTCAATTTGCATACGAATGTGAATATTTAGATTTTTATATAAAGCATAATAATGTGTATTATATATATATATCTTAGGATATGTCAAATAAGTCCTGGGCACTCAAATGTATGCCTGAAGAATAAAACATTCTATGGAGAATTCATATTTTGTAAGCATTTGCTGATTTCATGACAATGTGTCATTTATGAGTAATTCTGTATATATACCAATATTTGTTATTTCAAGATACTACTTGAAAAACTGTATAGAATAACCAAACAAGCTTAGAGATACGATCAGAACACCAACAGGAAATTTATATAATAATTATTATGCAGGAATACAGGCAGTTACGGTGGTAACTGAAAAAACTGCTGAACTTCAACCCTGGCCCACAACCTGAGGTACTCATTAAAGAACCGTTGTCAGTGATTCAAGCTCTCCAGTCTAGAAAACTAACAGATTTACAAACATTACTTAATGAACTGTCTTACCAGTATTGATAATCCATGCAGTGGATACCCTCTCACTGTGGAATACCAGGAAATGAAAAAGCAGACCAACTAGCAAATTTAAGTGCTGCGGAAGACCAACCAAAGAAACCGATCACCTACTATCAGAAAAAAACAGATGATCAAGTCAATAAGAAAGTCAAAAACACCAACACAAGATGACTATCATATTATTAACAGATCAGAACAAGGTATAATTCTACGTCTCAGAACGGGACACAGCTGACTCAGCAGTCACATGTACAAAAACATTCACGATATGAAACACGGCCATGTGTACATGTGGACAGGCAGCACAGAGTGCCAAACATATACTTTAAGAGTGTGCTTAACATGAAACACTGATGCAGAAATATTGACCAGATGTAAAAAACTGGAATCAAAGCTCTAAGGGCCACCTTGTGATTACAAAAAAAAGTGCGTTTTAATCAGGAGACAGAATTATAGTTACAAACATATTTCAAGTGAGCAAAAGAAGAAGTAGAAGAACATGTAACGAGAACTAAATCGCTTTCTAAAATTATTTTACAAGAAACACTCTAGGGTAGAAGAAGAGGAGGACAGATAAAATTAAGGATTGATAACATCAAGTAATGGCCTGGACGTGATTTTTCTGCACTCCTCCGAATAGATAGCTCAGGATAGGGTTCATTTGTAGAGCTTAGTGTGCTGATGTATCCAATATGGAACCCTACAACCCTAACTAGTTATGGGTCATATATATATATATATATATAAGCAAGGGGTGAACACAAGGTAAATGGCTTATCCACTATATCAGGGATATCCATAATTTTCTTCCATAACGATGCTCCTGTCATGTATGAAATAAGCACTCTTGCCGGTTCAGCGAGTACGCAATTACATTTGTAAAGTACCTACAATATATATATATATATATATATATATATATATATATATATATATATATATATATATATATATATATATATATATATATATATATATATATATGGTGCATAGTTACCTCTACAAACAAAGAACAATTATATCATAAATAGAAGCGCCATAGTCATCTGTTAGAGATATAACAGAAGTGGATTGTTTACCATGGTAATAATATAAAGTAAGAGATTACATTACAAAAATGATATGAAGGATACGCTTTTGTGAGAAGGTAGGAGAAAATGCCATCCACGATATGACAGGTGGCTATGTCACGCAGACAATCAATAACATCGGGTTAGACCCAATATGATATACTCGTGATCATCGCCAATTTAAGCCCCTTCAGATCACTAAAGTAGCCTTCAAAAGATACATGACTTTTTTCAGTGATTTTGAGTGGTCACAATGTGTGCCAAGCCAAATACCAGTAAGAGCGTATAATACAAGAATATCCGGGCGTAAGGCCAAAGGTTGACCAAGAAAACGGTAGATAGCCTTGAACAAACATGGAATAAATGCAACCACGGCGACACATCTGGCCGTGGAACGACAGCTTAAGCTCCCACCACTACGCTTAACGGCAAGTGTGAATGCGATCAACAATCATTCACCTGGGGAAAGACAATAGACAATTTGTGCATACTTTACGTTAACAGTAAATGAATATGATTTCACATCTGATGACCTTTTTGCAACAAATCTGATGACCTGTTTGTAACAAATATGATGACCTGTTTAAAACAAATCATTAAAGTATTATTATTAAGTAATTATTTCGGTTTGAACACCACGCCTCACGTGTATCTACGTTGATGACCGGAATATTTACTCCGAATATTTTGGAATATTTTGACACATCCGTCTTAAGCATGGTTTCTGGATCACATTAATCTCTAAGAAATAGGACAACCACCTCCACCCACATATTTCCTTACACACCTCCTACTACATACATGGCAAGAAACAGTAATGCTATTATTTTATCCTCTTTCGGACCCGGGCACAACAATAAATATAAAAATCTTACATAATATTTACCGTAAAATCGTCGAACCGACAGAAGCGCGTCCACGTTAGGCATCCATGTACTAGGATGTCGTTCATAGCTTATGTTGGGTTTTACCTCACTATCTTATTTTCTATGGCGGGTTGCCAGCTCAAAACACGGCCAGGAAACCGGAAAGATAAGAGGTGTCTATCTTTGTCTGATCTCTTTTGTCTGATATCTTATCTATTGTTCAACAATCGGGAAGAAATTATGCCACACATATAGATCCCAGGGTTATTGAGATTCTAAACAAATTTCAGACACACATACATACACTCACACACACACACACACACACAGAGATATGAATGTACGAAAGGACAGGCATGTGAAGACAGATGGATGGAGGTGATAGATGGATAAACGGAAAAGACGGACGGACACAGACATATATTTGATAATATGTACACACTGAGGAAAATTGATATTCAACATGCAGGCATGGGGTATGGTAATGAATGTTTGCTAATCATTGGAACCAAACTTAATAACATACAATTGTACTTACGTAAAACACAGGTTTTTATAATAGTTTCACTCAGACACGACGGACTATCACTAAAACTAGTGCGTAATGATGTGCACACAAGAAAACATACAGATTACAATACACAAAACTTTTTCAAAGTTTCAACCAAAAGGTCTTTATCGAGATACGCATAAAAACATCAAATGACAACGAATGGAAATTATCAAAACACACAAAAGTATCCAATGGAAATATGTAAATGAGATGCCGGAAGCATACCTTCATAGAATCTAGTGATTATTGGACAAGGTCTATAGACACTATGACGTTTGTTGACACACGGAAATGTGTATATGGTTATTGTAACCATGTACTAGCCTATTCTCTAAACATAACATCCGTCCATTCAGAGTTAATTACAAGATAATCATTTATCTCACATTTGTGTTCTAGTACTGAAACAGAACGTGCTCAAGTCCGCGGAGAATTCCAGCGATCCATAGGGAAGATTAACTTCTGGAACGAATATGTCACATGATGATGATGATGATGAGTGATACTATAATCATAATCAATAGTTTATATGATTATCTTCGTCTTTTGTTCGATAGGAATGTGCTTATATCTGAAGTTATTTCGCTTCTATAATCTTGTATTTTGTGAAAATATTTATCTTCTATAATCCTGTGTTTTATGAAAGTTTTTTTCTTCTATAATCCTGTGTTTTATTAAAGTTTTTTTCTTCTATAATCCTGTGTTTTATGAAAGTTTTTTTTCTTCTATAATCCTGTGTTTTATTAAAGTTTGTTTCTTCTATAATCCAGTGTTTTATGAAAAATTTTATCTTCTATAATCCGATGTTTTATGAAAGATTTTCTCTTCTATAATCCTGTTTTTTGTTAAGTTTTTTTCTCTTCTATAATCCTGCTTTGTAAATTTTTCCTTTCTATAATCCTGTATTTTGTGAAGTTTTTTCTCCTATTTCTCTATAATCCTGTGTTTTGCACCTGGTACAGTTCTGTGGATCACATAATTGAAGCCACCACACATACTATCCACCTCCATCCCGACAATTAGAGTATTTAGTAATAATAACACATCTCACATAAAAATAATCCAGCCTTACGTAGCTCAGAATTCTAATCTCTACTCGAGAACAGAATTCTACGATCGATTTCTCCTCGTTCAAAGACACACATATAAGTGTGCCTTCTCGTGTAAATCAAAATACCCTCAGCACACTAGTGGCTAAGATGAGAACTCTTCCCTTGAATGATAGACCCAATTGTGCATGCGGACAATTCTCTGCAAATAATTTTATGTATTGGCCTAAATCAAACGCCGAACGTGAATCGAGGGTAGAAAGTTAGACGTGTCGCTCCCTAGAAAATTGTTCCCGATACAGAATATAGCTTGGATGAACAATTTATGAAGAAAAGGCAGATGCTTAGCTTAATTTAAAATATTTGCTGGAAAGTATCAATTGACAGTGAAAGAAGAAAGGGTTGCTATAGTGTAGTGGTTGTAGTTTGATACATTTTTGATAAATCTGAATCTTTCGCTTTAATTTTATTTCGCTTTATACCGCTTTTTCCTTGCAGCATCAAGGGTAGAAGAGATATCTGGAGAAAACGCAGATGCGTAGAAGAGTTCTCTGGAGATGTTTTTTTAATGTGCTTCGTATATGTTTGTTTTCGTTGACTCTTTTATTTCTGTAATTCATCGGTTGCAAGGTCTGCCCCTGGCTTTGTATCCATCGTGTCTTTTAGTATAAATATTAATAAGTTGTATTATTTTTTTCTTAAGAAACGTGTTTGCTGTTGATAGGATGCTAGCTTTTTTGATGTTTATATTGTGATATTAATATTGCGATGTTTATATTTTGTTATTAATTTGGAGTTGGTAGAGACCAGCTAAAAAAGTGTGTTACGGAATAGGCCATTAGCAACAAACTCTACCGGCCAGGGTATAGCCATCAGCCCAGAATTGACGGCTGTAGTGATTTTCTTGGCAGTTGTTACGTTCATTAATTTTTCATTGCTTTCTTAACGGTCCTGATTTGCAATTGTCTGGCGCTGGATACGAACCATGTACCTTGGTCGTCACAGACGTGTACAGTACTACGCCGCAACGGATGCGGACAAGGTCTGGTAAATTATTGGTGAAATATTGAGATCTTACAATGTTGAGAATTAGGGAAAATAATAATATGATGCCAAACATGGACAACGACAGCACAAGACAAACGTAAACTTGTGACATCTGAAATGGCATGCTTACGCAGAATCCTAGGAATATCGTTAAGAGACAGGGTGAGGAATGTGGACATCTGACAAAAACCGGCACCACCCCAATCTTAGAATACATCAACAGACAACATATCAAATCCTTTGCACACATCAGCATACTACTATAAGACAGCATACCACAGCAATCTATGATACACAGATACAGCGAAGGCAGACCTAGATGCCGACCAAGAAAACGATGGACTACAGAAATAAAAGAGGCAACAAATTCCACAATATACGCAGCACTCAAGTGGGCCGTCTCCAGAAATCTCTTCTACCCCTGACGCCGAAAGGCAACACAGGTTTCAGCGAATAGATAGATAGTGATATGATGAAAGAATGCAGTTTGTTGAACCATGTTGGGACTGGAATGAAATGTCATGTTGGGACTGAAATGAAATGTCATGTTTTGACTGGAATTGAAATGTCATGTTGGGACTGGAATGAAATGTCATGTTGGGACTGGAATGAAATGTCATGTTGGGACTGGAATGAAATGTCATGTTGGGACTGGAATGAAATGTCATGTTGGGACTGGAATGAAATGTCATGTTGGGACTGGAATGAAATGTCATGTTGGGACTGGAATGAAATGTCATGTTGGGACTGGAATGAAATGTCATGTTGGGACTGGAATGAAATGTCATGTTGGGACTGGAATGAAATGTCATGTTGGGACTGGAATGAAATGTCATGTTGGGACTGGAATGAAATGTCATGTTGGGACTGGAATGAAATGTCATGTTGGGACTGGAATGAAATGTCATGTTGGGACTGGAATGAAATGTCATGTTGGGACTGGAATGAAATGTCATGTTGGGACTGGAATGAAATGTCATGTTGGGACTGGAAGGAAATGTCATGTTGGGACTGGAAAGAAATGTCATGTTGGGACTGGAATGAAATGTCATGTTGGGACTGGAATGAAATGTCATGTTGGGACTGGAATGAAATGTCATGTCTATTAAATATTTAGATATTTATTTAATGTTGAGACGTTGAGATGTTGATGGGAAACTAACAAGGTGATGGAATATTACAAAATTGTTTAAATGTTAGAATTGATAGAATGCTGAAGGGCTATTGGAATTTTGAAACGTTGTTGAAATATTGAAAACTTGATGGAATATTCAGACGTTGTTGAAATATTGAAAACTAGTGGAATGACAGAAATCTAGTGAAATGGTGGAACGTATGGTGGCATGCTGACACATTTTTGAAATGTTTAAAATCTTGAGGAAAATTCATACGTTGATGTAATTATGAAAAAATTATGTAATGTTGAGAATTTGGAAGAATGTTGGGGAAAAAATGATCAACATTTGAGTTGGTAAAATGTGAATGAATGTTATTCTTCTCAGTAAGATCGTGTAAGGTTTCTCTATAGGAACGTATAGATCTGTTTCTAGTGTACTACTGTTCACTTGAAGACGTGATATACCACGCGAGAGTGAGATTAGTATGGATGATGATTCCTTATCAATGACAAAGATTAAAGATCAGGGTTTGAAATGCGGTGTTGCTGGAAGTGAACATTTTGGAGGGCGCAGAATAATGATGGTCAACCATCTGTTAGTAGAAGTGTAATGACTGAAACACTCAGGGAGAGTTCAGATCAACTATGGATATGTCCAGTTTACAGTGATGATGATCCGACGACTAACTAACTAACTTTAAAAACACACACATAATGTATCATTTTGACATACTAATCCATTGAGTGACATGAACATTTTTATCACAAATAAGAACAAAACATATATGTTTGTGTAATTATTCACCTAAAAACATTTTGCAGTGCTTAACTTTTTTTAAATTAATTAAGAGAGGAAGGAGTGTCCATGAAATCTTGACAACTGTTGATAGGGCAGGGGATGGGGATTTAAAACATTGCCATACAATTTTTAACGTTCATTTATGTCCATTAAGTTAACAAGTTTTCTTGACATAATCGATCTATTGCACTACTACGAACTTTTCATTACTCTCATTATATTTTAACTGCTCGACAGTTTCAGCATCTGAGCACGTACCTTGTTATCTCTCTCTTATTCTAGTCGAAGATATAGTCAGACATCTAGTCATTAGATTATCCTCAAAACACGTGGATAAATTAACCCTAAGACACTATAACTATAAAAGTAAAGTAACGCATAGCATTTGTTAATGGAGTAGGAGTGTGAGATGTTAGCGATCTCACATTTCAGAGGCTCTGCAAATGAGGGCGGTAGCCATCTCCTTACCCTCGCAGTCTTTACTTCCCGGATTAATCCGGTACCCATCTAAGGCTGGGTGGACATGAGAGCCGTTGCGATTTCGGAGAACCAAGGACCACTCATACGCGAAGCCAGTGCGCTAACCACTGAGCTACGCGGCTGCCTAAAACTATAGAACTCACTAGAACTATACCGTGTCTTAAACACTTAGAAAAGTGAGAAGAAATGAATGAAATCCTCCACAGAGTATGTAACTTTCAAATGTTTGGATAGCTGTAAAATGGTCCAAAGACTAAGTAGACCTACACAACAGAGACTAAAAAGAAGTAACTGTCTACGCTGTGAAAAAACATTTTCAGAAATCACTCACACATACAGATCTAAAAAAGCTAAAATCACTGAACACATTAAACACATACCTAACATGGGAAAGGAAAAACTTTACAAGAATTATATATAGTATACCTAGCATTGTTTACAGAAAGGAAACTCTGGCTGAACTAACATGTCCAGAAAGATCAAAATTGACAAGAAGACTTGTGTAACTTTGGACTGAACCGCGACCAATCGCTAAATAAAACCGAACAGCAAAATAAAAACAGTAGAGACAAAGCAGTATCAGCCTTCTTTCGTGACGTTTTTGAATATTGATATAGTATTTACATAGAACACAGGTTTTTGGCAGCTTCTCTTGAACACGACAAACTATCGCTATCCCCTATCGTGTTCAAGGGAAACTGCTTCCTGATCATTTGTACATTCGCAAAAAACTATTATAGTCATGAATACATTGCATTAAATTTCATCACAGATGTTATCAGAAAACGCCATTGGTCCTATGCGCAGACACCAACAGAATACACCACCAATCTCTTGAATGGATACCTACAGGCAAAAGAGCCAGCGGTAGACTTAAAGAAACACTCAGAAGAACAATACTTAGAGAAAGTAAAACAACCATTATTCATACTATTCAAGAACTGCACAGAATAGCTTTGAACAGACAGAATTGGAGAGATCTGACCTCTGCCCTATGCACTAACTTCAGCGCAAAAGGAAAATGAATGAATGAATACATTGCATTACAAATATATCGGCATGCGTATGGGCATAGAAAGATTGCTACGTTTCAAATATGGACACAGTTCTACACTTTTATGAGAAGTTACCCGTGGCAATGAAATTGTAAGCATCAATTTCACATCAACCCAGAAAAGAATCACTAGGAATTCCCTATGAAAATAATAATGCTCCCAGCAAAGTTATACATGAACAGTATAAAACCTTCTCAAAATCCTGCTGTCTTAATCCCAGAACAAGCAAACCAAATATATGAGTCTTCAACGGCTATGCCTACAGCCAAATCGTTATCTGTGCAAATAGTGTATCCAGCTAAGATCTGCTTCCATATTCTGTTGATTATCCGCAATTTCTTATACCCCATACTGTCCTCTATTATCCATTTCACATTTGGCGTTTCGTCTTCGTGTACTGTGCATGGCAGGCTATTCCGTCATGTTGTAACTTTATTTCTGTTTTTAAAATAGCCATTCTTTGACATTTGGAACATTCTAAGAAAATAACACTTATTACTTTTTTAAATAATGAGAAAAGCCAGATAATAACACACAGACATTCATATTTCACCATACTGAACCTTTATTTCCAGGTATACATGACTCTACTGAACCTTCAGTTACCAATACATTTATATAGATTTCACCCAATCACTGATCAAGAACACTTATAGCACAATGTTTCTCTTTAATGGTGTGTTGTATTAGTGGGACGGCCATCTTTAATTATATATTATGACGTCTAGCTGTACATCTGCACCAAGATGGCACGTGCAGTAAACTCTTGACATACTTCACAACAAAATTTACAGTATTAGAAGATTATTTTAGTATTATTCTAATTTAGTTCGCACTTTTCAGAATTTCATTTCAATCTCTCAAGTACTAACATTTAGACAAGTGGTTTCCAAACATTTACCGCTAACGTCTCCTGCGGACATTTTGCAAAACTCAACTGCCTCACCTTACAATTCTAGAGTAGTAGGGAAAAAATTATGACCCTTTTCGACAGTACGAAATTTTCATAACTTTACGTAAATTAACTGCGAGTATACAAACAATGAGATTTTGGAAGAATCGTCATTATCTATTTTGTTTTTCTGAAATATATTATTTGGGAAAATGGTTGTATTTTAAATCAGAAAACAATCATTTCTTTATTGCAATAAATTATAAACTTGCTACGTACCCCCCACCAGCCCTCCTTCTTGAGTTCACATTAAGCCCCTTTAGGTCTCCATAGATATTAGGGAAGCCCATATTTAGACCGAATGGTGGTTCACAAAAGTTCAATATTTAAGAAATGCAATAACTAGCACAGAACGCTGCAAGAACTCCTAAGAATAGACAGAACTCCAATCTTCAAAGGAACAAAAAAAACTGCCAAGAACTCTCAAGGGAGAAATGAATTATTCCTAGCGTGAAAACTGGTAAACAATCTTCATCGATATGAACTCTGAGAGGTTGGTTCTTGGAAACTCTCAAGTTTAAGAAAGCTGCTTTGATTCAACCTTATCGCCCCTTGGTGAATGGATAAAGACCCGTTCCTTCTCTGATGTTTCTGCTGTTGAGACTGTCGCGTATTAGCATTCCCGCCAATTTCAAATTATTCACACACGCACACTCGATATCATCAACACGCACGCACACTCATTAAAAATATCAGCACAACAATACAATTTCACATTCAGCAAAAGTTGAAATAAGAGTCATAAATAATTTTTCCTTTCTGAATTCACTTTAGGGTTGTGGTTGGGTGCGTATATTTTTTTCTTCAGAATACCTAACTATACCAAATGTTTCGAATCAGCAGTTAATTTTTTCGTATAGTTTCTGATTATACTTTTTTTTTAAACTTCTCCTCATTTCAATGTCTGTGCTTATTTTTCACCGTATCTCATTATGTGATTCTATTTTGGCATCCTCATTTTATTGTCTGCTTTTGCTCCTTCATCTGTCATGTTGTATTTTGTTCCACCCTCTGGTATACCCTGAGTACTAGCTCTCCTTCTATAATGTTGCTATTGCATAATTTCCTTCTTTTTCCATGTTTATGTTCTCCTGTTACATATTTTGAACAACAATATTTGGACAGAAAAGGTACACACAGGGGTGCGCAAAATTCGGCCCGCGGATCAAATCCAACATTTAAAGAAATTTCTCCTGGCGCATCAGGCTGATCTAACGTTCTGTATACAATGAACTCTGTCTCCAAATGCACTGCTTGGAGCTTCAGCAACCCTTTAGATGCGGACGTTTCCTTAAGGATACGACGATAAGTCACCGTTACCTTGCAGAGATCCTCCTTTTCTTATCTTCCCAGGATTAAAAAATCCGTCTGGATGCTTATAATAAAGTATGACGTCTGCCAAAAGTACCGCTCATCGCACGTAATTCCGTAACTTCAATGAACAATCCTTAGAGATCTCTGGAAAAAAATTGACTTTGTAAACAAGATGTGCGAGTGGGATTCAAATTCTCGACCTCTTGTGCCCTAAGCGAATAGCTTAACAACTACGCCACGGAAATGTCCCAAAAAATGATTCAGCATCTGTTAGGTTAACCACATACTAATAAAAATAAATAATGTATTGAGCCACATTTATCACAGAGACACACATTTGATAATACCGTGAGTTTTTTAGTTATCTCTAACTCGGCAGCATCACTCGGTTAAGCTCACAAATTACAGACTAAAAGTTAGCAGGAATATGTCGCAGAAAAAGGTTACCAGTTACCACTAATACCCGGTAACTGTTCCACAATGACTACGCAACTACTCTGAACGACGGACTAATCTTAGCGTCCATGGAAACGGATGTAGCTGTAAATGGTCTCGATAAAGTGCGGTCACTCCTTTTTAGATCCGATGGTCGTATTTACTTCCCCTAGGGAAACTCATTTACCCTTAAACAGAAATAATGTTGGAATTTAGAATTTGCTTAAAGGAAAGCAGAAAATGTTTAAACTTTCTAAAATATTCGTAAAAGTAAGAATTCCTGTTATATAATTTTCAACGTTTTCTATCTTTGCTCTTAGACCTCTATTATCCGCCGAAGACGGGTCTGTCGTACCAATGGGACAAAACAAACGGCAACACAACGTATTTCTATTCTTTAGATCACAGACTTTTGCAAATCTAGTAGGACAATGGTCCTGCAACAAGAGAGATCCAGCGGGAGTTTGAGAATGAATACCACACAAGAAGAAGGAGAAACCCCTATTTATTAACCAGGATGTAGTTAGAAGATATTAATTAAACTTCAAGATTTTCCATGTTTTTCTCGTCATTGAAGCGAATTGCGAAGTACGATGTTTGGGCTGTAGTTTTTCATTGAACAGGCATACCTGGAGAAGAACTTGTCAAAATCAATCTTCCTTACTTTCGCAGAAGATCTGAAACCCATGCTCTTAGCTGGATCGACCTAGGAGCCACTGAGAAATTGTTTATGTTGAACTTGATAATTAACATTGGATCACCTGAACATAAAGC
Organism: Meghimatium bilineatum; assembly: GCA_034231615.1. NCBI lineage: Eukaryota > Metazoa > Mollusca > Gastropoda > Stylommatophora > Philomycidae > Meghimatium > Meghimatium bilineatum. The sequence continues at coordinate 7,685,946 of CM067301.1, forward strand.
CAGTTCACTAACAACTGAGCCACCGCGGCCAGTCAGGACAATGGATTATGTTTTCTATTTTCCTTCCTTCGTGCTCAAACTCCTGTAGATATTCAGGATTTAGTCCAGAGAATCAAGTGTATTGTGTCATGGTTTTCAGCTTGCCTGCGATATTTGCTCATTTAGTCTGATACGTTTAGTTTCAGCATGACTTTGACCATCTATGGAATGCCACAGACAACTCCACCCGGAAACCTCCTTAATCGACTCCTATGATTTGTATGGTATGTAACCTTGTTGCTAATCTTCGTCACCGTCTCGAGCCCTTTCACGGAAATGCATTATGTCGTGGTTTACAGTTTGACTACATTATATGCGCCTTTCAACCCAACACATCCTTCAGAATAGTGTTTCAAACCAATTTGTTTTATGGACTGCAAACATGCTGCTAAATCTTTCTTATTGTATCTTACATTATGCGTTATTGCAGATGACATTATTACTATTCCTTCCCCCTATTTTGGACGCATCATTACTATACGAAAACTATACAACAGAGAACTATACCAAAAATAAAATGCCACAATTCAGGTCACTATAATTCTGATGCCTGGTTCTGTTGCCAGAAATTCTGATGCCCGGTTCTGTTGCCAGAAACTCTGAAGTCCGGTTCTGTTGACAGAAATTCTGAAGCCCGGTTTTCTTGCCAGAAATTCTGAAGCCCGATTCTGTTGCCAGAAATTCTTAAGCCCGGTTCTGTTGCCAGAAATTCTGAAGCCGGTTCTATAACCAGAAATTCTGAAGCCAGATTCTGTTGCCAGAAATTCTGAAACCCGCTTCTGTTGCCAGAAATTCTTAAGCCCGGTTCTGTTGCCAGAAATTCTGAAGCCCGGTTCTGTAACCAGAAATTATGAAGTCCGGTTCTGTTGCCAGAACGTTTGTCTCTGGTGGTTATGGTATCAGCTCAAGAATATCGTTTTGCCGCAATATCTATTGATTCCATTAATATTTTTTCTGAGAGTTTGCTGATTATTATCGCCATGACTATTGTTGTTATTGTCTATTATTGTTGTTGTTATTATTATCATTGTTTATGTTAGTGGTCTGATTAATATTGGTTTTACTATTGTTGTTACTAATGTTTTATTGAGTGTAATATTACTATTATTAGTATCGTTCCTATTTTTTTACTATTAGTATTGATTCCGTACTATTGTTATTATCGATGTTAATGTTGTTGTTATTATTACTATTATTATTAGTATAATAATACGCAGTCAAATACCTTTTCTGTAATCACATCTCTTATACCATTAACATTGACTTAATTCTGCGGTTAACATGGATTTTCTGTAGATAGTTGTGGAGAGTCATGATCGCCTACGCGAGTCAACAGCCGGTATGGGTGCCCACCATACACGGCACTTCAATATTTTCAATATTTAGATAGTCGAATTTTCCGTTTCAGCAACTCTTAGTGAAAAATCGACTGTCAATGTTTTATTAAGCACAGCTTTCGGTTTTGGATAATAAGCAAGTCACCATTAAGTTAGAGCAACCTCAGGAAGAGAAATAAATAGAAGAGAGGATTATGAAGTCACACAAATACAATTATTGACGAGTGTGACAATGCAGTTTACGACATTACATACTTTATGCCTATAATTGCACATTTCGATCGATAGAATCGTTATAAAACATATTTTCTTTATTTATTTTGACATCGATTCGTCATTGGATACCGATAAGAGTTCAAATTTTCTGGGAGTGAATGATATATTATAATATAACGCCGAAGTCGGATGTGTCACGGCATTCGAGTAAATAAAACGGCGACAGAACGCATTTTCGTTCCCTGAACTAGATGTTGCTAGTAATCTAGTAGGAACATTGTTCTTCTGTAAGAGAGATCCAGTGGGAGTTTGAAATCATATACAGAAACAAATTATATATATATCAGGCTCTGTGACGGCTTGGTACAGAACGTGTCTGGGACGGTCACCGTACTGGGTTCGACCACAGTCAATTGTTCATCCGGACCGTTCAGCAAGCAATCACAAACTGCTGAACGTATTTATATTGTCTACAAAATCACTCACCATCATCAGGTGCCATGCAGGCTGGCGTAGGCGATCATGGCTCTCCACAGGTCTCTACAGAATATCATTACAGTCATAAAATGCTGGGTTAGTGGCTATGTTCTGAAATAGTTTACTCTACCAAATTATATATATATATATATAAATTATCTTCTGGAAAATATCTGGAAAAACGACGATTGAGTAAAGGAAAGAAGAATTTCATACAGTTAAATACGATTTCATTCGGAAATCCCCAAGAGTCAGTGTGTATCAATAATCCATCTATACAGCATATATTTTCTGGTGACAATAAACAGCCCGCACAGTACACGCTCTCTAGTTTTGAAATACAAGAAAAAGTTTCAGCAAATTGGGAACGTCGTTCTGGAAATAATTTAAGACAACTGGGATAAATTACTGAAAACAATTCAGGAGTTAAAGTGTTAACTCAACCATGTGACTATTTATGACTGTGACATATGTACAATTTTACAAGTTGTTGAAAGTGGTGACATGTCCATTTCTTTCTTTCAAATCACGTATTTCATAATCATTTTAAAAACAAAATAATTGTGGATTGTGGATGACGATAATGACGATGACGATTATGTAATAATCTTATTAGCTGTGAACAGGTAGCATTGATAGCCCATAACCTTCCTGACAAAGGTACAGGTTCCCTCAGGTGAGTAACCGAGGTAGCACGTGAATTCATATAAGGGTTTGTTTTCTCAAAGACATTTTCGGGAAGAGGCGAGTGTAGTCGACGAAGGGAAACATTCCAGAGCAACAATACCCCAGGGTCAGCTCTTCCTGCTATAAATGCAGGTACATCTTCTATCCCAGTATGAGCTCTTCCTGCTATAAACGCAGGTACATAACTTCTATCCCAGGGTCAGCCCTTCCTGCTATAAATGCAGGTACATGACTTCTACCTTAGGGCTAGCTCTTCCTGCTATAAACGCAGGTACATGACTTCTACCTTAGGGCTAGCTCTTCCTGCTATAAACGCAGGTGCATAACTTCTATGCAAAATAATGCAGATCATTTGCTAGAAAACAAAAAGTAAGAAATTTAGACAAGACATACCGTAACAACAATGATTCCTTCACATGTGACAGGTTGTCAGCCCAATTTTCTCAAATTTCCCAAACGTCCCAATTTTCCTTATTCGCTCAACATTTTGCTACGACATGCTCTGAAAGATCTTCTTTGTATTATAGTGTAGAAGTCCAGGAACTTGGTGTCACACTGTCAAATTCCGTATTGAATAAGTAATCATTACAGCAAAGATAAATTTGAGACAGTCAAATTGCTGATATGTTACTGTAAGCACCGTGAAGAATGAATGAAATTATGGGAGAAATTGATTACCAGAGCGACTTCAGGAGACATAATGTTGAACTTATTGATTTGGGAAGAAACCGGATCACGCTTCCCGAATTGATGGTTAGGAGATTTTAGAATTATAAACAAAACTACAGGACACCAACAATCAGTCTCTAGAGGGAATTTAGATTACTTTATGGAATAACGAATTCATCAAATTCATGAAATTGTTTGGGAGAAAACTGTAACAGATTTGAATGTGTATGTTTTAACCATTTGTATATTAAAATTAAAAAATCATTGGTAGCCCATCCTATTCAGGAAGTAGCCATCAACCTACAATTTTTGGCTGTAGTGAATTTGTGGATAAGAAGATGGATCACAGAAATCAAAGAAGCCACAGGAACAAGTTTACAAACAGCGCACAAGAAGGCTATCTCCAGAGAACTCTTCTACCCCTGACGCCGCAAGGCGAACAAGGAACACATCGTATAGATATAGTGAATTTGTGGTATACATACCAGAATATGTCAGTAACAGTTGTCATTATGACATGTGAGATGACAAGTGACATGTGAGATGAAATGCTCATCATCATTATCTGTGCCGTCTCCGCAACGGAGGTTGGCTGCAACAGATCTCCAACATCCCCTGCCTCTTGTTTTGGTGGTGCACTCTGCTAGAGTGTAACCTGTCCATTTTATGATGTTACTCTCCCACTTTTATCTCTCTCTCTCTCTCTCTCTCTCTTTACCTCTTGCTCGCTTCCCTTTGACATAACCATCGGGCAAACCTAAATTTAAAATATTCACAATTCGCGTGACGAAATGTCATATGGCATACTGTGACCAAAAGTTATTGAAATTGTAGACTATTTCATGAAAATGATCATAATCACACTACTTTTTGGGATCTCCCTGGCGTAGTGGTTAAGCTGTTCGCCTTGTGTTAAAGAGGTCACGGGTTCGAATCCGGCTCGTGTCGTCTTGTTTATAAGGTGGATTTTTAGGAGATCCCTGTGGATTATCACTTGAAGCTACGGAGTTACGTGCTATGAATGATACTCTCGGCAGGCGGCCGCTTCGTTGAGAGTGACGGAGTACATATGGGAAACCGAGTACTGTGAAGTCAATCTTCTACGGCTTTTAAACCCCTTTTTAATCACTAATCCGCATATATCTATTTGTCTTTTCTCTGCATTTGCTGTAGTGCGTCGCATTATTAAATGACCATCAGATGTTGGGCTATGGCACGTTTGTTTGTGTGATATGCAGTAGTATTGTAAAGTCGCACAATGTTGGTAACTCCTTCAATCCACCTTCTTCTTTATACAAGTAAATTTAAGTAGGAAGCCAGAGGACAATTTTTAAAAATTCTTGAGACTAACGGGAATTGAACCAGTCCGTTCTACGGCACCAAATCGCCTAGCAACAATTGCACACGCGTTTTTCAGTACTTGACTAACCGCATCTCCAAAAAAAAGATGCGATTTCATCAAGCCATTCAAATCGTGCACACAAAGTCACCCGAACGGACCAATCGAGACAAGGACTATTACAACAACAACAAACATCCCGTACAAGTATTGAAATATCCTCAGTAACAACAAACACATAACATAATATCCGTATTAGTTATACAAGGGCCGATAGGTCTTCTTGTAAACATGGATAACATATATAGACAATACAATTTTGCTTCAAATAATTGTTTATACAAGTAAATTTAAGTAGGAAGCCCGAGGACAATTTTTAAAAATTCGTGAGACTATTCTTCTTTATCTACGTCTGCGGGTATACTTCAAACTTTGAATTATTATTTATAACAAAGCAGTAATTAATGTTGGAATCACATTAATAATAAAACATTGCAAGACTTTATGCTAAAATGTATTGAAGAAAGATGAAGTGTTAATCATTATTTCATTGTTTTTTTCCGTTTCTATTTTGTTTCATCAAAACAGGCCAGCTTTGAAAGTATTGTGCATAAAAATCTGGCTAATAAGCAACAAAGAAATATTTAAATGGATTTTTAAAGAATGCTGATTCTCATATTCAGAGAATCTATTAATAATACTACGGACTGAAAACAGTATGTCACATGATGATGATGTGGGGTTAAGGGTATTTAGTGGGCCAAAAAGCAGATTTATCAGGACAGAGGAAAAAACCAGATGTGTCAGGATAGTGGACAAAACCCGATGTGTAAGGACAGATGACAAAATCAGATGTGTCAGGACATGACAAAACCAGATGTGTAAGGACATGACAAAACCAGATGTGTAAGGACAGAGGACACAGCCAGATTTGTCAGGACATGACAAAACCAGATGTGTCAGGACATGACAAAACCAGATTTGTCAGGACAGCGGAATAACCAGATCTGTCAGGACAGCGGAAAACCAGATTTGTCAGGACAGCGGAATAACCAGATTTGTCAGGACAGCTGACAATGGACGTGGACACATTCCGTACATATTGGTATTTTGGAAGATGACATTACAGTGGATAAGACTATTGTTGAGAGATTGTGAGATTGTGAGATTCAGAATTTGTGGATAAGAGATTGTGAGATTGGGGATTTCAGACTTTTGTGGACGCGAGATTGTAAGATTGAGAGATTGATGAATTGGGATGTTAAATAATTGAGAGAGTGTGGAATTGCTCAAGGGGACAGTAGATGAGAAAGAAAAACTGCTAGGACTAGAACCTTAGGGTTAGGGTTAGGGTTATAATGACCGCGCCACCAGAACTATCAGCATACAAACCAGTCGCCATCTGCTGAAGCTGAAGGACACAGAACAATTGTGGGGGATGCACAGAATCTACCGCTTTCGAGTTCGAATTCTTTATAGCTTTCGCTATAAAGCCCGTGTCTAAAAAATAACTTTTTTTCATGGTTGAGTATGAGCCTAGAGAAAACTTGTTGACTTTCTTCAATGATAGTTTCAAGATATCTCTTTGTTTCATAAGTATTAAAGCCCATTTAGGCAACGGCAAGCCCTTTTCTTAAGTAGAGTATTGGTTGGTTGGTTGGTTGCTGATCCAGCGGTCCATGGGCTCATGCCCTTTGACCTAATGCCATTAAATGGCATTATATTGCTTGGAAGTCTGTGGATTTTCCGCGCACCACGGGACAGAGCCAGAGAATAACTATCACACCTCCAGGAAGGTAGGTTTCAACATTTTCACTGCTCCTAGCCACTGTAGCCAAGGTAGGGTTCACTGTACTCATTCCCCGCCACCAATTGACTACTGGTTATGCCGAACTTCTCTATTGCTCTAGGCAAGCAACCAAATGTTCAAGTCAAAAGGATTGTCACGTCCTGAGTCACTGTGCCTCTATGATGGGTCTCAGCCATAGGAAAAAAGTGCTGTCAGTTTCCTTCTCCCCAGTGCTGCACAGTACATCTCTGGCTCCCTCCCAACCACAGAGGGTGCATACATATATATTCAGGTAAACATGAAACACATTTCAACAACAAACTAAAAGCATAATTGTATAGATGACGTGCCATGAAGCTTCTATAAGAAGATAACCTCAATATAATGGCATGTCATCCACTAAGGTTTTCTGTTTCATGGGTGGTTTATCTAGTGGACCATTAGTGAGACCCACAGACGCAACCACATGCGTAAGTATAGTATTAAAACCCAGTGTGGACCAAGGCAAGCCCTTTTCCTAACTATGGTATTAAAGCCCATTTAGGTGAAGGCAGATCTTTTTATTAAGTATAGTACTAAAGCTAATTTAGTCCAAGGCAAGCGCTATTCTCACGTAAAATATTAAAGCCCATTTAGTTCAAGGCAAACCCTTTTCTTAAGTATTGTATTAACGCTCCTTTAGGCCAAGGTAAACCGTTTTCAACCTAAGACTATACATTTACAAAAACATTGTTCTACTAGCTACCTTTCTTTTGGATCGACAAATTTTAAAATTGTTCTGTGTCAACCTTGGAAATTATTCTAACTACACGTATTGATACGACCCAAGTTGCGAATCTCTCATTTAGACAACATATAAAACGCAAATTTCAATTTGCATACCACTCTGGCACTTAACAATCCTTTTTACAAAATAAACAAACACTTATTTTTAAACAGTTTCTACAAGAAACTAGTTGTTGTTTTCTGTCGAATCTCCATAAACCAAATATCACTGAAATTGTTATCGGTAAACTGCCCCAGCCCTCTAAAAAAAGAGCCATTCTATCAGTATCTACGCCACACTGTTAACAGTGATCGAGTGGAAAGTAGTTTTGCAAGTGATTTATATCTTTAGATTTTCTACAAAAGAATGAATTCCAAATCACTTTCTTGCTTTTATGATCATACACAACTTTTAATGTCTGTAATGATTTTCTCGTTTTGCAGTGTTCGTAATGGAAGTTCACTAGAAATATAGATTTTATCTGTTGATCGGTTCAACGAGTAGACGTTTTCGAGGCATAATGGAGATAACGGGTTCAATGTGTTTGTCCGTTGTTTTCACCTACTCCTTGTGAAGGATTTACGTATAGGCTACACAAGCTATAGCTTAGGACTCCTACTTTCCAGAGCAGTTGTCATATATACTTAAATATATTGCAGCTTTATTGGTCCCAATACCGTACGTCCAGAAAGCTTAGGGCCTTATCAAGTCTAAATCCGGCCCTGCTTACTCCACCACTTCACGTGTTTGGATTCTGGTAGGTATTAGGTAAGATGATAATCCTCTTCGCACACCGGACATGTCCGTAGGTGCTCAGATCTCCGCTTCAGTAAAATCTCTCAGGGTTATAGCGGCTGATGGTTTCGGTTCTCTGTTGGTGAATTGCTCTTTTTGAAATCTTTATTATGTGTTCTTTATGAGCTATGTATATCCTCCCTCCCAATTCTCGCATTCTCGATATTGATTTATGCTCATTTATCTCGAAATTGTCTGATCGTATCGTCTGATCGTATCGTCTGATCGTATCGTCTGATCGTATCATCTGATCGTATCGTCTGATCGTATCGTCTGATCGTATCGTCTGATCGTATCGTCTGATCGTATCGTCTGATCGTATCGTCTGATCGTATCATCTGATCGTATCGTCTGATCGTATCGTCTGATCGTATCATCTGATCGTATCGTCTGATCGTATCGTCTGATCGTATCGTCTGATCGTATCGTCTGATCGTATCGTCTGATCGTATCGTCTGATCGTATCATCTGATCGTATCGTCTGATCGTATCGTCTGATCGTATCGTCTGATCGTATCATCTGATCGTATCGTCTGATCGTATCATCTGATCGTATCGTCTGATCGTATCGTCTGATCGTATCGTCTGATCGTATCGTCTGATCGTATCGTCTGATCGTATCGTCTGATCGTATCGTCTGATCGTATCGTCTGATCGTATCGTCTGATCGTATCGTCTGATCGTATCATCTGATCGTATCGTCTGATCGTATCGTCTGATCGTATCGTCTGATCGTATCGTCTGATCGTGCGGATTCACGAAGAACAAACAATTTTGTTAGGTGCACATCATCATTAAGTGCCGTCTCCACAACGAAGATTGGCAGCAACCGACTTCCAACATACCCTGTATCTTGCCTTGGTGGTGCACTCTGCTATCCATCTCGTAATGTATCTTTTCCACTTGTATCTCTGCTTACCTCTTACTCGCCTCCCCTAGATTTTACGCTCAGGTAAGGTCTTCAGCAATATGTCATGCTGTTTAATATGTCCACAATTCTTTATTTGCTTGAGCTCTATGTCTATTATTAGTTCTCTTTGTCATACCAAGTGTTGGTCGTATATTTTAGATATACAATAATTCTACACGTTTTAATAAATGTATTTTGTCCTTGTGGTTGATTACATTTTGTCCTTGTGGTTGATTACATTTTGTACAAGTGGTTGATTACATTTTGTCCATGTGGTTGATTACATTTTGTCCATGTGGTTGATTACATTTTGTACATGTGGTTGATTACATTTTGTACATGTGGTTGATTACATTTTGTACATGTGGTTGATTACATTTTGTCCATGTGGTTGATTACATTTGTCCATGTGGTTGATTACATTGTTTTCCATGTGGTTGATTACATTTTGTCCATGTGGTTGATTACATTTGTCCATGTGGTTGATTACACGACGCTTGACAGGACGTGATGGTTTGCGATACAGCCGCACAGGAAGTACTAAACATGTATCCATAACACCCATGCCAATATAATCCTACCCTTGAGCCAACGAACTTTAAACTGGCCCTGGTGTCATCTCGATTACTCACTGAGGGAAACTGTTTTTTGGGGGTTTTTTTTTCTCAGGAATACTATATTGTTTTTTCTCAGAAATGCTATGTTTTTTTTTTCTCAGAAATGCTATGTTGTTTTTTCTCAGAAATGCTATGTTGTTTTTTTTCTCAGAAATGCTATGTTGTTATTTTTCTCGGAAATGCTATGAGCTGTGAAGATATACCTCACATTTCAACTTTTCTGATCTTTTAGTTTTAAACTGGGTATCCATAAACCAGAAATGGGAGTGACAGAAGGTGTGGCCACTTTCACTCACCATGTAATTGTATGACTATTCACGGACCAAGAGCATAATTAATGGGAGATAAGAAATTCCAAGGGAAACCAAAACTGACCAAGAAATCACCAATATCACATTCTAAGCGAAGGCAATTGTACTTAGGTGGACAATAAATATGTATGGTTCAGGCACGCCTACTATAGAGGAGGAAGAGATTAACCTTTTATCTACAAGTTCCAAGTGTGACCTGCTCAAAGATGAAGGAGTTACTTCATCATTACCGGTCTTATCATAATCATCGTATTTTGATAATTGGATGAAAATGAATTTTCTTGAAATAAAAGTATAAACATTAAATTAAAACTGAAATAAATGAAACAAATAAAGCAGAATTTCAAAAATTACACAAGCTAGACATTTGTTAATATATTAAATAAATTGCAAATATGTATGTTCATTAAACAACAAATGGGAATCATTTTCAGAATAGAAGAAGCAAAATCGAAGGAATACCAGGAGAAAATTCAAACACCAGTCTGGTCTCATTGTCTGAATTCGTGTTTAGAATCCCAACTTCGGCGGGCACCCATTCCTTTTACTAACATTAGTACGCATAGTCAGACACCGTTAGGTCTATACCCACCCACAATTATGTCTCCTCAACCATGTGACCGGATGTTTTGTGAACGTTTTCAATAATTCCAAATTTAGCACATCCTCTCTGGCGGAATAACTCTGAGGGAGAAGGCTTTCACAGACTACCAATCTTTCAATTAATGGTCCCATGACTCGTTTCCTGTCAAGTATTCTAAAACACGAACTAACAATCTCTTCCCTACAAAATTTGAAACTGAAACTACTGCGATATATATATATATAGTTCTACCGCCGAAGACGGATGTGTCGGGCCATTGGCGCAAAAAAGGCGACACAACGCATTTCCATTCTCTGGACTACATTCTGCTGGAAATCTAGTAGGACATGTCCTGCTACAAGAGAATTCAGCAGGAGTTTGAGAATGTACGCTGAAGAAGATATATAGTTCTGATCAGGACCGTAGCTATGATGTGATCGAATGGTAGGGGGAGGTTGCCTTTTAAAAAAGGTACTGGTGGTTTTTTTTTCATGTTTTACTTTGGTTGATCGAAAAATGTGATGATCTTTTGGTGAAAAATCGATAGGGGTATGGGAAGGTGTCCACCTTTTACCCACCTTTTGGTCCAGTTTCTTGTACTAAACGGCATGTTACTTTTGTTGAAGGTGGAGGTGGGGTATATGAACACCCCATCTATGTGCCTGATCCTGCTGTCGAGAGTGATATCTAAGTTATGTGCTTCCTGTTATAAAATGTGTCTTTCTAGCTAGTAGCTCATTCAGTTTCCTGCAGCTTACCATCTGCCGTCAGATTAATTACAAAACTTAGTAGTTTCCAACCTCATGACATAAGTAATTTATATTGCTAAATACGAGCTATCTACCATATTTATGTTGCCAATGAATATTCTCTACGATGTATCCATTCGATTTTCATTAAATTATTCTATCTATTTACCCATAATCTCTCAGGTTTTCTGTGGAACCATATTGGACGCATTGAGTCTTACAGCGATTCCTATCTTCAACGATGCGGATGATTGAGGAACAATCTTGACTTGCCGCCGAAGATGGATGTATCGGGCTATTGGCGCAAATAAAACGACGACACAACGCATTTCCATTCTCTGGAATACATCCTGCTGGAACTCTAGTAAGACCGTGATCCTGCTGTAAGGGAGATCCAGGGGGAGTTTGAGAATGAACGCTGAAGAAGAAGCAGAAGAATCTTGACTTGTCCAACCCTTGATTATGTCTATCCATTTTTCTTCCCCCTTCTCTGCTTCTTCTACCTTCTACTGTTCATTTAGTGCCTTTTTGACAAGGAATCATGTCGGCATACGTGTCCAAACCATGCAAGTTTTCGTCGTTGCACTGATAAAAATAATGGTTCTTGTGGACCTAGGTGTATCTATTTTATTTTTTACTTGCAAATGTGTCTTATTCTCTCAATGTAAGATTCGTATGAGAATGGTGTCCCACAGCTGAGGAGAAAGAAGTGCAGGCTTTAATCAGTGAGAATACCAAAGAGGGGGATGTGATTATATACACTGATGGATCTGTAATTAGGCATGTTCGCAGTGCTTGGGCCTTTACAGCTCAGTGCGCAGGTAAAGCGATCAAGGAGGAAAGTGGTGCCTTTGCGGTCACTACGAGTAGTATGACCATGGAGACTATGGCGGTGACCAAGGCATTTGAGTGGCTTCGCACACAGAAAGTGACGCAGGTCTGCATCTTGAGTGACTCTATGAGTATGATTAAGAAGGTACAAGTGGGTCTCGTTCGCGAACAGTGGATTGAGGCCTTGAGAAATGCGAGCTTGAAAGCTGTTACATTTATTTTCGTGCCGGGACATGTGGGCGTTCGAGGCAATGAAAGAGCGGATCAACTGGCATCATGTGCGATTGTGGCAAAGGTCGATGGGGCAATGGATCGCGCTGACGTTTTGAACTCCTTAAGAGATATAACACGCGAGAGTGAGACTAATGTGGATGATGATTCCTTTTCAATGGCTAGGATTAAAGATCAGGGATTGAAATGCGGTGTTGCTAGAGGTGAACATTTTGGAGGGCGCAGAAGAATTATGGTCAACCAGCATAGGACCGGTACTGTCAGCAGAAGTGTGATGGCGGATACACTCAAGGAGAGATCGGAGCAACTATGGATGTGTCCAGTGTGCAGTGATGATGATCCGACGACTAACTAACTAACTAACTAACTAACTAAGATTCGTAGAATTCGTCTGTAACATATATTCTATGAACATCCTCTCTGGCGAAATTATTCACGGACAGGTCTAACTACAGCCAAGGACTAACTACTGGATTTGTCAAGTCACATAAGCAGGCGGTCGTAAACAATTGAGACCATTACATATATTAGGTACTTGGATATCCATCTGCGCATGCGCCGGGAAATACTGCTTCAGGCTATAAATTACCGGTGACGAGATCTTTAGGAAAAGCTTAGACCATGCTTAATTTTTTATTTTTATTTTGAGAATAAATACGTTATATCTTAAACAAGTGAGTATGATTTGGAATCATATATGTTTCCACCCGTGTGTTGTCGGGGCCCGAAAGGGGAGCAAAGAATAGCAACACTGTTTACCTTTCATGCATGTCGTACAAGGCTACTAAGGAGGATATGGGATGGAGTAGGCTGTACCATCCCATATAGGGTCAGTGACCCAAAGTCACGCTGAAGTCGGATTTTTATTTCAGATCGGAAAAAATCTGGCCGAAAGGTGCAGATATCGCAGCAATGCTGTAAACCATGACACACCGCATTCCGTTCTCCAGACTACATCCTGCTGATATGCAGGAGTTTGAGAACGAACGCAGAAGAAGAAGATATGTTTCCTGCACATCTTGGTTATCGATTCGAACGGAAATATTATTTCATATCAAAATAACAGGGAATTTTGTACCTTTCGTATAAATAGGTATACAAACCAGTATAATCGTGTGTATTTTGGGAAACTAAATACAACTAATACATTTATGAGGTTCCTTAATCATTTGTCTGTTTATAAATGTATAATTTACCGCATTGGATGCCTCAGCACAATTTGCTGGAGGACTCTGTGTGATGAGGCATCCAATGTGGTACCCCTACGACCCTGAAGGGTTACGGGTTTATTGATTGAATTTAATGCATGTTATACATTGCTGCAAATTGCTTATACATGATAGAAGACAACAGGGGCAAAGGCCGACCAAGACGATGTTGAACAAAAGATATTCAAGAATGCCTGCGCATGTCACAGGAATATACAGGGCAACTTGCTCAAGACCGCGGAGAATTCAAGAGATCCATAGGAAAGACTACGTTCTGGAAAGAATATGTCACTTGATGATGATGAATGTTTATTAAGTTAAATTAATTATAGGCCTAATTGTCACATGCATATATAATTCTAATATTAGCAAATGTTTAATTGTATTAATACGCCAATTCTAATACGGAGAACATTAATATTTAGGAATAGAATGATCCAGGTTGACATTATCTATAAGAAACAAGACGTTGTTGCGTGTAAATTCATAACATAGGTTGCTTACACGTATAGGCCTAGGCTATGTGGTGCCTTTAACATATAATACAGGCATAAATTATTTGTAAACAAATTTAGCGATTGTTGTCATTTAATAAACATATTGTACATTTTATTTAGTAATGTATTTGACAAATAATTTGTTTACATCATTTATTTTGTTTATTCTTTATCAGGAACTGGGCCTATAGTTTATGAGCAATATGGCAAACAAGAGGTCTGTAGATGAAATGAGGGGACATCACGCAAGCACGTAGATTGAGGAAGGAGGGGTTGGAAAAAACACCCCCACCCCTCTTTTTTAAAGCAAATCGTAATGTGACTTTGTAATACGAACCAGGACAAAAATAGTATAACATAAGGTTATAGGTCTTAGTAATTTGCACAATAATTTGATTATTTCCAGGTACATCAATTAGATCGTCATCCTTCCAAGAAGATAAGATAAGATAAGATAAGATAAGATAAGATAAGATAAGATAAGATAAGATAAGATAAGATAAGATAAGATAAGATAAGATAAGATAAGATAAGATAAGATAAGATAAGATAAGATAAGATAAGATAAGATAAGACGGTGATACATGTGTAAGAAAAGAAACACAATTGCGTATGAGCTGAAGTGCGAGTCTTCGTCAGGAAAGTTAAAGGCACTAAGAAAGGGGTTTCAGGAGAAGTAAGTAAGTAAGTAAAGTAACCCATAGCATTTATTAATGTCGTAGGGGTGTAAAATGTTAGCGATCTTACATTTCAGAGGCTCTGCAAATGAGGGCGGTAGCCATCTCCTCTCCCTCGAAATCTTTACTTCCCAGATTAATCCGGTACCCATTTAAGGCTGGGTCGACCCGAGAGCCGTTGCGATCTGAAAAACATTTCCGCCTCAACTGGGGAATGAACCCAGGACCTTCATATGCGAAGACAGTGCGCTAACCACTGCGCTACGCGGCTCCCTAAGAGGACAAATCACACCATGAAGAGAAATGCACTTTGATTAGGCTTATGTGCTTTGATAAAAATGTGCAATGGTCTAGCAGGTAGACACAGTATTTTCAGGCTTCAATTGCCAAAATTGAAGGTCTTAGAACTGTGGGTCATAAGCACATAATCTTATTTAGCTCCTACAAGTTAGTCTTGTTTATAATGTTTTTCACAAATTACTCAACAATTACTCCTAAATCATGACTATGCAATGCACAATAATGTTACCAATAATTATAATTATACATAAATGTAATTTAGATGTGGGGGGGGGGAGGGGATAAAACAGCAGAAATGAAATCTCTACTTACCAGTTGATGCACATGAATAATATTCCCGCACACAAGCTGTTCCCACAATTAAACATACCAGTAAGCATATAATATATGCAATTTTCGTCACATTTGAAGCACAGGTATATTATACCACAGATAACTAAGATATTTAATAATTATATATTAAATTCAATTTTAATTATGCAAATTAGACATTATGAATATTAATTAGATTTGGTCGTATATTAAATTCAAATTTAATTATGCAAAATAGACAGTATGAATATTAATTAACATTGGTTGTATATTAAATTCAAATTTAATTATGCAAATTATACATTATGAATATTGATTAACTTTGGTCGTATATTAAATTCAAATTTAATTAAGCATATTAGACATTATGAATATTAATTAACTTTCGTTGTATATTAAAATTATGACAATTATATCAGCAGATTCGTCTAGTTTTCCGAAACACAAATAAATAGATAACTGAAATATTTAGTAATTAGACTATTCAATTCAATGTTAAGTATGAAAATTAGCGACCATTTTGGATTTTAATTAACCCTAATGTCATCTTAAAAATATCAAAATGTAAGCAAATGATGCATCTTGCCTTGCGAACACAAAAATATACATTGTCTGTGGTATTTTATTATATTTCACAGTTATATACGAGTAGTTTATTTTCATTTTAATTATACTTAATTATCTGCCATTTTGAATATAATTAATTAGTTCTGCGCTCGTCTTAAAATTACAGATTTGTAATGAACAGATCTGTCTTGCCTTCAGAAACACAAAAATGTATTATGTTGTATTTAAATATATTTAATAGCTGTATAATTAATTTTTGTATTTAAAAAAAAATGCTAATTAGCTGTCATTTTTGAATATTAATTAGTTATTCGTGCTGCCGAGAATTACGGAAATGGGTTCAACAGATGCGTCTTGTCTTCGTGAACAAAAAAAAAGGAATGGTTTTTATGTTGTATTATTGAAGATAACGAAGATAATTTAGAAATTACTAAATTACTCCTCTACATTTTGTGGTCACAAGTTTTATGTATATTTTCCTATATGTTTCATGTAAATTATTTGATGTCAAATTAATTCGAAAGAAATTCATAACTTTTTCGATGATTGACGTACTGACTTTGTTGAGGTATTGTTGAATTGCAATTTTCAAGTGCTATCTAACTGTAGTATTTTTAATGCTGTAGTATTATTTTCGGCACGGCAATTGCTGATCATGAGCATTATTGTGAATATTTTGTTCAGGTACATATATTATATATATATATATATATATATATATTTTCCAATTGTTTACAGAACATAAAGGGAAGATAACTAACAAATAAATAACTACTTTCTGGACAAGTACCGGAAATCGTTAGCGAGACATTTAAGAAAGTCATATGAAATATAATTGAATAAACTATGACGAGACATCTTTCATAGTGTCCTGCTTAGACATATTTGTGAAAGAGATAGAGAGATATTGATTTTTAAAACATTCTGAGACATCTTTGATGACATCGTGCATAGTTAATTATTTGATGATGTTAGTTAATTGATGACATAATGACCAGATGCATTTTTACATCATAAATAGGAGTTTTTTCACATCATTTACAGGCAACATTGTATATTTTGTTAAAAACAGTGTAATGATCTGCATAAATAACGTATGTCCCATCTATTGTTATTGTTTGTCCTTTATAAGGATAAAGGAAATCTTAGAAAAATTAAGCAAAATAAAGAGAAACAAGAATGAGAATCTTGTAGATATAAAGAGAAGCTTATAGATTTAACTAGAAATCTAGAAATATATAGCGAAACATATATTTATTTCAAAATAATGGAGAGAAGATTACAGGCTTTCGAGTATAAATGCTACAGAAGAATTCTACGAATTTCCTATAGGGAACATAAGACCAATGTGTAAGTAAGAAATAAAGTAGAGATGTGTGCAGGTGTCCAGGAGCCATTGCTTTCAATAGTGAAACGACGAAAACTAGCATGGTTCGGACATGTATGCAGGCACGATTCCTTGTCAAAAACAATACTACAGGGAACTGTCGAGGGTGGAAGAAGCAGAGGAGGACAAATAAAGACATGGACAGACAACATCAAGGAATGGACAGGGCTAGATATTTCCACACTCATCCGCATCGCTGAGGATAGAATTCGCTGGAGGACTCTGTGTGCTGAAGCATCCAATGTGGTACCCCTACGACCCTGAAGGGTTATGGGTTTATTGATATTGATTGATATTTATTTCTAATTAAACTTTAATATAAAGAGAAATTAATATTTCTAATGATGAATTCATAAATATAAGAGATAGTTTTAAATATTAACTTGTAGATAAAGGAGAAACATCATCATTATCATCATCATCAAGTGCCGTCTCCGCAACAAAGGTTGGCTGCAACGTATCTCCAACATCTCCTGTCTCTTGTCTTGGTGGTGCACTCTGCTAGACTGTAACCTGTCCATCGTGTGATGTTACTCTCCCACTTGTATCTCTGCCTACCTTGCCCGCTTCCCTTTGACTTTACCCTCAAGTAAGGTCTTCAATATGGTGTCATGTCTTTTAATGTGTCCAAAGTATTTTATTTGCCTGATCTTTATTTCTCTTAGTAGTTCTTTCTTCATATTAAGTGTCTTTAGCACCTCTTTATTTATTTTCTTCTCTTTCCATGATGTTCTCCCTATTCTTCTATATACCCACATCTCAAAGGCATCAATTTTGTCTTCTAATTGTTTATTTAGTGTCCATGTTTCTGAGCCATACATTAATATGGAATAGATGTAGCATTTTATAATTCTAATTTTTAACTTGTTTGTAATTTGTTTAGATATTAATAATTTCCCCATGTCATTGAAGGTACTTTTAGCCATTCCTATTCTCCTTTTTACTTCTGTTTCACATCTGCCATCATTTGTGACTATGTGTCCAAGATATTGATACTGTTTTACCTGTTGTAGTTTCTCTCCCTGTATGTTTATGTTTAGCTCCTGTTCTTCTGTGTCTTTGCTGATTATCATGGTTTTTTGTTTTTTGAATGTTTATATCCAGTCCATATTCATTACTTGATTTATTGACTTGATCTATTAGTCTTTGTAGTTCATGTTCACTTGCTGCTAAAAGAACAGTGTCATCTGCATATCTAATGTTGTTTATTATTTTCCCATTGATCTTGAGTCCTGGTATTTCTTCTATATTTTTAAAGATATTCTCTGTGTAGATATTAAATAGGCTTGGTGATAAAATGCATCCTTGTCTTACCCCTCTTCTTATTAAAGGAGAAACGTGTACTTATAAATATCAAAACGTCATATGCATGACAATTATTTTTATTACAAAGATTAACGTGTAGACAGACGTTATATAGATCACATTATAGATGCAAAGAGAAACCTAGAAATATAGAGAAACGTGTAGATATATTGAGTGAGAGAAACTGAAAAAGTGTTACAATTGGAAGGTTATTACAATTGTGGATTCCTGATATTAACACAGACATGTTAAGACAATCATTCTTACCTTGGGTTGGAACGTAGAGGTTAAGCGTCAGGCAATCCTCCTTCTGTTCGCTTAGAAATGGAGTAATATTCCGTAAATGTGCGACCCGTCCCTCGGGTAGCTGCTGAATGTATTCTCGTTCGTGCCTCGTTGGCTGTGGACACACAGGTTGATGTTTGATTGCAACTCGTATACCATTCCATTGATCTTTCGGACTTTTTGGTGGCATAAACCTCATCCCACCACGGTCAAGATCAGCGTAACGAAGTCCAAGATATGCCTCAACCGGACGCAGATGTCGGTTAGGAAATTCTACGAGAATCCCTCGAATTTTTCCGTGAGGGGTCGTGATCACTCTATCACTCATCTGTTTTAAGTAAACAACGCAGAAACCGTTGTGGAAGAAATTGAGCACCAGAAGAAGGTGAATCATGATTACATAAACGTAACCGCTGATTCTGTTACAGTTGATAAATTTCATGATTTCAAATTATGAAATGTTCTTGTTGACCATGTGAGGTTATTCCTCTCTTCATGCTGTCCCACTCTGAGTCTGAATGTATACGTAACAACAGACACTTGATTTACTATAAATATTGAATTACATGTTTATAACATTGTTTCACAACACACATGAATCATAATCGAATGTATATTTCACCTTACAGAGATATCTCGGAAAATAGTCCAATCAATGGCCCGATTTAAATTACGACCAATACCTTCAACTTTAGAAAAATTAGCAACCACTCACATATAAGAAAATAAAAACGTTCCTAGAGGCAGTAACATTTCCTGTTCTTGTGTGATATTTCCATTGTGATTTGTTGGTGAATATCATAGTGAATTATTGGCTATCTTCATTGTTACAAAGCTATCTTCATTGTTACAAAGCTATCTTCATTGTTACAAAGCTATCTTCATTGTTACAAAGCTATCTTCATTGTTACAATATTGACTCTCACTGAAAGATGTATAACTGTCTCATAATCCATTTGAATCAATCAAGTGCCATGCCGACTGGTATATGTGATCATGTTTCTCCACAAATAATCCATATGCATGCATTTCGTTATACCCGCATCCAATGGACATTATCCATATAATAAGGTTGACTATCGAGTTGCGTGATTCGCTGAGCTTGGAACGAAACTAAGCAAATCTGATCTATCAAATTCTATCCACACGACGATAAAGAAAGTGAACACATTCAGAAACTGAACTTGATCATCAAGATTACCTTCAGAACATAACCATTTGAACTAATTAGAATCAAATTCTGCAAATTTGAAAGCGGCTTTGTACCAAAGAAATATATAGAGTTCTGATTACAAATACCCGGTTCAATTGACTTCACAGGCAGTTGTGAACACGGACCGTTCAGAAAGCAATGATAACCTACCGATCCTAAATATTGCCTACAAGATCACTACAGCTAACAAGTGATAAATTGATCGCCAAATTTTGAATACAGATTACTACTAAATATTTCTTGAAAATGTTCTTGAAGTTTGCAAAATTCACGTATCAATGAAACTCACTGTAGAAACAGAGAGAGATATATAGAAGAGAGAGAAAGAGAAAGAGAGAGGGAATGAGAGACAAATGAAGAAAGAGAGAAAGTCATAAATAAATAACTATTCCCACCCGGGTACATCTCTTTAAACGTGCTATCACTCTCGTCTGCAAGTATGAAAATCAATGGTAGTAAATTCTCAATGACACCTCATACAATTAACCTATCAACTCCACTACGGCGTTAATTAAGAGTAAATACGAAGTAATATTTGAAGAAATGTAATACAATCTTAATGTACTCTTAACACAATCTTAATACAATCTTCCACTGTTATCACCTTTATGGATGTCTTCTACTCCAGAAGGTAGGATTACACTTAACACGTACTATACTTTTACTCACTACATATCACATTCTAAGAATTGAACTGGGTTCCCCTAGAACGCGAATATTTGTTTCATCCTTCTCGTCCTGATTTATAGTAAAGCATCATGTTATGCTAAAAACTAGTACAATGAAATGCAATTCCTTTGAGGTGCATGGTATTGAGATGTTGTGCCACTAGTGCGTAATATTAACATAGCTTTGCTTGAATCTATTGAATATTATTGTGTCCGGTTAAGATATGGAATATATATATTGTGTCCAATTAAGATATGGAATATAGATCTTGTGTCCAGTTAAGATATGGAATATAGATCTCGTGTCCAGTTAAGATATGGAATATAGATCTCGTGTCCAGTTAAGATATGGAATATAGATCTCGTGTCCAGTTAAGATATGGAATATATATCTCGTGTCCAGTTAAGATATGGAATATAGATCTTGTGTCCAGTTAAGATATGGAATATAGATCTTGTGTCCAGTTAAGATATGGAATATAGATCTCGTGTCCAGTTAAGATATTGAATATAGATCTTGTGTCCAGTTAAGATGTGGAATATATATATTGTGTCCAGTTAAGATATGGAATATAGATCTTGTTTCCAGTTAAGACATGGAACATAGATCCTTGTTCTATTCTGACCAGATTAAAACATTAGTACTGGCAGAACATCGTCACGATATGTACCTTGACTGAAGAAAATGGTTATCCAAAGTCTTGCTATTCTGAAATATGTATCCAAGAATTATCCACTAAATATGTATCCAAGAATTATCCACTAAGACGCATTTATTATGAAATCTGTATCCAATATTCATCCACAAAACACACTTGATCGAAAACTTGTAACAAAAATTAATCCAATAAGATGCACATGCTCAGAAAGAGCCCTATTCACAAATAATTCATTAAAATGTAAATGTACAATTAATCTAGAATGAGGTGGATACGTGCACGTTTTGCTGAATTTGCCATCTCACTTGTACAAGATGGAGACCTACAATTTAGCTGAATTTGTCATTACACCTGTATAAGGTGCAGACGAACAATTTTTTCTGAATTTGTCATCACATCTGTACGCGATGAATACGCACAATTTTGGTAAAATTTTCGCCACACCTGTACACGATGAAGACGCACAATTTTGGTTACTTTTTTGTTACACCTGTACAAGATGCAGATGCGCTTTTTTCCCTGAATGATTCATCACCCCTGCGCAAGATAGAGACCCAAAATTGTTGCTGAATGTTTCATCATACCTGTACAAGATCACAAAGCTCATTTCTTCATGTTTGTTTCATAACACCTATACACGATTACAGCTTGCATTTATTGCTGAATGTTTCATTACACCTGTACACGATTACAGCTTGTATTTATTGCTGAATGTTCCATCACACCTGTACATGATTACAGCTTGCATTTATTGCTGAATGTTTCATTACACCTGTACACGATTACAGCTTGCATTTATTGCTGAATGTTTCATCACACCTGTACACGATTACAGCTTGCATTTATTGCTGAATGTTTCATCACACCTGTACATGATTACAGCTTGCATTTATTGCTGAATGTTTCATTACACCTGTACACGATTACAGCTTGCATTTATTGCTGAATGTTTCATCACACCTGTACACGATTACAGCTTGCATTTATTGCTGAATGTTTCATCACACCTGTACATGATTACAGCTTGCATTTATTGCTGAATGTTTCATTACACATGTACACGATTACAGCTTGCATTTATTGCTGAATGTTTCATCACACCTATACACAATTACAGCTTGCATTTATTGCTGAATGTTTCTTCACACCTGTACACGATTACACCTTGCATTAATTGCTGAATGTTTCATCACACCTGTACACGATTACAGCTTGCATTTATTGCTGAATGTTTCATCACACCTGTACACGATTACAGCTTGCATTAATTGCTGAATGTTTCATCACACCTGTACACGATTACAGCTTGCATTTATTGCTGAATGTTTCATCACACCTGTAAATACAAGAAAATGTATTTAATGTGTACTTTAACATAATTACTTACACATGAGACTCTAAGTTAAGTCAGACCTTCTGGGCTACACAATGATCACGTCACGGTTTTTGGCTGATTCGAAAGATTCGGTTTTCATTGGCTTTTTATTTATAGCCAGTCAATGATGAAATATCGGATTCCTCAGATCAGCCACAAGTTGTGACTCTGGTCATCTATACAATTATAGACATTGCACTAAGCTGAAAGCTGAAGTCTCCTGGGTATGAAAGAAATCTAAGAAAAACCACCCCACTGCACATAGGAAGTAAGAGCTAATCGATTGCAATTCCTGGGGTTCTTTCCTCACCAATGGCTCACTAGACAAACCAACAATGCAACAGACAACCTTAGTAGATGGCATGCTTTTATATTGAGGTTATCTTCTTATAGAAGCTTCATGGGACGTCATCTATACAATCCCGTAGTCGTAACCTTCGATAACAGTTACCATGTTGTTCCGACAGGCCGATGTTGTGCTTGAACTAGTTACGGGCATGGCGCATGTGGTCTGAACAACAAGGAAACCTGTCGCAAGGGCCAGAGTTGTGCCCTGATGCCCACGTCTGTTTCTGCAACATTAGACTCGAAACACCATCGAGTCGAATGGCTGCTGGAACAGAGGGTGGAGCACTTATGGGAATGCCCCATGTGCTGTGAGGCCGGTTTCTAATCAATATCAAGATCAAGGGTTCTCAAATAAATAGCCAATATAGTGGTGTAGCACCAGCTTTACTGATAATTCTAATGCTAGCATATTATATCGAACCAATTCTATTTTACAGATGTGAAACATTAAATGCACAAGCAAAAATGTATCTAACTTGTTCTTTGTTCTTCTTGTTTATTTACATTTGTTCTCAAACTCCTGCAGAGTATGAGGATGTAATCCGGAGAACGAAATCCGTTGTGTCATGGTTTGTAACTTTGCTGCGATATCCACACCTTTCAGCCTGACACTTTCGATTTCAGCATTACTTTGGATCACTCTGATTCTATATATTACTGGATAACTAACTCTACCAAATTAACTCTTTATTCCCCCATCGAAGCCAGCACCGTGTAGAGATGATGGGGCTTAGTTCAACCATCAGGGACTGGAAACTAAGACTGGTCGGGCAGTCCAACTCGAGCAGGACCATAGTCCATCCCAAGTAAGCAGAGTTCTGAAGATGGAGGTAACCAACCAAAAGGCGCACATATAATCAGGATGCCACTCACAAAACACAAAGGAACTCTTTATTCGTCTCTTACGACATGCATAGAAGGTAAAGAGTGCTGTTATTCTTTCATTTCCTTTCAGGACCAGCAACAAACCAGCATCTCTTGGCAGGAGCGTCGATTGTCTCCACTTTCAACACAAACAATCTGAAACACAGCCGGACGCTTCTGTGTTACGGCTTCTTGGAATAAAGATGAAAACTCCATTGACAGCAAAGAAAGCTAATGTAGAAATTATCAGAGATGCTGGGAGTAAAAAGTCAAGAAATTCTCAGAGATGCTGGGAGTAAAAAGTCAAGAAATTCTCAGAGATGCTGGGAGTAAAAAGTCAAGAAATTCTCAGAGATGCTGGGAGTAAAAAGTCAAGAAATTCTCAGAGATGCTGGGAGTAAAAAGTCAAGAAATTCTCAGAGATGCTGGGAGTAAAAAGTCAAGAAATTCTCAGAGATGCTGGGAGTAAAAAGTCAAGAAATTCTCAGAGATGCTGGGAGTAAAAAGTCAAATTATAGCACACATTAGAAGAAGACAGTAAATATTTTTAGGGCTTGTCATGCCAAAAGCAAAACTTGAACATTTAGTAACCACCGAAAAGATCAAGGGGAGAAGAGATCGAAAACAGACAAAGAGATAAATTAGTGGATGGTTATCACTGTGTCATAAGATCATGTCAGCAGGAGAACTTAGTAACAACACAAGAGGAGACAGAAAGTTGTGAAGAAATTAGATCGCCAACGCCACTCAGAATGGAAAATGATCGATTGAAAAGTACTTTTAATGACACGAGGAAATTACTAACTTCCAAACAGTGACAAAATAAACATGAAAATTATAAAATGCTACATCTATTCTACATTCATATATTGCTCATAAACATGGATAATGAACAAGCAGCTAGGTGTCATAATTGATGCCTTTGAGATGTGGATATATAGAAGAATAGGAAGAACATCATGGAAAAAGAACACACTGAACAGAGGTCGTGTAAATATTGACTTTGAAAGAAAAAATGTTTAAAAGGAAATAGAACAAACAAATAAACTATTTGGGACATATTAAAAGATTTGACACCTTGTTCAAGACCGTATTATAGACTAGAGGAGATAATAACAAGATCTAGGCATAATTATAAACAGGAGGGGAACATGACTAGATTAACAGGATATAGTCTATTAAATTGTAACATTAATACAAGTGATAGAGATTCTCATAAATCAGTTGAAGCCAACATTCTATGCGGGGACGGCGCTTGACTTTGATAATTATTATCATTCCTCATAATTCTGGAGATGATGTTGATGATAATGATGATTCACGATTATGATTGATGTTGGTGGCTATGATGATTCATCATTATGATTATCGTTGCGGTGATGATCATGCTGCTGGTACTGCTGATCGTGGTGGTAATGTTGATAGAACTTTTTTCTTCTTCTTTCCTTCCTCTTTTACCCTTTACGATTGTCGAGGACGATACAATGTTCTTGTTCTCGTTTTTCTGGCAGCTTCAGATAATGTTATTTGGTGTTCGTGTAATATCTCTTTGGTGTTGTCGATCCAGCGTACTCTAGGTCTACCCTTGGCTCTTCTTTCTGCCTCTCCTCTCTTCATATATGCTTTATAAACTAATGAATCACACGACATTCTTTCCAGATGACCAAACCATTGTATCTGTTGGTTTTGTATGTATTGTAGAATTGATATGACATCCACTCTTTCTCGTATGACATCGTTTCTAATTCTGTGTCTTCTGGTCACTCCTGGGGCTATTCTCAGGCATTTCATCTCTGTTGTTACCAGTTGTCTCTTATGTTTTGTTGTTAAGGACCATGTTTGACATTGGTAGCACAGGGTTGGAATGAAGATACTTTGGATAAGATATTTTTTTGTTGACATTGGTAATTACTAACAAACAAAATCAGATCTTTTACTACCATAAAAAAAGGAAAAGTTAAATCTGATCTTCTGTAATCAGGAGGTATTGTCCAATAAGGAGTTACAAAAAAAAACGACATCTCCCTTCGTCTAAAGAAAAAAGGCTCAAAACGCGTTTAGAGAATTTACTTCATTGTACACGGGTTACCCGATACGCACCTTGTTCTTTTCAAAGAAACGCAACTTCAGCTAATGAAAGTATCACTCATAGCACGTAACTCCGTAGTTTCTTCGCAAAATATCCACTTCTAAAAGAAGATGTCGCAAGTGGGATTCGAATCGATGTCCTCATGAGCACAAAGCGAACGGCTTAACTACTTCGCCATGCAATTCCCCAAACAGTCTGAAAAAAAAAATGCAGCAATCGTTCAGATGATATTAAAAATATGTCCTTTAATTAAGATGAAATGCGTCCATGTTTTTAAAAATCCTAAAATTTATTATCCGGCTTTCAACAACCATAAATTTATAACTGTATCTGTTTTATTGACTTGTTTTGGGTGAAGTTTAGGGACTGTGAAAAACAGAGACATTAAAAACATATTTCTTAAAGCTGCATCAGATATTTGAAGAGACGAGACCGGGGCGATTGCTAGAGGAGGGTTTTACCTGCAGACGCCATCAAATATTATGTTCAAAACTTGACTAACAAATTTAGCTCTTCTGTGAGTTATTCTGTGACCATTGCATAATGTAAGACCTGCTGGTTCATTGGGAATCATTCTTCTAATGTGATAACTTTGACTTTTCCATTGATTTTAATTCGTCACTATGTATAGTTTTGTATCGACAGCTAATGAAAGTCACTAGATAACTGACATGCATCTCTTTAGAAGGATTATCCCTAATGAGCTAGCCATTCTTAAAAGTATAGTAGGTCGTGGTTTTACTGATTGTAACAAGAAATCAAAGTAATCAAAGACAACGGAAACGCGTGAAAGAAAGAGGGATTTTGAACGGACCTCAATAGATATAAGTGTGAGCGCTTGTTTGTGAAATTTCGATTAAGTGTGAGCTGAACGGTGAAATATTACTCATGCGTGGCATCCGGTTTATAGTTCTGTTAGCAAAAGAAACAAATGATGGGATTGATCCATAGGAAGGAAGATAGCTGAGGACAGTAAGAAAGAAAGTAAGAAAGGAAAGTAAGTAAGGAAGTAAGTAAGGAAGTAAAAAAGGAAGTAAGAAACGAAGTAAGAAAGGAAGGAAGTAAGAAAGGAAGTAAGAAAGGAAGTAAGAAAGGAAGTAAGAAAGGAAGTAAGAAAGGAAGGAAGTAAGAAAGGAAGTAAGAAAGGAAGTAAGAAAGGAAGTAAGAAAGGAAGTAAGAAAAGAGGTAAGAAAGAAGTAAGAAAGTAAGTAGGAAAGGAAGTAAGAAAGGAAGTAAGAAAGGAAGTAGAAAGGAGGTAAGAAAGGAGGTAAGAAAGTAGGTAAGAAAGGAAGTAAGAAAGGAAATAAGAAAGGAAGTAAGAAAAGAAGTAAGAAAGAAGTAAGAAAAGAAGTAAGAAAGGAGGTATGAAAGGAGATAAGAAAGGAGGTAAGAAAGGAAGCAAGAAAGGAAGTAAGAAAGGAAGTAAGAAAGGAAGTCAGAAAGGAAGTAAGAAAGGAAGTAAGAAAGGAAGTAAGAAAAGAAGGAAGTAAGAAAGTTATTAAAACAAATTGTTATTCGTACAATTATTCTCTTAGCATTTCCTTGACATTAAAACAGTTTTAGGAAGAATAAAATTAATGTGGGTGGCTGTGGTTATGGCGATGGTGTTGCAGACTGTGGTAAAAATATCAGGAATGTTTGACATGGATAACTTTCAGGTTTGTGACCAGCAAATAGTACGGAAATTAGTTCTCTCGTACGGCAAGCCAACTAACGATATGATTACAGACGTCCATAGTTTAGTGGAAGAGGTAAAAACATTCAACTTATTCATTACCATCGCTGAAGTCGGACGACTTGTCAGGCCATTTTCGTAAATACAACGGTGACACAAATCACGTTCGTTCTTTGAACTAATTCCTGCTGGAAGTCTAGCCGGAATATTGTTCTGCTACAAGAGAAATGAAGTGTGTGTGTGTGACAGCGAACGGCCAAAATAAAAACACTAACGTACATTTTGTCCAATAATTGTAAACAAGAAGTAAGGCACAATAAATATTTAGTGAGTCACTAAAGGAATAGTGAGAAATAAACTAGAAATAGTGAGTCACTGAAAGAATTGTTGAAATAGTTATAGTTAGTGAGTCACTGAAAGAATTGCTAAACTGGAAAAAGTTAGTGAGTCAATGAAATAATTCTTAAACTGGATATAGTTAATGAGTCACTTAATGAATTGTTAAACTAGATATAGTTAATGAGTCACTTAATGAATTGTTAAACTAGATATAATTAATGAGTCACTTAATGAATTGTTAAACTAGATATAATTAATGAGTCACTGAAAGAATTGTTAAACTAGATATAGTTAATGAGTCACTTAATGAATTGTTAAACTAGATATAATTAATGAGTCACTGAAAGAATTGTTAAACTAGATATAGTTAATGAGTCACTTAATGAATTGTTAAACTAGATATAATTAATGAGTCACTTAATGAATTGTTAAACTAGATATAATTAATGAGTCACTGAAAGAATTGTTAAACTAGATATAGTTAATGAGTCACTTAATGAATTGTTAAACTAGATATAATTAATGAGTCACTTAATGAATTGTTAAACTAGATATAATTAATGAGTCACTGAAAGAATTGTTAAACTAGATATAGTTAATGAGTCACTTAATGAATTGTTAAACTAGATATAATTAATGAGTCACTGAAAGAATTGTTAAACTAGATATAGTTAATGAGTCACTTAATGAATTGTTAAACTAGATATAATTAATGAGTCACTTAATGAATTGTTAAACTAGATATAATTAATGAGTCACTGAAAGAATTGTTAAACTAGATATAGTTAATGAGTCACTTAATGAATTGTTAAACTAGATATAATTAATGAGTCACTGAAAGAATTGTTAAACTAGATATAGTTAATGAGTCACTTAATGAATTGTTAAACTGGATATAGTTAATGAGTCACTTAATGAATTGTTAAACTAGATATAGTTAATGAGTCACTTAATGAATTGTTAAACTAGATATAGTTAATGAGTCACTTAATGAATTGTTAAACTAGATATAATTAATGAGTCACTTAATGAATTGTTAAACTAGATATAGTTAATGAGTCACTTAATGAATTGTTAAACTAGATATAGTTAATGAGTCACTTAATGAATTGTTAAACTAGATATAGTTAATGAGTCACTTAATGAATTGTTAAACTAGATATAATTAATGAGTCACTGAAAGAATTGTTAAACTAGATATAATTAATGAGTCACTGAAAGAATTGTTAAACTAGATATAGTTAATGAGTCACTTAAAGAATTGTTAAACTAGAAATAGTGAGTCACTGGAAGAATTGTTAAACTAGAAATAGTGAGTCACTGAAAGAATTGTTGGACTAGAAATAGTGATTCACTAATAGAAAAATATGTTGATCTATAATTAGTTAAGGAATTACTAAAATAATTGTTAAATTATACATAGTTATTATAAAATTATTGTTGAACTTGAAATAATTAGTGAATCAAAAAAAGAATTGAGAAACGAGACATGGTGGCTCACAAATTGAATTGAACTAGAAATAGTGAGTCACTAAAAGAATTATTGGAAAGGGCAACAATTATTAAACCGCTAACAAATGTATTGGACTTTAGAAACGATGAATTGGTCCGCTACGAAAGATTTATTTGACTGTTAACCAAACGAGTAAGGTACTAATATATTTATTGGCGAGAGAAAATAAACAAATTTCGTTGTCAAGACTATTGTAACGTAATGGATTATGTTCACGGTGTTAAGCACTCTAACAGAAAGATAAACAATTTACCCATAAACCATCGCTTACAAGATAGCCACAATAGTAATAATGCATAATTACTAAGAAAACCTTATGTGACTGGCTTTGCAAGCCGATGGAAGTGTATGGACGTAAATATATTTCAAGTAGCAATTTAGTTTATAGTTACCCGTGAAGGTATATTACCAAATGAGATCAGGGTATAAAAACCCAGAGAAAGACTACGAAAAAGGTATCAATAACTATAACGGTGAAGGTAGGTCGCAGGGCAGCATATTACTGCTGGGGGGGGGGGGTGAAGATAACTCTTCATGCACTAAGCAACAGCGACTATTAGGTGAAGTGGCCAGTTCCCTTCCTTGATGTCTTTACCTCTCCTAAATCATGCGTCAGGTAGTCATTTACAGCTGAGTCGACTGGAGAAGTGGTATTGTAAAGCGAGATGTCACAACCTGGATTTTAGTGTGCCCGGTCATGGTTTCGAATCTGGCAACGCTATAACCCGGTGATGACAAGTAAATTCACTATCAACTAGACTCTCGAGCTCATCCAATAACTATACCATAAGCACAAGTCCAAGGAATTAACTATACCATAAGCACAAGTCCAAGGAATTAACTATGCCATAAGCACAAGTCCAAGGAATTAACTATACCATAAGCACAAGTCCAAGGAAGTAACTATACCATAAGCACAAGTCCAAGGAAGTAACTATACAATACGCACAAGTCCATAAAAGTAACAATACCATAAGCACAAGTCCAAGGAAAAAAACTGTACCATAAGCACAAGTCCAAGGAAGTAACTATACCATAAGCACAGGTTCAAGCAAGTAACTATACCATAAGCACAAGTCCAAGGAAGTAACTATACTATAAGCACAGGTCCAAGCAAGTAACTATACCATAAGCACAATTCCATGGAAGTAATTATACAATAAGCACGATTCATAAAAGTAACTATACCATAAGCACAAGTCCATAAAAGTAACTATACCATAATCTCAAGTCCATAAAAGTAACTATACCATAAGCACAAGTCCAAGGAAGTAACTATACCATAAGCACAAGTCCAAGGAAGTAACTAACTATACCATAACCACAAGTCCAAGGAAGTAACTATACCATAACCACAAGTCCAAGGAAGTAACTATACCATAGCCACAAGTCCAAGGAAGTACCTATAACATAAGTACAAGTACAAGGAAGTAACTATCAAATAGAAAAGACCAGGACACCACATAAACTGCAGGCACAAGAGTACAAGAATAAACAAAGAGTCTGCACTCCGTCTTGTCCTTCTGGTGTGGATTGTGTTTTTGGTGTATCATTGCACAGGCAAATGATAAACTAGTTAGCCTAGAAGTTGGCCTAGAAGTTAGCCTAGAAGTATATGATACACTCATGGAAAGACGTGATTATCTTGGGATACTACAGCACTGTAACGCATCACTTCAGAGATTAAACATGCATCCATTAATCCGCTCTTAACATAACGGGGCCTTTAAGAAAGCAAATCTTTTTCGTTTCAGTCCCATCTTGGTTACTCAACTGAGAAAGCAAACCTTATGCGTTTCAGTCCCATCTTGGTTACTCAACTGAGAAAGCAAACCTTGTGCGTTTCAGTCTCACCTTGGTTACTCAACTGAGAAAAATATATGCTTTTGTCAGAAATTATGTGTTGTTAAGAGCTATCTGCTCACAGTTAAAGGTATTGTGTCATGTGACGTATTCCTTCCAGAACGTTGTCTTCCCAATGAACTCTCTGAACCTCTCTCTGTCTTGGGCGATGTGGCTTGCATTTTCTAGCGATGTATTCATGTTATCTTTAATGTCGTCAGTCCATCGTCTTCTTGGTCTGCCCCTTCTCCTCTTCCCAGGTACTCTTCCCTCCATTATTTGTCTTTCTAAACAGTTATGTCTCTTTATATGACCAAACAGGCGTAGTTTTCTTTTTGTTATTGTGTTTAGTAACCAACACTCTGGAATATTCAGTGTGTTTATAATATCTGAGTTTCTGATTTTATCCTTCCATGATATTCTAAGTATCTTTCTGTAGCATTTCAGCTCGAAGGCGTTGATCTTCTTTGCCGCTGTTTTACTTAGAGTCCATGTTTCACAGTTAAAGGTATTATTTCATCATTATTACGGTATTGTATCTGCTATGTCACGTGTTTTTTCATCTGTTAATTCAACCTGTTATCTTGCACCGCCATAGTGACCTAGTCTAGTATGTCTCTAGTGTCCGTAGTTGGACATTATCAACGTTTCACATCTTATTCTTTCACATCTCATGGTGCGCAAATTCTATATGGTGCGCACTCTCGTGTTCTTGAACGTACTGCATAAATGATTCAATTTCCGCATATTTGATCTCTCGGTACACACTCAAAGAACTGATAACACAGAGGCATGGTGAAATGTTTGTGTTGATGTTTACAGATTGACACCCCTACGACGCTGAAGTGTTATGGGTTTGATGATGATGATGATGACAGCACATCCGAAGTATGATGTTTTAAATGATAAAAAATGTATCACAACAAAACGCAAACATTCTTCCAGTTTCTGTATAATCTGGGTACGAAATGGGTGCACAAAATATAATAGCAACTGTTAAGTTCAGATGCAATCTGGCGTGAAGGGGGTTCACAAAATGGAGTAGCCAACCAACCATGCACGCCGTAAGGGTAACGAACGAGGTTATGGTGTAGCGGAAGAATTGCCCATTTTCGTTCACATAGGTCAAAGCAACCCAATAGCTATGCTGAAGTCGGATTTCTCAATTCCAAAGGAAAGGGTATCACAACAAAGGTGTAAACCCAACACATTTCGTTTTGCTACATTTTGCTAAAGATAATAAGCTTGAGAAGGAAAGCAGAAGAGGAAAGCAATAATTCTCATAGAAACAAAGGTAAACATGTCATAAAACAGTGATACGTTATCATGTAAGCTAATGACGAAACAAGAGATAGCACGTAAACAACTGGAAGACAACACAGAGAGACAGATTTATTACGCAGGCAGAATTAAGAATGAAAAGAAACAGGAAGAAAAAATCAGAAAGTAAAGCTTACAGTTATAAAGTTAAACATACAGTCAGAAAGTAAAATATATATTTAGAATGTAAAACATGCAGTCAGAAAGTAAAACATACAGTTATAAAGTAAAACATACAGTCAGAAAGTAAAACATACAGTCAGAAAGTAAAACATACAGTCAGAAAGTAAAACATACATATATAAAGTAAAACATACATATATAAAGTAAAACATACAGTCAGAAAGTAAAACATGCAGTGAGAAAGTAAAACATACAGTCAGAAAGTATAACATGCAGTCAGAAAGTAAAATATAGTTATAAAGTAAAACATACAGTCATAAAGTAAAACATACAGTCAGAAAGTGAGTCATACAGTCAGAAAGTGAGTCATACAGTCAGAAAGTGAGTCATACAGTCAGAAAGTGAGTCATACAGTCAGAAAGTGAGTCATACAGTCAGAAAGTGAGTCATACAGTAAGAAAGTGAGTCATACAGTCAGAAAGTGAGTCATACAGTCAGAAAGCAACAAAAATTCAGTCAGAAAGTAGAGCGCAGTCAGAAACGCACATCCCAAAGACGAAATTAAATCACACAGTCAGAAATTAAATCGCACAACCGGAAGGTAAATCACACATAAATTAAATCACACAATCAGAAATTAAATCACACAATCAGCATGGAAATAACAGTCAGAAAGTGAATCACCGTCAGAAATTAGAGCGCACCCAGAAAGCAATACACGGAGTAAATCTTTCATTATTTCCCTGCGTATAGTTTCTCTTGCACTTCCTCTCTATTTTTTGCTAACTTGTATCCATTTTAATGCTTGTAGTAGCAATCTATTGTCATTCACCCCAAGCACATGTTCGATATATAGTCATCATTTTCTTATTATTATAAAGTCATCATTTTCTTCTTATTATAAAGTCATCATTTTCTTCTTATTATAAAGTCATCATTTTCTTATTATTATAAAGTCATCATTTTCTTCTTATTATAAAGTCATCATTTTCTTCTTATTATTGTATAAATTCATCATTTTCTTCTTATTATAAAGTCATCATTTTCTTATTATTATAAAGTCATCATTTTCTTCTTATTATAAAGTCATCATTTTCTTATTATTATTGTATAAATTCATCATTTTCTTCTTATTATAAAGTCATCATTTTCTTATTATTATTGTATAAACATATTGTTATTTCGTGTCTTCTCTTGCTTGTTTGATTTGAATCTTCCCAACCAATATTTAAGAGTTTTCTAAGACATTTATTTTCAAATTAATTTAATATTTTTTTATTGTCTGTTGTCTTTACCCATGTGAATGATTGTTGATCGCATTCACACTTGCCGTTAAGCGTAGGGTGGGAAGTTAAGCTTTCGTTCCAAGGCCAGATGTGTAGTGGTTGCAGTAAGTCCATGCTTGTTCAAGACTATCTTGAAATTTTCTATCCACCGTTTTCTTTGTCTACCTTTGGCCTTACGCTCGGATATTCTTGTATTATATGCTCTTATTGGTATTTGGTTTGGCTTCATTCTCATAAGGTGACCGAACCATTTTACTTGATGTCTCTCAATATCTTCGATACATGATATTATACCAACTTTTTTACTAATTTTTTCATTTCTTATAATATTTTCTCCAGTGTTATTATTATTTTCCAGTTTTATGCAGATATTACTATGGAGTTAGACAGACGTGTATTTGGTGTACATGCATCCATTAATCCGCCCTTACCATAACCGGACCTTTAAGAAAGCAAACCTTTTGCATTTCAGTCTCATCTTGGTTACTCAACTGAGAAAGCAAACTTTTGGTGTAATTACGTATTATTATTATGTCCAGATGTTTGTTGGGTGGTTGATCACACTCGATTCAAAGTAATTTGAGTAGAAATCTCTCATTCAGCATCATCGTCATACTGTGTCATTTTGCTACCAAAGTAAGAAATATTTTACATTAATTAGTCTTCCTGGATTGCATCTAGTTATCAATCAATAAAGTGATATGTTGAGTCGTATTCGACGATGTTTCTCCACAACTCTAGGTCACGTCTGTTGTTGATAAGTTCTGTTAGTGATATTTTATTGTGCAACAGCAACAACACATCCAGAAATATCTCTCTTTGTCTTCCTCTGTCTCTTCTCCCTTTGCTCTTTCCGATGTTTACTAAATGTTAACGTTTTCCTTTTCTCATGGCATGCTCTAAAAATGTTGACTATCCGCTTCTAATGTGTATCATAATTTGTCTTTTTTAGTTCAACATCTCAGATTTCTACATTAGTTTTCTTGGCTGTTCATGGAATTTTCATCATTCTTATCAAAAGCAACATCTCAGTTGCCTTCTGTTCATCTTCAGCTCTTTTGTGTACCGTCCATATCCAGCATATTTTTCTAGCAGTTTACCGTCCACACCTCAAGACTGCGAGGGAGAGGAGATGGCTACCGGCCTCATTTGCAGAGCCTCTGAATGTGAGATCGCTAACATCTCACACCCTACGGCATTAATAAATGTTATTGGTTACTTTACTTTTACCGTCCATACCTCGATCTATTTCTACCAGTTTACCATCCATGTTGTTAGGTTATGTTATGTTCCTTCAGGACCATAGGGCAGAAACCATAGCTTTCCATTTCTATCTTTGTGTTGCTAGGTCTTTCAATTGTTGCGTGTTGTTTAGGTTCATTGACATGCCTTCTCTATTAATGGTTCTTCGTAGAGTATTTCTAGGTCTCCCTCTTCTTCTTACTCCGGGTGGCACCCAATATAGTGACTACTGGGGAATTCTTAGGCTGTTCATTCTGATAACATGGCCGATTAAGTCCAACGCCTTTGTCTAATGAAGGAAGATATATAGGTTTGTTTCCTTTCCTCTCTTATAGTAGTGTTAGATTTAAAGTCACTTCACTTAACATTCAGAATGGTACGTAGGCATTTGTTTTTAAAGAAGTCTAGTCTCTTATCTGTGGCTTTTGTGGCTTTACAACTTTCGCATCCATATGCTAGAATAGGGATAACGTTGGAGTTAAACAACCTGAGTTTAATGGTGTTTCTTAGTGTGTTTGACGTCCAGATGTTACGTAGTTTATTGAAATCCATACATCGGCATATATTTCTACTATTTTACCGTCCATAACCCGCATATATTTCTACCAGTTTACCGTCCATACCTCACATCTATTTCTACCAGTTGCATAATCCCTCTACTTCTGTTAGGAACAATCCGACGTTTTGTCCGAGACTGCTTATACGTAGAGTACTAAACTGACATAGATCTGCCATATGCATAACTAAATTACAGTACAGACAAGCCGTGCCTAGAGATCAGCGTCAGGCTATCAAGGTTTTGTCAGGTTTTCTAATGAGATTCCCAAGCAACATATATTTCTGTCTGAATGTGTTGCATATGTTCAACGTGTTTCCATTACGTCTGCCAATTTTTATTTATCAGCTTAAAGGTAAGCTGGTTCTTTTTATCTCAATTTCTCGTAATTTTAAAAAAAAATGTCTCTGCTTTTATTTTAATTTTATTTATGGCTATACATTTTTTTGGTCTTTCTTTCCTTTTATGTGAGTGAATACTTTGACTTTTTTTTTCTTTTTTTTTGTAAATCTTGTTTGTCAAGACAAACCTGTTGTTTGGGATTTGTAAATAGTATGCCCGAGTCTAGATTAATATTAATTACCTGTTGTCTCTTTTAGAGTTTTTCAGTGATTCATGTTATGTACTGTATTTATGTTGGTTAGTTTCTGATCCTTTAGTCGTTTAACGTTACACGTAGCACAATAGAAATCTGATTATCCGAATTCTTCGGATATCGGGTCAATTCGGATAATTGGATATAGATAAGGAATGAAGCAAAACATTGCAATACATACAATCATACATGGAAATGAAAGGAATTTTATTGATAAAAGTACAATAATATGTAAGGAACTATGTATTACAAATAATCTACATAGTAACGGCACGTCCGCACTGCACCTGCACCTCTCCACCGCGTCCGCTAACGCTCTCGCTCTAAAATTATTTCAGCCAAATTCAATTCGGATAATTGGGGTTTTGGTTAACTGGAATTCGGATAATCGGGTTTCTAATATATTTTAAAACTCTGTGATGCGGCATAGACGTCTAGTAACGAGGGACAAAAACGCGTCACAGTTAGGGGGTGTTTTCTTCGGGTTTTCTCGTGTGGACCCAATTCTCACTATTAAAATCTAGAAAGGAAATACGTCTTAAAGATAGTTTTTCACTAACCTGATCTCATGCAGTGTCCCTTACCTTGATACATCCGACATTTCACTGCATTTCTCTGACTGGAGACGTTTAGCTATACTATTTTCATTATAAGATTGAAGTGGGTCAAAACACACTCATATATTACTCCGCGACGACAGGTGATTTTTATACAGCGGAGGACATTTAAAAATAGTAACATAATTAATTATTCAGAACTTACGTCATAGCAACCCTGTCCCCTCCCAAATACCACTGACAACTTATAACAAACGATCATCCGGATACAGAGCCAGGGAGAAACCGAGAAAAAGATGGATCAATAACATCACATCCACGCTCCACAAACATGGACTCAGGCGTCACATCTGGTCTTGAACAGAAACTTACAGCTCCCACCCCTACGCTTAATAGTAAGTGTCGATGCTATCAACCAGCTTCCACATGGGGATAGACAAGGAACTATAATGGTTGCCCGCTGACCTCTTTGCTCCTGCGCATGTATATAACAGCGGGTATAGTAACTTATCATGGAATGATCGATATTTTATATGAAAATTTATTATAAAAACATACATTACTATTGTAATAGACATGTAAAACATACGTTACTATTGTGATAGACATGTAAAACATACGTTACTATTGTGATAGACATGTAAAACATACGTTACTATTGTGATAGACATGTAAAACATACGTTACTATTGTGATAGACATGTAAAACATACGTTACTATTGTGATAGACATGTAAAACATACGTTACTATTGTGATAGACATGTAAAACATACGTTACTATTGTGATAGACATGTAAAACATACGTTACTATTGTGATAGACATGTAAAACATACGTTACTATTGTGATAGACATGTAAAACATACGTTACTATTGTGATAGACATGTAAAACATACGTTACTATTGTGATAGACATGTAAAACATACATTACTATTGTGATAGACGTGTAAAACATACGTTACTATTGTGATAGACGTGTTTCATTCAGCAACACTCTATTTCAATTAACAACAGTATTGTGTTCAAATGAACTATATTATTGCGCACTTAACATTCGTTTTATGCGTTCTGCGTCCAACAGCATATCATAAGCACTGACCCACTTCATTCTTACAATGAACAGAGTATACACGCAAATTGACCAATGATCTGTTGCGTCACATCAAGAGAAGTAACTTTGTGTAAGTCCAATAAGCATGATTATTCTAGACAAGAACTTAAACACATTTGTACGTGAAGTTTCAGCTATTTTTGGTAATAATCGACTCTTGCTGTAACGTTTTACAAGCCCGTTTTATTTTCTTGTGTATATCTAGGCTTTCATGGATTAGTTCATAGTGCTTTCAGTTCATAAACAAACTGGAAAGTGGGAAATTAGAGGCAACAGAGATGTGGTTCTACAGAAGAATGCTTAGAATACCATGGACTGCCAGAAAAACTAATGTGGATGTGTTGAAAGATTCAAATGCGAATCGGACCTTAATCAACAATATAAGAAAAAAGCAATCTTTTTTTTAGCCACTTCATGAGACAGGCAAGTTTGGAGAACATAGTCACAACAGGCAAAATTGAAGGCAACAGAGACAGAGGGTGACAACGTGAGAAAATATTAGACAGTTTGAAAACCTGACAACGTCAAGGAAACAACAACGACCTTGATATATAATACTGTGGGTAGAGAGCTATGGAGAGCCATGACCGCCTAGCCAGCCGGCATGGCACCTGATGATGATGACTTTTAGATCCGCCTATCAGGCCAGATAAAAAATTGTTTGGATAATGGGATTTGGCCCTTGAGCCGTATTTCGCCCACAACGGCCTCTAAATCACACAACACAAACAGTTCTGGCATACCTTACCTCTAGTCTGATCTAATTTACCTCCCCTAGTGATGGAAACCGATATACAAGAAAGCATAAAGGTTCAATAACTCACATGTACGACAATCCTCACACTTACTTCCCCTTTTATACACTCCGGGAATGAGTCGGGTACACGCAGACGTGCCTC
This sequence comes from Meghimatium bilineatum, assembly GCA_034231615.1. Lineage (NCBI taxonomy): Eukaryota > Metazoa > Mollusca > Gastropoda > Stylommatophora > Philomycidae > Meghimatium > Meghimatium bilineatum. Next base: position 7,725,108 of record CM067301.1, read on the forward strand.
CATAAACGACCTTGTCCCCCAAAAATACACACATAGCGAGAAAGCCAAAAAATATGGGAGCGACAGATCAATAGAAAATGATATGAAAGAGAGAAGGAATATATATTAGGTGTTCCAGACACTAGCGGGTTCTGCCTCCATTTTTCAAATGTGTCCCTTCTGCCCCTTATCTATTTCCTTTTTTTATGATGCATCTGCCAGATTTTGCGATTTGCAATTTTTTTTATTTTGACGCTCGTGTACGTAAGAGCATTACATGACACTGCAATCAGAGTGTTGACAAGAAAAAAACATGGGAAGAGACAAGAAAGAAAGACAAGAGAAATAGAGGAACATTTTGGGGCAAAAGAAATGAGAGAAATAACTAGGAACAAGAAATAATAACAGAAAAGGAATGAAGATTAGAGATTAAGAGTGGAAACAATCAAGAAATAATGAGAGACAAGAAAAAAATATCACCGCTATTGCTTATAACCAAACACGATTGCGCTGTTTTTTCTCAAATAAAATAATTGGGGTTGTAAGACCATCTCATTGCATTGACATATTTATGTGTTTATTTCTAGATTGTTGTCGTCTTGTGCGGCTATCTCCCGTTACTAGCAACAATGCCTTCCATTACTAGTTTTTCCATGCTGGTATCTCTCTTTATGACACCAAAAAATTGTATTTTGCCTACACTAATGTTGTTTAAGAGTAAACCCTCTTCTACATTCAATGTTACTTAGGAGTGAACCCACTTCTACATTTAATGGTGCCTGGTAGTGAACCCTCTGCTACATTTAATGTTACTTTGGAATGAACCCTCTGCTACATTTAATGTTACTTAGGAATGAACCATCTGCTGCATGTAATGTTACTTAGGAATGAACCCTCTACTACATTTAATGTTACTTAGGAATGAACCATCTGCTGCATGTGATGTTACTTAGGAATGAACCCTCTTCTATATTTAATTTTACTTAGGAATGAACCCTCTTCTACATTTGATGTTACTTAGGAATGAACCATCTGCTGCATGTAATGTTACTTAGGAATGAACCCTCTACTACATTTAATGTTACTTAGGAATGAACCATCTGCTGCATGTAATGTTACTTAGGAATGAACCCTCTTCTATATTTAATTTTACTTAGGAATGAACCCTCTTCTACATTTGATGTTACTTAGGAATGAACCATCTGCCGCATGTAATGTTGCTTAGGAATGAACCCTTAGCTACATTTAATGTTACTAAGGAATGAACCCTCTGCTGTATGTAATGTTACTTAGGAATGAACCCTCTGCCACATTTAATGTTACTTAGGAATGAACCCTCTTCTACATTTGATGTTACTTAGGAATGAGCCCACTTCTATATTTAATGTTGCTTAGTAGTGAACCTTCAGTTAAATTTAATATAACTTAGGAATGAACCCTCTTCTACATTAATATTGTTTTTAACACTTCTTGATTCGTTGTTGTTGCTGGCCACAGTATTTCCGATATCCTTTTATTTGCAGTATCTTATTTAGAAGAAATACACTTTTTTGTGAACAGGTTATGAAAGAAATAAGGTCCTGTGATTCAAAATTGATTTGCATAAAGCATTAGAGGGAATAAACAAAGACGTTTAATAATAGTATATTCAATAACACTTTCTGGGTCGTAGGATTGTTGCTGCGCATGCGCCTCTTCTGCAGAACTAATGAGTATGTAGAATTCAAGCCCCCCCCTCCATTTCTTAATATTATTAATCTATGATTTTCTTCGCCCCCTCCTTCCATCACTTCTTTCTCCACTGCCCATTTAGACATTGCGTCGTATAAGTCTACCCGCCCGAAACGTATGATTTTCTTCGTTTAACTATTGATATAAGTGAGTTTTGGATTCGTGTTAGTTTATTGTATATCTGTCATATTCCTTTCATATACTATCTCTATTAGCAAATCTGCAGTACAACTCGCGTGTGCCTGTACTATATATCTTTCTTGATTGTCCAATTCTCGCATCCTTGTTTATGATGTATATTATTGTAGCATTGAAGACAAATGAAGATAATATTGCAGAATTGGATTACAATGCGGTCACATGCTAAACAAGTTTGAGAAACTTTGTTCAAATACACTATTCGCAATATCTAGTGTGTTTCTATATACACAACATACACCTGATGTCTAGTCTAACATACACTTGATGTCTAGTCTAACATACACTTGATGTCTAGTCTAACATACACTTGATGTCTAGTCTAACATACACTTGATGTCTAGTCTAACATACACTTGATGTCTAGTCTAACATACACAACATACACTTGATGTCTAGTCTAACATACACAACATACACTTGATGTCTAGTCTAACATACACTTGATGTCTAGTCTAACATACATAACATACACTTAATGTCTAGTCTAACATACACAACATACACTTGATGTCTAGTCTATTTTCACATGCATCAACACTTAAACACTATGTATGTCTAGTCTGTTTTTACATAAACAAACACACCGTCGATGATTGGTCTGTTTTGTACATACATAAATAGGGGGCCGCGTAGCTTAGGGGTTAGCGCACTGACTTCGCATAGGAGTGGTCCTGGGTTAATTCTCAAGATGACGAAGATTTTTTTCAGATCGCAAACGGCTCCCGGGTCGACCCAGCCTTAAACGGGTACCGGATTAATCCGGGAAGTAAAGATTGCGAGTGTGAGGATATGGCTACTGCCCTTATTTGCAGAGCCACTGAAAAGAAAGATCGCTAACACCTCACACCCCTACGGTATTAATAACTGATATGGGTCACTTTTCTTACTTACATACATAAACACTCATAGACGATACCTAGTCTGTTTCCATATAATAAACACTCATAGACGATGCCTAGTCTGTTTCCAAATACACAAACATAAACACTATGTCTAGTCTCTATCCACATGTTTTAAAAATCTCACGTAGAGTGTCTAGTTTGCTTCCACTTACAAAAACACTCACACACGAAACGTAGTATGTCTCCACATGCAAAACACACTCACTTAAAGTGTCTAGTCAATTTCCAGATGAATAAAAACACTCACACTCGATGCCTATTCTGTTTCCACATACATAACACACTCCTACAAAGACACATATACACATACGCAGGCTCATTTGATGATGAATTACGATCGATGGAGAGAATGTAATAGACCACATGCAGGCCAGAAAAAATCAAATGAATATATACGTATTAACCGCCTGTGTAGATATTACATTTGGCAATCACAACATCACATTTGTTATTCTGCTGTCCCGTAAGTTCATCAACTCTACCAGATTCCATGTATAAAAATTTAATAGAAAAACTATCGATTTCCATTGAAATCAATAAGTTGTTTAAAGACAATCCTATCAAACGTAATAGATGAACTATCAATTCCCATTCAAATATATAAGTTTGTTAAAGACATTCCTCTCAAATGAATAGAAAACTATCGATTTCCATTCAAATATATGTTGTTTAAAGACAATCCTAGCAAATAAACATAAACAATTTAGGTGTTCGAACTGTAATTAATTTATGACACTGCCCCTCGTAACGAAGGTTCACTGTTAGTTGTATGTGTTTCTTGGAAGTTTGGGTAGTTTAATGTTACGTTATTCGCCTGATGACCAGCAGACGCCGATTTCGAGTTCAGTTGTCTTTCGTGGTTTGAAATAACAATTATTCTCGTAGTTCATCCAGCCACTAGAAAGTAGAGTACCAGGGTTCATGCTTTGCGAAGGTGGAGGAATGTCGAACTGCTACTGCGAAAGTGCGGTAGACGACGTGAGTCAGATCGGTTCTTTTGAACCACTGACTAGGCAGCTAATCATTTATGGAAAACCGTTGTTCATATGTAACATCACCTTTACCTTTTTTCATATGTTTCTATTCAGAAAATAAATTACAGGGTGTCAAAGTCGCAGTGTACTCATCTACAATGGTGCTGAAACAACGTCATATTAATGCGTAAACGTTTAGTGATGATCTGTGTGACGTCAGTACATAACGATTCTATAGGTACCTGATACTTAGTGATGTACGGTGCTAATCATAAAATAGAGGTATCCTTATACAAGAAGACTGTATTAATGCAAGTCTTAGTAAGAGTAGTTCTTCGCGCTGATTTCAAGGAACGTGCGTTATCATGACTTATGTTTACATTATCTTTTATTGGCTGTCGTTTCGAAGTGATTATGATGATGATGATGATGATGATGATGATGATGATGATGATGATGATGATGTTCCTCCTTCGCAAGCGAAGATGAGCATATCATGAAAAAAATTAAATGCGATGGAATTTTTTTTTACATTGGTAATAATTAAAATTGGTAATTAACTAATTTGGTTTGTGAGTTCGTAGATGCCCGATGAGTCCGATTCGTGCACGGAAAGTTCTATTGCAGTGCCTGCAGGAGTGCTGAAGTTTCGGGGTAGGAGAATTTTCGGGTTTGTCCTTCCGCTTATTGCGCTTGTGGATTGCCCGCAGTGTTCTTTCTTTTTCAAATTAAGTGATGCCAGCAGTGATCTGGGTGTGCCAGGCTGAGCGATCAAGTGCTGTAGTCTCCCATGATCTAGGATCGATGCTGCTGTGCTTGAGAGAGCGTTTTAGGTGATCCTTGAAGCTCTTTTTCTGCCCTCCACTTGAACGCATACATACGCACAGCTCTCCATAGAATAATCTCTTTGTCGTTTCGAAGTATACACAAAATGGCAAATTGATAGATGAGTCAGCCAAGATAAATGAGGATAGTTGGGATCATCATACACGGCTTGTCTATTTTGGGGAACTTTTTTCAAAAGCACACTTTGCAACACAATTTTGCTCCCTGACGACGTAGAAAAGCGCGCATCTGTGAGTATCAAGGAATCGTGTTAGAAAACCCCCCACATGCAATTGTGCATCCCTTCCTTTCAGAAAAAAATGGCAAACTACTGAAAGTATTTATATTCCTTAGAAATTCAGTACAGCCAACTAATTATGGCTTATGGCTATGTTCTGAATTGGATATCATCATCATCATCATGTGCCATGCCGGCTGGCGTAGGCGGTCATGGCTCTCCACAGCTCTCTGTCCACAGTATTATGTATCAAAGTCGTTGTTGTTTCCTTGCCGTGCCAGGTTGTCAAACTGTCTAATATTTTCTCACGTTGTCGCCTTATGTCTCTGTTTCCTTCAATTTGGGATATACTACCAAAATATCTTGGCACTCCAGAAATCGATAAATGCATTTTGAAAATTTTTCAATTAGAGATTAATTTCAATTTCACAAAGCAATTTTTAAATTTTGTCACAAATGCACCATCAAAATAATAACATAAGATAGTGATTATGGAAATTATTCTAGCCTATTCACCCACGGTGTTTGTGCTCTGAAGCTGAGATCTAAGCAGTTCTCTTGTTGACCCAATTCTCACAAGTATATCTAGAAAACAATGCCTTCTCGTTGATAGTTCTGTATGCTGATCTCAGGTAGTGTCACCTGTTGATATATCTGGACTTGCTCGTACTTTTCTTTGAAAAATGACACCAAGAACACGTTAAGTGACACGAGATAGTCAATAAATTATGTCAATAATTTCTTGGTAATTTTGCATCATCGTTTTGTCAACAACTTGTCAAGAATGTAAACACCTCCCGGCTTAATTATGTTTAAAAACTTTCTAATAAATAATTATAAACCATATACTTATAAACCATATAATTATAAAACATAATTATAAACCATATAATTATAAAACATAGTTATAAAACATATAATTATACAACATAGTTATAAACCATATAATGTGCATGATAAAATTTTCTTTTAATTCGCATAATTTAATTGGTGCATAAAAGCAGTATCGTTGACGTCAACTTTTTGTTGATGACCCCCTCCCCCATCCTTTGTTAAAATTGTCATACTTTTACAGACCCTGTCGTAACTCCCAATATTTTACTTAATTTATGGACAGCCTTCTCCAAATGATCCGTCGCATCTGCAAAGATGTGTGCCTACGATCCACACGCAACGCTCTACAGTCCCGTTCATTTCATCCTCTATGTGTAAATGGCCATGCCTTACGCCTAGAGTTTCGTGACACAGCAGACAGTCTGAGCTCTATATTACTGGTAAAATTATTATATAGTACCGCGAGGAAGGGTGGTAATCATAGGAACCAAAATAGATGACCATGTCATAATACTGTGCAAAATTGATAACTAAGACTGGTAGAAGGGGAAGCTGTCCGAGAGATTACGACGTGAAGAAATGGAGTGCCCAAGCTTATCCGTGTATAGCCTTGATGGACACACAATTCAGCAACATGGACGTTGGAAATCTAGAGACAGATTATTGTGACATCACGTGATCTAGAAAATATAAATATATCATTTACGAGTCTCTCATCAGTGTACAGTCATGTGGGTTCATCGGGACATCCTTCAAAATGTGATTCTATTTGACTTTGTCCGCGACTTTTTATTGGTCACTTTGTGTGTATGTTGTGGCGACAGGCAATGAAAATTACGGAACAAATCAAATCGCTTTAACATACCTTTAACATGAAGATAACTATAGAAAAGACCTAAAGAAGAAATGAAAATAGGAAGAACAGAAAGAAACACTAATATATATATATATATATATTGGAAACAACAGACTTAACCAAGTGGCAGAAATTACATACATAGGAAGTAATATAACAACATACAATTGTGTAGCAAAGAAATACACAATAGTTGCATACCATGCCCTAGGGAAAATAAGACCAATCTTCAGAAACAAATACGTAGATTTAAACATCAAAATAACACTATTCAAAACGATTATTACACGACAACTGTGCTACCAATGTCAGACATGGACAAAGACAGCACAAGACACACGTAAACTGGTGACATCTGAAATGGCATGCTCACGCAGAATCCTAGGAATATTGTTAATAGACAGGGTGAGGAATGAGAACATCCGACAAAAAACCGACACCACCCCAATCTTAGAATACATCAAGAGACAACGGATCAAATAGTTTGCACACATCAGCAGACTGCCCTCAGACAACATACTACAGCAAGCTTTGCTACACAGATACAGCGAAGGCAGACCTAGAGGCCGACCACGAAAACGATGGACTACTGAAATAAAAGAGGCGACAAATTCCACAATATACTCAGCACATAAGAGGGCCGTCTCCAGAAATTTCTTCTACCCCTGACGCCGAAAGGCAACAAAGGGTTTCAGTATTCAGCGAATAGAATCAAATCGCGTCACTTTTAAATCATTACGACCGATGACTCTACTATCTATTTATCTATATCAGGTGTCCTTTATATGCCGGGACATGCGGGAGTCCGGGGCAATGAGAGAGCTGATAGGTTGGCCGCACACGTTGCTACTATGGCTGTTGGTGGAGCGATGGATCGAGCAGACATTTTGAACGCCATACGGGGAAAACTCACGAACAAATGACTGTATAAGCGACGATGACTCTTGTTCCATGACTAGAATAAAGGAATTTGGTTTGAAATGTGATGTCGCTAGAACGGAGCGGTTTCGTGGCAAGAAAGAATGATGGTCAATCAACTGCGTACTGGGACCGTCAGTCAACGTGTAATGGCGGCCACACTCAAGGAGAGATCTGAGCACCCATGTTCTTGTCCGGAGTGAAATGGCGATGATCCAACGACTAACTAACTAACTTTATATCTCGTTGGCCTCTCTGTCACTATGTAAACTTCTCGGTTCGGTAGAAGCGGTCCAGCTCCTTCTATTAACATGTTCAGAGGTTCTTCAATGCCATGTGCAATGTAGTCTTGGTTTACCTCTTGTTCTCTCCCTGGATATTTTCCCTTCGTGATTAATCTTTCTAAACCATTGTGTCTCTTTTTATGTCCGAAATATGTTAATTTGCGTTTTTTGATAGTTTTGAGAAGCCATTCTTCTTTTATGTTCAAGTCTTTACGAACGTCTGTATAGGTTCCTTTTTCTATACATAATATTCTTGTAGCATTTCTGTAACAGATAGTTTCCAATACTTATTTTTTTTAAATTTCTCATTGCAGATGGCACTGTGTACGTCTTACAACCATATTTTACCACTGGAAAGATATAGCTTTTTAATAGTTGTAACTTTGCTTTTCTATTTGTATGTTATATATTTTACATATGTGATGTTTTTTGTAAGGTCATTTCAAATTTGCTTCTGATATCTGCAGAGCAATGTTCTGTGATGTTGATGGCTAACCCGAAATATTCAAAGTTGCTGAAATATTCTCTGTCCTTATCTATCCACATCAAATACCCACATCAAATACCCACATCAAATACCCACATCAAATACCTACATCTCAAATGCATCAATTCTGTCTTCTAATTGTTTATTTAGTTAATTGTTTATTATATTGTTTATTTAGTATTCATATTTCTGATCCATAGATTAATATAGAATAGATGTAGTGTTTTATAATTCTAATTTTTAATTACAAACAAGTGAATAATTAGAATTATAAAATGTTACATCTATTCTATGCTAAAGTATGGATCAAAAACATGGACACTACATAAAAAATTAGAAGACAGTATTGTTGTCTTAGAGATGTGGGTATTTAAGAGAAGAGGGAGAACATCATTGAAAGAGAAGAAACAAATTAAAGAGGTGCTAAAGACACTTAATATGAAGAAAGAATTACTAAGAAAAATAAAGATCAGGCAAATAAAATATTTTGGACACATTTCAATACCTGTACGGTATGTTTGTTGTTGTTGTAATAGTCCTTGTCTCGATTGGTCCGTTCTGGTGACTGAGTGCACGGTTAGAATGTCTTGACAAAATCGCATCTTTTTTTGGAGATGCGGTTAGTCAAGTATGGAAGATCGCGTGTGCAATAGTTGCTAGGCGATTTGGTGTCGTTGAACGGACTCGTTCAATTCCCGATAGTCTCAAGAATTTTTCATATTTTGGTAGCATTTCCTATTCATAGGGCCATCAACCAAACATTTTTTGACTGTTGTGATTTCTAGGCAATATAAATATTTTCAGTAGTTTGTCAGTGATTTCTGAACGGTCCGGATACACAATTGTCTGTGGCGGGGATCGAACTCGGCACCTTGGCTGTCACAGACAGCAACGCTTCCATGAGGATCTAACACGGAATAATGGGAGAATAAAACTAAAACGGTACCAACTTTTACATTAAAATAATGCTTTTTTGTTCGGTCTCAAACTCCCACCGGATCTCACTTATAGACGTACAATGGTCCAACATGAACTCCGGCAGGATATTTCAAGATATCTATTATATAGCAGGAAAATATTTGTTGACAGCTACATTTGTTACAAGATGTAGTCCAGAGGACGAATATACGTTGTGTTACTCTAGAATGTGCAAATCATTCAAGAATTAGGAAGTATACAAGAGTTCTAGAATGTGCTAATTATTCAAGAATTAGGAAGCATCCAAGAGTTATAGAATGTGCAAACCATTCAAGAATTAGGAAGAATCCACGAGTTATAGAATGTGCAAACCATTCAAGAATTAGGAAGCATCCAAGAGTTCTAGTATGTGCAAATCATTCAAGAATTAAGAAGTATCCAAGAACTTTAGAATGTGCAAACCATTCAAGAATTAGGAAGCATCCAAGAGTTCTAGAATAAATCATAAGACAGCAGACGGGTTTTGGATTAGGTCTAATCGTGGATTAGTATGTGCGAGGTGGATATATGCCAGCTGAGCAAACCTGGTTCAAATCCCTTTTACCGCCTTCTGATTTTTATAGCAGATGAGAAAATTAGGAAGATGGTCGATGACATCTGACCAAAAACATCCATTAACGCCCCCCCCCTACACCCATTTCTCCTCCAGTCAGGCTGATTTAGAATCACAACTCACTATATGCGCTGGACCTTGAGCTCAAACATCTGAGCCACATATTCGTATACGCTCTTTAGAACGTCTATCCCATGACTAAAAAATACAATATTTATTTACCCCCATCACTTCGAGAGGTACGTCTAATCTGTAACCAACGACGCACAATTTTACCCACTTCCGGTCTAGATATACAAACATGGTGGAACAAAACAAGAACCATGATTCATCAATGACATCTTTTTAAGCGGAGATGCACCAACTTCTTCCAGTCATTTTTTACTAAGTGATGAGATGTAAAGTCATGTGTGCTGACATATTTAAGAGTTCCCTATTCAGAGTACATTTGTTGAGAACATGAAACTCTTCCCGCACGGAAGGCATTAAGAATATTGAAGTATACACTGAAGGACAAACGAAGCACGTACATCTCTGGGCATCTGTGCTGCCCTAGGCTGTAACAGCGTTAGTGTGATTGCAACACTCTTATTGGAACGTTGCAAAAAAAAACCCAGGCGGCATGCGACCAACTTGTCAGTGGCGCATTTACAACGGCTAAGTAGATTACGGATAAAAATCTCGTCCAGGATAAGGAATTGGCTTTTTACGTAATAAAGTGTGGAGTGCTACACTCGAACAGGTTTGTGCCACGAGACTGGCATATTGAGAGTAGGAGGGTGGAAACGGAAATTATGAATGAGTGGCGGAAAGTATTGTATGTGGTTTGTTGTTTTTTTTTACTCTCTAGTAATGTTCACTTCTTGAGTATTGAGTATTTATCCCCGTTTTTCTTTTAAATTGTATAGGTGTAACTTTCAATTTTCTGTGTAACAAAAAGATTGTAAACACGTCAGTAGATATAGGGGGAGCTGTTCAATGTGTTGATCTGCCATCTTTAGGATATAAAAACATGATCAAAAGTACTAGGAATATAGCACAAAAGATGGGTAAAAGCCCACCCCCCCCCCCGTCCTTCTTCTTCCTTCCAAACCGTCCTTTAACAACTTTTCAAAGTAATGGTCATCCAAAAATGGTTAAAAATTTAACAAACAAAATTTCTTACTTAAAAAAAAAGAAAAATAATTACTCATGAAGTCTGCGAACGGCTAGTTTTCCTAATGAAACCCCCAATCCTCTCTAGGCATACTCTTTAGAATGGCTATGTGTTTACATGTGGTAACATACAATTCTATGTCTAAATAGGTGAAACTAGGAAATAGGATTATAAACTTCTGCTAATCACTGGAAATACAATGTTAACACTCGAAAATCGACATTTCGACCAAAAGGCCTTTATAAAGAACACACAATATGTGTATCCAGTGATTAACGCAACTGCATTACCCTGTTTCCCAGTTTTGCCGGTTGATTTTCCTGCAGTTTTCGCCTATTATAATTATCTAGGTATATTGCTTTATCATTCTCTTTGTTTCCAGTTTTTGTATTATTTCGTCCTCATTCCTCTTCTTCTTCTTCTTCTTTCGTTCACTTGAAACATGTCTATATCTGTAATTCTGTCTCCTTAATAAAACTCACTGTCCTCTGTAGTTCATACAGTGTCCCATAGAGCTTTGATTCCATCGCTGTTTCCTCTGGCCAATATGTCTGCCTCAGCGTTTCATGCTCAGAACACACTTGAAGTATATGTTTGTCACTCTGTGCTGCCTGTCCACATGTACACATGACCGTGTTGCCAATCTTGAACTTTGCATACATGTGACTGCGGAGTCGGTTTTGTCCTGTTCTGAGACGTAGAATTATAACTTGTTCTGGTCTGTTCATAATGTGATAGTTATCTTGTATTGGTGTTTGTGACTTTCTTATTGACTTGATCATCTGTTTTTTCTGATGGTAGGTGATTGGTATATCTGTTTGGTCTTCGGCAGCACCTTCCTTAGCCAGTTGGTCTGCTTTTTCATTTCCTAGTATTCCGCATTGAGAAGGTATCCACTGCATGGTTACCCTATACTGGTAAGACAATTCGCTAAGTAGTTATTTTCAAGTCTGTTAGTTTTCCAGACTGGAGAGCTTTAAGCACTGACCTTGCATCTGTCAGGAATACCACAGGCTGAAGTTGCCAGAGTTGGAGTTCAGCAGTTTTTTTAGCTGCCACACTAATTGCCTGGATTTCTGCATCATAATTATGTCCTCATTCCTCAAGTATGCAATGTGCGTTTCTACCACAAATCGTTATCATTTGTTGTTTTCTGCTACTACTTGTCTGCATTCTCATCTATTTGCAAACTTAGTGTTTTTCTATTGTTTGTTTTATCATTTCTCTAGTATTTTTCTTAGCTTTTTGACCAGTGCAGGATTTAAATATAAGCTATACAAGCTATAGCTTAGTTCCCCCACTAGGTATCCGAAAATAATATTTGGCGCTGCCATATATATGGACATAAAGGGCCCCATATCTCAAACAGCCTCAAATAACTTAGGGCTTTATCAAGTCTAAAGCCTGCCCTGTTTTTTTATCGACACGTCGATTAAATGTGATTTGAAGGGGAAAAAAGGTTATCCATTCTGTTAAATGTAATTTAGTCTGTGTTTTGTGAACTATAAAACTGACTCGAAATTTATAAAAAGGTAAGGTGTGTATGCCTTGATAAGTTGTAAAACTGTAACAAAACTCTTGCTGACCACGTTAATGGTGCAAGAAATCAGAATGTTCGTAACGCTTGAAATCTGTTAGGACCATTGTAATGTTCTATGAGACATATCCGTTGGGAGTGTGAGAACAAGCGCAACAACGCTCTAAATAAGTATTCCTTCCCAAAAATTGAACAGCAGGATACACGAACTGTATTGCTCGTAATTTCTTCGGATCTATATAAACGCGTTGTATATATTTCTGTACAGGTGAAAACCTGAGATGCACGGTTCTATGTACACAATTGTCAGTGCTGTGTATTTATTTGTGAATGCAAAGCTGAAATGTTTATTTTGTGTTTCTGAAATTGTGAGTGGGAATATGAACATAAATATTTATATTTGTTCAAGCGTCTTTCTACGCATTTATCTCTCTCCCACTCTTTTTAACCGCCCTCTAACACAGTGGTTCTCATATTTTTGTTGTCCGTGGTGAACTTTTGAGACACATTTTCGTCCGTAACTTCCACCTAATGCCGTAAATTAAACTTTTTTTATTGACTTGCTTTATAAGTCACCAGCGCCTTGATCGATGTGTCTGTATAATTCTTGTTTTCACTACTCAGATGGTTGCCTTATTGTGGCCCCTCGTCAAGTCTGCGTACCAAATTTTAAAATTGTTCACCGTTGCCCCATTACATTTCCTTAGCCTCAGGGGAAATGACCAACACTGATACGCATATCTCTAACATTCTCGTGGTGTCTTCTACTGCGTTCATTCTCAAACGCCAGTGGATCAGCAGGATAGGGTGTGGATAACGGAATTCGATTTGTCCTGGTTTACAACTTGATCACAATCAGGTGCCATGCCAATTGGCGTAGGCGATCATGACTCTTCACAGCTCTCTATCTCCAGCATTATGTATCAATATCGTTGTTGTTTCCCTGGTGTGCCAGGATGTCAAACTGCCTAATATTTTCTCACGTTGTCGCCCTCTGTTTCTGTTGCCTTCAATCTTGCCTGTTGTGACTATGTTCTCCAAACCTCCCTGTTTCATAAAGTGGCCACAACATGAAGATTGTCTTTTTTCTTATATTGTTGATTAGGGTACCTTTCACATTTGTCTCTTTCATACTTTACAACGTACCAGGGATATTTGCGACTTTTGTAGGATCAAATCTATTTTCAGCGTTACCTCTGAGTCACCTTGATACTATATGCATGAGGTAGCAAATATCATCTCAAAATATCACCTCTCCTTATTTTCCTCTTGCATGCTTGATAGGTAACAATCTCGCTATTCTTTGCTCCAATTTCGAATCCCGGAAACCCAAGGGCGTATTTTGGTGTATTCTTTTAGCTATTCAATTATATTCTCGCACTTATTATATATTCACAAAAAAGACGTTTCGACGAAGTGGTCTTTATCAAGAAAGGAACGAACGAACACAGAATGGAACCATAACATCAAACAGAGAGTACGTGCAACACTAAAGAATTAATCCGTATTGTATACTGTATATTATTGTATACTGTATATTGTATATTATAACATTGCTTTAGTGATGCATGTAGTCTCCTCCGTTTACTACTATGGGGAAGCACAAATTTAGGTGCAGAAATTATTAAAAACATGACAAGCCAAAGTCTTGTCAAAGTCTTGGTGGCAATTTGGATCAAAACGTGAAATTTAGTTCTCATATTCCACTAAATATATTTAATGTTTTGATATTTGATATTACAAAAATTCACAAAAATTTTCTTTTTAGTATGTTAAACGTTTCCATACTGCACAAAATTAACCTCATAAGTCTTGCTATTTAGCATGTTACATGATTCCACAATTCACTAAACTCTGCAAATGGCTTCCTATTTATTATGTGAAAATTTTCTAACTCCACTAAATGCATCCCCCAACATTCATCCCCCAAATTAATCCTCTAAATTCATCCCTCAAATCTTCCCATTTAATCTAAACAGTATAATAAGTAATATCTTATTCTACCAAGTATATCTTCTGTTGTTTTTTTCTTCAGATGTATTCCTACTTGTATCTAATGTATTTCTAATATCTCTTTCGCGTTACTGTTTCTCCTTACATCTGTTTATCCTACTCTCGATCTTTCCCCTATTTCCTTATCTCTGTTTACCTCATTCGTTCTTTGCATTTCTAATCAATTAACATTTTTAAGCATGTTTTACTTCTGTTTTTTACAAAAATCCACGGCGTCAGTATCGTGAACGCTAACAATTTCTATTCATATTTCCCATACTCTACAGATCTCACCAACATATCAGAAAGAGCTTAACTATCTGTAGATACTTATCTGGTATATCCCAATTTGTGCCATGTTTCCAGACATTTTTCTTCATCTGTCACAAGTGTTTCAACAACTATCTCCATACTCTTCCCGGTCTACCTCCAGGCGCACCTCATACCTCACCTACTACTTTCAGCTTATGTTGTATGCTAGACTGTCTCATATTAGGCTTCCCGCTGCAAGGTAGCAACGACAAACAACTGACAACATTAGTTCCAGACCTGGAATAACACCAACAAATATGTACCTGTTGTCGCTATTTAAGCTTCAGCCAATATGTGGAACATCTACCAATTTCACAAGTAATCTTGTCTCAGGTGAACTAGGGAAGCTATTTTTTTTTTTTTTGTTTTTTTTTTTTTTTGTTTTGTGTGCATTAGACAGACTCCTTGTCTCATGTGAACTGGTGAAGTCATTCTTCATTTTTTTTTCAGTTAGGTTCTTTGTCTAACGTGAACTAGATACGTGATTCTTCATTGTTTGTCGTTATATTCCTTGTCTCATGTGAACTACATCGGTTGTTCTTCATTGTTAGATTTATTGTCACGTGTGATCTACAGACGCTATTCATAATATGATTGCTGTTAGATTTCTTGTCTCGGGTGAACTAACGACGCTATTCTTCATATGTTTGCTGTAAGATTTCTTGTCTCTTGTGAACTACAGAAGCTATTCTTTATATTTTTGCTGTTAGATTTCTTGTCTCGGGTGAACTAACGACGCTATTCTTCATATGTTTGCTGTTAGATTTCTTGTCTCGGGTGAACTAACGACGCTATTCTTCATATGTTTGCTGTAAGATTTCTTGTCACGTGTGAACTAACGACGCTATTCTTCATGTTTGCTGTAAGATTTCTTGTCTCGTGTGAACTAACGACGCTATTCTTCATGTTTGCTGTAAGATTTCTTGTCTCTGGTGAACTAACGACGCTATTCTTCATATGTTTGCGGCTAGATTTTACAGTGTTTACTGTACATAAAGAACACACCTGATTACATTACACATCCATGTCTGAAATTTTGTTTTATTTGTTGAAAGGGTCCAATTTTGATACCCACGTGTATAGCTGCTGTTTGTTGCCACGTTATGTTCTTGATTATTATTAAATCTTTACTATCAATGTTCAAATTATCCATCATGCGGATAACCTTACTATGCTTAACATTCAACAGATCTGTACTTACATCAGACAAACTAACATCCAACATGCACAACTTGGAACATGGCAATGATCTTTTGCTAATCACTGGAAGCACATAATAACACACACAAATCGATGTTTCGACCAAAAGGGCTTTTATAATGAAAACTGTCTTCCCACTGTACCGTCAAGAGATATCATCATCGCTACTACTAGATAACAATAGCTACTAAACGATAACAATCGCTACTGCTAGTTATTTATAGCTACTACTAGATAACAATAGCTACTAAACGATAACATTCGCTACTGCTAGTTATTTATAGCTACTACTAGATAACAATATCTACTAAACGATAACAATCGCTACTGCTAGTTATTTATAGCTACTACTAGATAAGTATATCTACTACTAGATAACTATGGCTACTATTAGATAACTATAGCTACTATTAGATAACTATAGCTACTATTAGATAACTATAGCTACTATTAGATAACTATAGCTACTATTAGATAACTATAGCTACTATTAGATAACTATAGCAACTATTAGATAATTATAGCTACTATGAGCTACTATAGCTACTATTAACTATTAAGTATAGCTACTATTAGATAACTATCTACTACTAGTTAACTATAGCTACTACAATACAACTATACCTACTATTAGATAATTATTGCTACTATTAGATAAATATAGCTACTAGTAGTTAATTATAGCTACTATTAGATAACTATCTACTACTAGATAAGTATAGCTACTACAATACAACTATAGCTACTATTAGTTAACTATAGCTACTATTAGATATCTATAGCTACTATTAGTTAACTATAGCTACTAATAAATGTGGAGCTAACCAGGATGGGTTATCCCTTCCGATTTATCTCGGCAATTAGTTCTGCTAAATTTTTTATAAATGCCTTTTGATCGAAACGTCGATTTCTGTGTGTTTATTATGTGTATTTTCAGTAATTAACTCAACTTCATTAGGTTGTTCCAAGATTTGCCAGTTTTTCTTTTAACGTAGATTGTGTATGTGTTCCCTGAGAATTATCGTGTGTAGATACAGAGTTACGTGCTATGAGTGATACTCTCGGCACACAGAGTATTGCATCGCTGAGAGGGACGGAGTACATACGGGATAAACCGAGTACAATGAACTCTTTAGGCCTTGTAAGCCATCCAGCTTAAATATATTTTTTAATTAAATTAATTACAATATTACATAACAATAACTGCAAAGTGACATAGTCACTCTGAAGACAGAAATAACAAAGTGACATAGTTACTCTGAAGACAGAAATAACAAAGTGACATAGTCACTCTGAAGACAGAAATAACAAAGTAACATACAGAAAAAACAAAGTGACATAGTCACTCTGAAGGTAGAAATAACAAAGTAACATAGTCATTCTGAAGACAGAAAAAACAAAGTGACATAGTCACTCTGAAGGTAGAAATAACAAAGTAACATAGTCATTCTGAAGACAGAAATAGCAAAGTAACATAGTCACTCTGAAGGTAGAAATAACAAAGTGACATAGTCACTCTGACAGAAATTATGAATGAAAGAAACTTGCTTGTCTTCACCATCAAACTAACAACTTCAAATATACACACCCATCTACTCAAGCATGCCGACTTTGATGATATTACCAGACCTGTTTGCGCTCGGATGTACAGTTATCCCAACAATCTTAAGAAATACGAAAATATTAACTTTGGCTGTGTAAGCTTGGCCTATTTCCCCCCTACATCCCCAACTTCAAAAAATAACGGAACGGATTGGAACTTGTATTATAGCGGAAATTTCTAAATATCTTGTACCGGATAAGTCCCGATAAAATGTACTTGTTGACATAATCAGCAAAAAATTATGATGTTCAAATATTGATAGGAATTCTAAATAGAGATATGAAAGCTAGCCAGGTATGTCAAGCTTATGATAAACATAATCAGCCAAAAAATTAAGAAAAATCCCAAATGGGCAATTCTGAAACGCACCAAAGTCTAAAACAGATAGAGACTGCCATGAGATATACAAAAAAACTTAAATAACCGACCAATTTTGTACTAAAAGAAAACTAGTCATTAGTTGAGATGTAATAATATGTCATTCGTGTAAGCTGGAAATAAAGACAGCACATTCTGGTGTTGTTAATAATTATCAACAAATAACCAAATTTGTGGTGGTGTTGTTAATAATTATCAACAAATAACCAATTAAATTCGTTAATTCGTCAGTAAATTCCCTCACTACAGACAATTTACTTTTTAAAAGATGTTTTATATATTAAAACAATTTTTCTATTTATTCGTTGTGTTATTATATTTATATGTTAGCTCTAACGAAGGTCTTAGATCGAAACGTCAACCGTTTTCGCCTGTATTCATTATATACTAAATTGTTGTTATCATCTTTGTATTATTAGTGATATGTATGTGAAGTCATAGTTATTTATTTCCTACAATTAATTTGTATTTGTGTTTCTGTGGTCCATTCCTGGATATTGGATCTTCTCTCTTTATGTTAACTATATCAATTTGTGACACAATAGCTTGTGCATTTGTATCTAGAGTTGCATAGACTGACGTGGTCAGAGACAATCTGTTACAGAGCCGATGCCGTTTTCAAACTACAAACTCTACTCATATTCATACAGGTTGACAAGCATGGATATTTTTCTTCTTCAAGGGTCATTCTCAAACTCCCGCTGGATCTCTCTTGTAGCCGAAAAATGTTCTCAAACTCCTACTGGAATTCTCTTGTAGCAAGATACTAGGCCTACTAGATTTCATTCTCAAACTCCCGCTGGATCTCTTTTGTAGCTGGACAATGTTCTCAAACTCCCGCTGGATCTCTTTTGTAGCTGGACAATGTTCTCAAACTCCCGCTGGATCTCTCTTGTATCCGAAAAATGTTCTCAAACTCCTACTGGAATTCTCTTGTAGCAAGATACTAGGCCTACTAGATTTCATTCTCAAACTCCCGCTGGATCTCTTTTGTAGCTGGACAATGTTCTCAAACTCCCGCTGGATCTCTTTTGTAGCTGGACAATGTTCTCAAACTCCCGCTGAATCTCTCTTGTAGCCGAAAAATGTTGTCAAATTCCCACTCGCATTCTTTTGTAGCAAGATACTATTCCTACTAGATTTCTCAAACTCCCAATGGATCTCTCTTGTAACAGAACAATGGTGCTTCTAAATTTTCAGCAGGTCATAGTCCAGAGAATTGAAATGGGATGTGTCGCCGTTTTATTCGCGTCAATGTCCCGACACATCTGTCTTCGATAATAGACATGCATCAATATACTTGCCCTTTTCTCTAATGTATTTCTTTAAGTAACCCATTAATGCTCACAAAGGCGAACATAGCAAGTGTCAATAATAGGAAGACATTTTTTTAACTGATATAATGTCACCTTCTTTGTACCAAGATTGGACATGTCTGACACTCTTAGCATCTTCATTCTCAGATAGCATAACATGGACATGATGTAGCAGTCATCACAACCTCTTGAAACTCCTCCCGACCCTAAACAATCTTCTTGCTTCCGTGAGTGTCATGTTCATTAGGTCTTTGATATCGTTTGTCCATCTTTTCCGTGGCCTACCTATTCTTATTTCTGTGACTCCATCCCGTCCGTAATGGTCTTTTCAAGCCTGCCATGTCTCTTGATTTCCTTATCAACAATATCGACACGTTATAATACAATGGCATTGATACTTTAAGATACATCGCACTTTTAAGGTTTTCATTTGAATCAGCCTCGTCCATATACGAAACTATTAATTTTAAAATATGAACATTGCAAGTGCCATCGTTGTCGTTGATGCGATGTTCATAATTGGCTGATATATATATTTATTTGTGAGAAAGAAAATTGAGCACAAGCAATTGACAAGTGTAAGGATGCTGAAACTCATATAAAAAATCTAAACATTGATTAAGTTAAACAAAACTTTAGGTAAAAAAAAAATAAGAAATATATTTGTATAGGACTGATTTCCCCAGGGAAGATAATCCTGACATTGGTATCGATGGACAAGGGAGATAATAGTAAACATTTTTTTTTCTAACTAAACTGAGACAAGTTTAGGTACCACCACTGACGCCTATCATTTGTCACCGCAATATTGGTCTTACCCGGAGATAGGCAAACCTTTAGTGTCATGGATCGATTTGACCAGTGTTTATGTGCGATGCGCCACGGTCTTCTATAAGTTCAAACTACAGCTTTACAAAACATGTGGGTTGTTTAGATGTGCTGGCAGGAAGTCCCGTCATTGAACCATTTTTCACTAGCATATCTGGAAAATACATAAGCCTCGTGTATACCCACAGTCGTCTCGATAGCAGGTTGCGAACCAAAACAAAAATTGTACGCATCAGGTGATAGTGGAGTCGGTCATTTACCAGTATGTTGTCAGTGTATCCAAGCATATGTCTGACATTGCGCGTTGTTTTAATGTGTTTTAACTTCATTAGATTTTTGCTAACTTGACGAAGTTTTTTTTTTACAAACGTTATTTGTAATTTATATCATACATGTGCATTTGTAGATACAAATATCAGTTCTTAATTCAGATCTATATTAGTAATTATGTGTTTCACATGACTTGTGCCATATTCTTAACTGCAAGTTATGGTTCTGTTTCTGTCTGTCCTACAAGCCCATGACAGCGATAAACTCTCAGACCTAAACGAAGTCATGCGAGAAGTGAGCATCCAAAGAAGAATAGTAATATAGTGAATACAACCTCGCTGTGACATAAGAGGAAATAACAAGACAGATATGCCGGTCATAGATAGAGCAACACAGGAATGAAAAGGCCGAGAAATAAGCTACCAGGAAAAGAGGTCCTTAATCACAGCTGGAACTCGACTACCCAAAAACAACTATCACCATCTTGACAAAGCAGGTTATCATCTTTAGCATCAGGACAGGACAGAACAGACTAAACAGCAATGTATATAGATCAAGACTGGTTTCATAAGTATCTATGTGGGCTGTCATCACAGACCGCTGAACATATCCTGCAAAACTGCATTACACTAAACCAGTTAATGGAAGAACACTAGCCCACAGAGATGGATATCCACAGAGATGGATATCCACAGAACGATGTATGTGATCAATAGTGACCTTTCAACTATAGCAGCATTCATTACGAAAATCGGACTTTCTGTGTAGCCATGTTAAACCTAGAACAAGAAGAAAGAGAAGAAGAACAAGAAGAAGAAGAAGAAGAAGAAAGAGAAGGAGAAGGAGAAAAAGACTGCAAAATATACAGAAAATTATGTAACTTCAGTGGAGTTTCCAGAGGTATGTAACTTCAGTGTTTGTTTTTTCTAACGTTATGTAACTTCAGTGTTTGTTTTTTCTAACGTTATGTAACTTCAGTGTTTTTTCCAAAGTTATGTAACTTCAGTGTTTTTTCCAAAGTTACGTAACTTCAGTGTTTTTTTCCAAAGTTATGTAACTTCAGTGTTTTTTCCAAAGTTATGTAACTTCAGTGTTTTTGCCAAAGTTATGTAACTTCAGTGTTTTTTTCCAAAGTTATGTAACTTCAGTAGTGTTTCGAAAACGAACACCAAATAACATTATCTGAAGCTGCCAGAAAAGCGAGAACAACAACATTGTATTTCCCTCGACACCAGTAAAGGGTAAAAGAGGAAGGAAAGAAGAAGAAGTGTTTCGAATGTTAAGTAACTTCAGTGGTGTTTCCAAAGATGCCACATCGAGAAGCAAAAATTTCTAAAACGGATTGTTCATGACAATTTAGAGATTACAGATACGATATAACAATTTATTAAGCATCATTCCGTCTCTTCAAGTTATAGCCATATGTTGTCCTTTAAGAATAGTATACACTATACCGTTTCTGGCCCAAACCCGAGATGTTAGACAGTTGGCCTCACATGCGCGAGGTCCAGGGTTCAACTCTTGGTGAGGAATGGTTTTTTTTTCTGTCGCAAGATAAATTTTAAAAACCTTACCCTCTGCATGACATGACGACAGCAATAGCACGTTACCTTTATTACGCAGCCACAAATACCACCTGCTTGCAACTCTCTAACAGGAAACATGCAGTACATGCAAAACAAACAATTTTTTATACACCAATCTACAACATGTAAACCTGGCGACTTGGTCAATTTCAATTGTAATAGTCTTCGTTAGCAAATGAAGTGTAGCTATTTCAATTGTAATAGTCTTCGTTAGCAAATGTAGTGTAGCTATTTCAATTGTAATAGTCTTCGTTAGCAAATGTAGTGTAGCTATTTCAATTGTAATAGTCTTCGTTAGCAAATGTAGTGTAGCTATTTCAATTGTAATAGTCTTCGTTAGCAAATGTAGTGTAGCTATTTCAATTGTAATAGTCTTCGTTAGCAAATGTAGTGTAGCTATTTCAATTGTAATAGTCTTCGTTAGCAAATGTAGTGTAGCTATTTCAATTGTAATAGTCTTCGTTAGCAAATGTAGTGTAGCTATTTCAATTGTAATAGTCTTCGTTAGCAAATGTAGTGTAGCTATTTCAATTGTAATAGTCTTCGTTAGCAAATGTAGTGTAGCTATTTCAATTGTAATAGTCTTCGTTAGCAAATGTAGTGTAGCTATTTCAATTGTAATAGTCTTCGTTAGCAAATGTAGTGTAGCTATTTCAATTGTAATAGTCTTCGTTAGCAAATGTAGTGTAGCTATTTCAATTGTAACAGTTTTCTTTAGCAAATGTAGTGTAGCTATTTCAATTGTAATAGTCTTCGTTATCAAATGTAGTGTAGCTATTTCAATTGTAATAGTCTTCGTTAGCAAATGTAGTGTAGCTATTTCAATTGTAATAGTCTTCGTTAGCAAATGTAGTGTAGCTATTTCAATTGTAATAGTCTTCGTTAGCAAATGTAGTGTAGCTATTTCAATTGTAATAGTCTTCGTTAGCAAATGTAGTGTAGCTATATCATTATTTTCTTCTTCTTCAGCGTTCATTCTCAAACTCCCGCAGGATCCCCCTTGTAGCAGGACCAATGTCCTACTAGAATTCCAGCAGGATGTAGTCCAGAGAATGGAAATGCGTTATGTTGCCGTTCTATTTGTGCCAATGGCCAGACACATCCATCTTCGGTGATATATCATCATTTAATATAGGGTATAAAATAAAATACATAATGCAATCACGTTGTTATAATAATGGAGGAGGAGATGGACACCCAATTAAATACTTCAATAGAGAAAAAAAAACCACAGAAAAGAAACTAGTGTTCTAAAACAAATTTATAGTTGTGACGATATAGACAGACCTTGGAATAAAAAATATGTAGACTTAATAAGTAGTACTACTAACAAAAAGATGACAAAAGCAAATATAATAAAATAAATAAGGACAAAAACGTTATGTTTGTATGTATAGTCCGCGTCAGAACGAACACATAATAACAACTCTACGAAAAATACAGCAAAAATATTAAATTAAAATCATCCTTTAAAAAGAAATAATGTAGAACAGGGGTCGGGAACCCATACTCGCGAGCCAGATGTGGCTCTTTTGATGGGTGCAATTGGCTCGCAGACAAATGTTCCATTATTAAAAAAATGTTTCTTTAGACTCCTTTGATCTACAAATTAATTGCATATCAATATTTCATTCTACAAATGAGCTAAAGTCTACATCAGCTCAGCATCAGAAGTCGCAATAATTGTGAGAAATACTCATTACTGATTAACAACGGCATAACAATGTTATTTTAAAACATTCAGAGACATAATTATTGTACTTTTAGTGTTGAAATTACACAAAATGCACACATTTACTTGAATTTTTAGTCTTAAACATAATGTATAGCTCTCACAGAATTACTTTTCAAAATATGTGGTGTCCATGGTTCTCTCAGACAAAAAGGTTCCCGACCCCTGATAAAGAACATTAGAAAAAACAACAACATGCAATCACGTGGTAAGGATAATTGGAGAGGAGATGGACGCCAAATTAAATACTATAATGAAAAATAAAACACAGAGTATTAATACATACCGACAGTTGTGACGAGTTACATACCATGTCACAGCGTCGCTATTATTTGAGCAGTTTGTTTTTATTATTATCCTTTCCTTCCGAGCACTGACAGCACTCGTGCGTCTTCAACTGGCAATTCAGTTTGCAGAAATTTTAAATTTACTTCTGTGTGTTTGATATTTAAAAAATTGTTTGTTATGTCTGTAACTATATTTTATATCCCGACTCATAAACTCATAACGCGTCAGGGTCGCAAGGATACCATATAATTGGATGCAACAACATGCAATCTTCCATCGATTTCTAACTTCATCGATGTGGAGGAGTGAGGAAAAATCCAGATCTGTCCAGTCCTTGATGTGTTGTCTGTCGTTGATATTCTTTGACATCCAGTGTTTCTTTCATACGTGTCCACACAATGCCCGTTGTCGTCGTTTATTTTCGTATATCGCTGCATTATTAGCTGCGTCGTTTATTTTTGTATATCGCTGCATTATTAGCTGCGTCGTTTATTTTTGTATATCGCTGCATTATTAGCTGCGTCGTTTATTTTTGTATATCGCTGCATTATTAGCTGCGTCGTTTATTTTCGTATATCGCTGCATTATAAGCTGGGAGATGTTTCGTTTATTTTCGTATATCGCTGCATTATAAGCTGGGAGATGTTTCGTTTATTTTCGTATATCGCTGCATTATAAGCTGGGAGATGTTTCGTTTATTTTCGTATATCGCTGCATTATAAGCTGGGAGATGTTTCGTTTATTTTCGTATATCGCTGCATTATAAGCTGTGAGATGCTTCGTTTATTTTCGTATATCGCTGCATTATTAGCTGGGAGATGCGTCGTTTATTTTCGTATATCGCTGCATTATTAGCTGGGAGATGCGTCGTTTATTTTCGTATATCGCTGCATTATTAGCTGGGAGATGCGTCGTTTATTTTCGTATATCGCTGCATTATTAGCTGGGAGATGCGTCGTTTATTTTCGTATATCGCTGCATTATTAGCTGGGAGATGCGTCGTTTATTTTCGTATATCGCTGCATTATTAGCTGGGAGATGCGTCGTTTATTTTCGTATATCGCTGCATTATTAGCTGGGAGATGCGTCGTTTATTTTCGTATATCGCTGCATTATTAGCTGGGAGATGCGTCGTTTATTTTCGTATATCGCTGCATTATTAGCTGCGTCGTTTATTTTCGTATATCGCAGCATTATTTGTTGCGAGATGTGTCGTTTATTTTCGTATATCGCTGCATTATTTGTTGCGAGATGTGTCTTTTATTTTCGTATGTCGCTGTGTTATAAGCTGTGAGATGTTTCGTTTATTTTCGTATATCGCTGCATTATTAGCTGCGAGATGTGTCACGATGTAATGTTAAGTCATTCACCCACTGACCAAAAGAGACTAGTATTGAATCCATCCGTTATTGTAGTTTGAAATAGAAATTATTCCCATTGTTCACCCAGGTACCAGGAAATATAATACCAGGGTTCATGCTGAGTAAAGTTCGAAGAATGGCGTCATCACTACTGAGGAAGTGCTGTAAACCACACGAGCCGCGCGGTTCAGATTAACTGCTAGACAGACCAGTTGAGCACGTATGGGAAACAGTGTACTATTACGTAGTTTATAACTTATTTGATCATACCTAAAACTACATTAAGTCTGAGTTCTGCTGGTTTTGTTGATCAACGACCCTCTCCTTAATATACACTGCGCGCTGTTACCACACAACACCACGTAACTTTACTATTGTGACTGAAAATTCGTCACTTTGCGTGTAATTTATATCTCCATTAAGGAAAATAACGGAAAAAATTGTACCACTCAAGATAAGTGATACTGTTTGGGATCTTCGCGCAAGACATATGTTGGATAAGGACGTGTGCTTATCACTTGATTAAAGTTTTATAATGGCATATAATTAAATTAACATTATTAACCTTTTCAGTCCCATCATGATATCAGCAAGGTTCATCATCATTTATCGGAAATATTGTAAGGCGACGACATCGGCTACAATATATTGTAGAAGTTAAATATTATATGGAGATCTTCCTGGCCTAGTGGTTAATCCGTTCTTTGAGCTCAAGAGGTCGCAGGTTCGAATGCAGGAATAGGCGTGGATTAACACGGGGAATTTTATGGAGACCCCTTGGATTTATAGCTTGCTGTTATTAAAGTAACGTGCTATTAGTTTTAATTT
Organism: Meghimatium bilineatum; assembly: GCA_034231615.1. Classification (NCBI taxonomy): domain Eukaryota; kingdom Metazoa; phylum Mollusca; class Gastropoda; order Stylommatophora; family Philomycidae; genus Meghimatium; species Meghimatium bilineatum. The sequence goes on from CM067301.1 coordinate 7,751,255, forward strand.
AGACAAAGGTGGCGTGCCACGCCGATGAGATTAGGGAGTTCATGCTAGGGAACCAGAGTACAAAGACGTTAGTCCACTATGCCTCTAGAACTCATTTTTAAGTGTCATTACTAAATAAAATGTCTACTACTGCTACTACTACTGCTACTATTACTGCTACTACTATTTCTACTACTACTACTACTACTACTACTACCACTGCTACTACTACTACTGCTGCTGCCAGTATTACTACTACTATTTTTTGTACTAATACTACTGCTATTACAACAACTACTACTACTACTGCTATTACTATAACTACTACTACTACTACTACTTTTGCTACTACTGATATTCTACTACTACTACCACTGCTACTACTACTACTACTGCTGCTGCCAGTACTACTATTACTATTTCTAGTACTAATACTACTGCTATTACTACTACTACTACTACTACTACAATAAAAAATAAACATTGATTCATACTGAGAATAAAGTAGTAAGGAAATCATTCGCTGAACCGTTATCCCGGCACTCAATCGAAATCATACACACCCTTATGTCCGCGAATTATATTTATGTGAAAGTTATAAAAACATCTACCAAACTGATATTATAAACATAAACATCTACAAACTGATTTTATAAACATTAACTAGTACAGAACTGAAGTTATACGAATGAACATTTACAAAACTGAAATGTATGAACACCGCCAAAGATGGAGTAACAATAACCAACAATATAGAATGTTAACAACTAAAACAAGTACATGATTTGTTAAATATATAGAGATCAGAACATTTTATATTGGAATAATGAAAGCAGACATCGATCAAAACTTTCAATATAATAAATCTAATTATTGGCCAGATGTTACCAGTCTTATAGAACAAACACAAAACCATTGACGCTTAAAATGATCCTGTTCAACATATTTTGTACATCCACGTTACGTTTTCTCTATTGTAATTTTATTCGTGTGTCTTTGAAAGTCGTGGGGGAATTGGTGTTTTCTGTACCTGACCATTTGGGTCGCATTGGACATGGTCAGGCCGTGTCTCTTTAAGTTGTTTTTTTATTGTCTCAACCCATATAGTTCTTGGCCTTCCTTGTGCCTTGCGGCAATATGTTGTGGTGTTGTATTTGCGACCTACTGATATCGTTGTGTCCCTCCTCAAGATGTGGCAGATTTAGACTAGATGTAATCTTAATTTTTCCGTCAGTCTCTTCTGGTGACCATCTTTCCTCACGCATCTCATTTAACACGCATTGATTTTTTCGCTAGTACTTTTCCAATGTCCATGTTTGACATTGCTAACACAAAACTGGTATAAATATACTCTTTAGAAACTAACGTAACTACTGCCAAACTCAGAATAAATGATAAAATACAAATTGATGATAAAGAAATAAAATGTACTCGACACATGTGAAGATAAAAATTGATGATAAGAAAATAAAATGTACCCGACACATGTGAAGATAAAAATTGATGATAAGAAAATAAAATGTACTCGACACGTGTGAAGATACAAATTGATGATAAGAAAATAAAATGTACCCGACAGATATTCTATGGGATAAAACAACGAGACGCAGTAAAAGAGTAGATGGACTCAAATAAGTGATTGACTCAATCGACAGACAGCATATCATAGAGTTACGTCAAATACAAATAATATGACACACCTGATGTAAAACGGTAATGTAACCGGAGAAAATTGAAAGATGGGAGGTAATCAAGTTTTGGTAATCACTAGAGGGAAATATTAACATTTACACAGGGGGTAATCAAGTTTTGGTAATCACTAGAGGGAAATATTAACATTTACACAGGAGGTAATCAAGTTTTGGTAATCACTAGAGGGAAATATTAACATTTAAACAGGGGGTAATCAAGTTTTGGTAATCACTAGAGGGAAATATTAACATTTACACAGGGGGTAATCAAGTTTTGGTAATCACTAGAGGGAAATATTAACATTTACACAGGAGGTAATCAAGTTTTGGTAATCACTAGAGGGAAATATTAACATTTACACAGGAGGTAATCAAGTTTTGGTAATCACTAGAGGGAAATATTAACATTTACACAGGGGGTAATCAAGTTTTGGTAATCACTAGAGGGAAATATTAACATTTACACAGGGGGTAATCAAGTTTTGGTAATCACTAGAGGGAAATATTAACATTTACACAGGGGGTAATCAAGTTTTGGTAATCACTAGAGGGAAATATTAACATTTACACAGGGGGTAATCAAGTTTTGGTAATCACTAGAAGGAAATATTAACATTTACACAGGGGGTAATCAAGTTTTGGTAATCACTAGAGGGAAATATTAACATTTACACAGGGGGTAATCAAGTTTTGGTAATCACTAGAGGGAAATATTAACATTTACACAGGGGGTAATCAAGTTTTGGTAATCACTAGAGGGAAATATTACCATTTACACAGGGGGTAATCAAGTTTTGGTAATCACTAGAGGGAAATATTAACATTTACACAGGGGGTAATCAAGTTTTGGTAATCACTAGAGGGTAATATTAACATTTACACAGGGGGTAATCAAGTTTTGGTAATCACTAGAGGGAAATATTAACATTTACACAGGGGGTAATCAAGTTTTGGTAATCACTCATCATCATCAGGTGCCATGCCGGGTGGCGTAGGCGGTCATGGCTCTCCACAGCTCTCTGTCCACATTATTATGTATCAAAGTCGTTGTTGTTTCTTTGCCGTGTCAGGTTGTCAAACTGTCTAATATTTTCTCACGTTGTCACCCTCTGTCTCTGGTGCCTTCAATCTTGCCTGTTGTGATTATGTTCTCTAAACCTGCCTGTCTCATGAAGTGGCCAAAAAAAGAAGATTGCCTTTTTCTTATATTGTTGATTAAGGTCCGTTTCGCATTTAACTTTTTTAACACCTCTACATTAGTTTTTCTGGCAGTCCATGGTATTCTCAGCATTCTTCTGTAGAACCACATCTCCGTTGCACTAGAGGGAAATTACTAATTGGTAATCACTAGATGGAAATATTAACATTTAAACAGGAGGTAATCAATTTATGTTTATCAATAGAGGAAAATATTAGCATATAAACATTCGGTAATAAACTTTTGGTAATCAGTGTAATCAAATATAAACATATAAATATGCAATATGCAATGCCACATCTACACTACATTTATATATGGCTCAGAAACATGGATAGTGAACAAATAACTAGAAGACAGAATTGATACCTTTGAGATATGGATATACAGAAGAACAGGTAGAACTTCATGACAAGTGAAGAAAATAAACAAAGTGGTTGCTACAACACTGCGTATGTAAAGATAATTATTGAAAGAAATAAAAATGAAACAAGTAAAGTATTTTTAACATAAGACGAGACATGACACCTCGTTGATGTCCTTGCTTGAATGTAGAATTAAATTCAAGTAGAAAGCAAGAGGATAAATTAAAAATTCTTGAGACCAACGGGAATTGAACCAATCCGTTCTGACTACACCAAACCGCCTGGCAACCAGAGTAAATGGATTTTTCAGTGCATGACTAACCGCATCTCCAAAAAATAAGATGCAATATGTCCGTTCTAATTGACTTGAGGACACAGTTTGAATGTCTTGCAAGATCGCATCTCTTTTGGAGATGCGGTTGGTCAAGCACGGAAAAACCGTTTACTCTGGTTGCCAGACAATTTGGTGCCGTCAGAACGGATTTGTTCAATTCTCATAAATATAGAATTGAGGGGATGGGAGCAAGAGGTAAGCAGAGATATAAGAGGTAGAGAAATTTCACGAGATGGACGGGTTACGTCTAGCAGAGTGCACCACTAAAGCAAGAGATAGTAGTTTGTTAGATAACCGTTATAGCCAACTTTCCTTGCGGAGACTGTACTTTTGATTCTGACGAACCACTGGAAAAACACACGAAAAAAAAATCAACGTTTCGACCACAGGCCTTCTCAACATCTCGATTTGTGTGCTTTTTCATGTATGTTTCCAGAGATTAGCAACCCTTAATTACCCTGTTTTCAAATGTGGCTGTCAGTTCACACAGTGTATTTTTACAATTGCTATCAGACTCAGCTCACCAAGGGAGATTTAACAATGAAATTCGATAATAACAGATTACAACAAGAGATGGACTGGTGGAATTTTCGTAACAGTTAACTTGTACCTTTTATCATAGAAATGAAAGTGTTCTCTCCAGCTGGCTTTACTAAACATACTGCTTAAAGATCTGACAGGGCAAGAAAAAGATTTATATTGTAACATGAAGTAGTAAAAATAGTAATATATATATATTGTAAAAGCAAAGTAGTAACAATAGTATGAAATACAGATAGTAAAAACAGAGTAGTAACAACGGTAATGAAGCTAGTAAATGTAGTTGAAACATTAAAAAAAATAGTGGTAAATGTAGTAGCAATATTAATAGTAGTAGTAGTAGTAGCAGCAGTAGTAGTAGTTGTAGTAGTAGTAGCAGCAACAGCAGCAATAGCAGTAGTAGGTGTAGTAATAGTAGTAGTAGTAGTAGTAGTAGTAACAGTAGTAATAGTAGTAGTAGCAGTAGTAATAGTAGTAGTAGTAGTAGTAGTAGTCGAATTAGCAGCAGCAGTAGTAGTATTAGTAGCAGTAGTAGTAGTAGTAGCAGCAGCAGTAGTAGTAGTAGTGGTAGTAGTAGTAGTAGTAGTAGCAGCAGTAGTAGTAGTAGTAGTGGTAGTAGTAGTAGTAGTAGTAGTAGTAGTAGCAGTAGTAGTAGTAGTAGCAGTAGTAGCAGTAGTAATAGCAGTAGCAGTAGTAGTAGTAGTAGTAGTAGTAGTAGTAGCAGCAGCAGCAGCAGTAGTAGTAGTAGTGGTAGTAGTAGTAGTAGTAGTAGTAGCAGCAGTAGTAGTAGTAGTAGTAGTAGTAGTAGTAGTAGTAGTAGCAGCAGCAGTAGTAGTATTAGTAGCAGTAGTAGTAGTAGTAGCAGCAGCAGTAGTAGTAGTAGTGGTAGTAGTAGTAGTAGTAGTAGCAGCAGTAGTAGTAGTAGTAGTGGTAGTAGTAGTAGTAGTAGTAGTAGTAGTAGTAGCAGTAGTAGTAGTAGCAGCAGTAGTAGCAGTAGTAATAGCAGTAGCAGTAGTAGTAGTAGTAGTAGTAGTAGCAGCAGCAGCAGCAGCAGTAGTAGTAGTAGTAGTAGTAGTAGTAGTAGTAGCAGCAGCAGTAGTAGTAGTAGTAGTAGTAGTAGTAGTAGAAGTAGTAGTAGTAGCAGTAGTAAGAGTAGTAAAATGTGTGTGTTTATCAACATCAGATCTAATAATATCTTGATTGTTGACTTTTCTATTGCATCTGCCTCGGTCATCAACTACAGAATAATTATTTATATAAGCTCAAGATGCACCAATATCTTTTTAATCAACTTTACAATTATCAATATCCTGTTGAAGAACTTTAGAATAGTCGGTTCTTGTTTGGAACGCGTACCCAAAGATGTAATTATTTCCCTTGGCAATATTTGTCCAGTTCACGTCCATCCTTTATTAATTTTAATATAAATTTATTTAGGATTAGGGTTAGATAAGTAAAACAAACACCTCCCCTAACCCAAATCCTCAACGTAACCCTAAAATTATGAATAGTTAAAGTCCTCATTGGTAAATATCAATTGTCAAACATTACCAAGGGAAAAAATCAAATTAATAATCACAACAAGGGTACTCATTCCAAACAAGAACCGAATCATCATTGCCCTGTTGATAAGCCTTAAAAGCATTAATTCAGTGTTGATAAATTTTAGAACAATAAGTGTCATGTTGAATAGATGTGTTGCAGCCGAAGACGGATGTGTCGGGCCATTGGCGCAAATAAAACGGCTTCACAACGCATTTCCATTATCAGGACTACATCCTGCTGGAAATGTAGTAGGACTATGGTCCTGCTACAAAGGAGATCAAGCAGGAGTTTGAGAATGAACGCTGAAGAAGAAGAATCGATTTGAACCATGAATGTTCTATTGGTTAACTTTAACAATCATGTCCTATTGGCTCAATTTTGAACCGTAAATGCCCTTTCGATATAATTTAGAACCATTAATGCTCTTTCAATCAACTTTAGAACCATCAATGTCCTGTTGATCAATTTTTTTACCAAATCTTGCCCTGCTGTCTCCTCAATAACATCACTGTCTTGAATATCGATTCCATAAAGAACTCTCCAGAAATTACGTTAATACATTTTTTACTAACTCTTGACCCATTCCCCCCCCCCTCCCCTTTGTGAACAGATCAGAGACCTCCGCTTATCTATGTTAAAAGATATTTAACCTCTTTCCCCAAAAGAAAACATTTTAGCACACAAAAAGACGAAGGAAAGAAATAGTTCTTCAGATTATTACAAAGAAAAATCATTACAATTCACACAATGTAATTGCTGTAATAAATACAATGTTGTTAAAATCAACTTTAATCGAACCCCACTCCCTCCCACCACAACTCCTTCCCTCCCCACTCCCTCCCACCCACAATCCCTCTCACTTGATAACAATAATCAATATTTCTCAGATCCTCTCACCTCTACCCAACCGTCGATTTATGTTATGGCTACTAATGATGGCTTTAAGTCTCAAATGCATACGCATAGTGCATTTTTTCTCGACACGAAATACACCACTGTCGTAAGTTTCAACAAATTTAACCATCCATGCATTCAGCTTCAATGACATTAACCATCCTCGACTTCAGATTTCAACAGATTAACCACCCACGCCTTCAGCCTCAAATAGATTAACCACCCACGCATTCAGCCTCAAACAGATGAACCACCAACTCATTCAGCCTCAAATAGATGAATCACCAACTTCTTCAGCCCCAAATAGATGAACCAATCGCTCCTTCAGCCTCAAACAGATGAACCATCCACTCTTTCAGCCTCAAATAGATAAATCACCAACTCTTTCAGCCTCAAATAGATGAACCACCCACGCCTTCAGCTCAAATACATGAGTATTATTTTTCTAGACTAAAACAACATATCAGTTTATTATAGTTACTTACCTTGAGATTAGGACATGAAGACATACACACACTCACACACTTTCCTTGAGATTAGGACATGAAGACATACACACACTCACACACTTTCCTTGAGATTAGGACATGAAGACATACACACACTCACACACTTTCCATGAGATTAGGACATGAAGACATACCCACACTCACACACTTTCCATGAGATTAGGACATGAAGACATACACACACTCACACACTTTCCTTGAGATTAGGACATGAAGACATACACACACTCACACACTTTCCGTGAGATTAGGACATGAAGACATACCCACAATCACACACTTTCCTTGAGATTAGGACATGAAGACATACACACACACTTTCCTTGAGATTAGGACATGAAGACATACACACACTCACACACTTTCCTTGAGATTAGGACATGAAGACACACCCACAATCACACACTTTCCTTGAGATTAGGACATGAAGACATACCCACAATCACACACTTTCCTTGAGATTAGGACATGAGAACACACACACACTCACACACTTTCCTTGAGATTAGGACATGAGAACACACACACATACTCACACACTTTCCTTGAGATTAGGACATGAGAACACACACTCACACACTTTCCTTGAGATTAGGACATGAGAACACACACACTCACACACCACTTTCCTTGAGATTAGGACATGAGAACACACACTCTCACACACTTTCCTTGAGATTAGGACATGAGAACACACACTCACACACTTTCCTTAAGATTAGGACATGAGAACACACACTCACACACTTTCCTTGAGATTAGGACATGAGAACACACACACACACTCTCCTTGAGATTAGCACATGAAGACATACACATACTCACACACTTTCCTTGACATGAGAACACACACACTCACACACTTTCCTTGACATGAGAACACACACACTCACACACTTTCCTTGACATGAGAACACACACACACTCACACACTTTCCTTGAGATCAGCACATGAAGAGACAAACACACACAAACTTATTAGCTTATTTAATTACTGCTTGTGATGTCATGGTTCTGATTCAGTACATCTTTTCATCAGACCCGGTTATACAAATAATGAACCTAAGGCACTGAATATTTTTGTGAGTTTACACGTAATAACAATTACACACATCAAACGTACACCGAGAATTTTTTTTTGGTAAATGGAGTATTAAAGCCTCTTTCCGCGGCGCGACCTTTTCAATCTTAGGCAGGAGTCCATGTTCGTTATATAACAATAATAACTGCATGTTTCAAACATACACCGAGACATTTTTCGTTTTGGTAAATAAGGGTTTAGACCCTCTTTCTGCGGTATGAGGAAGTAATAGAGACTGCGCAGTACTAGCAGATTATCTCCGTGTATATGACAGGACTAGCACATTATCTCCGTGTATATGTCAGTACTAGCAGATTATCTCCGTGTATATGTCAGTACTAGCAGATTATCTCCGTGTATATGACAGGACTAGCACATTATCTCCGTGTATATGTCAGTACTAGCATATTATCTCCGTGTATATGTCAGTACTAGCACATTATCTCCGTGTATATGTCAGTACTAGCAGATTATCTCCGTGTATATCTCAGTACTAGTAGATTATCTCCGTATATTAACGTATATACGTCGAGATTTTTTGTTTAAAGAGTAGTGGTACTTCCAAAGGTACTTTGTTAGGCGCTGGTGAAAGATGGATTGTATATAGATGCCATGTGAAGAAACTCAATCACTACCACACAACCTTTCTCAGAAAATGTATGGACATCAGTTGGCTAGACAAGATTCCGTATATCACTGTCCTTTACATATATGGTATCGCTAGCATTGCCACTATTTTCATGAAGACATATTCGTTAGACAGGTCCTGTGGTACATAGGCCAGATCATCACTTGCCAAAGATGTTTCTCGACGGTGAGCTACAGAAGGTCATACTTTCTCAAGGTTGCCAAAAGAAATTCTTTAAGGACACGTTAAAGACCTCACTGAAAGCTTTGAAATAGACAAAGATACATGGAAAGAACTTGCACAAAATAGAGCTACATGGCGCTCTAAAGTAAAAAATACGCAGCATCTTTTGAAAATAGGAGAAATGCAACAGTTCAACAGCGGAGAGTAATTAGAAAGTCAAGGGTAGACAAACAGCATGGGCTCTACCGTGGACATTCCTTGAAGGGAGTATACAAGAACATTAGCGGCCAAAGTTTGTTTTACAAGCCCGACAAGATCATAGTTATGGACATAATTCTTAATTGAATTTCAAAAGTGGATGTACCAAATTGTCATCAGCAAATGTGATGGACAAACAATGTCATTCTCCATGTCTTCGATAAAATCATATTTGAGACGTTCAACAAAAATTACACCGTCTTCAATTGTGTCCAAAGCATTAATGATCGCACTCTTTTGAAAGATAGGACAATCATTTCTAATGGATTTTCAAGCCACGTTTCTTTCCTACTCATTTCCATGATCGTGACTATGTCAACCCTTTTCAAATGGAGACACAATTCAACTTCCTCTCACGGCATTTGTTTACTTCTTTTGTGCACTACATTTTTGATAGCAAATGGTCGCATAAATACATAAAAACATAAATATTTAAAGAATAGCAAATTTTCATTAAACTGTGATTGTTGATATTTGTTTACATAATTTAATTCGGCTTATATGTGATTCTAAACTTCGGACAAAAATTTTTATAGAAAATTTCACTCAGGGCCGTTGACATTTTTTCAGTAAAGGAAGAAGCGTTACCTAAGAAAATGTCATTCACCTATTGTCGTATTTAATTACCTCTTCTTCGTTGGTTTCTCGATAACCATTTTTGTGTGCTGAGAATCGTAAAAGGATGAAGAAGTGTACCTTCTTTTTGAGTAAATTCATAACATATTTTCTAATTTCCTAATTGGGGAATGGGGGTTAAAACCAAAATCCACCCTTATCTACGGGTTTACATACAAGTTTATACACAAATCGGCCTATATAGGAAAACAAAATAATTTGCTTGCACACATAGTGTCTATATAGGCACTGATATCATAAAGATTTGCACTAAATACCAACAATTCATGTGAGGTATTGTCACCACAAATATAAGTCAGTACATATTGACTTTGTAAACGCCTAGTATTATCCCACATAGAAGAATAAATTGGTAGTATATCCCATTCAGGATCAACCTATTCAGCATATCCTATTCAGGATATCATATAAAGATCACCATATAATTTTGTTTTTTGTGGTGATTTCCTAGGCAATATAGATATGTTAAGTAGTTTTGCATTGCTTTCTGACAGGCCTCGATGCACAAATTCTTTAGGCGGGACTTCAACCAAATTCCTTCGCAGTCACATTTGGGTTCTGGACCACACCGCCACAGAATCGGCCACCCTATGGTTATGGTTCCGTAAAAAGACAAGATGCAATTTCAATACCGTACCATAATAAGAGAAATACACGAAGACTACTGAAACAAAGTGAACAACGCGGTACAGACGGAAAGATAATGTAATAAAATGACCAAACAAAATGTTTATCAAAGTGCGTGAATAGGGACCGACGATAGACTATATTATAAATCTATTCCAGCCACGTTTACTTACATACATCATGCATAATCTGATCCACTTGGGAAAAGAACAACATATTTTTTTATAGAAAGATATATCCTTACATTCTCCGAGTATTTTTTTTTAGATTCCCTGATGTTCAACCACATATTTATTTATTTGCTCTGTGTCCCATCGCTTGTTCAATTATACTGTTTATTTTCTTAATTAACTTTAGTCAAGTACAAGGCTGTACATTCGTCAATAGAAGTATAAATATGTCAATAAAAGTATAAATATGTCAATAGATGTATAAATATGTCAATAAAAGTATAAATATTTCAATAAAAGTATAAATATTTCAATAAAAGTATAAATATGTCAATAAAAGTATAAATATGTCAATAGAAGTATAAATATGTCAATAAAAGTATAAATATTTCAATAAAAGTATAAATATGTCAATAAAAGTATAAATATTTCAATAAAAGTATAAATATGTCAATAAAAGTATAAATATTTCAATAAAAGTATAAATATGTCAATAAAAGTATAAATATGTCAATAGAAGTATAAATATGTCAATAAAAGTATAAATATGTCAATAAACGTATAAACATGTCAATAAAAGTATAAATATGTCAATAAACGTATAAACATGTCAATAAAAGTATAAATATGTCAATAAACGTATAAACATGTCAATAAAAGTATAAATATTTCAATAAAAGTATAAATATGTCAATAGAAGTATAAACCCTCACTGACAATCAATTCCTAACTGCTAATCAAACCGTCAGCAACAATCAAATCCTCACTGACAATCACACCATAACTGCCAGCGAAATCTTAGCAGCCAATCAAACCCTACCTGTCAATCACAGGCCCCCACTGTCAATCACACTCTTACTGCCAATCAAATCATCACTGCCACTTAAACCTTCACTTCCAATCAAACGCTCTCTGCGAATCGAGTCTTCACTGCTAATCAACTCACTGAGAATCGAATCCTCACTGCTAATCAAACGCTCTATGAGAATCGAATCCTCACTGCTGATCAAACGTTTAATGAGAATCGAATCCTCACTGCTAATAAAATCACTGAGAATCGAATTCTTACGGCTAATCAAACGCATACTGCCATTGTCTAAGCACTTCGTTCTGCGCAAGATGCCCAGCCCCTTCCAGTATCATTGCCCTAAAGGGTTTTGACTCTCTGTGTTCATCAGCGCGCGTGTTGAAACCACGGCGTGAACGTATAGTTCAGAATACAAAATATAGGACCATTGTCTTCTTTCCAGGCATGTCATCAGAAGCGACTACAGAAAATTGGAGTTGGGGAAAACGTTTGGAAAAAACTTATCCTTGTCACATCTTGTTTATTTGAAATGAAGTGAAATGACAGAAGTGTATACTGTGTTACTGGCAGGAGCGTGTGCTGTGTTCGTGGCAGGAGTATGTGCTGTATTCGAGGCAGGAGTGTGTTCTGTGTTTCTAGCAGGACGTGGTAATTCTGGGATGATGATGTTTGTCCGTCGTGATCGACGATGACCAAAAACTCAACCATAATAATAATAACAATAAATAATAAAATAATAAAGTTAATAGTGCGTTTTTAAATGACTAGCAAGTCCAATGCGCGCATAAAATGTTCTTTCACATAACTGACAACAATAGAAGGTATCTGTGTGAGGTTGAGATGTTTTTTCTTTTCTACGTGTCCGCTTCAGTCTTGCAGTTTCTTGTCTGAATTCTTCCGCCGCTAGTGCTCCCGTTCTAATGCTGTAACGCCATGCTGTTCTATCCTGAGCGAGGCTCTCCCAAGCGCCTACGTCAATGTTAAGATGTTTCAAGGATGACTTGAGCGTGTCTTAGTAAAGATAAGTAAATAAATGGGTTGAGAAATGACTAGCGCTGAAGTTGGTTTATAGTGTGGAAGAGTTGTGCTAATCGTCAACCACACTCTCTCTCCTGAGTTTTATCAACACTATCTGGTGCTTTACTCCAGGCAGGACGTTATAATCGTGGGATAACTGACCCAGAAGTGTGTGCTGTACTCCAGGCAGGACGTTGTAATCCTGGGATAGCTGACCAAGAAGTGTGTGCTGTACTCCAGGCAGGACGTTATAATCCTGGGATAGCTGACCCAGAAGTGTGTGTTATAATCCTCGCAGGACGTTATAATCCTGGGATAACAAACGTGTGTGCTGTACTCCAGGCAGGACGTTATAATCCTGGGATAGCTGACCCAGAAGTGTGTGATGTACTCCAGGCAGGACGTTATAATCCTGGAATAACTAACCCAGAAGTGTGTGCTGTAATCCAGGCAGGACGTTGTAATCCTGGGATACTGTCAAATTAAATTACCTCCGTTTGGGAATTAAATATTCAGCCATTAATCTCCCTTACACAACCTTGAGACGAAACGGGAATTGAACAGCCGTAAACAACCATGCTTATGAGACAACCCTATACGACCCGTCTTCTCAGTTAAAGAATTGGAAAAAAAACCTGTGATTTTGTCGTTACAGCCACTATCGGCTGTCAACAGCTACCTGATCGCAGGGAAAGAAATTATTTCCTCATCATCATCATGTGTTCACCGTATACTTCATTGATTTGCCTCTTTTCTTAAATTCCCCCTCACCACCACGCTCCTCTCCACCATGATTAATCATTACATCTTATCCATTAGTACGCTTTTATTTTCACATTATGTTAGCTTACACTATCTTAGTTGTGGCAAGCCATTCTTCTTCTATGTTCAGGTCTTAACTTCCATATGTGTTGTCTTTCAACACGATTTAAAAGTGTTTTTTTCTATACATGATATTAAGTGGCTATATGTTACAATACGTTTAAAAGCTTTTCCCGTACTGTACGCTGGCCACCAATATCCTGCATGGTATTATTCGAATCATTCTATAGAATTTCACTTTAAATTTTGATATTTTATTTTGCATTACAGATGTCATTGTTGATCTCACAAAAAGATATTTCCAACTAGAAAAATGCAGATCATTAATAGTTTAAACTTTGTTTATCTTTTTTCCTTTTGTCATATATTTTTCATGTGTGAAACATCGTGTACGACCACTGCCAATCTCTTTCTGAAATCTGCAAAAAAGCATACAATTATACAGTTCACTACAATCTTTCAAATACTGGTTTACTTTAGTACAATCATTGAATCACTTTACAAGCGACACAGATTATGATGTATGTGCATATTTAAGAACAACAACCATCGACTGCGTCTTTGAAGTAAAAATATTTGCATCCCTGCGCGCCTTCTTAAGGATAGATGCCACCAGGTACATTAATTCAAGAAACGTTTTACCCATAATCATTTCTCACTTTGTTTTCAAAGACGATACTCAAATAGAAAATAGAAGCATCCAGAACAATGTGGGAAAACACGGCAATAAAACGAAACGCACAGTAAAATATAATAAAGAAATAACGATTCTAGCAGACTACGTGGAACGCATATTATCCGCAAGGTGCACTGTAAGACTGACAACATGCAACGTTTTGAAGTGAACTTTCTCATCCATTTAACATCTCATACAATATTTTAACAAAAAACATTCCTTACAGGTGTACACAGTGGTAGGATTTACCTGCGCTACTGTCTCTTTATGTTTGCAGATTCTCTTAAATTGTTTCATAAGTTTCAACACATCACAACTAATGTCTCAAGATATCCCTAAATCACCATATCTCAAGATATCCCTAAATCACCATATCTCAAGATATCCTAAATCACCATATCTCAAGATATCCCTAAATTACCATGTATTAAGATACCCCTAATCGATCATGTCTTACGATATCCCTACATTGTCATGTTTTAAGATATCCCAAAATTACCATATCTCAAGATGTCCTAAATCACCATATCCCAAAATATTCCTAAATCACCATGTATTAAGATATCCAAAAATCATCATGTTTCAAGATATCCCTAAATCACCATGTTTCAATATATCCTTGAACGATCATGTCTTTAGATATCCCTACATTACCATGTTTTAAGATATCCCTTAATCACTATATCTCAAGATATCCTTAAATCATCATTATTTAACATATGCCTAAGTCATTATGTTTTAAGATATCAATAAATAGCCATATCTCAAGATATCCCAAAATTACCGCTTCTTAAGATATCCATGAATCATTATTAATTAAGATATCCCTAATCATCATGAATTATCACATCCCTAAATCATAATGTATTATCACATCCTTAAATCATCATATCCTTTCAATCCCTAAAACATCATGACACATTTCCAAGGACTAGAAGAAACTGTGTTCCAACCAACTAATATTTTTCTTTTTGCACCGTTCGTTCACAAACGCCCACTGGCATTGTACTAGATTTCCAGCAGGATGTAGTCCAGAGAATGGAGATGCTCTGTATCGTCACTGTATCTGCTCCACTTGACCGACATACTTTGTAGGGAAACTGATATTTCCGTGTGTACCACTACTACTCAACGGGTGAATCCCGCTGCCATTTCGCAAGTAAGTGACTTTACATTACAATCTGTTTATAAGCTTTTCCCGTACTGTACGCTGGTCACCAATATCAATGTTGAGCAACATAGAACATACTTGATTTTATTCTGATTTATGTGTCATTATAGATTCTGTCACAGACGCCCACAAATACAGTTTAAATCTGATTTGTCCTGCTATAAAACTCGAACGTGAATCGAAACGTATGTGCAAATTGTAAAACAAATCATGACAGCAGTCAGTTATCTTTGTGATCAGAATCAATCATTTACAATATATTGCCTCTTGCTTCACACAATAACTAATTTTAATCTATTGCCCATGAATTCATACGTCAATTATTTACTATTAATTGTTCCAGGGCTCGAGCATCAACTATTTACTACCCAATGTCCCTTTGTTCGTACTTCAATTATTTACTTTCAATTGTCCCTCTTTTTGTGTATCAAGTATTTATTAATATTTATTTCTTTGTTGATACATTCATTATTAAATATAATTTCTCCCTGGGTGTAAATAGGTGAACAATGCACTTACATTGAAAGCATCACATCATCAAATGCGGAAAAACACAACAGAAATCCAACACACATGCAATATAGCATACAAGATCTTAGGGAATATGTTTCCTATTTTCAATAACAAGTATGTGAACATAAACACTAAAACTGCACTATATAAAACGAGCATCATACCATCACTGTGCTACCAATGACAAACGTGGACATTAACAAGACAAAAGAGAACTTGTTACAACAGAAATGACATGTCTACGTATAATTCTTTGAGTAACAATAAGAGACAGAATGGAAAAATAAAAACATCAGGCGACTAGCAAACACAATGCCAATCCTGGATTACACGAGAAGACAGCAGATTAAGTGGTTTTCACATGCTTCCAGACTACCATCAGATAGTGCCCTTCAAAAAGCAATACAATACAGATACGATGAATATACAGCCAGGGGAGGACCATGCAAAATATGGATTACAAAGATAAAAGAATTACCGAAAACAAATATATATGAGGCACACAAAAAGACCATCTCCAGAGAACTCGTCTACCCCTGACTCTACAAGACATAAATGGGTATAAAGCGAAAAGAAAGAAAGAAAGAAAGTTGACGCATAATTATTTATTATAGATTGTCCCTGGTTTGACGCATCAATTAATTAATGTTGTTTGTCCCTGGTTTGACGCATCAATTATTTAATATTGTTTGTCCCTGGTTTGACGCATCAATTATTTACTATTGTTTGTTCCTAGTTTGACGCATGAATTATTTAATATTGTTTGTCCCTGGTTTGACGCATCAATTAATTAATATTGTTTGTCCCTGGTTTGACGCATCACTTATTTACTATTGTTTGTTCCTAGTTTGACACATCAATTATTTAATATTGTTTGTCTCTGGTTTGACACATCAATTAATTACTATCGTTTGTCCCTGGTTGACACATCAATTATTTAATATTATTTGTCTCTGGTTTGACACATCAATTAATTACTATCGTTTGTCCCTGGTTGACACATCAATTATTTAATATTATTTGTCTCTGGTTTGACACATCAATTAATTACTATCGTTTGTCCCTGGTTGACACATCAATTAATTACTATCGTTTGTCCCTGGTTGACACATCAATTACTTCATGTTTTATTATAGGGTACCACAAGACAACGTTGATTAATCATATTTGCGCTTTATGTGATATATGGCACCGATGTCCACCTTTAACCAAATTAAATTATTTTTAGTTGTAGCGCCCCTGGAGATTGTTTTTGGCACTTTCAACCAGTGAAGTGTGCCGGTCTCCCTACGTAGTACCGACGCTATTTTTGCGTGCCATCTTCAAGTCAATCTATCTATATTCATTCAGCGCCGAATACTATTCGTATTGCAGAAACCAGTGTTATCCATTTTGAGCGATTTGATGCTGCTGCATTCACGCTTTTTTTTTTGGAGACCAATAAAAAACTTTCTCTTTATTACCCTTTCTTTTGTCATGTGCAACCAATTTTTTTTTCATGTAATAAAAAACAGTAATGTTGTTTTTTCTTTCATTCTAAGTACTTATAAGTTGACAATTTTAATCTTTTTATTGTAGAAACATATTGCTGGTTGGTGCCATCTCTTATTTGCTAAGTTTGAGTTGAATTCTTACAGGCCGGGTACTGTGCTTGTAACAGTTTTAGAACCTCAGAATTGGGCTTACATATTCCTGCTACAGATCGGTAATGAGACTCATAGGAGAATGCGAGCAGCTTGTCTAGGATTAACAGAATGGAGTGTTGTTCGCACCTGCTAAACAAAAATACAGGCTATCTTGATATTATTCGCATTTTTGGCTTTTGGAAAGATACATTGCAGTCGTTAATTTTCCGGTTTTTTTTTAAACACAAGCCCTGACGGGGGAGGGGGGAGTGGTGTAGATGGATTGATGCATGGATGCGGATGGTGGATAGACAGCAGGATACATTGTTTCACGAATGGATAGATGTATGTATGGTTCGATATAAGGACAGATATATGGAATAATAGATGGACAGAATTATGGAACAATAAATGGACAGAAATATGGAACAATAGATGGACAGAAATATGGAACAATAGTTTGATAGTTATATGGAACAATAGTTGGACAGAATTATGGAACAATAAATGGACAGAAATATGGAACAATAGATGGACAGAAATATGGAACAATAGTTGGATAGTTATATGGAACAATAGATGGACAGATATATGAAACAATATTTGGATAATTATATAGAACATTAGTTGGACAGAAATCTGGAACAATAGATGGATAGTTATATGGAACAATAGATGGGTAGAAATATGAAACAATAGATGGATAGTTTTATGGAACAATAGATGGACAGAAATATGGAACAATAGATGTATAGAAATATAGAACAATAAACAGATGAATGGATAGAAATATGAAAGAATAGATGGACAGAAATATGGAACAATAGATGGGTAGAAATATTGAACAATAGATGGACAGAAATATTGAACAATAAATGGATAGAAATATGGAACAATAGATGGATATTTGGATAGAAATATGGAACAATAGACAGATGAATGGATATATGTATGTAATATCTACACAAGGAACATTTTTTTTAAATATAGAAGAAATGTCCTGACTCAAGATCAATGGGAAAATAATAAACAACCTGAGATATGCAGATGACACTGTTCTTTTAGAAGAAAGTGAACATGAACTACAAAGACTAATATATCAAGTAGATAAATAATAAGTAAAGAATATGGGTTGGATATATAAGCATCCAAAAAAATAAAAACCATGATAATCAGCAACCTCACAGAAGAACGGGTGCTAAACATAAAAATATAGAGAAACTACAAGTAGAACACTATCAATATTTTGGACACATAATCATAAATTATGATAGATGTGAAACAATACTTAAAAGGAGAATAGGAATGGCAAAAAGTACTTTCATTGACATGAGGAAACTATTAACATCTAAACAAAATACTAAATAAATTATATAATAAAAACAAACTAAACATGAGAATTATAAAATGTTACATCTAATCTATATTAATGTATGGCTTAGAAACATGAACAAGAAACGAATAATTTGAAGACAGAATTGATGCCTTTGAGATGTGGGTATATAGAAGAATAGAGAGAACATCATGGAAAGATAAAAAAACAAATAAAGAGTCTCTAATACCACTTAATATGAAGAAAGAATTATTAAAGGAAATAAAAATCAAGCAAATAAAATATTATGGACACATTAAAACACATGACACCTTGTTGAAGATCTTACTTGAGGATAAAGTCGAAGAGAAGAGAGCATGAGATAGGCAGAGATACAACTGGGAGAGCAACATCACAAGATGGATTGGTTACAATGTAGCAGGGTGCACCACCAAAACAAGAGACAGGGGATGTTGGAGGTCGGTTGCAGTCAACATTCGTTGCTGATACTGCACTTGATGATGATGAATATGATCTTAATTGTCAATGAGTGAACGCAATGATGAAAAGAACGCCTGGTTCCACAAAGGCTGTGTGTATAGTTTTGTTTGCCAAATTTGTGATTATAATATGCGAGGGAAACCCTTGTTGCGTATTAATGCATCTTAAGATCGTGCACCGACTGCCAGTATATATGATATCGAGACCAGGTCGAAAAGAGAGACAGTCACAAAATATAATCTATCATTTTGGCGCTTGTAGAAGCAATATCCTATGGATATTAAGTTCTATGTCTAGAATAAATATCTGGTAGATATGAGGATCTGACGCAGGGAACAACAAAAAACATTAAGCTCAGATCGCAGTATGACTCTGTGTTTTGACTACTGCTAACTCTGGGGAAATTCCTACAAAAACAGTTCCATGTATGTTGTTATTTTGAAAGATGTTCATTTTCTTAGTTATTTGATGTGTCTTTCTAAAACATTGTTTCTGTTTGTGTACCAAAAATGTTACTTAGTGTTTGCAGTTTTTAGGCGTTAAGGTTGGGATTAGGGTTAGGGTTAGGCGTTAAGTTATCCTCTGTATTCAGGTCTGTATTAACATAATAAAATGGCGTATCACAAATTAAATCTTCACACAAATATTGAATTATTAATTTCAGAAATGGAAACACTAAACAAATAACAGAAGAGCAGCGCATGTGGTTGCGTCTGTGGGTCTCACCAATGGCTCACTAGACAAACCGACATGCAACATAAAACCTTAGTTGATGACATGCCATTATATTGAGGTTATCTTCTTAGAGAAGCTTCATGGCACGTCATCTATACAGTTATGTTTGTATTTTGTTGTTGAAATGTGTTTCTTGTTTACCTGAATATATATGTATGTACCCTCTGTGGTTGGGAGGGAGCCAGAGGATGTACTGTGCAGCACTGGGGAGGAGGAAACTGACAGCACTGTTTTTCCCTATGGCTTAGACCCATCATAGAGGCACAGTGACTCAGGACGTGACAATTTTTTTGACTTGAACATTTCGTTTCATGCCTAGTGCAATAGAGAAGCTCGTCATAACCAGTTGTCAATTGGCGGCGGGGAATGAGCACAGTGAACCCTATCTTGGCTACAGTGGCTAGGAGCAGTACATAGGTTGAAACCTACCTTCCTGGAGGAGTGATAGTTATTCTCTGGCTTTGTCCCGGGGTGGGCCGAAAATCCACAGACTTCCCAGCAATATAATGCCATTTAATGGAATTAGGTCAAAGGGCTTGAGTCCATGGACAGCTGGATCAGCATTCAACCAACCAACCCAACAGAAGAGCAAGCTGTGTGAAATTGTATGTTTAATGAAATCAGCGAACAAATTCGGTCACCTTAAGAGAATAAACACAAACCAAATACCAATAAAAGCATATAAGTACATAATATCCGGATGTAAAGCCAAAGGTAGATCAAGAAAACGGTGGATGGAAAACATACAGATAGCCTTGAACAAACATGGACTAAATGCAACTACGGCGAAACATCTGGCCTTGGAACGACAGCTTAAGCTCCCACCCCTATGCTTAACATCAAGTGTAAATACGATCAACCATCATTCACCTGGGGAGATACAATAGACAATAGTGAACACAACAGAATAAGGAGATGTGAGAAATGAAGAGATTACAAGAACTGTTGGAACAACTTCTGTGGTCAAATATGTTGATCAAAAAAACTGAAATAGTTCATTAATGAGAATGACCTCATATTTGTAAACAGCAAGAGCATACAACATGAGAATGGAAATTACAGGCAGAGGAAGACAGAGAAGAAGATGGATTGAAGTGGTTACCAAATTTCTTAATGTAAAAAATCAATTAAGCGCCATGTCAAATAGCGTAGGTGATCATGTTTCTCTACGACTCTCTGTCTCTTGTGTTGTCAATAAGCTTGTTTGGTGAACTTCTACCGTGCAGCAACACTAACCCATCTAGTAACTTTTCTTTTTGTCGCGTACACCGTACAACTAAAAGCGTCTGGCAGTTTTCTGATGGAATCAATGTTTTAAAATAAGAAGATGAATATTCAAAAGATGATGGCTTGTCGTTTACTCAACCACAACAAATAATAGTAGATATTTCACAGTCCTGAGAGTCTGAAAGTGAATTTGACATTACTTGATGTATCAAACCTATCTCCATTTCTATGTATAAGAGGCTATGTTTAACTTCTGAATGCATCTTGATTCTTGATTCTTGATTAGAAACTGGCCTCACAGCACGTGGGGCATTCCCATAAGTGCTCCGCCCTCTGTTCCAGCAGCCATCCAACTCGATGGTGTTTCGAGTCTAATGCCACTGAAACAGACGTCGACATCAGGGCACAACTCTCGCACTTGCGACAGATTTCTTTGTTGTTCACCCATGCTCCGCCCGTAACTAGTTCAAGAACAACGTCAGCCTGCCGGAACAACATGGTAACTGTTATCGAAGGTTGGTTTGTCTAGTGAGCCATTGGTGAGACCCACAGAAGCAACCGAATGCGCACAATGAATTCATCAAATATATCAAACATAAGGTTTCTGTTAAATATAGCTAGTATCAAAGTAAGACACAAAATGGCATAGATCAGGGAATATTTCTGTCATTAACAACATACACCATTCTTTACACCAAACACTAAAAATGTAGTAAAGGAAACCGCATCAATAGAGATAGGTCATTGACGTGGTCAGAGGGGGGGGGGGGAATTCTCCTCATTATCTGGAAGAGCTCGAAGAACTTCTAACCAACGACTGACTGGGACACCTAGTTTATTAACATTGCGATGGCTGAGGGATTGAGAGCAGAGAATTTATGTAAACGCCCTCAATGTCGTGAACCTCGTATCTGATAAAGAATCAAGTATATTAAAGGTAAGCACTTTTGTCAAACAAGAACTAATTTGATTTTCAAAGATGAGTTCCTCGTGCATTTACCAATACAGTTATTTGGTTGTAAACATTTAAATAAACGTTCTACAGCCAATTCAGAAAATGTGTGTTACCATATACCACATATAAGCCTCATAATAATATATTTTGAGAACTTACTGTGCAATTAATTTCTTCTGTCACTATTGTAGTTACATATTCACAAACATCAAAAGTATATGCCGACACGTGCTAATGGCAACACCTGTTAAAATATTATAAATTCCTTATGTCGTTCAATATTTAAACTGCTATGCAAAATATCATTAAACTCCGCTTACTGGTTATTGAGATATTAAAAGAAATGTGCGGACAACTAATTGAAACGCACTTTTTAATACTTTTATTTTTCATTTCAATTTATATATTTTCTTTTACATTCCATATCTCATTGATTTTGTTCTTCTCCGTTGCTAAACTTTTCATGCAACTCAATCTTCTTGACGCAGTAACTATTATATTGTTTTATTTAGAGCACATAGGCATGCATTGCTCTCGTGCAATTCTGGGGTTAGAAGATAACCAAGACTCTAAAAGTACCACCTTGTGGTGCACCCTGGAAACAGATTATTTTGAAGCTCGTGATAAACAGTTTGTGGCTAACGCTTTATGACTCGCGTCCATGTAGTGCGAACTGAGAAGTAATGAGAACTGTTCGCACTCATCATCATCAGGTGCCATGCCGGCTGGCGTAGTCGGTCATGGCTCTCCACATCTTTCTGTCCACAGTACTATGTTTCGCACTAGACAAACTATATCTTTGAGTAGAACGTCCGTCACTAAAACCAAAAGGCAACAGTTGGGCTGGAGTGCTGGGAGGTTTTTTTTTCATGAAATTTCACTAAGGCAGAAATAGTGAGATTGCCACCAGTGAAGTACGATTTATTGATTGAGTATACGTGAAGGCGGCACAGCGTAGAGAGCTCTCGCACAAATTCCTGCAGATTAACAGGATGTAATCCGGAGAACAGAATGCGTTGAGTCATGATTTATGGTTTTGCCTCACACTTATCCACACCCTAATAAACAAAAACTAGTATATCTCAGATGAACATGTCACATTGGCGAGATAAATTCTCAAAGAAAACATCGTTCCTTTCATTACAAGAACATTACTCTGCAACCAATTTCTATTTTGCAGTGGAAGCGGTGATCTGTGCAATCACTACATAAACATGAAGCCAGTGAGATATAATGCACCCCAAAAAGTTATCAGAACCAATGCAGGGATAAATAATGATAATAATAATAATACGATGATCTGAGAGGTTAACACGAAATTGAAGCCTATCACATGTAACACAATCAGATTGTCGTTTTCTTTGAGCGAGAAGAAAGATGGAGGAATGTTATGGAAATACGTTTCCGCATATTCAACATTTAACGTATTTTACAGCACATCTGGTCAGTGAGACGAAATAAAAGTACGCTATTCATCGTTTTTTGTGTGTTTATTTTCAAACTCCCGCTGGATCTCTCTTGTAGAGCAAGTTAGTTAATCCTCGCATCATCATCATGTCCCTCATTCAAAATGTGTTCCGATATCATAACTATTATGTCTCTCTGTATGTAGTAACTGCCTGTTCATGTTCTGTGTTGACTGATAGCTCTTGTTTTGATTACTATATGCCGTTTGTTTCTTGCAGAACTATGCTTAACACATTTAAGTTCTCTACTCTAGCCATTCTAGCGGATTAATGGCCGTACTAGAGTTCCAGCAGGATATAGTCCAGGAAACGGTGATGCGTTTAATGATGTTTTATTTGACAAACCTCTGCCAAAGACGGATGTGTCAGGCCATTGGCGCAAATGAAACGGCGACAAACGCATTTTCATTATCTGGACTACATTCTGTTGGAAATCTAGTAGGACAATGGCCATGCTACAAGCGAGATCCAGCGGGAGTTTGAGAATGTACGCTGAAGAAGAAGAAGAAATTTGACAAACCAACAGATTCTCAGAAACAACACTGGGAAATCTCGTTGAACAGAATGGCAAATGGGCAGATTGGTCGAAATATATTTAGTTAAATGACACAGTCAAAGGACAATGACAACGTAAACAGACTGGAGAGAAACCAGTCCCTTATTCAGTTTCGAACAGGACATGCAAGGATCAATAGGTATTTCTTCTTCTTCAGCGTTCATTCTCAAACTCCCACTGGACGTCTCTTGTATCAGGGCCATGGTCTTATTAGACTTCCAGAAGGATGTAGTCCAGAGAATGGAAATGCGTCGTGTCGCAGTTTCATTTGCGCCAATGGTCCGACACATCCGTCTTCGGCAGGCAACAGGTATTTAAACCTTATCAAACACCAATAACCACCCACTTGTAGACACTGCTCTTATCTCAATGAAACAGTGGAACACCTCCTTATTGACTGCCCTTACCTTTCAACTGCCAGGAACAATCTTCTAGAGACACCCTTAACAGTCACTAACTTACTGTATAGATCACTAAGTCAAAATCAGAAGTTCTGCCCTTTTTAAGAATGGCATTGTCTTGACAAGAGAAGACTCATCAGCATTTGGATATCGACAACAACAACAACAACAACAACAACAACAACAACAACATACCCTTCTTTCCCCCCCCACCCCGTGTTATTAAAAATTTCCAATAATTTCAATGAGACACACCCCCCCCCTTCTTGTGAGAACCCCAGTAGCTTGGTTAGTTACAAATTATTTACCACTTCCTCAAACGACAAGTGTGGAAGAACAAATTATTTACCACTTCCTCAAACGACAAGTGTGGAAGAACAAATTATTTACCACTTCCTCAAACGACAGGTGTGGAAGAACTGCATCATTTCTTTCATATCTTTAGAAAAATGTTTATAATTCAAATAATTTAATTAGTGTACAATGACAGGATTATTGACTTCAACTTTTGTCAATCCCCTACCCCAGCTTGTCAACAGCTGTCAAACTTTTTCAGACCCCCTCCTACTAACTAATTTTTGAAGTGATTTATAGAGAGCCATTGTTGAAGTAATTTATAGACAGCCAATAGTCAGTACATGGGCATCTGATTGACGTTCCAGATATCAATGAGGCATCATGCTCTTTGACCCAAAAGTGGGTTTCTACATATTTCTCTTCTTATGGTTCGTATAAACAAGCGTACTTCGCCATAAGAGGAACTATACTAAACTAAATACAGCCAAAATGGAAGATGCCAGTGCTCACGCTCTGAGAAGGTCGAGGAATGACGCCGTCGCTACTGAGTAAGTGTGGTAGGCAATGCTAGTCATGCGGTTTCTGGTCAAACTGTCTAGGCAGCTGCACATTTATGGGAAAGCGTGTCCTTTCTAGCTGATTCATTACTTAACTTTTTTTTTACCTTTTCTTGTCATTTCTTAAACGCAGACAATCTGACTAGTTTATTACAAATGTCTTGCTAAAATTTTACTCTTTTCCCGTCCCGTCTAAATTAGCAAATGTCTTAATCTCGGAGCTTATAAGACTCATTAGTTTCCCGTACCTAGAATCGTAAACCCCCGTAATGTTGAAGACAGTAAAGTCAAATTCATTTCTTCTCGGTATTTGAGAACAACTTCAAAGTCGTGCCAAAACACAGCTGTCAAAATCAAGCCAAAACACCTCTCTCATTCCGACTCAAACTTGAATTCCAATATGCTTGAAATAATTGACATGAATACATCCAATTACTGAAGTGTAGCGAAAAATAATTAGAGTTCTTGACTTGTTTCCTCAACGTTCTGTTGGAGTATATAGCACAGGTAAAATGATGGCACCAAATAGATGGGGTAAATGTTGCAGAATTGTTTTGTTGACAGTAGGAGTCTCTCTTAGCAGATGGTGGCATAATACAATTTCATAATTTGTTAACATAAATACAGCGTGACGCAGGACTTTATACTTAAAGAAAATTATCGTTCTTCAGTGGTATGTGCACTCAAGAACACGGCGTGTATTTGCATTCAAGTTCACGGCGTGTATTTTCACTCAATAATACGGCGTGTATTTGCACTGAAGAACCAGGCGTGTATTTGCACTCAAGAACATGGCGTGTATTTGCATTGCACTGAAGAACACGACGAATGGTACGGGAAGAAGTTCTCTCGAAAGGATGACCAACTAGCGATATGGCTATAGGCGCCCATCGCTCAATGGGAGTGGTAAACTTACTGAGCGTATTAGTTACAACGCTACACTCGGATGTGTCGTGCCATTGACTCATATACAACTTTGACGCGCCGGCAATTTCGTTCCTTGGATTATATCCTTCTAGAAATCTAGAAAGACAGTTGTCCTGCTACAAGAGAAATCCAGTGGGAGTTATAAAACCAACGCTAAAAAACATAATTTAGTACGTACCAACACACTGAGGTGTCCCGGGAAATTAAAAGACTGATGAATTGGCCAAAATGAATTAGAGGGAAATGTACACTGAAAGACAATGATGCTTTACATCAAGATACATCGAGAGCTATGCAACACATCAGAAGTCTGTTTGTTTGTTTTGCGTTCGCTACATTGTAACCATCACGGATATCCGTGCGATTTCCGCCGGGAGCGTGATTACGTTGTGCCACCGTTATGCGCCTTGTAGGCCTAGCACATCCGATTTCGGTATGACATGAGAAGTGAAAATAACACAACAAAGATCACTAATACCTAAATCGGCATGTTCTTCTTCTTTTTCATCACTCATTATAACACACCAGCTGGATCTCTCTTGAAGCAGGATCAAAGTCCTACTAGATTTCCAGCAGGATGTAGTCCAGAGAATGTAAATGCGTTGTAATGCCGTTTTATTTTAACGGTCCGACATATCCGTATTAGGTAGGGGCATGTTTAAACCGCCGTATCTTGCTCTAAGACATGACACAACAGATTACATAAACACATGCACAGTATGCAACTATCTGCTACACTATTGTACACTTCTGAAAAGAAAACATACATATAATAATACACAAAACATTTAAAACGTTTCAAAAATCGGTTGCGCACGTTTGTGTGTTGTGATCATTTCTATTCGTCGTCTTTTGATGTTTTGTGCGTATCTTGATAAAGGTCTTTTGGTCGAAACGGTGAACATATTTTGTGTATTATAATGTATGTTTTCTTGTTTACACATCATAACCGACTAGTTTTAGTGATAGCCCGTCGTGCCTAAGTGGAACGTTCTAAAAACATGTGTTTTACGTAAGTACCATAATACGTATTAACGATGTCATTATGCATATAAAGGATAGTTGAGCCATGCACCAGCAGACAGCTATGCCAAAGGTGTTCAGCTGTCTAATCAGTAGTTCACCAGAAACTGTCTGAATATCGTCGCCTACAGTAACCCAGTAGCGATAGCGCCATTTCTCACCCTTATCAGCGTATGAGCTCTGGTACTCTACTGCGTTATAGATTGGTAAGCCATGAAAGTAATTTTAATCTCAAGCTACGAATAACTAGTAACCTTGAAATCAGCGCTGCTAATTGGGTATGAATGTAATGGCTTTGTTACCGCGACTCCCTGCTTACAGCATCAGGCCAGTCATCTGTTAGAAGCGACTTCGAGGTCAGGTGAGTACGAGTGTACTGGTGTGACTGATCCACATGCAGAGGGTTCACAGAACCTCGTGCTTTGCAAGAGACCTTCTGCGGATCGATTTTCTTAGGCTTTTAATGGGCACGATTTCGTATCACTCTCTGTATCAGTCGCGAGCGTACAGCGCGTAATCGCGTGATGTTGTTGTCGATTTAAGTCGCTTTCAGTGGACAGCAGGATATATTCTGAAGAATTGATTTAATACACATATCAGATAAGACTTCGTCGTACACAGTAAATTAATCCAGCCATCACAGCACACAGTAAATCAATCCAGCCATCACAGCACACAGTAAATCAATCCAGCCATCACAGTACACAGTAACTAAATCCAGCCATCACAGTACACAGTAAATCAATCCAGCCATCACAGTACACAGTAAATCAATCCAGCCATCACAGTACACAGTAACTAAATCCAGCCATCACAGCACACAGTAAATCAATACAGCCATCACAGCACACAGTAAATCAATCCAGCCATCACAGTACACAGTAACTAAATCCAGCCATCACAGCACACAGTAAACCAATCCAGCCATCACAGCACACAGTAAATCAATACAGCCATCACAGTACACAGTAAATCAATCCAGCCATCACAGTACACAGTAACTAAATCCAGCCATCACAGTACACAGTAACTAAATCCAGCCATCACAGCACACAGTAAACCAATCCAGCCATCACAGCACACAGTAAATCAATACAGCCATCACAACATACAGTAAATCAATACAGCCATCACATCATACAGTAAATCAATACAGCCATCACATCATACAGTAAATCAATACAACCATCACAGCACACAGTAAATCAATACAGCCATCACAGCATACAGTAAATCAATAAAGCCATCACAGCATACAGTAAATCAATACAGCCATCACAGCATACAGTAAATCAATACAGTCATCACATCATACAGTAAATCAATACAGCCATCACATCATACAGTAACTCAATATAGCCATCACAGCACACAGTAAATCAATACAGCCATCACAGCATACAGTAAATCAATAAAGCCATCACAGCACACAGTAAATCAATACAGCCATCACAGCATACAGTAAATCAATAAAGCCATCACAGCATACAGTAAATCAATACAGCCATCACAGCATACAGTAAATCAATACAGCCATCACAGCATACAGTAAATCAATAAAGCCATCACAGTACACAGTAAATCAATCCAGTCATCACAGTACACAGGTCGGTATATCATAATTCAAATACTGAACAAAATAAATCAATCCAGCCATCAAAGACATTTAAAATAAAATTAATTTAAAATAATTATCTCGAAAATAGTCAACGTGAAAAAAGAAGTATGACACCAAGATACCAGGGTAAACGGCAGATAGAGGCTAGCTTCCACTCATTGAAAGACTTGGAGACGAGAAAGACATTCTATGGTTGGTACGTCGGGAGAGAAGCGACCATAGGTTGAAAAACACCATCAATGAACGCTGAGATATGCTCAGTAGGGCAAAAGCTTGCATACACAATAGGTCTGCCAGGATTAAGATCCTTGCGGATTTAAAGCAAAAGATAGAGGGAAGGGGAGTTGTCAGGTTGACCTTAGAGATAAGGAGAGAGACAGTAGAAGACGGGAGGCGGATTTGTCGAATGAGTCGTTTGAGAATGCAGCTTACCGTAAGATTATAATAGGAATAGGGTTCGCAGGGAGAGGCCCATAGAAGGTAGCAGCTTCCAGTTGATGAGAGTCTTCTTGTATGTACAGATCATGTTGCCACACAACGACGCCGCCACCTTTGTCAGCAGATTTGATGACAATACCTTGAGAGCTCAAAGGTTGGAGAGAGCCTCAATCTCGGAGGGGGTAAGATTGTAGTGACGTAACTGCGTAGGGCAGAGACGGGCAATAGCACGGGAATTATAATACAACAGTGTTTATACTCCTGGGTTACTGTCTGTGCACTTGGGATACATCCCAATGTGCTCAGTTCTTCGCCCAAGAGAGAGAGAGAGAGAGAGAGAGAGAGAGAGTTATCAGTGTAGCATGCTAATATGCTGCAAATATGTATTCCACATCCACCACCCTTTTTCCTGTGTCTCCCGCAACGTCGTGTACGCTATTACTTGCAAACGATGCAACCTGATGTACATCGGCGACACGGGGAGATTTCTAGCCGTTAAGTTTGCTGAACACTTTGGGGGCATCTGTAACCATGACTCTTTTCCGGTGGTCCTCCACTTTAACAATAACTCTCACCTGGGTGCACACGACATTGATGTCACTGGTTTTGTCTCCTGCCATTGTGGTGACAGAGCAGCGTTTCTCGTTAGAGAACCAACTGATTCTTAATCTCGGTACTCTTAAACCCCATGTCATCAACGACAAGCTTTACTTCCGATAACCTCCTACCTCCTTTCGTCCACCTGCTCTTCTTCTTCTCTGTTGCCTTCCATTCCTTCTTACTGCCCTTTCCCTATCCATCTTTCTTCTCGTCTCCTTCCTATATACTGTTGTAGTCCATTATAGTGGTTTGTCCTGGGTTTCCATTAAGGGGCTGGGGTTACGACGACCAGCCACGTGTGGCTGGTGTGCTGGTGGGTTGTCACGCCGTAGGACCTTGTGAGGCGAGGCTAGATCCAGTGTGGGTCTGCTGAAGTTTGGCGCGTCTTTTTGTTGGTTCATCTGCATCCCTCGCCATCATACTTCTTCGCTCCCTCTCTATGTATTGATTCACCCATGCATTCCTCACCTGTACTTACGATTCCTCATCCTACTTTCTCTGTTCTCACCACTTATTTCTTTCATCGTTCTTACCCCTTTGCTAATCACAGTGGTCAGTGAGCGCCCCTTCTAACCACACTATCAGTTTGGGCCTACCATTTCTCACGGATACTTTCTGACTCGTTTTCCTTGGCCTTGTTGGGTCGGCTACCTTTACAGCAGCATAGCATGTGAAGACTATGACTGACCACGACTTACTCCCTTCCCCTCCTTATTATGACCATGCTACGTCTACAGTGCCAACACGCGTCCTGCTACACACGACTAGCATGGTTTGGAGGCAGTTGTCCCACCAATATCTTTCTATGGAGCCAGCGTTGAATACGCGTAACGCCTAAAATCGGGTTGCGACGTATGGTTGGTCTCACACTAATATGAACCTCGTTTCATCTGACATTTTCCTTCCACGGTGCATGACCGACACTAAGGGACCGTGTATTGGTGGTTCGAGGTTCTGTCTGTTGATCGTTGTTCCTTATAGATGAACCAGGGTACAGTGTGATAAATACCCACATAGTAGTTGCTAGTTCCTCCTTATATCTTCTTCGGTTTATGTGACCAGTCACATTTCTCAACACCTGGCCTAAAATGTACTTGTCGTTGCGGTTGTGACCGTAGTCCATCTTCTGCTACATTTCGACGAGACTTCTGCAACACCGATCTCCATTGACCACTTCATGGTGATCCGATGACACCAACTATTCACCTACGGCTTCACTCTTCTTCTTCTTCCTTGCCTCTTTGTTTACTCTTTATATTCTCCTCCGTTCTCTCAGCTCTCTAATGTTCTTTGTTATCTCCTGTTATGTGTTTCTATAAGCAATTTGAATCAGTTCATGAATACTGATGCCCCCACCCCACCCGCATTTAGTTATACGTCCCTATCTTACGCTTATGTTCTTGTTTGCAGCGCGTTCTCTTAACTCACTGTCTTTGTTGATTCGACCTTTGTCCAATTTAATTTTCTCTTATTATCCGATAATGTCCGTTTCTTTCAACGGATGGGAACTATCCACTGTCTGCTAATTAATTTGGCTTCTAGGTTTCATACTTCCTTTTTTCACGCCGACTATTTTCGAGATAAGTATTTAATTTTTTTTAAATTTTGCTTGCATTATATCGTATCTTTTTTCATTTTTTCAGTACAATTTTTCCTCCTTGCTTACCACTATCTTAACCTTACACCTTCTTCTCCTCTGTCATGATAACCTATCTTTGCTTCCTCCATCGTCCATTCGCTAATGTCCTTCTCTCCTTTTCTTTCTTTCCTATCACAGCCATGTGTGTCTCTATGCAAGATTTTTGTTTACTGTGGTCTTTGTTTGTCCTTATGAAGGCTTTTTTAGTCGAAAAGTCACCTATCACTGTGTCTTGTTGTTTGATTGTTTTATGACTTATTTTGGAAACACGTACACCTATTTTTGTTCATTTTAATATTTGCCCTGTGTTACCCCAGCCACCCATTTAATGTTTAGTTTTGTTACCAACACTGAAACTTTTATCCATCAAAGTCAGACCGTTCTGCACATCTTTATTCAAACACTGAACAAAGTGTTGAATCATTAATGACAAATCCAGTCATATAGGGTCTGTCGAAAACACTTTTCCCTATGGGGAATTCATCTGATATACAATATAAGCCGATGGAAAGCCGATAGCTAGAATATATCTTCTAAAATATACATGGATATAGCAATTTCTATATGCTAATGTAACTAAAGTAGTCGTTTAGCTAAACTTATATTTTACTTGCCGCCTTTATTCTGAAACTCCTGCAGATCTCAGGATGAAGTTCGGAGAACGGAAAGTGATGTATCATATTTTACAACCTAGCTGCCTATATCTGCGCCTTTCGGCCTAACATATCCCAGTGTTGTATGGCTTCTTGGTGAATTATACCTTACATGGGATTTGAGAGTAAATTTCCGCCAGTGTGTTGCCGGGGCCAGAAAGGGGAGCAAATAATAGCAACACTGTTTACCTTCCACGCATGTCGTAAAAGGCGACTAAGGAGGTCATGGGATGAAGTTGGCTGTCCCATCCAATATAGGGTCAGTGACCCACAGCCATGCTGAAGTCGGATTTGACAGGTCGAAAGGCACAGATATCGCATCAATGCTGTAAACCATGACACAACGCATTCCGTTCTCCGAAGTACATCCTGTTAATCTGCAGGAGTTTCAGAATAAAGGCAGCAAGTAAAATATAAGTTTAGCTAAACGACTCGGAACGAACGCAGAAGAAGAAGAATAATAAGAGAGTAGATTACATCCCACCGTCTTCTTAGTCGCCTCTTCTGACATTCTTGGAAAGTAACAATATCGATATTCTCTGCTCTTTTTTGGGGACCAGGAAACACACGGGCGGATACCGTATCAAATTACTAGGAATTTATTGGTAGCATGAAATAAAACATTAACAAACAGGGGCAAGGCAAGTAGAAAACCAATTCATCATCCCAAGAACATCATGTTTCGAGATAACACAGACCGCTTGTGATTAGAAAAGCAAATCTTCGACGTGTAGCAACCACTAGAAGATCAAGGGGAAAAGAAACAAGAAAACAAAAAGAGATATATTTTAATGGAAGTTGTTACTGCGTCACGAGAAAATGTCACCACCTCAACTTATAACGAGCACAAGATACAGAGAGTTGTGGGGAAACTGAATCCACTACGACACTCGGCATGACTCTTGAATGACTTGGGAATGTTTTTGACATTGACTGTTTTTGTCTTTCATACGGTTTTATCCCGAAAAAGTAACCCAATTGAACAGTATATGTCATGAATACACTTCCTATTTTATGAAATCACAACCACAGAATATAAATCACAACCACAGAATATAAATCACAACCACAGAATATAAATCACAACCACAGAATATAAATCACAATCACAAAACATAAAACACAATCACAGAATATAAATCACAACCACAGAATATAAATCAAAATCACAGAATATAAATCACAACCACAGAATATAAATCACAACCACAGAATATAAATCACAGCCACAGAATATAAATCACAATCACAAAATATAAATCACAATCACAGAATATAAATCACAACCACAGAATATAAATCAAAATCACAGAATATAAATCACAACCACAGAATATAAATCACAACCATAGAATATAAATGACAACCACAGAATATTTATGTTTGCATCTTCTCTCTCTTTCATCTTCTCTCTCTTTCTTGTCTTGTGTAGGCCCATCATATTTTTCCTTAATGACACCACCATTTTGCGTAGAATAGAATTTGTTTCCATGGTAGTGTGATTAAAAAAGGCTTTAAAAGCCGTAGATGATTGACTTCACTGTACTCGGTTGTACGCCGTCCCTCTCAACGAAGCGGCACGCCGCCTGCCGAGAGTACCACTCATAGCACGTAACTTCGTAGCTTCAAGTGATAATCCACAGAGATCCACCTTATAAACAAGACGACACGAGCGGGATTCGAACCTCTGACCTCTTGAAGTGACCTCTCAATAAATGATTATTGGTTGCTACTCCTGCGGTGCAAAAACTTTTTTGGTTAGTGCGATCATGGACCAGAATGTGCCAATTTGGAGCCTCGATAGAGAAATAAATTCTTTCATTGAAGAGTTACATATACCTTTGCAACCCAGAAGAGATTTGCCAAGGATCCTTTTCTTTCAGAAAGTGAACCACGTAGTTCTTGCTTCGGTATGCAGCATATGACACTCTGAACATGTGACACATACATCGTAGTCTGTATTAGGTATTACTATACGGATGGTAACTGAGTTCA
The DNA here is from genome assembly GCA_034231615.1 of Meghimatium bilineatum. Classification (NCBI taxonomy): domain Eukaryota; kingdom Metazoa; phylum Mollusca; class Gastropoda; order Stylommatophora; family Philomycidae; genus Meghimatium; species Meghimatium bilineatum. The sequence continues at coordinate 7,785,425 of CM067301.1, forward strand.
TTGTTATATTTCGGTATTCGTGAGTATATCTTATCATTTATGTTCATGCAGCATGTGGTTGCGTCTTTGGGTTTCACCAATGGCTCACTAGACAAACCAACCATGTAACAGAAAACCTTAGTAGATGATATGCCTTTATATTGAGGTTATCTTCATGGCACGTCATCTATACAATCCCGTAGTCGTAACCTTTGATAACAGTTACAATGTTGTTCCGAAAGGCCGACGTTGTGCTTGAACTAGTTACGGGCACGGAGTGAGTGGGCGGAACAACAAAGAAACCTGTCGCAAGGGCCAGAGTTGTACCCTGATGTCGACGTCTGTTTTGGTGGCATTAGACTCGAAACACCATCGAGTCGCATTTCTGCTGCAACAGAGGGCAGAGCACTTATGTGAATGCCCCACGTGCTGTGAGGCCATTTTATAATTAAGAATAAAGAAGAATCAAGAATTTAAGTCCATTACTTTCCAGAGATATATTACACGAAATGTATTAAGTCTCCTCTCATGTTTGAATTAGACGTGTTTCGGAGTCATAATATAGTGTATTCAACCCAAGAATTCTAGATACTCAGGGCTGTTGCACGCGCGTCACAGAACGAGGCGACTGTTACCCCGGATTTCAAATACAATATTTACCAAGTCCTTCTCCACGCTATACCTGATTGCTTATCTCACACAGTGTCACTCATCTTGGCTAATGTGTCTAATTGTTTATCGCTATGAGTATATTTTTTTCGTCACCAATGAAATGCACCGAAAATTCGCAAAAACCAAGATAAGTGACGCTCCATCTATCCTAGAGACATAGTGGTTTTTTACACAAATTTGTTCAAAACTGGAATTCCCTGATATTTATTGCAACAACCGCCTCTTTATCTGATTTGTGTTAAGTCCTGTGTATCAGGAAGTAAATGGTTCAAAACACATATCTGATGTATCCATATCACTGTTTCTAATCTTATCCCTCGTTTTTTTCACGCGATTCTGGTCAGTTTAACCAGAATTGGTCTCGTGCCTATGTAAGTATTTATTTCCCCTTCTATCAGGAATAGTAATTATCCGAAATTGAATCCGGACATGGGAATACATTGCATAAACATAAAGATAACATTCTCAGATAGCAAACAAAGTAGTATACATATTCGTTCAGAGTTTGATATAATGTGAGATAAGGCTGCAATTGTACACTAAGATAAACTTCAGGTAAGAAGTAGCTATTTGTTTGTTTGCGTTCGCTTCCTGGTAATCAACACAAAAGTTCGCTCCCTGGTAACCAACACAAAAGCTCGCTGCCTGGTAACCAACACAAAAGTTCGCTCACTGGTAACCAACACAAAAGTTCGCCCCCTGATAACTAACACGAAAACTCGATTCCTGATAACAAATACGAATGTTCGCTCCCTGATAATTAACACGAAAACTCGTTTCCTGATAACTAACACGAAAATTCGTGTGATTTTCGCTGAAGAACGTAAACTACATTGTGCTACCAGTTTACAGCATAGCTACATTTTTGGTTGCTACTCCTGCGGTACAAAAACATTTTTTTTTCTGGTTAGTGCGATCATGGACCAGAATGTGCCAATTTGGAGCCTCGATAGAAAAATAAATTCTTTCATTGAAGAGTTACATATTCCTTTGCAACCCAGAAGAGATTTGCCAAGGATCCTTTTCTTTCAGAATGTGAACCACATAGTTATTGCTTGGGAATGCAGCATTAGGTCTTTCCGGTCCAGGAGATCCAATTTCGATATGCCGTTGATTCGGGTATTTTCCCTACCCTATGGCAGCATACCTATCCGTCGCCAGGCAACGGAAGAAACAGATATAATTTTACATTCAAGATAAACTTCAGATAATAAATGGATGCATTGTTACACCACAGTAAAACGTCGGGTAAGAGATTGCTGCGTCGTTACAACAAAGCTAAACTTCAAATATAAAATGACTGCTTGTTTCGGTAAAGGTAAATTTCAGCCATGAAATGACACCAGTGCTGCACCATAATATACTTTTAGTAGTACCTCCAACTCTTGCAAAAATGCTCAAATTTTTGCATCTCTTCAAATAACAGTTCTGTGGCATAGCTCCATATAACAGTATTAACACTACTAACGCCAATCAGCACGTCAAAGAGAACTCGTATACGTGATGATAGACATTGGAGGCAACTAGAATTTAAACGAATGTCAAACCAAAATAAATTTCCAACAGATAAATCAGAAAATAATGTTTGTTTTGGCCTTGTCGGTAACAGAAAAGATATTCTCTAACAAACAATATATGCCAGGAATATCTGCATGAGGATAATGTAATATAAATATATAGTTAGACACTAATTATGTCAATGCAGTGAGTTGGGAAACTGAGATGTGGAACTGAGATGGCCTGCTGCAGTGTGTGTACAGATGAGGTATTATGTCAGAAAGATGCATGTTTCAGTTATTTTTCATCTTCCTCTTCAGCGTCTGTTCTCAAATTTCAGATGGTTAGCAGGATGTAGACTGGATAATGGATTGCGTTGTCATAGCTTACATGTTGTATGCCAGATATGTGCATTTCAAAGCTAGATAACTGACATCTGCATGTTTTTTAAATCAGTTTTGACAAAAGGGATTGGGCAGCCAACTCCAAACCAAAAAAAACCTTAGTAACCTCTTAAGATATGCATGGCAGGTAGCAGAATCGTTATTCTCTGCTCTCTCCCATTCGGGTCTCATCAACATTTGGGTCAGTCAGTAGGCTTGATAGATTGCGAAATGAATATATCAGGGAAAGAATATGTATAATATATTGTACAGATTACATAGAGAGAGAACAGATCAAGTGGTTTGGCCACATTATGAGAATGCATCACGAAAAGTTGCACGTACAGGCATATAACCAAGTGAAATCAGGGTACAAAGCCAGAGGAAGACCACGGAAAAGATGGATAGACATCGTCAGGGACATCCTGTATAGACACGATCATAACACAACCGAAGCCACACATCTGGCGATAGAGCGCAAGCTCGAGCTCCAATCACCCTTACGCTTAACAGCAAGAGTGGATCACAAACCACCTGGGGAAAGACAATAGTAGCATTGTTATATTAATTCAACATAGATGCAATATAGAATTTCAGATCTAAGACAGATATCCCTTACTTTCAACAACATATATATGAGCATGGACACCAAAACTGTACTATATAAAACGATCATCGTACCATCACTATGCTACTAATGTCAATCGTGGACACTAACAAGAGAAGACAAAATAAAACGTGTTACAACAGAAATTACTTCTATAATAGAACGCTCCGAGTAACAATAAAAGATAACATCAGAAACGAAAACATCAAAAGACTAACAATGACAATCCTGGATTACATCAGAAGACAACAGATTAAGTGGGTTCTACATGCTTCCAGATTACCATCAGATTGTCCTTCAAAAAGCATTACTATACAGACATGATGGATGCAAAGTCAGGGGCAGACCTTGTATACGATGGATTACAGTAGAAAAAGTCAACGAAAATGAACATATATGAATCACACAAACAAACCCTTCAGCGAACTCTTCTGCCCTAAGGAACAAAGGGGTAGTACCTTACCTTTACGCCCGTGTGTTGCCGGGGCCCGAAAGGGGAGCAAAGAATAGCAACACATTTTACCTTTCCACGCATTTCGTAAAAGGCGACTAAGGAGATTATGGGATGGAGTTGGCTGTCCCATCCCATAGAGTCAGTGACCCAAAGCCATGCTGAAGTCGGATGTGTTAGGCCGAAAGGCGCAGATATCGCAGCAATTCTGTAAACCATGACACAACGCATTCCGTTCTCCGGACTACATCCTGCTAATCTGCAGCATTTTGAGAACAAACGCAGAAGAAGAAGAAGCTTACCTTTAGCATTCGTTCACAATCCTCCAATTTTTTTCTCCATGTCACCCGTATGCTACCGAGCCTGAAGATGTCCTTTTTTACATTCCATGCATGTCGCAAAAAGCGACTAATAAGATTATTGGATGGAGTTTGCTTGCCTATCCTATAAGAGCCACGACCGACTACTCCAGCCGGCATGGCACATGATAATGATGATGATGATACATGTCTAATGTAGCTAAATTGTTTTCCAATTCGTTGTATTTGTTTGCCCTTATTGTGATAAAGGCGTTAAGATCGAAACGTCGATTATGTGTATTTGTCTCATTTATAAAACTGAATTCAAACATTTTTATATGATTGTCATAGTTAACAGTTTGTCTGCACGCCTTCTCTAACTTTAAATTGTGACTCAAAATAATAAGGATCGTTTGGTGAGCATGACACACGGGAATGTACTTTTCGAAAAATACATTTCATTTTCGAAAAAAACATTTCATACTTGCTGGTAACCCTACGTATTCATGATATGCCGACAAGGAAGCGTTCATTTTACGTTTTATTTTTAAAATCCCCAAGTGGAATACGGACAAAATAACGGATTTACCGCACGAATTTTTATCTATGAATGATGTTATAAATTGTATTATAAATCATTTCATTATAATCCCTACATCATGTATTATATACGTGAATATAGGGCAATGATTTCTCTGTAATCCCAGATCAGTTGCCTATCTCTTTTTCTTTTTTTGTTTCTTTGGCTAGGTTACAGACAACTGAAAATTACTTAACATTAACTCATTAATGTAATACTAACCCCCGTCTGTTCCCACCCACACATCTCTCCTAACCCTAACCATAAATAAATGAATACCTGCTGTCCGACAAACATAGGCAACGGAAATAATCAAAAAGAAGTAGACACCTGTTATGGGATTGGACCGATTTTTCAATTAATCGATTGTTATATATTCCCAATAATATTGTTTTTAAATATTGTTTTTAAATATTGTTTTTAAAAGTTTTTTTTATGCTCTTTAACTATTGTATGTAATTGACTTTAAATGTTTTAAATAATATCGTCTTTTCATGTAATCAGCTGTTTAATAATCCCCTGTTGTCGCGGAGTAATATGGGTGTGTGTTTTGACCCACTTCATTCTTAAAGTGAACAGAGTATAGTAGGTTGTATCTCTGCCTACATCTTTGTCGATGCTCTTGAACCGGACCTTCAAATAAGGTCTTCAACAATTTGTGATGTCTTTTAATATTTCCGGATTATTTTTTGTTTATTGTTATGTTTTAACATTCTTTTCTTTGTTCATACGCAGTGTTGCCAGAGCCTCTTTATTTTCTTCTCTTCAATAATAAATAATAACTGCAGAAAAACTGTAATCCAAACAATTAAATTTAGAACATGGCAATGAAGTTTTCCAAATCACTGTTAACACACACGATAACATACAAATCGACATTTTGACCAAAATGTCTTCATTTATAATTTATAACACACGAGTAAGAAACGACACTGTCTGAGTTCACGTAATAATCGAAAATGCATTATTAGCCTTAGTACTCATCATCATCAAGTGCCGTCTCCGCAACGAAGGTTGGCTGCAACGGATCTCCACCATCCCCTGTCTCTTGTCTTAGTACTACAGAGACTTGAAGGGAAAATACCGGGACAAAATGTGATTTTTTTATGCGGGGGTGGGGGAGGGGGGCACAAATTATCCAGGCTGCCGCATGAAGTTCATTATTTCAACGATAAACTCAAATCCATACGCCAGAATAACTAAACTATACCGAATAGATTAAGTCAGAATATTTAAACTGCGGAAAAAACAGAACCGTGTACAGCTTAAGAAACAACTACACAAAAATTACCGCAGATCATGCACCATACAGCAATCACTGTAACAGACAAGACAAGGAAACAGTAAAACACCACTATTTAATTACCTGCACTTACAATTACCTGCACCTGTGGGAGCCGTGTAGCGCAGTGGTTAGCGCACTGGTTTCGCATATGGGTTGTCCTGAGTTCATTCCCCAGTTGAGGCAGAAATGCTTTTCAGATCGCAACGGCTCCCAGCTCGACGCAGCTTTAAATGGGTACCGGATTAATTCGGGAAGTAAAGACTGCCAGGGAGAGGAGATGGCTACCGCCCTCATTTGCAGAGCCTCTGAAATGTGAGATCTCACACTCCAACGGCATTAATAAATGCTATGGGTTGCTTTACTTTTACTACTTACAATACCTGTGAAAGTAACAGTTACCACCAAAGTACCAATATACTAACACCCTTTATACAGACACAACACAGCTGAAGGAGACATGCACATACCATCATATGTCACAGGAAAAAAAGAATTATAGCTTCCAACCCCGGGGAACGGATAAGATTAGATGAGAAACGATAAGCAGATAAGATTTATATAGATAAAGCCTAAACAGAATCTGTAATCTGCAGACAAAATCAATGAACTTTTTTTCTTCTTAGACACCACAGGAAAACTATGAAAATAACGAGATCACAAGATTACCTAAAAAGGCAAATAGAGAACACAAAAATAAAGCACGTCAAGTACCTAAGAAGTATCTTCACAGACGATGGATGAATTGATAGAGAGATGGAAACAAGATGTCAAAAGGCAAATGCTGTGACATATCAGATGTCACTTTTACTATTGCGCACAAATATCAACATGGAAATAAAGAAACAAATGATTAAGATCCTCTTTACACCAACACTATGCTACCAATGTCAAATTTGGCAACTGACATCTACACATAAGAGAAAGATTGAAACTTGCGAAATGAAATGTTTAAGAAAGGCTATTGGAGTCACCAGACTCGACAAAATGCGCAGTGAGAACATCAGAAAGATAATAGGTATCACATCCTGCATCAACTATTTAGAGAGAGAAAAACAGATACAATCTTATGAGGATGAACAATTAAGTTCACATACGAACTTATAACAAAATGGAATGTGGATACAGAGCTAAGAGAAGGCCTAAGAAAATATGGATAGGAAATGTCAAGACCATTCTGAATAAACATAACTACATCTCAATCAGAACAACACATCTGGCAATCGAACGCACACTCCTTCGCTTAACGGCAAGAGTGGAAGTTACAACACCACCTGAGGACAGATAATAGACAGAGAAACGAAAGAAAATGTGTCCACAAAAGGACCCTTGGGCCAAATATGGTTGAGAACCTCTGTACTAGAAAACAGCTTCAAGTAAATGAGACTAGGATGCCAGCAAGTCTGTAAACTGAAATATCAAGCAACATAGAAAACATCAGATGGGAAAAAGTATTTGAGGACATAAAAACACAGCTATTCATAAAATCGAGACTAGCCTTGGCAGTAAATCCACGTTAATGGGAGTAATATTGAGAATGTTTCCGGGTGATATAGAACTAATCCTATTATATGGATGTTAATTATGGACAGTGGGTTACTTAAAAAGACATCACTTGAGCCCGTATAGATTCGGTTGTGCAGTAAATGTGGTAGGATAACCACGGGTAGTTAAAACCAAGACCTTTTTCAAGAATTGCCCTGCGCGCTGATTCCAAATACCGCGATTTCTTATTCTGGGTTCGTTCTCTAACTCTAACAGATTGCTAGAAGAACGAAATGCGCTGTGTCATGGTTTACAGCTTGCCTACGATACCTGCGCCTGTCGATCTGACACTTCCGGATTCTGCATAACTTGTGCGCCATTTGAGCCTCTATGGAATTTGACAGCCAAATCCGCAGTTAAAACTTCCTTAGTCACATCTTATAACGTGAATGTCAAGTAACAGTGTCACTATCCTTTGCTCTTTCAGGCGCCGACATCACAGAATCGCATAGCTACTCATCTTATCTGACTGATCATTGGTCGCTTTATACATACTTCGGCCACCAACCAATGAAATCACGGCTTTGTATCCATCGTGTCTGTATATCAATGCTTTTTTTAGGTGCACTGTCTGATGATAGTCTGAAAACATGTGCACACCACTTAATATGTTGTCTTCTGATGTAATCCAGGAATGGCATTGTATTTGTTAGTCTTCTGATGTTTCCATTTCCGATTAGTGTCTCATATTGTTACTCCGAGGATTCTATGTAGACAAGTCATTTTGTTGTAACAAGTTTTCTTTTTCGCATCTTTTGTTAATGTCCACGTTTGATATTGGTAACAAAATGATGGCATGATGATCAAATATATATAGTGTAGTTTTCGTGTTCGTGTTCAAATATTTGTTTTTGAAAACATGAGATGTGTCCTAAGATCTAGATGAGAATAGATTAAGTCTATGTTGGATTTCTTTGGTTTTTTTTTAATATTTGATCAAATGCTTCCAAGATAAGTGACTTATTTCGCTTGTTTAGTTTAGACTAAATCTGAGGTTGAAAATAATATATCTCACCAAGCTACTTTTTAATTTCTCCCAAAAAACCGGTAAGTAACAACTGGAGGAAGATATGAGGATTTGAGATAGAAAGCAAAGTAGATGTCTTAAGTGAGGTTAAGGAGTAGGTGTTTTGAGGACGGTGTGAAAGCCAGGAGGGAATACATTGAGAAAACTAGAAGAGATTTTGTGAGATCAGATTTGAGGTAAGTAAATACAGAAAGAACATTATCAGACTGATAAGAATAAATTATCATTGTACACAAATAACTATTCGAACTATATCAGGTAAATCGAACTATATCAGGTGACTCGAACTGTATTAGGTGAATCGAACTATATCAGGTGAATCGAACTATATCAGGTGACTCGAACTGTATTAGGTGAATCGAACTATATCAGGTGAATCGAACTATATCAGGTGACTCGAACTGTATTAGGTGAATCGAACTATATCAGGTGAATCGAACTGTATCAGGTGACTCGAACTATATCAGGTGACTCGAACTGTATCACGTGACTCGAACCATATCAGGTGAATCGAACTATATCAGGTGAATCGAACTATATCAGGTGAATCGAACTATATCTGGTGACTCGAACCATATCATGTGAATCGACCTATATCAGGTGAATCGAACTATATCAGGTGACTCGAACTATATCAGGTGACTCGAACTGTATTAGGTGAATCTAACTATATCAGGTGAATCGAACTGTATCAGGTGACTCGAACTATATCAGGTGACTCGAACTGTATCAGGTGACTCGAACTGTATCAGGTGACTCGAACTGTAACAGGTGACTCGAACTGTATCAGGTGACTCGAACCATATCAGGTGAATCGAACTATATCAGGTGAATCGAACTATATCAGGTGAATCGAACTATATCTGGTGACTCGAACCATATCATGTGAATCGACCTATATCAGGTGAATCGAACTATATCAGGTGAATCGAACCATATCAGGTGAATCGAACTATATCAGGTGACTCGAACTGTATCAGGTGACTCGAACCATATCAGGTGAATCGAACTATATCAGGTAACTAAAACCATATTCGGTGAATCGAACTATATCAGGTGACTCGAACCATATCAGGTGACTCGAACTATATCAGGTTACTCGAACTGTATTAGGTGAATCGAACTATATCAGGTGAATCGAACTGTATCAGGTGACTCGAACTATATCAGGTGACTCGAACTGTATCAGGTGACTCCAACTGTATCAGGTGACTCGAACTGTAACAGGTGACTCGAACTGTATCAGGTGACTCGAACCATATCAGGTGAATCGAACTATATCAGGTGAATCGAACTATATCAGGTGAATCGAACTATATCTGGTGACTCGAACCATATCATGTGAATCGACCTATATCAGGTGAATCGAACTATATCAGGTGAATCGAACCATATCAGGTGAATCGAACTATATCAGGTGACTCGAACTGTATCAGGTGACTCGAACCATATCAGGTGAATCGAACTATATCAGGTAACTAAAACCATATTCGGTGAATCGAACTATATCAGGTGACTCGAACCATATCAGGTGACTCGAACTATATCAGGTTACTCGAACTGTATTAGGTGAATCGAACTATATCAGGTGAATCGAACTGTATCAGGTGACTCGAACTATATCAGGTGACTCGAACTATATCAGGTGACTCGAACTGTATCAGGTGACTCGAACTATATCAGGTGACTCGAACTATATCAGGTTACTCGAACTGTATCAGGTGACTCGAACTATATCAGGTGACTCGAACTGTAACAGGTGACTCGAACTGTATCAGGTGACTCGAACCATATCAGGTGAATCGAACTATATCAGGTGAATCGAACTATATCAGGTGAATCGAACTATATCTGGTGACTCGAACCATATCATGTGAATCGACCTATATCAGGTGAATCGAACTATATCAGGTGAATCGAACCATATCAGGTGAATCGAACTATATCAGGTGACTCGAACTGTATCAGGTGACTCGAACTGTATTAGGTGAATCTAACTATATCAGGTGAATCGAACTGTATCAGGTGACTCGAACTATATCAGGTGACTCGAACTGTATCAGGTGACTCGAACTGTATCAGGTGACTCGAACTGTAACAGGTGACTCGAACTGTATCAGGTGACTCGAACCATATCAGGTGAATCGAACTATATCAGGTGAATCGAACTATATCAGGTGAATCGAACTATATCTGGTGACTCGAACCATATCATGTGAATCGACCTATATCAGGTGAATCGAACTATATCAGGTGAATCGAACCATATCAGGTGAATCGAACTATATCAGGTGACTCGAACTGTATCAGGTGACTCGAACCATATCAGGTGAATCGAACTATATCAGGTAACTAAAACCATATTCGGTGAATCGAACTATATCAGGTGACTCGAACCATATCAGGTGACTCGAACTATATCAGGTTACTCGAACTGTATTAGGTGAATCGAACTATATCAGGTGAATCGAACTGTATCAGGTGACTCGAACTATATCAGGTGACTCGAACTGTATCAGGTGACTCCAACTGTAACAGGTGACTCGAACTGTATCAGGTGACTCGAACCATATCAGGTGAATCGAACTATATCAGGTGAATCGAACTATATCAGGTGAATCGAACTATATCTGGTGACTCGAACCATATCATGTGAATCGACCTATATCAGGTGAATCGAACTATATCAGGTGAATCGAACCATATCAGGTGAATCGAACTATATCAGGTGACTCGAACTGTATCAGGTGACTCGAACCATATCAGGTGAATCGAACTATATCAGGTAACTAAAACCATATTCGGTGAATCGAACTATATCAGGTGACTCGAACTATATCAGGTGACTCGAACTATATCAGGTGACTCGAACTATATCAGGAGACTCGAACTATATCAGGAGACTCGAACTATATCAGGTGACTCGAACTATATCAGGAGACTCGAACTATATCAGGTGACTCGAACTATATCAGGTGAATCGAACTATATCAGGTGACTCGAACTGTATCAGGTGACTCGAACCATATCAGGTGAATCGAACTATATCAGGTAACTAAAACCATATTCGGTGAATCGAACTATATCAGGTGACTCGAACTATATCAGGTGACTCGAACTATATCAGGTGACTCGAACTATATCAGGTGACTCGAACTATATCAGGTGACTCGAACTATATCAGGAGACTCGAACTATATCAGGAGACTCGAACTATATCAGGTGACTCGAACTATATCAGGTGACTCGAACTATATCAGGAGACTCGAACTATATCAGGTGACTCGAACTATATCAGGTGACTCGAACTATATCAGGAGACTCGAACTATATCAGGAGACTCGAACTATATCAGGTGACTCGAACTATATCAGGTGACTCGAACTATATCAGGAGACTCGAACTGTATCAGGAGACTCGAACTATATCAGGAGACTCGAACTGTATCAGGAGACTCGAACTGTATCAGGTGACTCGAACCATATCAGGTACAACATATTCTTTCCAAAACGTAGTCTTCTTTACGGATCTACTTATCTACTCACGATTCTGGACCAGTTGACCTGCCGCAGTCAGGGTCATGTTTACACAGTCAGGGTCATGTTTACACAGTCAGGGTCATGTTTACACAGTCAGGGTCATGTTTACACAGTCGGTGATGTGTCGTATACATCGCCGTCGTGTGAAGCGCTTACCCCTGCTTCTAGCAATTATACCTTCCATTATCACTTTTTCCATGCTATTATGCCTCTTTGTCTCATGTGACATATTGTATCCAGAGCGGGGTCTGCTATGGATTCTCTGAGCACTCCGACATTCTAAGCAAGTTGAACTGCCGCAAATATAGACATGTTGAATCAATCTGATATATCACTGCACCATCGTCGTCTTGGGCGTCATCTTCCCATGTTGTCATTAACTCTGCCTTCAGCTATTAATCTTTCTATGCTGTTATATCTCTGGTAAACACTTCTGAATTTGTCTTTTTAGCTATCCATGGTATACGTAAACATTTTTCTACAGCATCTCATTTCGAAGGTAGTTATTCTCTTTTCCAATGTTTTATTAAGTGTCCTTGATTCACAGCAATAAATTGCTCTTGGAAATATGCTTTCTCTAATCGTATGCAATTTAGCTTTGCATCAGGTGCTTTGCCAAAGAATTTTCCTTTGTGCAAGTTTTGAAGTCGCTATTGCAATTCTTCTCTCTATTTCTGCAGCGCAACACCCTGAACTGTTTATGCTTGCACAAAAATATTCAAATTAATGACATATTCTAGTCAGTGGTTTCCATTTATGCTATTTTGGTCGTTTTTTGAGTATATGTTCTCATGATTTACTATTAAAACATAATAATATTAATAATAGTGAGGGTGGGATGATACAATGTTTGTAATAATAATGAAGGTAGGCTGATACGACATTTGTAATAATAATGAATTTAGGCTGATACACCATTTGTAATAATAATGAGGGTAGGTTGATACACCATTTGTAATAATAATGAAGGTAGGTTGATACACCATTTGTAATAATAATGAAGGTAGGCTGATACACCATTTGTAATAATAATGAAGGTAGGTTGATACACCATTTGTAATAATAATGATGTTAGGCTGAAAAATGATGACACGAAAGAACATTGCTGTTAGAAATTATTGAAAGCACATAAAACAGAAGGCTTTGGAAATAATAGGATAACCAAGCCACACGCCATGAACCATAAGAAGATGAATAATCATAGTAAAAAACGAAGAATGGCATTGAATTCTTGTAAAGCACAGGAGGCATACAAGAAACACGCACAAACATCAACGTTTCAACACCAGTGTCTTATTCAGAAAATAACATAGCACACAACAAGTATATGACGGTACTGCCACTGAATTTATCACAATACTAAATTAAAGCACAAACACATAAAGACTTCTGTCTAAATATGTTACTTCCACCTATCCATCCATCCATATATTAATGTATGTAGCTTCGTAGTCAGTATAGGGTAGAAACCAGTACTCTTCAGTTTAAAAATTTACCATTTTGTGTTATTGTTCTAGAAAAATTGATTTTTTAGCACTGTTTTATTCGCTATTTTGACTTGATTATTTCCCAACCAATGTTCAAGAGCGACAGTAATAGGGCCCACCAAACTATTTCTACAAACCCACTAGGCAAATATAAAATTATTACATACGCTGACCTCTAAATTCATAAAACCATAAAACATCAAATCAGACGCTATCTGAAACAAACTGTAAAATTCGATGTTCAAATAAAACATCTTCAGGAGAAAATTGGCAGAGTTCACGATTAGCAAGATATCCATGTGTACAGGTGGATAGGTACCACACACTGTAGAACATATATTTCATGAATGATCCGAGAATGAGAAGAACATATTAATCCATGAAACAATATTAGAATCAAAGCTATATTGAACTACAAAAGACGATGAAGTTGATAAAAAGACAAAATTACAAATATAGACATATTTTATGCAAACGAAAGATGAGGAAGAGAAAGAAAATTATTACGTCAAGCTTTAGACGATACCCGGGGGAAAAAACAGTGTTCAGAACGAAGTAGACTTTCAGAGACATCTTTTAATGATGCAGATTGTTTTGCAGTTGGCAACAACATATATTACTTGTCAATGAATCTTCAATGTATTTTTTTTTAAACAAAAAAAACACTTTCGAACACATTACAGACAAATAATACTGAACTTATACCGCCGACCTAAAAAAAAATTCCCCACTCAAGTGTATGTCAACCAAACCAGTAGATATCTGACAGGTTTGGATGGTTCACACCCACAACCTTCTTTCCCACGCTATGTAGGGAAACATTGCATTTAGTGCTAAGGAGAAAGCTAAAAGCTGGTAACCACCGCTTCTGTCCTTTTTATAATTTACCACAAAAAGGTCACCAAAAATTTTCTAGAATATTAGGAAACTAACCAAAGAAAATGAGAGAACTACGAAGGAAAACGATACAATGAGGAAACTACCAAGGAAAAAGAAGAAACAGGAAATCCAGAAAATGAGAAAACTATGAAGGAAAACGAGAAAATGAAAAAAATGAGGAAACTACCAAGGAAAACCAGAAAACGAGAAAATGAGGACACTACAATGGAACATGAGAAAATTGTAAAATGAGGAAACTACCAAGGAAAAGAAGAAAATGAGGAAACTACCAAACTGAAAAGAGTAAATGAAGACACTACCAAGGAAATCGAGGAAATGAGGAATATTACCAAGGAAACAGAGAAAATAAAGAAACAATCAAGAGAAACGAGAAAATGATATTTGTTTGCTAAATATTCTAACTTCACCTTGCCGAAGAGTTCTCCACAGCCGTATTGTCAACTCTTAAAGCTCTACATTTCCACAAAAATATTTAAGAGCAATGTGCATTATCATCAACAAGTCACTGATTCTGTCAAGTTGCATCACGCTTGTTGTCACCAAAGAATTCTTGCAACATTTGCCATTTATTTGGAGCAATCAGTTAAAGTTTTCTAAAAAAAAACTTGCACAAACTTGCAATCATTGTTTATGTACACCTGTTCAGTTCAACCAGAACTGTTACAATATCAAGTAACATTTTCAGACTTGCCAAGAATATATTTGCTTTGTTTCTTCTGTTTCTATCTATTCTCAGTTTCTTTTCATTGGGGGTATCGTTGAACGCTTGACATTTAGACAGATAGCATGCCCTGTCCTAAATCATCTGTTTCTTAATAATAGATAGTTCTAAAGCCTCTGTTTCTTGATACCAAACTTGACAAACGAGCGACTTCTCGTTTGATTTTTCCACAATTTTCTTACCAATTATCAAACACAGGTAATGCTACAGAGAAGGTGAGATCACCTTCAAAGGTGGAAATATAATATTCAGGTTGTTGTTTTGTTGTTTTTCAATCAACGTTTGTGTTTTATCGGGGCAGGTGATGAGTTTACCTTTACAACCTTGTTAAATTATAACTCATCAATAGGATGCAGAAACATTCTACAGCATACCTGTACAGACACCATCGCTTTTCAAGACCACCATACATGTACAGACTGTTATTAAGACACCCTTTCTGTGCAACCATGTATCGTGACACCTTACCTGTACAGACTTTTATCATGACATGTTTCATGTACATATTGTAATTGAAATGCTGCTTGTACAAACGTTTATCAAGGCATCTTAACTGTACATAATGTCATTGATATCATACCTACGCAAAAATTGATAAAGACAAGATACCTGTATATACATGTATCATATCACACCTGTACAGACTTTTATCATAAATCGTACCTGTACAGACTTTTATCATGAATCTTACCTGTACAGACATTTATCATGAATCTTACCTGTACAGACTTTTATCATGAATCTTACCTGTACAGACTTTTATCATAAATCTTACCTGTACATACTTTTATCATGAATCTTACCTGTACAGACTTTTATCATAAATCTTACCTGTACAGACTTTTATCATGAATCTTACCCGTACAGACTTTTATCATAAATCTTACCTGTACAGACTTTTATCATGAATCTTACCTGTACAGACTTTTATCATAAATCTTACCCGTACAGACTTTTATCATGAATCTTACATGTACAGACGTTTATCAAAACATCACAGATGCACCGACTTTTATTGTGACATCATACCTGTACATACATTTACCAAGACTTCATACCTTTAAATACGTGTATCAATACTTCTTACCTGTACATATATTTCTCATAATGTCATACCTGTGCAGGCATTTATTATGACTTCATACCTGTTCATATATTTATCACAACTTCATACCTGTACCGGTTTTGATCAAGACTTCATTTATGTACAGATATTTCTCACGACTTCATACCAGTGCATGCATTTATTAAGACTGCATACCTGTACAGACATTTATCACGACTTCATACCTGTACAGATATTGATCAAGCTCTCATACCTGTGCAAACTATAATTTTGCCAGGTTGATAATATAAGTGTGCAAATTAGAGTTGGAAAACAGTAATCGAACTATGTCTGTTCAGTTGACACCAGTACTTCACTTTGGAAAAAAAAGTAAGCTCACAAATTAATCTAATAACAAGGCCGTAAAAAACTCGTAATTTTTACTAAATCATTTCAGCGCAGGCATTTCGGCACTATGAAATATGGACTCCGTCGAAATACACTAATTGTTTTAATTGCACAAATTATTGGTGACATGGGCCCTACTTACGTGATATCTGATCTAGTTATAATACAATCACCGTCTCATGGTCGTTATAAATATAGAAATAATTTGTATTTCATCTTCTCATTTTGCGATCGATCTCATAATCCTGCAGATTAGCAGGATGTAGTCCCGGAAATGGGATTCGTTGTGTCATAATTTGTAGCTTACTTTGTCCATAAATTACGTCAGCATTGGGTGGGGGGTGTTTGGAGTTGGGACTGAAAACGTTTTAGAGTTGTTGACAAGGGGGAGAGGTGGGATTTACAAAAGCTAACGTCAAAAATACTCGTTTTTAATGAGGTAATTAAATTTTATGAATTTGAAACATTTTTTTCCCTAAAAATGTGATATACTATATTTATTTTTTCGTCCATTGTTTTACTAAGAACATAATTAAATTTTCTTTATATTTTCCTGGGGAGGGTAGTGTGGCCGTTAAAAATATGTCATGATTAGGTATGAGGGAGGGGTCTCTGAATTCTTAACAGTTGTTGACAAGGTGGTTGGAAGTGGGTCGCAAATTGGCAAAAACATTGTTCACCTTTTATGAGCATCCCGTTTACTGTCGTATATGTGCCTTTCGGTCTGACTCAACCGACTTCATTATGGCTTTTGTGTTACTTTGACCCTCAGAAGGGTGGTACAACGAACTCCACCCACAAAAATCACCTTAGTAGCTACTTACGACATGCATTGCATGTAGCAGTATTGCTATTCTTTGCTCCTATTTCAGGCTTCTGCAACACGCGATGCATATTAGAACTAATTACCACGTGGTACTATAAGTCGTTGGCTCTTTCCCCGAATGCTAGCCTACCAATTTAATTTCCTTTTGATTATTTCCCTTGTTTAGGATTCTCAATCTGTTTATCAATGTTTATTAACATAACATTAATTTATTTACGACAGTTGTATGAGTAGTTAGGAAGGTTGTGTGGGTGACAACACACTCGGGTTAGGAATGGGGCCAGTATACGTAAATGTTAAGTAATAAATAAATATCAGGTAATTGATACACATAACCAAGGGAAATAATCAGAAAAAAATTAAGTTGGTAGACACTCATTCAAAGAACGTTCCAGGCAAGTCGCTTACTAGTCTTCCGTCGAGAAACATTTATATTGATTGATATTTTATGTAAGAATAAATTGGTTTAAAAAAATAATTTTGAAATCGTAGAATTTCAATAAAGTCTATAGGATTATCTTCATTGACATCGGGTTATTCTATATGTACCACGTCTCTCCTAACGAAGCGTAGTTCCGTATATTCAAGCGATAGTAAATTATCTCAGAATCATCGATAGGAGTCAGAATTGATTTCTGTGGAATGTGAATATATAGAGAAATGGGGAGAACTCCTTGGAAGAGAAGAAAACAAACACAAATCTTCTGTCTACACTGTGTATGAAATAAAGCACTATCAAAAGTAATAAAAATCTAACATATACAGTATTTTGAACATCTTCTTCTGCGTTAACTTTCTGAAAACCAACACGAAATTCAGTGTCATTTCGACAGGGTAGCATCAAGTATGTTGTGCTGCTTGTTTACAGCACAGCTGCGTTATTTGTACCTCGGAAGGTCTAACACATCCGATTTCGGTACGACTTTAATTTTAGTGTGTGCTTCCCCAGCCAGTGAGTCGTTTGCTTGATGGACTGGAGTTTACCGACGGGCAATAATTTGCCTACCACCTCCTGATAGTAACGATTTTGATAGATCTGCTAGGCCAGACTGCTGCCAACAAATCTTAGTGACAGAGAGTTGGTCATCAATGTTTATGACAGCTATCACTTGTTAGTGCCAGCAATGAGCTATGCAAGCCCATGGATATGAGAGGGGGTTGGGGGGTTCACACACCTGCCCCACTTAGCAACTGAAAACATGATAGTTAGTATTAGAAACTTAACCAGAACATAATAGTTAATATTAGAAACTTAACCAGAACATGATACTTAGTATTAGAAACTTAACCAGAACATGATAGCTTGTATTAGGAACTTAACCAGAACATGATAGTTAGTATTAGAAACTTAACCAGAACATGATAGTTAGTAAAAGAAACTTAACCAGAACATGATAGCTTGTATTAGGAACTTAACCAGAACATGATAGTTAGTATTAGAAACTTAACCAGAACATGATAGTTAGTAAAAGAAACTTAACCAGAACATGATAGCTTGTATTAGGAACTTAACCAGAACATGATAGTTAGTATTAGAAACTTAACCAGAACATGATACTTAGTATTAGAAACTTAACCAGAACATGATAGCTTGTATTAGGAACTTAACCAGAACATGATAGATAGTATTATAAACTTAACCAGAACATGATACTTAGTATTAGAAACTTAACCAGAACATGATAGCTTGTATTAGGAACTTAACCAGAACATGATAGATAGTATTATAAACTTAACTAGAACATGATAGATAGTATTAGAAACTTAACCAGAACATGATAGATAGTATTAGATACAGTGAGACAAAACTACACGATTTTTTCGCAGGTTTCTAGACAAAACTACATGGGTTTTTTTTCGCTGGTTTCTATACAAAATGAATTTAAATAATACCATTTGTTTTAGGTGTATAAAAAGACAATAGATACTAGGCTAAACCCTGTAGTAAAATGTAATAAAACTGGAGATACTTGGAACAGTGTAATAAAATTTTGCTAATCAATGGTAACACACACAAATCGACGTTTCGATGAAGAAGCATTTATCACGATCACATTCGCAAAATAATATGACGGAATACCTAAACATCTAAAGTAACGATATGAGGTTATATTCGTGAAATATAGTTCAAAAACTGAATATCCTGGTGTTCCTTAATATCGACTCTTTTTGCAAAGCCGTAGCATGACCGTTTATATTTCTAGATGACCGCGAATCAACACGTGATCTTTCCAAGCCAAACGAGTGTCATCAATCATCAAAGTACCCAAACTTCTGTGTTAAATCTGAATTAATGAGCCCTATTTCTCGTGTGATATGAGAAGGAGAACAGGAGGAATACGTTACCTATCTCTACATGATTGAAGTTATTCTGGAGCAGTGCTACGATACACCGGAGCTGTACATGGTTGAAGTTATTCTGGAGCAGTGCTACGATACACCGGAGCAGTACATGATTGAAGTTGTTCTGGAGCAGTGCTACAATACACCAGAGTAGTACATGATTGGAGTTATTCTGGAGCAGTGCTACGATACACCAGAGAGTATTCGTTATTGCTGATAACAGTAAAAGGAGATAATGGACATGCAATGTACTTTAGAACTGCTCTCCATCAAGTAATATACTAGCAGCCATTAAAATCGTTCCCCCTTATTTTCACACGAGCAATACTACATGTGCTGAATTTAAATTAACTTAAACTATTTTTTGTTTACATTTATGAAACATTTGCTGAATCAAATCTGCAGTATTGTTTAAAATAAAACAACTTAGAATCGGATAGTAAGCAGTTGTTTATCCTTGATGTAAGAAATTATTTTTCACTTACTGTTATCAAGTCATAGCCGTCATTAACATCGCGTGTACCCCCAGCAGCAGCATCAATTTATGCTTGGCATAGGTGTCTCTTGCTATTGCAGAGAGTTTCGAAAATTCTTTGGGGTGTGGCGTTTAATTTTGCAATGAGTCTTCGCTGGAGATAATTCACGTTGTTGATGTCATGCTTCCGAACGCTTCTGTTCAGTTCGTCTCAAGCGTATTCAATCGAGATGTCAGGAGAGTCTGCAGGTCAATCCAGTACAAGAAACTGTAGCTTGGCTAAGAAAATCCTGGTTACATTAGCATGTGAGGCATAGACAGTTGTCGTGCTGAAAGTTACCTACATCTTGATGATTGTTGTAGAAAGGTACAAATTTGAATCGTAGTACTTGATTAACGCAGACAACAGCTGTTACGTTAGCTGGGACATCATATAAGGGAGTATGGTGCATTTTGGAGAATCCATCTCACACATGTAAGCATCCTCCTCCATATCTGTAATACTGGACTATACACACATCTGCACATTTTTCTCCAAGACGACACCAGACTCGATTTCTCCTATCAGCAAATGAGACATTAAACCAAATTTCATCTGAGAAAAGTGTTATTGTCCATTCACCCCTTGGATGCTGAATATTTTATTGTGGCTCAATCCAGTATGTTGGTCAAGTGGGATCTAGAATAGAAGGATATTATCAAGATTGTACTTTTGATTTGCAAGTCAGAAAAAAGCCTCCTTCGTACAGTGGTTTCTCTAATAAGCCCCGAATGCCTCGTGAATGAACTGCTGTTGAGTTGATTGTTTGGAAGCAGTTGCGCAGATGCATCGGTACAATATGACGATTTTGTTCCACGAGGTTCAAGGAGCCGGGAGAAGTCATGTGTGGTATCTGTCGCAAGAAATCGTTGGTGCAGCCTTAATATGGCGTACTGGAAATAAATGAAATGTCTCGAAATTTCTCGCATCGACATTTCACTGACAAGCATACCAACAACTTGTAATTGCTCTTGTAACGTCAGACATGGCTTAAAAACAGTAATATACCTTTCATGGTAATAATCATGTATTTCTAGATGGACGATGTGAATTCTTTTCTGAATGGGATAGATTAGAACAAGGTTTAACCATTTAGAGTCACTGAAACGACACTGTGACTGGATTAGCGACCCGACAGTGTAGAAATAGTACTAAGTAATATCACTCGTAGGAAACAATGAAGAGTTCCCAGGAGACGTCTGTAAATACCATACGTAAACAAACATCAAATTTGGCACACACACGTGGGCCGTCTCCAGAGAACTCTTCTACTCCTGACGCTGAAAGGCAATAAAGAGTTTTAGCGAATAGATAGATAGATATATATAGATAGAAAATCATATAATGCCTTTTTGTTCCCCTAAACTTTATTAATATGTATGCCAAATCTGAACCTTTTACGACTTTTAATACAGTCAATGTATTTATTTGCTGTTTTGCACATTAAGAATGAAAAATGCGAAAGAAACATCACATCAACCAAACAATGGTATTGTCCGAACTTCATAACATTCACATCTTCTAGATTGAATAATCCCCGCCGAAGACGGATGTGTCGGGCCAATGGCGCAAATAAAACGGCGACACAACGCATTTCCATTCTCTGGACTACATCCTTCTGGAAATCTAATAGGACCATGGTCCTGATACAAGAGATATCCAGTGGGAGTTTGAGAATGAACGCTGAAGAAGACGAAGATTGAATAATCGATCACGTACATAAGCAATTATAGCGCAAAAAAACTACATTTTTGAAGGGTTTTTCAATGGTTGCTAGTATAAAAATAGTGTAGTACGGATGAAAGAATGTTTTAGGTTGCTAACAATAATTTCCACCATTTACACCAAACTCCGAACATCACAAAAGAAAGGCGCATTAAAATATGACCATCTATGGAGCCGCTGTAGTGTAATATTAGACTATTCGACCGCCGATCAGCAGACCCTGGTTTCGGGTCACTCGATAACTGTGATGCCGCTGCCGTAGCGCAGTCTTGGTGTTCTAGTATTTGTATGTTGTCCTCTATCCATCATCATATGGGTTTTTCCATGTTTCTCTTTTCATATAATCGTTTATTGAAATCTATCGAGGGAATACGATCTGGTTCCATTCTGATTAAGTCGCTGAACCACTTGACCTTTTGTGTAATCAAACTAAATTGTGGGTGTTTGAATATCCAACCCCAACTACCCACCCCCACCTTATCTATACGCTTGGATAACTGATAGATTAGAGAGCTTATCCTGTATCGGAAAATTGAAAAAGTTACTTTCAGAGTCGACAGAGATTGAAAAATAATACAAGAAATATAGGATAACGAGAAGACGAATTCGGGAGAAGTAAAATAATAGAATTTACTACACACATAAATGACCCTGATGGTACGGAAGTATAGGATCGCCATAGCCAGTTAGAACATCACTTATATAAAGAATGAATCGTTTGCCTTTAGGACATGATCTCCAAATGCATTGTCTCCGGTTGTCACAGAATTAATTCGCATGTAAAAGGTTCCCGGAGCCCGCAAAGAGGAGCAACGAATAGTGACCCTCCTACATGTCATGCATGGCGTAAGAGACGACTAAGGGAATTTTGGAGGTGATTTTAGCTGTATTATCCCATGGAGGGTCAAAGTGATCTATAGATCATGCCGAAGTTGGATGTGTCATTCCGATACGCGTAGATATCGCAGATATGCTGTAAACAATGAAGATCGCATTATGGAAAACCGTGTACTATCACGCTGGTTCTCTATTATCGTTACCTTTTCTACAAGAGGATTGCATCCTGCTAATCTGCAGGAATTTGAGAAGAAAAACAGAGAAAGAGACAAAAGTTAATATTCAAGAAACATATTTTCAATAAATAGACAAATGTTTTCAACTGAACATACCTGTAAACTACCTGTACTGTTTACCTGCTTCGACCTGTAGAAATCTACCTTATGATCACACAGTGTACCTTGCTCACAAATCCATATACAGAATAAACGTAACTTCAGAACTCACAACTTTGGGAATTTAATCCAACACAAGGAGATACTTCTAGAAATCTCGGCTACATCTGTTCAGATTGAGATCGCCAAGTCTACATTATGGCACACATGACGTTTAAATGCCCTGATGTGACACCTATAAAGTGCCGAAATTCACCGAATTAAATAGCTTATTCAGAAACCCGTGAGCGGACTCATGAAAGCTAGAGACCGATTTGTGTAAAACCCTCAATTCGACTTTATATTTCCATCTCACTGTCTAGAAATCACTCTCCTTATCCTCGATGCGTGTCAGCGCTAACAAACTCGCGCGTCGAGTTACCGCTCACACAGTGTTAGGACTCGTGATGAAAAACGAGGAGGTTGTCGAGGTCTTCTAGGTGGAATTGAGGGACCGCTGTGAACCAGCTTATAACTTGAATGCGTGTAGAAATTCATGAAGGCACGGTTGAAAAATCACGACGGCACGGTTGAAAGTGATGTGATACTAAGCGAAATTTGATTGTGAATGTGTTTGTAGAAATTTGTAACTTGTGGTGGATCATTAACATATAACCGGGGGGGAGGGGGCGCATGAAAGGGGGAAAGGTGGCTGATTCGTGTCTACTCGATTATGCAGCCCTGTTGGTTCATCGGAAATCATCCTTCTAAAGAAAACATGTATTTTTTCCCGTGTTTTCATTGGTCGCTTTGTGTATACCTTGTCATCAGCCAATGACAATCACGGAAACAGTCAAATGTTTCACGTTGGAAGGATGATTCAAAAAATATTCCACAAATCTTCTTTATTCTCAAACGCATGCAGAATAACATACCGTAGTTCAGAATTTGCCGTACAAGCATATAACCAAATGAGATCAGGGTACAAAGCCAGAGGAAGACCACGAAAAAGATGGATAAAAAACGTCAGGGACATCCTGAACAGACACGGTCATTGCACATCCGAGGCAACACATTTGGCTTTAGAACGCAAGCTCGAGCTCCAATCACCCCTACGCTTAACGGCAAGAGTGGATCACAAACCACCTGGGGAAGGACAATAGACAATAGTTCAGAGTTTGGAATGTGGCGTATGATGCTCTACAGAATAATTGTGTTATTTACAGCCCAATTCTATGGGATGCGGTTGTCAACATTATCCTCCAGAACTCCTTAGTACGATATGCCTGGTAAATAACAGTATGAATATTCTTTGCTCTTCTTTCGCTTTTCTGCAACACTCGTACGCCACATGTCTTATTTTGTCGATGGCTGATCTAAATTACAGACTTGACTGATCTAAATCACATACTTGACAGATCTAAATCATAAACTTGACTCATCTAAATCACAAACTTGACTGATCTAATTCACAGAAAAGACTGATCTAAATCACAGATAGCTGATCGGCCTTCTAAATCGGCCTTCTAAATGACTCGTTTGACTTTTCTTCTTAATGATTCATTTGACATTTCTTGTGATTGTGACCAAAAATGAATCAATAAACTCCATATTACTATTCAACTAGTGTTCAATTTTGAGGCGCCACTATTGCATCCAATCACATCTCGAGTACAGTGTCGATGGTTACCGTCCGTAGCACCCACCAGTTCCATAAGACCATTCACCACACAACTAATGAATCACTAGTAGATGATATGACCATATAATGAGGACTGCTGCTCTACCGTTGAAGTCGAGAATCACCATTCAACTCAAATGGGATGATGGTTCCCATTGTTCTCACCAATGGCTCACTAGACAAACCAACCATGCAACAGAAAACCTTAGTAGATGACATGCCTGTATATTGAGGTTATTTTCTTATAGAAGCTTCATGGCACGTCATCTATACAATCCCGTAGTCGTAACCTTCGATAACAGTTACAATGTTGTTCCGACAGGCCGACGTTGTGCTTGAACTAATTACGAGCACGGCGTGGTTGGGCGGAACAACATAGAAGCATGTCGCAACTGCCAGAGTTGTGCCCTGATGTCGACGTCTGTTTCGGCGGCATTGGACTCGAAACACCATCGAGTCGAATGGCTGCTGGAATAGAGGGCGGAGCACTTATGGGAATGCCCCAAGTGCTGTGAGGCCAGTTTTCTAATCAAGAAGGGATGATGTGTACGGTGTGTCTGACAGTGACTAATGAGTCATATGCGTGCCTGTAATTATCTGTCACACTTTGCGCATGTGTGGGAGGAGTTTATGTGACAGTGAGCAGCACTTGCCTTTCTTTTAGCGCGTTTTTGTTGCGCAGCTTGATGTCTGTGGTTTTCTGCAGCTGCTTCGCCACTCTTGATTTTGCGGCGCCACTCTTGATGTTGCTACACCACTATTGATGTTGCGGCGCCACTCTTGATATTGCGGCGCCAGTAGGTTCTGTCTTGTGCAAGATTCTCCCATGAATTTGTGTCCATTTTGAAGTGAGTCAGTGATATCTTAAGAGTGTCTTTAAAACGCTTCTTCTGTCCTCCGACCTTGCGGGAGCTAGTCTGGGATTCTCCATATAACACATTTTTGTAGTAGACGAGCATATTTCATGCGGATCATGTGTCCTACCCAGCGTGTCTGCCCCTTCATCAATATTGTATGTACGCTAACAGACTTAGAATTCATCAGTACTTCACTGTCTGGTATTTCATCCCACCAATGGATGTTGACTACCTTACGAAAGCAGCTTAGGTGGAAGTGGTTGAGTCTTCTAGCGTGTCTGGTATTTACTGTCCAGTAAGGACAGTGTATAGTGAAGCCAAAGGAACAAGCTAACAAACAGCACACAAGAAGGCCATCTCCAGAGAACTCTTCCACCCATGACGCCGCAAGGCAAACAGGGGCCACAGCGTATAGAATGATAGGTTTCTATTTTGTTGATTTTCTATGTTTTTCAGCCGTGTTATTTTACAATATGCTATTGCCAACTCTTCCTTATTTCTGCTATGCAGTCTCCGGCACCGTTGATGTTTGCTCCTAAGTATTCAAATTTATCCACACATTCTATCTCGGTATTGTCTATTCTGATTTTTGGTTGTTGTGTTGTTAATCTGTTGACATGATATTTGTTTTTTGCGTGTTTAAATACAAGTTTTGTGCTTCGCTTCATAAATAGGTACCGATTGCAAATCAGTTCCTCCAGATTAAATACGATATGGAAAATTATAACATGTACTGTTATATATGAAGATAAACATATATAAATCTTTAATCTACTCATTATTTGTTACGGATCTAAGATTAGAACAATTACAGCAGTAAAAGTAGAGGAAACTACAGACTTGTGAAAACAAATGTTATAGACGAATATTGCGCATCCATTATACAGAACAAACAAAAAACATATCCGTGAGAAACAGAATACTCTTTGCAGGTCAACAAGAACATCTCGTAGCAGTGATGAAATGTCGCAAACTTGCGTAGTTTGACCACGTGATAAGGCGTGACTCACTTTCTAAAACTATCCTACAGGGAACAGTTGAGAGTTGAAGAAGAAGAGGCGGTGAACAGAAAGTATGGATTGATAATATTAAAGGCTGAACAGGGTTAAGATTCTCCACTTAAACAAGGAACTGAGAACATGGAGACATAACGGGGGTTCTTGTGCTGATGTTTCCAGAGTAGCAACAATTCGACCTTAAGAGTTTGTGGGTTTGATGATATTGATAATAGAATACAACAGCTCTATATGTCGTAATTTCTAGCGATCAAAATAAATTATATTGTGATTGTTCACACATAACGACATATTACAATGACAACATGGGATTCTGATACTTGGACAATGATATCCGAAATGCAAAATAAAATAGCTTTTGAAAATGATATAGAAAGATCAGAGAAATGTCGTGGATAAAAAAAAACGATTCAAAACAGACATCCGTAAAGACGTGAACATGGAAGAAGATTGTCTGCTCAAAAAATATCGCACATTGCAAGTTAACAATTTTTTGACATATAAAAAGATACAATGATTTAGAAAGATGAATCGTGGAGGGAACGTTTGCGAGGAAGAGAACAAGAAGCAGACCATGACGGATACATGACATGAAAGATCGTATCAATATTACATAAATGAGAGACTTACAAGATGGCAGTAAATACGTCTTGCACAGAATACGTAAGCAAAGGCTTTACAATTTACAAAGAACCTATAGGCTTACGAGATGGCAGTGAATACTTCTTGCAAAGAATACTTTGTCTTCTTCTTCAGCGTTCATTCTCAAACTCTCGCTGTATTTCTCTTGTAACAGGACAATGATCCTACAAAATTTCCAGTTGAATATAGTCCAGAGAATGGAAATGCGTTGTGTTGCCGTTTTATTTTCGCCAATGGCCCAACATATCCGTCTTCGGCGGTGCAAGGAATACGTAAGAAAAGGCTTTACAATTTGAAAAGAACCTAGAGGCTTACGAGATGGCAGTGAATACTTCTTGCAAAGAATACGTAAGAAAAGGCTTTACAGTTCATAAAAAACCGGGAGGCTTACCAAAGAGGATCGTTTATCAAACGTTTAACTGGTCTTGTCAGTATGTATATTGAATCTCTCTTGCAAATTAAATTTCTCTTGTAATTTGCATGATCTCAACACTAACCCAACCGTCCGTCTGATTTAAAAGTCTTTTCTACTTGAAGCTACAGTTTAGTTCAACTCGTCTTGATCACAGAGGGCTCTCCGATACAGCACAATCAATCGATACTACACACGAGGTAAATTACAGAGTACGAGGCTACAGACAATCGCCGTTTTGTATCTGATAATAGGTGCTTTCAAGTGATGGTACAGACGGATCTGCATGTAGGGAAATGTTGGGTATTGTTAGAGACCGTCCTTCGGGGCAGGGTTATTAATGTTTAATACCCAGAAAACCCCAGTAGTAATTATTGGTAAATGGAATAAGCTGATAACGACCTTGGTGATGTGTTTATCTTAAGTGTGTTACGTATATTTATGTGTGTAGAAGTTGGGTGTGTTTTAGAATAGCTACGGAAGTATGTCAGGTAGTTTGAAATACACATTATTATCGTTAATTGTTGTATTCAACCACTTAGGTGTAAGTATATATATATATATATATATATATATATATATATATATATATATATATATATATATATATATATATATATATATATATATATATAGTCGCCTTTTGATATTTTGTGTGTATCTTGATAAAGACCTTTTGATTGAAACGTTGAATATGATTTGTATATTGTAATTTGTATCTTTTCTTGTGTGCACATCACTTCCCACTAGTTTTAGATATAGTCTGTCGTGTCTGATTGAAACGATTACATAAACCTGTGTAATACGTAAGTACGATTGTTGTTACGTTTCGCGCAGTTACCTTGTATTGATTGTCGTATTAGGAGCCTGTATTTACTTGGGGTTTAGGTCTTGTATTGGGAGCTTTCATGTACATGGAGATTCAATCTTGTATTAGTAGCTTACATTTACATGGGGTTTCAGTCTGGTATTGAGGTGAAAGGAACAACGGATAGTTCAGTCACATGATAATAAATCTTCAAAGCCAGTCTACGTACAGACAATGACTAAAGACATTCCAACAGACTCAATTATGACCCCTTTCGGTACATTTTCTGTTTATTGTTGGGATTTTGGACGATCAATATTTACATTCATGGAATCGCATACCACAGATTGTCAAGGCTACTCCAAGTATAAATATATTGACCAACCGCAACAAAACAATAATAAAAAACGTAACGAATGGGGTCCTAATTAATTATGTTGAAGTGTCTTCAATACCACCGACTGTCTCTGTACAGACTCATATAATATAGTGATGTAATACATTTGAATTCAAGTTCTTGCCATTCAAATTTAAATTGTGCAATTCGATTTGTGAATTATTATTCGCGTGCACGGCAGAAATGAGTAGACAGTGAGTGAATGACTGTTTTAGCAAGACAATTTTTCTCCGAGGAACAACTTCATCATCTGAACGAAAGAACTATTTAATTATTTATTACATCACAAGATCAGAATTGCATTCATACACGATAGACATGTGTTTTTTTGGAAACATTTCTTCCTTCACTGTTGTTCTCCAGCATTGTATCTATCTATCTATCTGTCTGTCTGTCTGTCTGTCTGTCTGTCTGTCTGTCTGTCTGTCTGTCTGTCTGTCTGTCTATCTATCTATCTGTCTGTCTGTCTGTCTGTCTGTCTGTCTGTCTGTCTGTCTGTCTGTCTGTCTGTCTGTCTGTCTGTCTGTCTGTCTGTCTGTCTGCCTGTCTATCTATTCTATCTATCTATCTATCTATCTATCTATCTATCTATCTATCTATCTATCTATCTATCTATCTATCTATCTATCTATCTATCTATCTATCTATTCTATCTGTCTGTCTGTCTGTCTGTCTGTCTGTCTGTCTGTCTGTCTATCTGTCTGTCTGTCTGTCTGTCTGTCTGTCTATCTATCTATTCTATCTATCTATCTATCTATCTATCTATCTATCTATCTATCTATCTATCTATCTATCTATCTATCTATCTATCTATCTATCTATCTATCTATCTATCTATCTATCTATCTATTCTATCTATCTAACTGTCTGTCTGTCTCTCTGTCTGTCTGCATGCCTGCCTGACTGCCTGCCTGCCGACCGACCGACCTACCTACCTACCAATCTATCTATCTATCTATCTATCTATATCTACCTACCTATCTATCTATTTATCTATCTATGTATATATATATATATATATATATATATATATATATATATATATATATATATATATATATATATATATATATATATATATATATATATATATATATATGTATGTATGTATATAATATATATATGTATGTTTTTTCAATGATAATGAAAAAATGATAATTTTTTCATTCATCGTCTTCTGGTGTTTTGTGTGTGTCTTGATAAAGATCTTTTGGTTGAAACGTTGAACATGATTTGTGTATTGTAATTTGTATGATTTATTGTGTGCGCATCATTACCTACTAGTTTTAGTTATAGTCCGCCGTGTCTCATTGGAGCGATATATAAATCTGTGTTTTATGTTACGTCTAGATTTGCTCTACACTTTTTACTTATCAAGTCATCCATCTGGAATAGTTCTATACTTATTTCCTTCACTGTTTACGTCTAGTTCATAGATTAGTTCGCTACTTACCTGTCTCTCCGTCTAGACTTGTTTAAAACGACTGAACTCTACAAAAAAACGTTAAAAATGTTGGTTGCTAGGAGACGAAGCCACTATAAAGCTAATTAACAGTTTTAACATATTGCTTGAAATTTAAGGGCTCATTTCATCAGTGGCCAGCAGGATACACTCGTCATCGGGCAGTCTGTCACACTTTGTTAGTTATGTTCTCCAATGTATTTGTGTATGTGTGCATGTATGTATGTATATATGTTTATGCGTGCGTGCGTGTGTGTGTGTGTATGTATATTTTGATTTAGTAAAATGTATCTCTCATGACGAGGCATACTACTTTCAACCGTGGAGAAATAGTTCCAAGTTGGTTATATCCGAGCGTTTTACCATAATGGGTTGACGTGGTAGGCTTTGAGTGCCGTGACCAGCGTGTAATTACGAGAACCAGTTCTCTCGTACGACTAAATTATTCTACTAGCGATATTGTTACAGATGTTCATCTTCCAGTGGAAGTGGCTAAAACACTGAATGTATTAGTTATTAAAGCCGAAGTCTAGTGCGTCGGGACATTGAAGCAAATAAAACAGTCATACAAAAATTCTCATTACTGGACTACGCTCTGCTTGAAAGTTAATAGGATCTACTAGAGATCCGGTGGGAGCTTGAGAACGACAGCTAAATAAAATACTCAGATATTAAATAACAAGGATGTCGATTTGGCGGAATATCTTAGTCTTCTAGATTTATCTGCAGATTTTGTAGTCATGTTTCCGACATAGACTTCTTCTTCTTCTTCTTTCGTTCACTTGAAACATGTCTATATCTGTAATTCTGTCTCCTTAATAAAACTCACTGTCTTTTGTAGTTCATACAGTGTCCCATAGAGTTTTGATTCCAGTGTTGTTTCCTCTGGCCAATATGTCCGCCTCAGCGTTTCATGCTCAGAACACTCTTGAAGTATATGTTTGGCACTCTGTGCTGCCTGTCCACATGTACACATGGCTGTGTTGCCAATCTTGAACTTTGTATACATGTGACTGCGGAGTCGGTTGTGTCCTGTTCTGAGACGTAGAATTATAACTTGTTCTGGTCTGTTCATAATATGATAGTCATCTTGTGTTGGTGTTTGTGGCTTTCTTATTGACTTGATCATCTGTTTTTTCTGATGGTAGGTGATTGGTATATCTGGTTGGTCTTCGGCAGCACCTTCCTTAGCCAGTTGGTCTGCTTTTTCATTTCCTGGTATTCCACAGTGAGAGGGTATCCACTGCATGGTTACCCTATACTGGTAAGACAATCGCTAAGTAGTTTTTTCAAGTCTGTTAGTTTTTCAGACTGGAGAGCTTGAAGCACTGACCTTGCATCTGTCAGGAATACCACAGGCTGTAGGTCAGAGTTGGAGTTCAGCAGTTTTTTAGCTGCCACACTAATTGCCTGGATTTCTGCATCATAATTATTGCTCCGACATAGACGATGTATATGTTGTAGTTTCATCAAAAGGGACAACAACACACATAAAACATTATTGATATTCTTGCACATAAATCAATCATGCGCCATGCCAAATATCGTAGGCGATCATGTTTCTCCACGACTTTGTCTCTTGTGTTATTAATAAGCTCGGTCGGTGAACTTCTACCGTGCCACAATACTAGTCAATCTAGCAACTTTTCTCTTTATCGTCCCCTATCTCTTCTCCCCTTGATCTTTCATTGATTGTGAACTTTCGTGCACCTACTTATACATACTTTGTGATCGTGACACAGTTGTGAGACAATTGGCATTCAGCTTAAGAGGTCGGGGGTTCGATGTTAGGTCGTAATGTCTTTTCTACAAGTGCGTTTGTTTCTGAGATTCATGGGAATTTTGTAAGTTACGGAGTTACGTGATGAGAGTGGTACTCGTGGCACACGGCGTTTCGTTGAGAAGCGAATCGAATACACATGGGAAAAGCAAGTACACTGAAGTTAATCATGTGCAAATTCTGAGCCATTAGTCATATAAATATATAAATATATAAAAATATATAAATGGTAACTACATCATAACTACATCATAATTACATCATACCTACATCATAACTACATCATAACTACATCATAACTACATCATAACTACATCATACCTACATCATAACTACATCATAACTACATCATAACTACATCATACCTACATCATAACTACATCATAACTATGATTCGAAAGGAGAACAATCAACAGATGATGTACTGAAGTTCTCTGAATCATTTACACTTTAAAGGAAAGCACATAAATAGACCATCAGCAAATTCAGTGCCGAACGGTGTTGACGATTATATTTCTCCATGTACATCGATCTCTCATATATATCATCATCTCTGTTGGTGTCGTCAATCGAAGCCATTTAGTCAAACTGTCCAATATCTTTTCTCTGGGTCTTCCCTTTGATCTTTTCCCTTCTGTCTTT
This sequence comes from Meghimatium bilineatum, assembly GCA_034231615.1. Lineage (NCBI taxonomy): Eukaryota > Metazoa > Mollusca > Gastropoda > Stylommatophora > Philomycidae > Meghimatium > Meghimatium bilineatum. The sequence goes on from CM067301.1 coordinate 7,818,104, forward strand.
TCTGTTGTCACTATATTCTCAATGCCTCCTCTTCTCATTATAAGCACAATAAATTTGGGGTACTATTTCCTGATCTTATCATTGTTTCTGTCTTTTTTTAAAAGTTTAAACTAAGACTTTTTTGTTCACTTTCTATCACCGTCCTATTTAACATATCTTGGAGACATTCTTGACTTTCTGCTATCAACACAGTATCATATGTATATCGTAGATTATTGATATTGTGTCCTCCTATTTTAATGTCTGGCATATTCTTAATTGATCTCAAGATGTTCCCGCTGTAAAAAGAAAATAAATTTGGTGACAATACACATCCCTGGCGTACACCTTCTTTTATAAAAAAAGATAATTTGCTGATATTTTGGTATAAAAAGATGTGTTTTTATAAACATAAATAGATGCTAGGACCAAAAGATCTTTATTAAGTACACACCATTTCACGCGAAGAATAAATGACGGCACTAGTTGTGATCAGACCACAATACCACTACTACTACTACTACTACTACCACCACTACTACTACTGCCACAACAACTACTATTGCTACTACTACTACTACTACTACTGCTACTATTACTACTACTACTACTACTACTACCACTACTACTACTACTATTACTGCTACTATTACTACTACCACTACTACTACTACTACTACTGCTACTATTACTACTGCTACTACTACTACTACTACTGCTACTATTACTACTACTACTACTACTACTACTACTGCTACTATTACTACTACAACTACTACTACTACTACTACTACTACTACCACCACTACTACTACTACTACTGTTACTACTACTGCTACCACTACTACTACTACTATTGCTACTACTACTGCTACTACTACTATTGCTACTACTACTACTACCACTACTACTACTACTATTGCTACTACTACTACTACTACTACCACCACTACTACTACTACTATTGCTACTACTACTACTACTACCACTACTACTACTACTACTATTGATACTACTACTACTACTGCTACTACTACTACTACTAATACTACTATTGCTACTACTACTACTACTACTACCACTACTACTACTACTATTGCTACTACTACTACTACTACTACTACTACCACTACTACTACTACTACCACTACTACTACTGCTACTATTACTACTACAACTACTACTACTACTACTACTACTACTACCACCACTACTACTACTACTACTGTTACTACTACTGCTACCACTACTACTACTACTATTGCTACTACTACTGCTACTACTACTATTGCTACTACTACTACTACCACTACTACTACTACTATTGCTACTACTACTACTACTACCACTACTACTACTACTATTGCTACTACTACTACTACCACTACTACTACTACTATTGCTACTACTACTACCACCACTACTACTACTACTATTGCTACTACTACTACTACTACCACTACTACTACTACTATTGCTACTACTACTACTACTACTACTACTACTACTACTAATACTACTGATGTTCGTCAGTCCTAATCGATGATGACCAAAAACTCAGCCATAATAATAACAACAATAAGTAATAAAAATAATAAAGTTAATAGCGCGTTTTTAAATGACTAGCAAGTCCAATGCGCGCACAAAATGTTCTTTTACAGTATTGACAACAATAGAGGGTATCTGTGTGAGGTTGAGAGGTTTCTTCTTTTCTACATAATAACTTTTCTACATAATAACTTTTCTACATAATAACTTTTCTACATAATAACTTTTCTACATAATAACTTTTCTACATAATAACTTTTCTACATAATAACTTTTCTACATAATAACTTTTCTACATAATAACTTTTCTACATAATAACTTTTCTACATAATAACTTTTCTACATAATAACTTTTCTACATAATAACTTTTCTACATAATAACTTTTCTACGTAAAAACTACTACTACTACTACATATATATATATATATATATATGTGTGTGTGTGTGTGTGTGGTGTGTATGTATGTGTGTGTGTGGTGTGTATGTATGTGTGTGTGTGGTGTGTATGTATGTGTGTGTGTGGTGTGTGTCTGTGTGTGTGTGTGTTGTTTTCCAGGTTCAAAACAGTTTTATATATACGTGTGTGTGCAAACAAACCCGACAATTATTCAATCAAGCGTTATGTACGAGATTATGCACATACTGTTATTCATCAAACGAGACATCAACTCTGATCGCAGGAGGCCCTGTTGTTTGTCTAGTCTTATTGGGGACATATGTAACACGAGAGTGCAAGTTACGTAACTTCAACGTACCTGTGGGAGCTGGCAGATCGATAATAATGATCAGGAAAATAGTTGACATGAAGCACAATTTAATGTGAAATATATAATGCAAAATATCAGTAACTTAAACCCCATCACATAAGAAAGAGGGTTTTGTGCTACGGTTATCGTGTGTCGCCTCTGATATCTTCCTATGTAATATATCAGCAAGAATGTATATTGATTTAATTGATTATCTTCTTCTTCTTCTGCGTTCGTTCTCAAACTCCTGCAGATCAGCAGGATGTAGTCCGGAGAACGGACTGCGTTGTGTCATGGTTTACAGCATTGCTGCGATATCTGCGCCTTTCGGCCTGACACATCCGACTTCAGCATGGCTTATGGTCACTGCCCCTATATAGGATGGGACAGTCAACTCCATCCCATAACCTCCTTATTCGCCTCTTACGACATGCATGGAAGGTAAACAGTGTTGCTATTCTTTGCTTCCTTTTCGGGCCCTGACAACACACGGGCGAATCGATTATTATTTACCAGCCCTAAAGCTAAGCAAGGGTGACAACAGGACCACCGTCGCGCATGCAGGAATAACATTAGTCAAGGGTACAACAATCATTCATTCATTCATTCATTTTCCTTTTGCGCTGAAGTTAGCACATAGGGCAGAGGTCAGATCTCTCCAATTCTGTCTGTTCAAAGCTATTCTGTGCAGTTCTTGAATAGTATGTATATTGATTGTTTTACTTTCTCTAAGTATTGTTCTTCTGAGTGTTTCTTTTGGTCAACCCCTGGCTCTTTTGCCTGTAGGTATCCATTCAAGAGATTGGTGATGTATTCTAAGGGTACAACAACAGAAATAAATTTAGCTTATGTAAAATGGAAAGAGTAGTGTTTGTCCAGTGGATCAAATATTCTAGTATTCTCACTGTGATTGCACGAGTTCTCATTAATAGTCTTATGGTCTAACCGGGGATCATCATACAATAGTGAGGCTATTTAACATTTCTCGTAGTTGTCGTTGATCACTGTGTGGATTGTAGGAAAAAATGTCACAGCCGAAACGATACAGGTAAACAAAAATCACTGTAAAAAGTCACAGGAAAAAAGTAGCAAAAACAAACAGTCATAAGTGAAAAAGTCACAGTACAAAAAACAAACACGGAAAAAAGTCACAAGAAAAATAAAACGATATAGTACTTTCTTAGCGTTATTACTTAGTAGCCGAGGCACAAACGGAAGCAAATAACAGACACACTTTAAATTTCCCTGCATGTGGTAAGTGGCAACTATGGAGATTTCTTTTAGAAAGGACTGGGATGTCCCGCCTGCTTCTTTTTCTGTAACTTTATTACCTGCAACTATCACGTATTGCGACTTATTCTTTTGCTGTGACGTTTTTCCTAGTCAAATTTGCGACTATTTCTTGATTTTTTGTGTGTGACTATTTCCGTTTACCACTTTGTGCAACTACTTTGTGTCAACAGTTAATAAATCTCACACAGGAATTTCAATTGCTTCACTTTAGAAGGAGGATTCCTGATGAGTCCATGGGGCTGTATTGACGAAGGACTCGGTATACAAAACTGCTTTAACTTTCCTGTTAATATTACGAAAATCTGGCCCATATGATCATCTCTGCAAACTAAATTGTAGGAAACCTCAATTAATCAAGTGCTTGTTCGAGTGGCGTATGCGATCTTGCTTCTCCACAACTCTCTATCTTTTGTGTTGTTAATAAGTTCAGTTGGTGAATTTTTGTTTTTTGGTACCACAGTGACAACTCATCCAGAAATTTCTCTCTTTGTCTTCCTCTGCCTCTTCTTCCCTTTATCTTTCCGGTGGTTACTAAATGTTCAAGCTTTACTTTTCTCATGACATGCCCTAAAAATTGATTTTCCCCTTCTAATTTTCACCATTATTTTTCGTTCCCCCCATCATCTCTGAGAACATCTACATTCATTTTCTTGACTCTCCATGGCATTTTCAACATTCTTCTTTAAAATCTCATCTCAGTTGCCTTCAGCTTATCTTGTGCATTTTTGTACAGCCTACAATGACCAAAGATAAACCATTCTATACATGACGATTATCTGACTAAATCTGTGAATTAATCGAATAACAAGAAATCTATGTGAATTAATCGAATAACAAGAAATCTATGTGAATTAATCGAATAACAAGAAATCTATGTGAATTAATCGAATAACAAGAAATCTATGTGAATTAATCGAATAACAAGAAATCTATGTGAATTAATCGAATAACAAGAAATCTATGTGAATTAATCGAATAACAAGAAATCTATGTGAATTAATCGAATAACAAGAAATCTATGTGAATTAATCGAATAACAAGAAATCTATGTGAATTAATCGAATAACAAGAAATCTATGTGAATTAATCGAATAACAAGATATCTATGTGAATTAATCGAATAAGAAATCTATGTGAATTAATCGAATAACAAGAAATCTATGTGAATTAATCGAATAACAAGAAATCTATGTGAATTAATCGAATAACAAGAAATCTATGTGAATTAATCGAATAACAAGAAATCTATGTGAATTAATCGAATAACAAGTAAATCTATGTGAATTAATCGAATAACAAGTAAATCTATGTGAATTAATCGAATAACAAGAAATCTATGTGAATTAATCGAATAACAAGTAAATCTATGTGAATTAATCGAATAACAAGAAATCTATGTGAATTAATCGAATAACAAGAAATCTATGTGAATTAATTGAATAACAAGAAATCTATGTGAATTAATCGAATAACAAGTAAATCTATGTGAATTAATCGAATAACAAGAAATCTATGTGAATTAATCGAATAACAAGAAATCTATGTGAATTAATCGAATAACAAGAAATCTATGTGAATTAATCGAATAACAAGTAAATCTATGTGAATTGATCGAATAACAAGAAATATATGTGAATTGATCGAATAACAAGTAAATCTATGTGAATTAATCGAATAACAAGTAAATCTATGTGAATTAATCGAATAACAAGAAATCTATGTGAATTAATCGAATAACAAGTAAATCTATGTGAATTGATCGAATAACAAGAAATCTATGTGAATTGATCGAATAACAAGTAAATCTATGTGAATTAATCGAATAACAAGTAAATCTATGTGAATTAATCGAATAACAAGAAATCTATGTGAATTAATCGAATAACAAGAAATCTATGTGAATTAATCGAATAACAAGTAAATCTATGTGAATTAATCGAATAACAAGTAAATCTATGTGAATTATTGGAATAACAAGTAAATCTATGTGAATTAATCGAATAACAAGAAATCTATGTGAATTAATCGAATAACAAGAAATCTATGTGAATTAATCGAATAACAAGAAATCTATGTGAATTAATCGAATAACAAGAAATCTATGTGAATTAATCGAATAACAAGTAAATCTATGTGAATTGATAGAAAAACAAATAAACGATGGTGGTATCAACAATATATATCTACACATGTGTATTCCACTTATTCGCTTGTGTGAACAGTAGTGGCCTGGACTTAGAGTTTAGAGTGCAAAGAATATGTCCACTGTCTTATTTTTTTCAAGTATGTTTACGAGTTTTTCTTATTTTTTCCAGGCATTTATTCGAGTTTAGAGTGCAACGAATATATCTAATGTCTTTATTTTATAAAGTCATGTTGTGCCTCCAACCCAGCACAACTCACGCCAAGCCAAAACAACCCCCTCCAACACAACACACCCTCCCCTCCAACTCAATACAACCCCCTCCAACTCAACACAACCCCCCACCTACCCAACACAACACTCCTCAAACCCAAGACAACTCCCTCGTACCCTATACAACCATCCTCCAACCCAATACAACTCCCCCTCCAACACAGTCTCCCCTCCAACCCAAGACAACCCCCCCCTCTAACCTAACACCACCCCCTCCAACCCAATACAGCTCCTTCCAACGCAACACAACCTCCCCTCCAACCCAATACAGCCACCCTTCAATTCAACACAACCCCCTCTATCACAATCCCTTCCAACCCAAAACAACCATCCCCCCTTCTCCAACACAACCACGCTTTTTACATAACAAAAAAAATGTATACAGGTCTGGCTTTACCTACAATTTCTTAACTGAGACAGACATGTACTTTAGTCACAACAGCTATGAAGCTACGATGATGTCAGGAGCTACCTTCTCACAACATCAGTGATTACTTCATCATCATCCTTCCTATTCTCTCTATCATCTCGATATGCATATTTGCTTTCCAGTGTCAGTAACGTCACATAACTAACATCTATCCAAGATGGAGTCATCTGCCACGAAATTTCTAGTCTGTATACATCTTTGCTGGTAGAAATACCCTTAACCGTCTAAAATAAAAGATTTCATTAACCTCGCTAGACCAAAAAATCAATCATGGTTTTAAATTAGGCAGAATCCACGCACAAAATGTATCTCTCATCTGTTAAGCTTGACTACAATCGTAAACAAGTGCAGACACTAGGTTTCTCGTTTAAGAGTATTTTTAGACTTTCCCCAGTAACTTTACTCAGCAGTTTCATAACAATTGATGTGACGATGCACCGGGGAATGTTTTTTAACGGAACTTCTGACAGAAGACTAAAAGCGTGTTGTTTAAACAGAACATATGCACATTTTTCTGTTGGTATTTTTTGTGTGTGGAAAACTTCTTCTTTTTCTTCTGCGTTCGTTCTCACACTCCTGCACATTAGCAGGGTGTAGTCCGGAGAACAGAATGCGTTGTGTCATGGTTTACAGCATTGCTGTGATATCTGCGCCTTTCGGCATGACACATCCGACTTCAGCATGGTTTTGGGTTACTGACCCTATATGGGATGGGACAGCCAACTCCATACCATAACCTCCTTAGTCGCCTTTTACGACATTCGTGGAAGGTTAACAGTGTTGCTATTCTTTGCTCCCCTTTCGGGCCCGGCAACACAAGGACGTTTGAAACCTTACTGCCTAATAAACATAACTCAACCTCTTGCGCACATAACTCAACCTCTAGCGCACATAACTCAACCTCTAGCAAACATAACTACACGTTTATAGACACCCTATATATATATATATATATATATATATATATATATATATATATATATATATATATATATAAGGCGTGTAAAACAATCGTTATATTAAACTAAATGTAGCGTTTAATAAGTTCTCATGACATATCCACATGTTCTCGATCCCCTTCAGAAAAGTTAAAGTCTCAACAACAGAGCACGTAAACAATAGGTCGGGTAACACGAATATGAATGTTCTAGCAGATTAGAAATTTCAAATATAAATTTTCAAATCAATGATTCGTCGTTTGTTGCTGGGGGTCGGGAAATTACGGCAACACTGGGACCTGCGAATTTCGTAGGATTTGTCTTAGGAGATTTTAGTGGTAGATTTGGTTGTCCAATCCCATAGTAACTCACAGTAACACAAAATAACCCATAGAGACACAAAGTAACTCCTAGTAACCCAAAGTAACCCATAGTAACCCGTAGTAACCCAAATTAACCAATAGTAACCCGTAGTAATCCAAAGTAACCAATAGCAACTCAAAGTAACCCATTATATTCCATAGTAACCCAAAGTAACCCATAGTAAACCAAAGTAACCCTTAGTAACTTATAGTAACTCAAAAGAAACCAATAGTAACCTAAAGTAACCCAAAAGACTATGTTGAAGTTGTATGCGTGTACAGCAAAAACTGTAAGCCATTCCGTTTTCTGTATCCCGGGTTGCATGATGTTACTTTACTGGAGTTTCGGAATAAAAACAAGAGAAGACAAATAGATCTTAAAGAGATGTCGGTCAGTCAGTTCCTATTTTGTCAAGTTTGGCTCATAAGGTGGATGTCATAGCTATCCATGCCAGTCGCTCAGTTGCCAAGTATTGCAGGTCTTGTGAATTTATGCCTGTTGATTTTAGTTCATTTATAAATGTTCGTCTGAGCGTTATTTTGGTCTTCCCTGTTTTATTTTTCCCGTCTGGTTATGAGATGTGCACACTTGAAACTTTACTCATCTCGAATTATAAAAATTGATCTTAAAGAGCTATGCATGCAACTACAGAAAAAGTGCAGATTTATAGACTGACATCTACTGCATAAGAGTAAAAACTCGCAGCTCTGAACAAAAGAAGACAACAATTATTATGCTTTTTCAAAACTTGACTTACTATTATACGAGGCCGAGTAACAAATATATTTTAGGATTTGATGTAACCAACAATAACATAAACATAGAGAAACGCTGGGCTCAACAAGTCTTACAATATTTCAGACAAAAGTCCACACACGGGAGTAAACTCCGTTGTCTCCATCCAACTTAACTGGATGTCAACACAAATAGATTACATCTGGGGCTCGCTAAAGTGTTATAATGTTATATATTTAGTGCACTGTAGCAGATATTGTAACAAGAGCAACAGAAACATATTCTAAATACTGCGTTACATTTTAGCGAAGTCACCATTAGAAAAAGTTGAACAAGAAATAATATATTATTTTTGTGGCGACAATCTGTTACCAGTGTCAGACAGGATAACGCTAATAATATGTGAAATGCAAAGAAATACCAGGGAAATGAGTCCAGATTAGACAAGTTACGAGAGAACGGCATAAGAAGTGGAATTGACAATATGTAGTTCAATGAGTATATCAAGAGACAACACAGTTTGGACAACTTATTAGAATGGAATGCACCCAACTTCATACAAACGCACATAATGATGATGATGAAATAATCACTGCGCATACAAGATGTACAGCTTAACATCACCTGAACAGAATACAACCACAACACACAATCCAGAGTGCTGGATGTGCACGCATCCCTATGAAACTGCTGACCACCGCCTTTTTTAATGCCTCGCGCTAGATGACAGCAGAAAAATGCTTCTCCTTCCAGGGCCAGATAAATGGAAGACATTATATGGAACAAAATAACAGCTCACAAAAACATCCATATATACCACAACGGCATAGGGTCAAAGGGCATGATCCCATGGACCGCGGGATCAGCAACCAACCAACCATGAAATAATCATTTTAGCTGTGAGATGGTTGTTCTTAACAGCCCATGTCTTTCAACAAAAGCACAGGTTCTCAGTTGTGTAGCTGAGGCGACACCCGGATTATTGTACGGTTGGCTGGAAGACATAGTTTTGCAAGGGAGTTTTAAGGAATCATATTTAACCGACGAAGGGGAACATTTCAGTGCTCAAGGAATACCAAATACTCCCAAGAGCCTAGCACCCACTTTTAGATCAACTATCTCAAGGAATATCAAGTACTCCAACGAGCTTAGCACCCACTTCTGGATCAACTATCCCAAGGCATAGCAAGTACTTCCAAGAGCCTAGCACACACTTCTGGATCCAACCATCTCACAAATCTTTCGACCACATTTGTTGATCAACCCGCAATGATGACATATCTAGCACGTCCCGTCCCCCAGGAGTCTGCCACAAAAGGACAAAGGGACACCATCGAAGACCTCTGACCTATATCTCTTCGTCAGTCACCGGAACCATTTGATAGACGACAAAAGTAATAAATTAAGACAAGATGTGATAATGAAGATTGTTTTCTCATGCGACATTACACAACTTGTCTGACACTCATGTCTAACTTTTGAAATATATATCTAGTTTTGTTAACCCTCATCGTAGTCGCTTGTTTCCAATACATATTTCTTACTATTCTTAGATCGTTCCCATTAACGTTAAGATTCTCTAGCATGCTTAGTATTTTCTTGGAAATTTTAGTGGAATTTCCAGGCAGTCCACAGCATGACTGGTGTGATAACGAATCCGTTTTAATATGACCAACGAGCAGCGATTCAATTTCTTACAGCCCAGTGATGTCGACTAACCATCAGACAATGTGGTGGGACTTTTGTTTCGACGTCAACGGTGAAGGATTGGGCAAGAATGTTTCGGGAAGGACGATAGGTAACAAATGATCTTAATGATCTTCCACAACCGGGTGAGACACCTGTTGTGACAGAAGATTCAACTTTCGAGACTTGTTGGTGAGCATAATCGTGCAACAGAATGACACTGCATGCCATATCGCTTATTCTTGATGGCTGTATTCAGTTTGTCTACTAGTGTTTTCTTGTAGCCGTTACAGACCTGGATTAACCAATAAGCTTTTTAAGCAATTGCTTAGGGCCCCAAGAGAACATGACCAGAGAGGGGCCCCCACAGCAAATGTGAGTGTTCCAAGAAAATACACTTTTCAGTTTACACATTCCGAGACAAAACAAGTCTTTATTAATAAAAGTATGGAAGTAAGTTGAATCCAGATGTAAGCTTAGTACTCCCCAGACGTTGTTACAGTTTCTATGACACAATGACTGTTTTCGACTTCAAGAAAACCATCCAACAGTAATGTTTAGGAGCTATCTGTTTTTCCGTCTGATCCACGATAAAAAAAATGGAACCATGTATTTTAGCGTCAATAAAAGTAATTGATATTTCAGACTACGACTCTGGCTGCTTGGCCCAAACACTGACCAGTTCTAGATTTTACTATTTGCACGTAAGCGTAGTTTTCATTCCTGGCCTGAATGGAAGGAAAAGTCAACCTGTTCTTCTAACTTATGAGTGGTTCTAACTTAGAATACCAGAACAGTATTTTTGGAAATAGTACAGATTAATAGAAAATTAGCTCCCTTTCCGATTCTGAGTTCACAATCACAGGAAATTTAAAAGTGAGAGAGAGAGAGAGAGAGAGAGAATTCGAAAATTGCAGAGAAATAGTGGTACACGACAGAAGTAATTAAACATCGCAGAGACTTTTGGTGATTGATAATATATATAGTACTGGCACGTACTAATGTTAAGTGCTTGTGGTTCTCGAGAAATGTAATACCTGTGCAGCGTGTGTGCAGTTGGTATCTGTGTGTATCGACAGGCCCATATACATAGTAGCTTGAGAATTTAGATCTATTCGGTAAGTCTTGGCTAAAATCAGATCTGTATTAGAGATGATGTGTGATTAAATACGGAAAACGTGTTGATACAAGTTGCGAGGCAAGTAAGTGACACCTGAGCAGACTGATTCAATTCCCGTTTCCTGCCCTATGATTTTTTTTTTCAATAAAAATTAATCACAGATCCTTCTATATTTTATATTGTTCATTTACCCACAACAAGAAAAGAGCATTCCTTCTCCCCCTATTTTTTTTAATTTTTTACCTCAATACGATTAACAACCATTGTGAATTTATATTTTTTGAAATCTCCCAAAAAAAATAATGGAAGTGTTTTTTTAAACCCTCCTGTCCCACATTTATTGTTGGTTAGTTGGGCCGTATCTACAGAATTGACGTCCGTTCTTATAATTATTGTATTTACGTTAATTATTGCGTGAGTTACCGCCGCTATTTCCTACTCACAACTGCATTGTTTTATTACGATTATTTCCCTTAGACTGTTATTATATCTGCGAACTGCGGTCTATTAGAAACGTAAATATTGTCAGCTGAATATGAGTACAAAAATACATGCAGTGTAATATCCCTATTACGCATTCTTTTATAACACATTTCCATATTAAAGAACATTCAAAATTCTACAATTATATCTATACTTTCAGCCGAAGACGGATGTGTCGGGCCAATGTCGCAAATAAAACTTCGATACAACGTATTTCCATTCTCTGGATTACATCCTGCTGGAAATCTAGAATGGATCATGGTCTTGTTACAAGAGAGATTCAGCGGGAGTTTGAGAATGAACGCTGAATAAGAAGAATATTTATACTTTATTATGTGTACGGGTTCTATGGCGGAATGGTACAAAGCGCGTCTGTGACGGCCAATGTATCGAGTTCGATTCCCACCACAAGCAATTGTGTATCTGGAACATTCAGAAAGCAGTGACAAACTGCTGAACGTATTTATATTGCCCAGAAAATCACTACAGCCAAAATGTCTACTGGTTGATGGCTACATCCTCAATAGGAAACTGACAATTTTTATTACCAATTGTGTGTACTGTGTATAGCGAATTTCTGTTATTACATACAGTTTTCGGCGGTCGGGACCAAATTATTATACGGAATTTGATTGTAAAAAATATTTAAATTTTGAGGCATAGGCATATCCCGTTATAGAGATGAGTGATATTGAACTATTGTTGAATTTGTATTTGCTACTAATACATTTAATCGTATAGCCAGTACAGTGTGGACGATCGGCTTTCGAACCGTGAGCGTATTCGACAGAATCTGGATCGTGAGGCAAGCTCAACCACAAAGTTGACCAAACATAAAAATACGCTATATTAGAATTTCAACCTTATTTTTCCTTTTTTTTTGTATTACGTATTTTTATTTCAATACATGTCCATACCTATTACATGCGCATACATATTACATACGTTATGAAACGAAATCGCTGTACTCTGGGCGACACACATATGCTCTCGGAGTCCCCAGAAAATTTCGAAGTATACACATAATAATTGTTCCTGTGGCTCGCTGGTTGAATACACTTATTTTATCACGTTGGAGTCAAGTTGCACTCGTTCCAAGTTTAACATCAAATTTTCCTAAACTCTGCTCCCTTATTTCTCTAATGCCAACATGTCCCAGGCATTAAATGCACGCAATGCTGTGGATGTTGGAAGTAGCTATAGATTCTAGCCACTCATATAAGCATTGATTATATCAGCATTCATAATATCAGCATTGCTTATATCAGCATTCATAATATCAGCATTGATTATATCAGCATTCATAATATCAGCATTGATTATATCAGCATTCATAATATCAGCATTGATTATATCAGCATTCATAATATCAGCATTGATTATATCAGCATTCATAATATCAGCATTGATTATATCAGCATTCATAATATCAGCATTGATTATATCAGCATTCATAATATCAGCATTGATTATATCAGCATTCATAATATCAGCATTGATTATATCAGCATTCATAATATCAGCATTGATTATATCAGCATTCATAATATCAGCATTGATTATATCAGCATTCATAATATCAGCATTGATTATATCAGCATTCATAATATCAGCATTGATTATATCAGCATTCATAATATCAGCATTGATTATATCAGCATTCATAATATCAGTATTCATCATTGTGTATCTCAGTGACCGTTCTCGATGACTTGAGTACACAGTTTGAATGTATTGACAAAATCGCATTTTTTATTGGAGATGCGGTCAATCAAGTACGGAAAACCCCGTTTACTCGAGTGCAAGCAGATTCGGTGCCGTCAGAACGGACCTGGTTCAATTCCCGTTAGTCTGGAGGGTTTTTGTTTTGTCCTCTTGCTTCCAACTTGAATTTACTTGAGGCGCCTAATAAGGTTTTTTTGTGGGGTTGGCATTCCATAGAAAATCAAAGTGACCCAGAAGCCACACTGAAGTTGGATGTGTCAGACCGACGGTCGCACATGTTACAGCTAAGCTGTAAGATATGTCACAAAACGTACCGTTCTCCGAACTGCATCCTGCTAATCTGCAGAAGTTTGAAAACGAACACAGACGATGATGAATTGAGTATTGATCGGGGTGCAAAGGGGAACCGCACTGTTCTCGGCAGACCCAGGGATAGCATTTAACCAATATCCCACAAGTACCTTTCGTGGTGAACCCTGGAAACAGAAATATAGCTACTCGAGCTGATTCTGGCTAAAGCTTTTGGGGATCGTGTCCGTGAATGTGGAGGTAACAGATGGAAAGATAATTGACTGCAAAAGATACAGTCAATATCTCAGACACAACTGTGCCAACACATGCAGTGGCACTGTTAACACATAGTGACGCTAGTCAGTCCAGGACGAGCATTGGATGGTCGGCCAATGAAAACAACAAGAAAAGGTAGCGTATGGCTACAGACGGAAAAAAAAAATACTGAGTATAATAAGAGGGTTGCACAGCACTAGAGACCAACGCCAAATATAACTCATCATCATCAGGTGCCATGCCGGCTGACGTAGGCGGTCATGGATCTCCACAGCTCTCTGTCCACAGTATTATGTATCAAGGTCGTTGTTGTTTCCTTGCCGTGTCAGGTTGTCAAAGTGTCTAATATTTTCTCACGTTGTCGCCCTCTGTCTCTGTTGCCTTCAATTTTGCCTGTTGTGACTATGTTCTCTAAACCTGCCTGTCTCATGAAGTGGCCAAAAACGAAGATTGCCTTTTTCTTATATTGTTGATTAAGGTACGTTTCGCATTTGACTCTTTCAATTGACTCTCTCACCCATATGTTAGTGACAAGGTCATATTACACAGTATATTTTTCATTTTTCTGAATGTTGTTTTTGCATATCCTATTCTGCATCTTATTTCTGCTGAACTTTTTCCATCTGCTGTAATCATTGTACCTAAATATTTGAATTGGTGGACCTGTTTTAATATTATATCATTCACTTTGATCTTGCAAGGTGTGTTATTTTGTTTCTTTGAAATAACCATTACTTCTGTTTCCTTGATATTTAGGAAGAGGCCTTTCTCTTTACTTTCTGTGACTACTACATTAATTTAATTAAATCTTGAAGGTCTTCAAGTGCAACTAGAAAGGGAAAACGCTACAAGGGATTCGGAACTAAAAGCTATGTTAGTTCGAGAAAAGCATCTGGTTACTGTTGCTCCTTACGGGCAGGAATCCAATGAATTCAGTACTGGCCCAACTTTACTATCGTGTTTTCCTATACCAGAAACATGCTCGCGGAGAGAAGGGGATTAGATACTACGTTGGCTCAGGTACAAACGGGACAACGAACGCAGCCATGTCTCATCTCTAATGTCAAGCTTTCCTATATCGAAAGCATCTTCCCAGAGAGAAAGGATTGAGTCAGTACACGATTGGCTCAGGCAAAAATGGGACATGGTCGTTCAGCTTGAGAACACGCTTGGCTCCCAAACACGTGTTCAGATTCAGACTCAGACTTTCCTGATATCTTCATTTCCCCGTTGGTATCCAGTGGTGACATTTATAGCTTTTCTCAAACATCTCACTTCACACATTGCGATCATTTTTGCTAGTGTCTTTGTCAAGAGCCATGTTTCACATTGGTAACACAGAGTTGGTAGCACAGAGTTGGTAGCACAGCGGTGGTAGCACAGAGTTGGTAGCACAGAGTTGGTAGCACAGAGTTAGTATAAAAATAATGTTTATCAATATTAGTTTTTGTAGCCATGTAGAATGATGGTTGTTTGAGTATTCGCAACAATTGATAAATCACAGCACAGCATTGGCTTTCTGACATCTTGTTTCGTTCTTTTAATCCGGATATATCTCTTAATAATTTGATTTCAGTAATGTGATATATATATGGTCCGGCTCTGTAGAGGTGCGGTACAGAGTGAGTCTGTAGCGGTCAGGGTACCGAGTTCGATTCCGCCACTGGCAATTGTGCATCTGACCGTTCAGAAAACAATGGCAAACTACATATTGTATTTATATTGCCAAGAAAATCAATGCAGCCAAAAAAAATTATGGCCTGATGGCTGCGTCCTAAATACGATACGATACCAATTATATATATTATATATAATCTATCTTTCCATTTGTGCATCTATCCATGTAATATACCATTTTGTCTAGGAGTCATCCTTAGCTCTCTCTCAAATGACGAATCCCCAGTGAGAATCAATTATTCTGTAATCGGAGATTGATATTTTCTGTCTATTGTTTCCCCGAATCCATTCTTGTGCCTCATTATTCACGATTCACAAACAAAACACCCTATATTTTTATTTCAATTATTGTGAGAAGTCGATTTCTTCTACTGTAGCGAATACTATCGTAATAAACTGTTTGTTACCCAGTGTCGTCTCCGCATCGAAGGTTGGCAACAACGGACCTCCAACATCTTCTGTCTTTTGCTTTTGTGATTAAAGTGTGTGTTTGTGTGTCTGCCTGCGTGCGCGCGCGCGCGTGCGTGTGTGTGTGTGTGTGTGTGTTTTTCAATGCGATTCTGTCGCGCGCACACACCCACTCACACACACAATTCTGTCGTGCAGACATCTCAAATAATCGAGCTACATTATACCATGGTTGCTGTTGCAAATTTCGGCCTGGTATCTCTCACTTCCGCGCCTATGCTTTCTTGAACAAGACAATGGTCTTGCTCGATATTGCGTTGGCCGGACCAGTCCTACTCGTAGTTTCCAGCATTTGTTGACTGGACTCTGCCCCATCTCCACTACAAGGAGTTGGTCTCGACGGGGGACTACATTGAAGTGTGTCAGTAATATCTTGGGTATATTTTTGTTTAGTTCGTTCTAAATCTATAACTGGATCCCCCATGCATCACCAGGGTGTAATCCAGAGAGCATAAATGCATTATGTTCCCATTTTCTGTACGCCAACGGAGTGTTTCTGTAAAGCGCTTCTTCTGTTCACTAACCTTTCTGAGTTCAGTCTGAAGCTTTACGTGTCAAATATCAAACTTTTGGCAGACGGAAATATTTCAGACGAACCGAATGACCTTACCCCGCCGAAGACGTATGTGTCGGCCCATCGGCACAATAACAAAAACTGTGACACACCGCATTTCCACTCTTAAGACTACATCCTGCTGGAAATCTAGAATAGATCATGGTTCTGCTGCAAGAGAGATCCAGCAGGATTTTGAAAATAAACACTGAAGAAGAAGAAGAATGACCGTACTACTGTCTCTGTTCCACCCGTAACCCTAACTGTGCCACGCTGAGTACCATGACAAGGGAGAGGGGGGTGTTTGAGATCTATGTGAAGATTATTGCAAGCGGATACAGTAGAATATCATATATTTTCTTAGTTATGGCAACATCGCATGCAGAGGAACAATACGAATGTATCACAAATTTGTTAAACAAAAGTAATTAACATTTTCTATTCAACTTTCTTGTTTACATACTTATCACGCATGTGGTTGCGTCTGTGGGTCTCACTAATGGCCCACTAGACAAACCGACCATGCAACAGAAAACCTTAGTGGATGACATGCCGTTATATTGAGGTTATCTTCTTAGAGAAGCTTCATGGCACGTCATCTATACAATTGTGCGTTTATTTTTGTTGTTGAAATGTGTTTCATTTTTACCTGAATATATATGTATGCACCCTATGTGGTTGGGAGGGAGCCAGAGATGTCCTGTGCAGCACTAGGGAGGACGAAACTAACAGCACTGTTTTTTCCTATGGCTGAAACCCATCATGGAGGCACAGTGACTCAGGACGTGACAATCCTTTTGACTTGAACATTTGGTTGCATGCCTGGAGCAATAGAGAAGCTCAGCATAACCAGTAGTCAATTGGTGGCGGGGAATGAGAATACAGTGAACCCTATCTTGGCTACAGTGGCTAGGAGCAGTGCAGAGGTTGAAACCTACATTCCTGGAAGTGTGATAGTTATTCTCTGACTCTGTCCCGGGGTGGGACGAAAATCCACAGACTCCCCAGCAATATAATGTAATTTGATGGCATTAGGTCAAAGGACATGAGCCCATGGACCGCTGGATAAGCATCCAACCAACCTACCAACCAACCAATCAACCTACCAACTAACTAACCTACCATCCAACCAACTTACTATCCGATTCCCGGAGCTACCATCTTTCACTCTTTCCTCACTATGTCAGGTGTTAGTATGTGTTTGTCTTCTTTAGCAGGGGGTGGGGGAAACAGAGGTGGGGAGTTTTGGAGTGAAATACAGAACACACTATTGATACCAACAGGGGAAAATGACGTTTCGACTAAAACGTTTTCTCAATTCTGTGTTGCACCAGCCCTCATATTTTCAGTACTTTATATTGTTCCCTAACATTGAGGGTTTATTCTTTAATGTATTCTTCAACCTCGTTGTGTCTGTATAATTTTTCCTTGAAATAATTGTTCACATAATTTCCTCTGGCTTCCTACTTAAATTTATTTGTATAAACAATTATTCGAAGCAAAATTGTATTGTCTATATATGTTATCCATGTTTACAAGAAGACCTATCTGCCCTTGTATAGCTAATACGGATATTATGTTATATGTTTGTTGTTACTGCGGATATTTCAATACCTGTACGGGATGTTTGTTGTTGTTGTAATAGTCCTTGTCTCGATTGGTCCGTTCTTGTTACTTTGAGTGCACGGTTTGAAAGGCTTGACAAAATCGCATCTTTTTTTCGAGATGCGGTTAGTCAAGTACGGAAGACCGCGTGTGCAATAGTTGCTATGAGATTTGGTGCCGTTGAACGGACTGGCTCAATTCCGTTAGTCTCCAGAATTTTTAAATTGTCCTCTGGCTTCCTACTTAAATTTACTTGTATGAAAATGTACAACATTGAGTGTTGGTAGCATCATGGTATGAAATTAAGCCTTCGAGAAAACTCTGCCTGCATGACAGGATATAAGAGAGAAATTGCTCATAACTCGTAAGCATTCAACCGAACAACCACAATATGTAACACAATATAAAACAAAACAAGAATACAGTGACTAGATAGAGATTATTTTAATTTCTATCACTATAATAAAACAGTTGTATATCACCATCATCATCATGTTTCGTGTTGGTTGACGTAGACGATCTTTACTCTCCAAACCATTCTATCTGGAGTACCATGCACCAGCCTCCTCTGGAGAAATCATGCCACGATGTAAAAATATCCAGTATATTCTCTCTTTTTACTCTCCTGTCTCTTTTTCCCCTCAATTTTTCCTGTTGTTATATTGTATTCTACACATCCTCTTCTCATGACGTAAGCAATAAATATGAACTTTTTTTTCCTAATGTTGATAAACAACTTAATTTTGATGTAACGCTCCCTCTGTACATCTTCATTCTTTTATCTTACTGCTTGTGAGATTTTCCACATTCACCTGAACAACGACATCCCCGTGCCTCTAATTTCATACCTGCTTGTTTATTTATTGTCCATGACGTTCTCCCATATAATTGAAGTGGCTACAAGCATTAAAGTTCTTATCCTTACAAGTGTTAAATAATCATTTTTGAAATGTTATAACATAATCCGTATACTCATTACATAATCATTAATCATTAATCATAAGTTGCATAAGGGGTTGTAACTATGGTATTTCTAAATGGGCTGTATGAAGCTGGGCCTTGTATTTCTTCTATCATTCTATCGCTGCATCTCTCCAGACCCAATCCTTTTGACAGGTCAGGTCGAAGGTACCTCAGACCATAACCACCATCGTAATAGAGCTGGTGAATACATTTGTATTAAGTTAAATTAAAATATTCCACCTAAGTCAAAAGTTGCAGTTTCTTGAAGGGTTAGTAATGAAAGGAATGGTTCCAAGTAAGTATGACATTAGAAGTAAATCTACCACGACAGTGGGCACAATATACAATTTGTAGAAAATAAATTTTTACAAGATAATACGAAGACGAAGATAATGACGAAGATGATAATAATGATGACAATGGTGATGATGGTGGTGATGATGATGATGATGATGGTGGTGGTGGTGGTGGTGATGGTGATGGTGATGATGATGATGATGATGATGATGATGATGATCGTGGTGGTGTTGATGATGATGGAGGTGGTGATGATGATGACGATGATGATGATGATGATGATGATGGTGGTGGTGTTGATGATGATGATGATGATGATGATGATGACGATGATGATGATGATGATGATGATGATGATGATGATGATGGTGGTGGTGGTGGTGGTGATGATGATGATGATGATGATGATGATGATGATGATGATGATGATGATGATGATGATGATGATGGTGGTGGTGGTGGTGGTGGTGGTGGTGATGATGATGATGGTGATGTTGATGATGATGATGATGATGATGATGATGATGATTATGGTGATGATGATGATGATGATGATGATGATGATGATGATGATGATGATGGTGGTGGTGGTGGTGGTGGTGGTGGTGGTGGTGGTGGTGATGATGATGATGATGATGATGATGATGGTGGTGGTGGTGTTGATGATGATGATGATGATGATGATGATGATGATGATGGTGGTGGTGGTGTTGATGATGATGATGATGATGATGATGATGATGATGATGATGATGATGATGGTGGTGGTGGTGTTGATGATGATGATGATGATGATGATGATGATGATGATGATGATGATGGTGATGGAGGTGTTGATGATGATGATGATGATGATGAATACTTTAATCTATGAGCATTTTTCCCTTTCACGTTTTTTGTGACAAAAGCACATTATTTCCTCAGTTTGGTAATGAAGTATACGGTTAGTTGCTGTAAATTTATGTCAGTGAGTTTATTGATGTGGATTTGTTGCTATACAACCATGGTTGTGTAAGGGAGTTTATTGGTGTATGTTTGTTGCTATAATGTAATGGTTGCGACACGGGTTTTATCGATGTAGTTTTGTTGCCCTAAAGTCACGGTTGTGTCAGGGTGTTTATCGGGGTAAAACATGGTCATGGTTGTGTCAGTGGATTTACAAATGCATGTTTGTTGTTGTAATGTCACGATTATGTCAGAGGGTTTATCGATGTATGTCCCCATTGAGGCCAGCACCTTCAAATGGTCGGGAAGTCTCACTCGAGCTGGACCACATTCCTGCCCAAGTAAACATCATGATGAAGACGGGGGCAACCAGCCAAAAGGCGCACAATTAATCAGGATGCCATGTACAAAACACAATGGGAACATGTATATATCCAATAATAGGTATGGTGCCTGCCCTGGGACAGACGTTCAGGCAGGGACGGTGCCGGGCACTATACCTCAAAAGGGTCCAACTCCAATTATTGGAGGTGGTTCTCAATTGCCCAAGGAACCAGGATGCAAGGGAATAGATCTACTGGCCAAACGAACGAACGAGCAAAAAAAAACAAATAATAATGCACTGGAATGCTGACGGTGTCAACAGCAAAAGAGGTGGATGCAGTACAAACTGGAGTTTGAAATATCATATAAAGAACAAGTTAATGTATGATGAATTCAAGAAACACACCTCAGCAGCGACGTATCCTTTAACATCAGAGGCTACCAGTGCTACCGATCAGACCGAAAGGATAGACGAAAGAGTGGAATTCTGACACTTGTTAAAAACAATATCAGTGCATGTCAGCAGGAAGTGTATATGGATGGGGAAGAATACCAGATGTTCCACTTAAAAACAGACAATACTTCTTCTTTGTTGTACGTCTTGCGGCGGACCCTCTGAAAGCATTCCATTGACCGTCCCAAGAAGGACGTATCAGGGTGATCTGTGTTGTGTCATGTTTTACAGCAAGCTGTGTTATCTGTGCCTTTCGACCTGACACATCCGTCTTCAGTCAACAATTTTGTGGGTCGGATTTGCATTCCCGTATCTTCGATCCCTAGTACTTGGCCAGGCTACAGCAGGGTTGCTGCACTCCTATTTCCAGGCCCACTGCGTGGAAGTGTACTGAGGGTCTTGGCCAGCTGTGGTTCACTGACCCTGATGCTCGACCAGCTATGGAGCGCCGGCCAGTGCACTCTGGTGTGCATATCATCTCTGGGCCCAAACAGACAATACAAAATTCCATCTCCTGAACTACAACTGCCCAAATGATAGACCACTGACTCCTCCCTTGGCCCACTAGACTGATTCATAACCCCCGTAATTTCAGATTGTTGTTCTTTGCTTTAAAAAAAAACAATTTCCCGCATTCCTGTTCGTGTCTGAATAACTTGACATTCTAAAAGTAAAAGATCGGGGGGGGGGGGGATTGCCCTTGTAAGTGATTCCTATACTTTACATGGTAGGTCAAATATTCTCAAGACAATAAATGTATTTCATGTATAAACTACTACTACTACTACTACTGCTATTCCTACTACTACCAACAATACTATTATTACTACTACTACTATTACTACTACTACTACTACCAGCACTACTACTGTTTCTCCAACAACTGTTGCCACTACCACAACCACCATTACTGCTACTATTAATACTAATACTACTACTACCAGCGCTACTACTGATGTCCAAACAGGTGTAGTTTATTTATATGTCCAAACAGGTGTAGTTTTCTTTATATGTCCAAACAGGTGTAGTTTTCTTTATATGTCCAAACAGGTGTAGTTTTCTTTATATGTCCAAACAGGTGTAGTTTTCTTTATATGTCCAAACAGGTGTAGTTTTCTTTATATGTCCAAGCAGGTGTAGTTTTCTTTATATGTCCAAGCAGGTGTAGTTTTCTTTTTGCTATTGTGTTTAGTAAATAACATGCTGCCGCCTTCAATGTATTTATTATTTTCCTTTTTTTTCTTTCCATGAGATTCTAAATATCTTTGAGCTGTTTTTCATCTCACAGGCTTTGATTTTCTTTGTCGCTGTTTTACTTAGGGTCTACGTTTCACATCCGTACATGTATGTTAGAACCAAAAAATTAAATATTAACATTACTCGTTTCGTTTCCATTTTGTTAATAGAATTTTACATTACTACTACTTCTGTTAATTCTAGTAAATTTGTTTTGTTCTACACTTTACCTGAGTTCCATTTCCTGGAATTGTTACGGGAAGTTGAATGTCAAACCTCTCTGGACATTTGTTAAGGAAACAATTCCAGTCAGTTCGAGCCTGTGTCGTCACTACCGGTGTGGTTTCAAAACGCCACTTGGAGTATTCTTTCCAACTGATGCGTGGACGCACTAAAAGATCAGGATGCTGTCTGGCAGGGATAACCGGCTGCCGATGCTGGTTCTTATTGACTGAGAAACATTAACATTACATAAAACAGACTAATTAGCATTAACAGAACAAGAAGTTTGTGGATACAATCAACGGCAAGGGAACTAATAATGAAACTATTATCTCCCATGAGTCAGGGAAGGGTAACAATGAGCCCTCAATGATAAATATGACCTGAGTAATCATTTTTTTGTTCTAGACATGCAAGATGGTCTACAACGACTATATACATTCTTCCCCCTCCCATTCTCAAACTCAGACAACACAACTTGGAGTGATTCATTCATTCATTCATTCATTTTCCTTTTGCTCTGAAGTTAGCACATAGGGCAGAGGTCAGATCTCTCCAATTCTGTCTGTTCAAAGCTATTCTGTGTAGTTCTTGAATAGTATGTATATTGATTGTTTTACTTTCTCTAAGTAACGTTCTTCTGAGTGTTTCTTCTGGTCTACCTCTGGCTCTTTTGTCTGTAGGTATCCATTCAAGAGATTGGTGATGTATTATGTTGATGTCTGCGCGTAGGACATGCCCGATGTAGGACCAACGGCGTTTCCTGATAACATCTGTGATGAAATTTTAATGTGTCTCTTCTCTGATTTTATCATTCGATTTGAAAACACTCCAATGGGTGCTAGTTATCCTACGAAGACATTTGTTCTCGAAACTCAGTAATTTCTTTTCTGACGATAAAGAGCTTTTCCAGCTCTCAAATCCATTTGGAGTTATTACTTTTAATTAAATAAGAAACGTTTTTCCCACATCCATATCCATAAACCCATAACCCATCAATCCTGTAGGGGTAGCACGCTGGATACATTTTTATTATAACTCATTTGTACTTAATATCTTCTCAAAACTTTTACACATCTGACCTAACAATATTGAACATTAAAATTGTAACATTTTTGTTCAAGACCAAATAATTTCTATTTACATTTATACACAAAGTAACATTTTACCTTGCAATTATAGTGTATTCATTTCGGTGTCTAATGTGAAAGTTGCAGCTTTGTAACTTTAACCGTTTTTTTAAATATGAACATTTTGTAATGCTACCGTCTCCTAGGTGTATCTCCCCCCTTAAGCAACCATGACTTTGTGTTAACCTTACAAGAGTCCGGCTTCCGCCTCAGTTACACAGCTGAGAACCGGGTTCCGCCTCAGTTACACAACTGAGAACAGGGTTCCACCTCAGTTACACAACTGAGAACCAGGGTTCCATCTCAGTTACACAACTGAGAACCGGATTCTGCCTCAGTTACAAAACTGAGAACCAGGTTCTGCCTCAGTTACACAACTAAGAACCGGGTTCCGCCTCAGTTATACAACTGAACCAGATTCCGTCTCAGTTACACAAGTGAGAACCGAGTTCCGCCTCAGTTACACAACTGAGAACCAGGGTTCTGTCTCAGTTACACAACGAAGAACCGGGTTCCGCCTTAGTTACACAACTGAGAACCAGGGTTCTGCCTCAGTTACACAACTGAACCAGATTCCGTCTCAGTTACACAACTGAGAACCGAGTTCCGCCTCAGTTACACAACTGAGAAGAACATCTGCTTTTGTGCGAAAGTCTACGAGTCTACGGGCTGTCAATAGCTACCTTCGTGCAGAAAATGTGATTATTTATCATCATAATCAAACAAGTATGTTACAACAATGACGCTAAAAATGAAACAACAAGAGAATGTACTTTGACAAATGACAGTCTTAATTGATATAGATAAACGTAATTCAACATGTCACTAATATAAATAATTATAATCCTATTAACAACTCTAATCCTATTAACAAATCCATCGTATTAACAACTCTAATCCTATTAACAAATCCATCCTATTAACAACTCTAATCCTATTAACAAATTCATCCTATTAACACCTCTAATCCTATTAACAACAACTGCAACCACTACAACTACCACTGCTACTATTACTGCTAGTACAACTATTACTACTACTACCACCACAATACTATTGCTACTAAAACACCTGCTACCACTACTACTACTACTACTACTACTACTGCTACTACTACTACTACTACTACTACTACTACTACTACTACTACTACTACTACTACTACTACTACTGCTGCTGCTTCTACTAATATTACCATTACTACCACTAACACCTCTAATACTGCACCTATTACTACTACTACTACTACTACTACTATTACTAATAATAATAATAACAATAATAATAAAAATAAAATAATAATATTAAAAATACTAAAACACATATTACTACTACTACCACCGCTACTACTGCTATAATGACCACTACTATTGCTAACACTACAACTCCTACAACTACTGCTGCTGCTACTACTACTATTACTACTGCTAATACTACTATTAATAATACTACTACTACCACCTCTACTACTGCAGCTACTACTACTACTAATACTACTAATACTACTACTACTACTATTACTATTTTATAGTACCACCTCTACTGCTGCTACCATGACCACTACTATTGCTAACACTACAACTCCAAAAACTACTAATAATAATAATACTACTACTGCTACCTCTACTACAACTACTACTGCTACCTCTACTACAACTACTACTGCTACCTCTACTACAACTACTACTGCTACCTCTACTACAACTACTACTGCTACCTCTACTACAACTACTACTGCTACCTCTACTACTACTACTACTACTACTGCTACCTCTACTACAACTACTACTGCTACCTCTACTACAACTACTACTGCTACCTCTACTACAACTACTACTACTACTACTACTACTGCTACTACTACTACTACTACTGCTACCTCTACTACAACTACTACTGCTACCTCTACTACTACTACTACTACTACTACTGCTACCTTTACTACAACTACTACTGCTACCTCTACTACAACTACTACTGCTACTACTACTACTACTACTGCTACCTCTACTACAACTACTACTGCTACTACTACTACAACTACTACTGCTACCTCTACTACAACTACTACTGCTACTACTACTACTACTACTGCTACCTCTACTACAACTACTACTGCTACCTCTACTACTACTACTACTACAACTACTACTGCTACCTCTACTACAACTACTACTGCTACCTTTACTACAACTACTACTGCTACCTCTACTACAACTACTACTGCTACCTCTACTACAACTACTACTGCTACCTCTACTACAACTACTACTGCTACCTCTACTACTACTACTACTGCTACTGCTACCTCTACTACAACTACTACTGCTACCTCTACTACTACTACTACTACAACTACTACTGCTACCTCTACTACAACTACTACTGCTACTACTACTACAACTACTACTGCTACCTCTACTACAACTACTACTGCTACTACTGCTACCTCTACTACAACTACTACTGCTACTACTGCTACCTCTACTACAACTACTACTGCTACCTCTACTACAACTACTACTGCTACCTCTACTACAACTACTACTGCTACTACTGCTACCTCTACTACAACTACTACTGCTACCTCTACTACAACTACTACTGCTACCTCTACTACAACTACTACTGCTACTACTACTACAACTACTACTGCTACCTCTACTACAACTACTACTGCTACTACTGCTACCTCTACTACAACTACTACTGCTACTACTACTACAACTACTACTGCTACCTCTACTACAACTACTACTACTACTACTGCTACCTCTACTACAACTACTACTGCTACCTCTACTACTACTACTACTACAACTACTACTGCTACCTCTACTACAACTACTACTGCTACTACTACTACAACTACTACTGCTACCTCTACTACAACTACTACTGCTACTACTACTACTACTACTGCTACCTCTACTACAACTACTACTGCTACCTCTACTACAACTACTACTACTACTACTACTACTGCTACCTCTACTACAACTACTACTGCTACCTCTACTACTACTACTACTACTACTACTGCTACCTCTACTACAACTACTACTGCTACCTCTACTACAACTACTACTGCTACCTCTACTACAACTACTACTGTTACTTCTACTACTACTAATACTACTACTACTGTTACTTCTACTACTACTAATACTACTACTACTGTTACTTCTACTACTACTAATACTACTACTACTGTTACTTCTACTACTACTAATACTACTACTACTGCTACCTCTACTACTACTACTACTGCTACCTTTACTACAACTACTACTACTGCTACCTCTACTTCTACTAATACTACTACTACTAATACGAATACTATCACTACTACCGCTACTACTGCTACCATGACCACTACTATTGGTAACACTACAACTATTATTTTACTACTATTACTACAACTGGCACAAGTCATTGACATCCTACAAAGACACAAATCATCGCCGACCGGAACTTACCAGGGCTGCCTTGATCATGACTTGACGGTTCTTCCCAGAAGAAGTCATCATAACCGATCCTTGATCCCGCTGGATCGAATGCGATCGTGTTCTTGTAACACTGGCACTCCCTGCCGACAGCGAAGAAGTTAACTAACTATAGGGATAACAAATATAATATACGTTTGTTAAGTACAAAGTTCTTCGCAGACCAACCATCAAAGAATGTATGACTATGGGTCTGAACAACATGGATGGATAGATGCATGGATAGATAGATATGCAGATAGATAGAAGGATGTATACATGGATGGATGGATGCATGGATAGATATATATTTTTCTTCAGCGTACATTCTCAAACTCCTGCTGAATTTCTCTTGTAGCAGGAACATGGTCCTACTAGATTTGCAGCAGGATGTAGTCCAGAGAATGGAAATGCGTTGTGTCGCCATTATATTTGCGACATTAGCCCGACACATCCGTCTTCGGTGAGACAGATATATATATATAGACATATGGAAGGATGAATCGATAGATGGATGGATGAATGGATGGATAGATAGATATATAGATAGATAGAAGGATGGATAGATGGATGGGTGGATGAATGAATGAATAGTTGGATAGATGAAGAGTAGACGTCATTGTATTACCAAAGAATAACAACACTGTTTACCTCCCATGCATGTCGTAAGAGGCAATTAAGGATGTTATGGGAGAATTGACTATGCCATCCCATATATGGTCAAAGTTACACCAAAATCATACTGAAGTCGGACGTGTTAGGTCGAAATGTGTTAGTAGATATCGCAGTAATGATGTAACCCATGATACAACTTCTGCAGTTCTCCGGATTACATCCTGCTAATCTGCAGGAGGTTGAGAACGAATGCAGAAGAAGAAGCAGAAGAAGGAGAAACAAAATTAAACGGCATTGTCCTATTCTGCTCCTCGATCTCTTGCTTATTGTATACTCATATATTTATTTGTACGTTTCCTCGTAAGGCATTCACAATGTCTGCCCGATCTATCGCTCCGCAACCAGCCGTAGTAGCAGCGTGTTTCGCCAACGTTTCTGCTCTCTCATTACCCCGAACTCCTGCATGTCTCAGCACAAACATTAAGTCAATTTCCGCAAACAGAAATTCTTCACCTCATCCAGCCATTGTTTCCGAATGCACCCCGCTTGTACTTTCACAATCATGCTCAACGAGTCACTGAGTATACATGCATATGTCGCAATCTTCAAGTACACTCATTTCAAATCTTACTGCCAAAATCCCCATTGTCATGCTGCTTGTCGTATGAGCGAAAGCACCACGTTCCTCTCTAATGGTCTTCCCCCACCTTTGAGCGGTAAAGGTACAGGAACTCCTAATGTGTCTTACAACCGACCCATATGTATATATAATCATATCACCTTGCCTGGAATTCTCGCAGGTCAGAACCTGCAGCTCCTACTCCAAGACTGTCGGGCACCATTCCTTGCATTCTCTATTGAATGTTATTATTACTTTTAAGGAAGTCGGACAGTATACGGACGCCCTTTTCAATTCTGCAACAGGTAGCACATCCTTCAACCTGCACACACTGTGTATAATGTTTTCTGGCGCTCCATCCACGATTCAAACAAATGACTGTATACGTGACGATGACTCTTGTTCCATGACTAGAATGAAGAAGCTTGGTTTGAAATGTGGTGTCGCTAAAGAGGAGCGGTTTCGTGGGCGAGAAAGAATGATGGTCAATCAACGGCGAACTGAGACTGGGGGTGCACTGAAGGAGAGATCTGAGCACCTCTGGACTTGTCCATAGACGATCCAAAGACTAACTAACTAACTAACTCGTATATTGATGCTTCGGGATGCAATCCGAAGAAAACGACCATGCATTTTGACTACATTAATAATGTTCCAACAAGATATTGCCAGACCACATACGGCTAGATTAACCCGAGACACAATTCTCTTAATGAGGTAGAGATTACTGGTACATCCACCTCTAATCCATGGCTTATACCTATCTGTGATATAGAAGATCTCTGTACAAAATAAATTAGGACTTCATTTGTTACGTTTTTGATTTTTTTCTCCGTGGTTTTGATTCGTCATCATTATCATTTTCCTCTTGTGCCAAGCTTGGCACATATGGCATATAGCATAGCTCTCCGTGCGTGTCGACAAGCTTGGCACATATGGCATATGGCATAGCTCTCCATGCGTGTCGATCAACAGCCAGTTGTTCCAGATCATTCATTTTCATACCAGCTGTTGTGATTTCTTTTTCGATAGTTCTTTTCAGTGTTGTATTTTGTCTTCCACTTTTTCTCTTGCCACTCGGTGACCATGTAAAGACTTGACGTGGAATTGTGTCTTCATTCATTCTGAGTTCGTGACCGATGTATGCCTAACGCCTTTTTCTAATAACGTCTGTGATGTATTCTTGTTTTGTCTCTTCTCTTAGTGTCTCGTTTGACACAAAGTCTTTCCAGATTGTGTTTGTAATTTTCCTGAGACATTTGTTTTCGAACGAAATTAGTTTGGTTTCTAAAGATGTAGTTGATTTCCAGCGTTCACACCCGTATGCTTTTGATTGGTAACTATTTATATACTTAGAGTCGCCGTGGCTATTTTAGCATGCGACTCGAAGTACATAGTGACCAACGAAAACACGATAATAATCAAAGAAACACAGGAAGGCCTAATTAATTCTGCGCAGAGGTCTTCTATATATATTTCAACGGTCACGCATGGTCTAACCCCCGAGAAATTTCCAACGGTTTGTTGCACTAAAAACCCACCTTGGTGGAAAATATTTCGTGTATTACCGGTACTCAGATTTCGAGCATGACGTGAAAATTTGCTTGAAATTGCACACGCCAGAATTTTAGGAAGTAAGTATTGCCGCACTGATAAATCGATGGTATAAGTACATGAACGTTGGTGGGAATTATGTGTAACAAGAAAGAAATGATGTCAGTCTAACATGTAAAATGTATATTTTCATTTCCTTCAGCCATTTGCGATTTACTTATTGACTTCCTCCCGTAGTAATAATAGTGGCGGTAACAGCAGTAACAGTAGTAGTAGTAGCAGTAGTAGTAGTAGTAGTAGTAGTAGTAGAAGCAGTAGTAGTAGTAGTAGTAGCCGTTCCTCGCAGGCCAGGATGACAACAGTTTCAGACTTTTGTTGTTACATCTCTCTGGTGTGTGCAGGAATGCCTTAAACATTAAAAATCCGATTCTTGGACCGAATCTCCTGTCACATTTGAGATACCGGTGGTGGAAGTATTAGTAGTAGTAGAAGTAGTAGTAGTAGTAGTAGTAGTAATATGAGTAATAGTTATAGCTGTAGTAGTAATAAATGTACTAGTAGTAGTAGTAGTAGCTGTTGTTGTTGTGGCTATAGTAGTAGTAGTAGTCGTAGTATTAGTAATAGTTGCAGCTGTAGTAGTAATACATGTAGTAGTAATAGTAATAATTGTAGTAGTTGTTGTTGTTGTAGTAGTAGTAGTAGTAATAATAGTAATACTTGTAGATGTAGTAGTAACAAATGCAGTAGTAAAAGTAATAGCAGTAATAGGAATAGCAATAATACTAATTGAAGTAGTAGTAATAGTAGAAGTAGTAGTAGTGGCAGTAATAGTAGTAATAGTAATAATAATGGTAGTTGTAGTAATAGTAGTAGTAGTAATAAAAGTTGTAATAATAATGCTAATTCTAGTATTAATAATTGTAGGCGTACTAATAATAGTTGTAGTAGTAATACTTCTATTAGTGGCAGCAGTAGTAATAGTAGTAGAAGTAGTATTAGTAATTGTAATAGTAGTAATAATAGTTGTAATGGTAGCAGTAGTAGTAGTAGTAGCAGCAGCAGCAGCAGTAATAGTAGTCGTACTAGTAATAGTAATATTAGTAGTAGTAGTAGTAGTAGTAGTAGTAGTAGTAATAGCCGCAGTAGTAGAATATGAATAGTAATAGTTGTAGTAATAGTAGCGCAGTAGTAATAATTGTAGTAGTAGTAGTTCTTGTAGTAATAAAATCAGTAGTATTAATAGTAGTAATAGTAGTAAATGTTGTAGTAGTAATAGTTGTAGTAGAAGTGGTAGTTACTGTTGGTGGCGCCGATGAAGTTATAATAGCAACATGAAACAAAATAATTATTTAAAGTATATTTGCGGAGTAATGCCATAAAATCACTCACTGCCTCATCCTCTCCGCGCACTTCCTCCTGAAGTGAGGTGCTGGCCTATTCTTGTAGCATGCATAATAGTCACAGAGCTGTTTTTGTTTAAAAGCAGGATAATGATAGTTGTAACTGTCAAACCGAAGGGCGTCAACTCGTTCTGGTTTGAAAGCGTCCACCCCAACAGTCGTCATGGCAACGTATTAGTTTATAGTTCCGATCTTGCAAAAATCTTTTTACATTTTTTATATATACTTCTAACGGGTCAGGAAATCGAGGCGACCCGTTCTCGTTTCACATTTTTAAATATATTTATTATGTTGTCTAATTTCTAGTTTTATGTGTCCTCTTCTCCATGAACTACTTAACATCTTTCACAAAATTATTTATCTAACTTGGTTTGAATGTGAAAAAAAATGTCATGTTTATTTTTTTTTTAAACGCACACGTTATTATAGTAAATTGCATAGTTTTACTAGGACAGCGGTTTTACAACCTTACACGTGTAAGAGGCTAGACATATTAGCAAAGTAACTTTAAATATGCAGATTAGAATTAAGCAGCACATTAACATTCTCTATTTAGTTTCGTAGACTATATTGACAGTGGGTAGTGGAATGTTTAAGCCTCGCAATAATAGAGATAATCTAGAGATAAGACAATGAGCATTATTTTTAAAAAGAAAAGGAAAATGCTATAAAATTATAGTTGTCGTTGTTATAAACTATCTTCTTTTTTTTGTTTTTTACAATGGTGCTGTTGTTGTTGTCGGTATCCAAATGATGATAAGTAATGCTACTCTTGTCAACACAATGCCATTCTTACAAAAGTGCAGGTCTTCTGATGTTGACTTAGTGATCCATACAGTAAGTTAGTGACTGTTATGGCGTGTCTGTAGAAGTTTATTCCTGCAGTTGAAAGGTACGGGCAATCAATAAAGAGGTGTTCCACTGTTTAATTGGGATGAAAGCGGTGTCTACAATTGTGTATTTGATGGGATTTGATAGCTATTGATACTTGCATGTCTTATTCGAAACTTAATGATAAGGATTGGTTTCTCCTGCAGAGTTTGTTTATGCTAACATTGTCCTTTGGCCGCGTCATTTCACTAAATACATTTCGACAAGTCATCCCATTTTTCCATGTTTCCCTGGTGTTGTTTCTGATAATCTGTTTGACTGTTCCTATACTAAATGGTCCTTGCTTTTGTTGTTTTGAAAGGTCTATTTTTGCAAGTCTGTCCGGTACTTCATTTCCTGCTATACCGCTATGCCCCTCTTTTACAATAGAGTATTATACATTGAATGAGAATTATAAAATGCTACATCTATTCCATATTAATGTATAGCTCAGAAACATGGACACTAAATAAACAATTAGAAGACAAACCAGAGGATACAGACTTGAGGCAAAAGCTATGGGGCAGCCGCTCTGACCTGGAGAAGACAGTGGACTTCGTCTTGATGACAGGTCTGACGGTATAGCATGACCACATAAAAGTTCCACTGTTTGGTAACAAACCCGAAACTGGAAATTAGTGGTTGGAGCAACATAGGGCAAATATCAAAATGAACAGAGAAATCGGAATTCGTGTTACCAAAATAAGTCGATAAAGCAATCTAACAACGAGACACAGAGATGCTCTGGTAACATAGAGGAAGTCTTCCATCGCTGCTGAGAAAATGAGATAGACAACGCTAGTAATGCGGTTTCTAGTCCACCACTGACTAGGCACCGGAGCACTTATGGGAAACCGTATGCTATAAAGCTGGTTCATAATTCAGCTTGCCTTGACCTTTTACCTTTTACTGGTATGTTACTTCAAAAATACTTGTACGCATATTTAAAACAACAATTCCTACACACATTTTTGTTAGAAATGCTATATCCTTAATTTTATATTCAAAGATAAACTGTATTAATTCTTTTTTTTGAACCTTACAGTGAAAACAAACTTTTCTGAAATTACTTTCTTATGTAGCGTGTCAGTTCACGACATTATGTTACCGGCGACACCGTTTTATATCTTACCTTACACACACACACACACACACACACACTCATATATATATATATATACAACAGACATTCATATACATCTGAACATAGACGTAGATTGGCTCTCATAACTAAAATCACACAAGGTGACATATTTTAAACATATAAAAAGACACAATGGTTTAGAAAGATTAATGAATGAATGGAAAGGATCCTGGATATATAGAACATGAGGCAGACCAAGTGGGTACAGGACATCGAAGGCCTGGATATGACACTGAATAGGCACGCATGTGGTTGCGTCTGTGGGTCTCAGCAATGGCCCACTAAACATACCATTCATGAAACAGAAAACCTTAGTGGATGACATGCCGTTATATTGAGGTTATCTTCTTATAGAAGCTTCATAGCATGTCATCTATACAATTGTGCTTTTATTTTGTTGTTGAAATGTGTTTCATGTTTACCTGAATATATATGTATACATATGTATGCACCCTCTGTGGTTGGGAGGGAGCCAGAGATGTACTGTGCAGCACTGGGGAGGAGGAAACTGACAGCACTGTTTTTTTCCTATGTCTGAAACCCATCATAGATGCACAGTGACTCAGGACGTGACAATCCTTTTGAATTGAACATTTGGTTGCGTGCCTGGAGCAATAGAGAAGTTCGGCATAACCAGTAGTCAATTGGTGGCGGAGAATGAGCACAGTGAACCCTATCTTGGCTACAGTGGCTCGGAGCAGTGCATAGGTTGAAACCTACCTTCCTGGATGTGTGATAGTTATTTTCTGGCTCTGGCCCGGGGTGGGCCGAAAATCCACAGACTTCCCAGCAATATAATGCCATTTTAATGGCATTGGGTCAAAGGGCATGAGCCCATGAACCGCTGTATCAGCAACCAACCAACCAACACTGAATAGACTGGCTAGCTTGAACAGAACTGAGAGGAGTATATGGTGACAGCGATGACTTTTTTCTGCAAAGAACAGGTCACAGAGACAGAAATATGTCTATATGGAAAGATACTGCAACGATACAGATCTAGGTAGCTTATGCAATTAAAAAAAGTGCAGCATCTTGTAAGAAAAAGTAAGGCTGCAGCTCAACAGCGATGTTGTGCTTTGAAGACACGGAAAGACCAAATACTATCCAAAGTGGTCATCCCTTCTGTCCAAGAACCTTTTGGGTCTAACAAGGGGAAATTTATTAACAATCTATGCAATATTATAATAGCCAAGGATATACTGAATATTCTAAGCTGGATGTTGAACGAACAGCACACATATATGTATGTATAAATTATCGCGCTTGAAAAAATAAACAAACACGACATAAAAATAGTTTTGGGCGACTTCAACGCAAAAGTAGGTCAGGTCAGAGATAAACATGACCCGTGTCAAGGTACACACGGCTTAGGCCTTAGGAACAATAGTGGAGAGCGTCTGCTAACCTTTTGTGCAGAGAACAGCCTAGCTGTAATGAATACATTTTTCAGACAACACCCTAGAAGACTATACACCTGGACGTCGCCAGACGGAAAGACCAGAAACCAAATAGATTACATACTAATAGATCAAAGATGGAAAACAAACATTCTTCAATGCAAGACACTACCAGGCGCAGACTGCGACACTGATCATGAGTTACTCATCGCAAAGTTCAAGGTAAAGATAAAAAAGACAACAAAAACTTCAATGATTACCAGATACGATATGACGTCAATACCGAAAGAATACAACATCGAAATTCAAAACAAATTCGAAAAATTACTAGAAATACAAGAAGAATACTCTCCAAATGAACTTGAAAACAAAATAAGTGACATTTTCAATGACTGTGCAAAAATCATGCTACACAAAAAGAACAGGAAGAAGAAAGAGTATATATCAGAAGAAACTATGCGCATTATCCAAGAAAGAAGACACATCAAAAATAGTTGTAAAAACAGAACAAATTATAGAATCCTGTCAAGAGATATACAAAGAAGAATTAGACAAGACAAGCAAAACTACATAAACAAAATATGCCTGGAAATAGAAAGGCAGAAAAGCCAAGGTAACAGTAAAACGATGTTCGAAAATGTACGACAACTAAGAGACAGCAAACCTCAACCATCATTAAAAGTGCTGAAAGATAAACAAGGAAACATACTAACAGAAGGGAAGCATATCTTACATAGATGGAAGGAATACTGCAGTGAGATGTATAATGACCCAAGAAAAACCAAAAACAGAACAATAAATGAATATGAAAAGGAGCCAGAACCCACAAAGGAAGAAGTAAGATACGCAATAGAAAGTTTAAAGAAAGGTAAAACCCCAGGCAATGATGGCTTAACAACTGAAATGATACACGCAGGCGGCGAGGCCGGAATTAAGATTTACCACAAACTCTGCTGCAAAATATGGGACAGCGGTACATGGCCGGATGAATGGAAAAAATCATTATATATACCCCTCCCAAAAAAAGGCGACCTTCAGATTTGCTCTAACTACCGAACTATAGCACTTATAAGTCAAGCAAGTAAAATAATGTTAAACATCATAATGCAAAGAATCAAACAGAAATTAGAAATGGAGATAAACGAAACACAGGCTGGTTTCAGATCGGGCAGAGGAACAAGAGATCACATTCTTAACATGAGATTGATCATAGAAAAGTGTAGGGAATTTTCAACTGACCTGCACATGTGTTTCATAGATTACTCAAAAGCGTTCGACTGCGTCCAACACCAGCAACTATGGGAGATAATGAACAGCATGGGTTTCCCAAGACATCTGATTCATCTAATAGAGGAACTTTACCAAGATCAAAAGGCTGCAGTGAAGTTAGAGGACGATCTCTCAGAATGGTTTGAGGTACAGAGTGGAGTAAGGCAAGGGTGCACACTCTCCCCATACCTGTTCAACATCTACGCTGAAAGTATAATGAGGAACGTGAGAGAAGACATTCACAACACTGACTACCACGCTTTAAACATAGGTGGATTCCTAATCCCGGAACTACGCTACGCAGACGACACAGTACTTCTTTCAAACGATATAAAGGGGTTGGAACAACTAATCAAGAACACAAAGAAATATAGCGAAGCACAAAATTTGTATTTAAACACGCAGAAAACAAAAATCATGTCAACAGATATAACAACACAACAACCAAAAATCAGAATTGACAATACCGAGATAGAATGTGTGGATAAATTTGAATACTTAGGAGCAAACATCAACGGTGCAGGAGACTGCATGGCAGAAATAAGGAAGAGATTGGCAATGGCATATTGCAAAATAACACGGCTGAAAAACATATGGAATTACAACAAAATAGAAACGAAAGTGCTAATGTTACGAACTTTTATTTTTCCGGTTGCAACATACGGCTGTGAAACATGGACTAAGTAAAACAGCAGCAAAGAAGATCAACGCCTTCGAGCTGAAATGCTACAGAAAGATACTTAGAATATCATGGAAGGATAAGATCAGAAACTCTGATATTATAAACACACTGAATATTCCAGAGTGTTGGTTACTAAACACAATAACAAAAAGAAAACTACGGCTGTTTGGTCATATAAAGAGACATAACTGTTTAGAAAGACAAATAATGGAGGGAAGAGTACCTGGGAAGAGGAGAAGGGGCAGACCAAGAAGACGATGGACTGATGACATTAAAGAAAACATGAATACATCGCTAGAAAATGCAAGCCACATCGCCCAAGACAGAGAGAGGTTCAGAGAGTTCATTGGGAAGACAACGTTCTGGAAGGAATACGTCACATGACAATAAATTATCATATTTAGTTTACATATGTGGTTCATAGTTATGGTGGCTGGTATTGATATATTGACTATCTAATTTTCAACATTTTGTTTCCGTACAGCTTTCACTGTATAATGTTCAGTGACTGCCTTGAGAACAATAGTTAATACGACTGGAAACAATTAATTGAATGAATCATTTCCTGGGAACTATGGTCGGCTTCAGTGCGAAGTTGTGCAGCATGTTGCATATATCTTATGTTTACTTTTCATTTTGTACCCCTTTATGCATTGCAGCGCCAGGAGTAGAAGAGCTCTCTTCAGATGGTTTTTGTGTGTGTTTCATATAGGTTTGTTCTCGTTTACTCTTTTATTTCTGTAATCCATCGTTTGCGTGGGCTGCTCCTGGCGTTGTATCCACTGTGTCTGTATAAATTCTTGAGACTAACGGGATTTGAACCAGTCCGTTCAACGGCACCAAATCTCCTAGCAACTATTGCAGACGCGTTCTTTCGTACTTGACTAACCGCATCTCCAAAACAAGATGCGATTTTGTCAAGACATTCAAAGCGTGCACTCAAAGTAACCCGAACGGACCAATCGAAACAAGGACTATTACAACAACAACAAACATCCTGTACAGGTAGTAACCAGGTATTAGGTATAATAATTAAGTTAGTTATTTAAAACATAATATGCATACCTGAATCTAATACAATTGAAATATTCAGTAGTCATATCGTTATCATGTGAAACCTTAAATGGTGTATTAGATGGTTGGGTACTTATATACTTTATAGAAAATCACTACAGTCAAAGAATATTGGATTGATCGCTACGACCTGAATAAGATATGTTACCAACTTGTAAATTATCAACTTTTTCACCATCTATACATAATTTCACATAATTCGTCAATAATTTCACCAATAATTTCACTAATAATTCGTCAATAATTTCACTAATAATTCGTCAATAATTTCACCAATAATTCGTCAATAATTTCACCAATAATTCGTCAATAATTTCACCAACAATTCGTCAATAATTTCGTCAATAATTTCACCAATAATTTCACCAATAATTTGTCAATAATTTCACCAATAATTCGTCAATAATTTCACCAATATTTTCACCAATAATTATTGAGAGGAGAGATACCCATCATCCATAAGAGTGGTCAAGACCATGTGGACGGAGAGATATCCACTGTTCATAAGAGTGGTCAAGACCATGTGGACGGAGAGATATCCACTGTTCATAAGAGTGGTCAAGACCATGTGGACGGAGAGATATCCACTGTTCATAAGAGTGGTCAATGTGGACGGAGAGATATCCACTGTTGATAAGAGTGGTCAAGACCATGTGGACTGAGATATTGCGGTGATAGCTTTGATTTATACATTTTATATTACTTTTTAATTTTCAAATAATTTCAGATAGCAACCTTTCCGCGGTCATCTAAAGACAAGTCCGTTTAAAATTCTTCCTGCCGCCTACTTCACAATTGCTTATGTTATCAAAGTGAGGTTACCCCTCCCCTGCCCCAATCGATAATTTGTGTCTTTATTTAAGATTCACTACGTTGTACACATATCTAAACTACCTCCCCACCCCCAATCCAACAACAAACATAAATATATCAGTTATTTTACGACAATCAATCTGAGGTAATACTGTAGGGAAACGGAGCAACAATAGTACTTACGTAGAACACAGGTCTGTTGGGTTCAAGTGAAACCAAAAAAATGCGTTCTACGTAAGTACTATAGTATTTTTCATTTTAATTGATATAATATATAATATTTTAACATGGTCTGCGGTTATGTCGGTAGTTACACGGAGAGCGGTAAATAAAGTCAAGTAAGTTTGACTATGGAAACTGTGAGACTGGTGCCAGCATGCTGTACGATCACAGTGTGTGACATAGGGACTGACATAATAATGATATGGCTACAACGTCCAAAATTCAGTGGAAGTTGTAACAGCACTGAACTTCATTTCTTCTTCTCTCGTTCTCAAACTCACGCAGATTACTACGATGTAGTCCGAAGAACGGAATGCGCTGTGCCATGGTTTACAGCTTTGCTGCGATATCTGCACCTAGTATATGCGATAGTTTCATCTAGTAGATTAAGTTACACTCTTTTTCTTTATTGTATTGTGACAGCCCATACACAGATTCGTTGTGCAGGTCATTTGATGCATATGCCAGACCATCGTCTGCCAAATATACTTCTCTATGGTGAGCTGGAGACGGGTAAACGATCTCAAGGTGACCAAAGGAGGCGCGACAAGAACTCGTTAAAGACCTCACTGAAAGCCTTTGAAATAGACAAAGATACATGGGAAGAACTTGCACAAAATAGATCTACATGGCGTTCTACAATCAAATAGAGCGCATCATCTTGTGAAAAGAGGGGAAATGCAGCAGCTCAACTGCAGAGAGTAGGTAGTAAGTCACGGACAGACCAAGATCCGTCTACAGTGGTCATTCCATGCCCGAACTGTCCAAGGACATTTACAGCTCGAATAGGACTTATTAGCCATCTACGAACTCATAATCAAGGACATGGCTCTAATTGAATTTTGCAAAAGTGGATGTAACAAATGGTCATCATCACTTGTGATGGACTAACAGCAAAACAAAACAAAATGTGACAGCCATTACATATGATTTATGGTTATTGGCATTTCAAAATCTCAAGTTTGTCAAATCTAGCACTTAAATTGCTAATATGGTAGCCTTTGATTGTTGGTTTATAATTTTTTCATGTTATTTTGTTTCGCCATGAACTGATTGTGTTTTTAATCAAATCCTAAGTATATAGTGTTATTTACAAACCTAAAAAATACAGAAGGATTATTTTATCTGGAACGAAATAGATGAAAATGTCCAGGAAGATGGAAACTGATCAGAACGACAAAGAGGGTGTCCCAAAGCCAGAAAAAATGTTTACTCTCAAAAAGTGGAATCTAGTAGCCATGTGGAGCTGGGATGTAGAGTGTGATACTTGTGCGATTTGTAGAGTTCAAGTCATGGGTAAATAGAATATAGATACTAATTCAGTAACTGTCGTTACCACAAAACATAATAACTAGCTGCTAGTCTTAGTCTAGCAGCATCAGTGGTAACTAGCTAATAATTAGTAGTCTTGGTAAAAGTCAAGTTCTAGTGCCATTTTAATTCTTTATAAATTAGAAATTAAGGTAGCCGAAATTAATTCATTTATTAGGCCTAATTGAGATCATTTATTCTAAGTAGGGTCTAAATTTAAACAAACTATAGTAATCATTACTACTAATGTAATGCTACTAATGAGTCTCACTATCAGACTGTCTGAGACACTAATCCATTGACTTTGTTGTTGCCTTTCAGTGTCAGGGGCTGAAGGTGTTTTCTGGAGACGTCCATCCTGTGTGCTGAGTATATTGTGGAATTTATTGCCTTTTATCTAGGTGGTCAATCGTTTTCGTGGCCGGTCTCTAGGTCTGCCTTCACTGTATCTGTGTAGCATAGATTGCTGTGGTATGCTGTCTAATGGTAGTCTGCTGATGTGTCCAAGCAAAAAAACATTTGTTCTGTTGCAGTGGCGTGGCATGGGTCAATGGCGCCCAGGGCGGAATCATAATTTTCCGCCCTTGTGAGATAAAAAAAATATGTCAGTGATTGTGAAAGACTGGATGAAAATAAATTTACTGCCCTCCCAATGATGCTGCCTGGGGATGTCTGCACCTCCGGCCCTCCCCCCTCGCTACGCCACTGATCTGTTGTCTCTTATAAGATTGGGGTGGTGCCTGTTCTTTGTCTAATATCTTCATTCTGTCTCTTAGTGATATCCCTAGAATTCTGCGCAAACATGCCATTTCATGACTGATAGGGGTCTATTTTTAAATTTAGTCCTAGTGAGACGTAGAACTATTTTAATATATAACACGTCTCAGTTCTCCAAAATCAAAACTATTAGATTAGCGACTATTATATAGGCCTAGCCCTAGTAGTGCTGTAAGCGTAGTCTGACTCTGTTTCATCATGGCATAGAGCACATCCGTGACAGCTAAATTACCGGGTTCAAATTCCACCAAATTATATTGTGATTCCGGACCGGTCAAAATAAAATTAATTAAGGCCAACTTAACGAACATAGTACAGTGGAATCCCGTTATAACAACTAGGTCCAGACCGACACAATTTGTATTTAATAACTGAAGTTCACTTTAGGGGTCTATATAGCACAAACAATATATAAATGGTGGATTTTTTTACGTGTTATAGGCCATAAAAGAATTATAGAGTGTTATAGGCCATAAAAGAATTATAGCGTGTTATAGGCCATAAAAGAATTATAGCGTGTTATAGGCCATAAAAGAATTATAGCGTGTTATAGGCCATAGCTATAAAAGAATGCGCTATAGAGGGATTACACTGTACTGATACTGACTTTAAAATGACTAGTCTACGGCCAAAAAATGCTTGGTTGCTGTCTGCATAATGAATAGAATAGATCCCTAGGCCTATATTATATTCATTCATTCATTCTCCTTTTGCGCTGAAGTTAGCGCAGAGGTCAGATCTCTCCAATTCTGTCTGTTCAAAGCTATTCTGTGCAGTTCTTGAATAGTATGAATATTGGTTGTTTTACTTTCTCTAAGTATTGTTCTTCTTCAGAGTGTTTCTTTTGGTCTATCCCTTGCTCTTATATACTATTTATTAATCAAAATATTTTCATAATCTTTAAGTGCAGTTTCTGAAATGAAGATTGCCTGCATCAGATCACATTCCCTGCCTCTTGTCTTTGTGGTGCACTCTGCTAGACTGTAACCTGTCCATCTTGTGATGTTACTCTCCCACTTTATCTCTGCCTACCTCTTGCTCGCCTATCCTGGACTTTACCCTCAAGTAAGGTCTTCAACAAGGTATTGTGTCTTTTAATATGGCCAAAATATTGTATTTGTTTGATCTTTATTTTAGAACCTCTTCTCTTTCCATGATGTTCTCCCTATTCTTATATAGGGGCCCATATCCACGTTTCAAAGGTATCAATTCTGTTTTCTAATTGTGTGTTTATTGTCCATGTTTCTTAGCCATACATTAATATAGAATAGATGTGCAATTTTATAATTCTCATCTTTAGCTCATTTGTAATTTGTTTAGATGTTAATATTTTCCTTATCATTGAAAGTACTTTTAGCCCTTACTATTCTCCTTGTAACTTCATATCAGTCAGGTACCTTGTTGATTATCCTCTTCACCTTCACAAACTGGGTATACCCATAGCTGCTCAGATCTTGAAAGTAAACATTCTTGTGGACTTGTATTTATCTCTTATTTTATTTCTTACATACACATTTCTCTTCAATTCTCTAGTAATGCAAAATGAGGTAAACAGGTTACTATAACACTTACCTAGCCTATTAATAAAAATATATGTAAAAAAGTATATATAAAAAAACATACAATAAAACTAAACAGGACAATTCTCCACGTATCGGCTCAAATTGAACCTTTTTCAAGAGACAAACAACAGAAAACGACAAAATAAAGAACAAAATAGATGTCTATATTTCATCAAGCCCCGTCTCCATAGCGCAGGGATGGCAACGCATTTTGTTTTCTGTTGTTTGTCTCTTGAAAAAGGTTCAATTTGAGCCGATACGTGGAGAATTGTCCTGTTTAGTTTTATTGTATGTTTTTTTATATATACTTTTTAAAATATATTTTTATTAATAGGCTAGGTAAGTGTTATAGTAACCTGTTTACCTCATTTTGCGTTACTATTTGTTCATTAGGTTACTGCGGCACCATCCACTTTGTCGGACACCCTCTGACCATTTGGTTATTTATATTCTTCAATTCTCTAT
Organism: Meghimatium bilineatum; assembly: GCA_034231615.1. NCBI lineage: Eukaryota > Metazoa > Mollusca > Gastropoda > Stylommatophora > Philomycidae > Meghimatium > Meghimatium bilineatum. Next base: position 7,861,272 of record CM067301.1, read on the forward strand.
AGCAGATTCATATAATTTATCTGTAAGATTTATATTCGAAGGTCTGTAGTTGCCTGTCCATGTTTGCTGTGAGTTATAAAGGTTTATTCTCACTCTAACATTGATGTTGCTTTTCCAAATTAGTTTAGTCTTGATATAAAAGCTAAAGTTATCTCCATCCAGCCTTATCTTTAACTCTGCTTTTTATTGTCTATTGCTGCATGTGCTGAATTCAAGCATTAAACACTTTGCTGACCAGCAAAATCCAAATCGTACTTGTCCGCCATTACCGAGGGTGCACGCAAAATTGTATACATTGACATTGCCGTCTTTAAAAAAATGTGTATAAAATCGATCTAGCGCAAGAAAGCCTTGAAACTTTTTATGCGTTGTAACGACGTTTTGCTCTTTCTGAATGAATTTGAAAGCTTCAGAGTTATTTCAAGTGCAAAATGCTACTTATCATAATGCTAGGCCTAGATTTACGTTAATTTCTATATATCATACAATATTTCCTTCAAAAACTCCGATATTTCTTGATAAAAACTCACTTAATAGTTGTGTCATGTGACGTATTCCTTCCAGAATGTTGTCTTCCCAATGAACTCTCTGAACCTCTCTCTGTCTTGGGCGATGTGGCTTGCATTTTCTAGCGATGTATTCATGTTATCTTTAATGTCGTCAGTCCATCGTCTTCTTGGTCTGCCCCTTCTCTCCCAGGTACTCTTCCCTCCATTATTTGTACTTTCTAGGTCTATATCGTTATTCCCGACATGCCACCATTTTTACAGAACATAATTTCTCGGAAACACTATTTTTAGCACATTATTGCAATGGGTATTCCCATTTTTCTGATGCATCATAGCAAATTTGACGATCGTCGAATTTGGTCTCCAAGGTCCAGTACCGGAAATTCGACTTTCGTCAAAATTGGTCAGCAAAGTGTTAAACTTATAGAAATTCATTGATGTATGAAGGTCCAGTACGGTGATGCATGGCTGTGAATTCAGCAACTGTATGAGTAGAGTAGGAAGTTTTAAAATGGCACAAACTCTGTAAAAGACTGTTATATGACCAGGTTAGTAATGAATCCATGTGCAGGTTTTTAAAGTGAAATATTTCTATGTAAATACAGTCATTTGTGGCTTTAAAAAAATATAATTAGAATGTTAAGAGAGATATAGAAGTAACATTTGCTTGTTATAATTTGTGTGTGTTTTTTTCCAGATGCATGCCTGAGGTGTCAGTCAGAAAACAAGCAAGATGACTGCGTGGGTAAGTCAAGTTGCTTCTAAACCTGTTTTAACTCTTTTTTCTGGTAAGCCATTAATTCTTTTATTTCTGTGAGGATTTTCTGGACCTGCTGTAACATATTTAGAAGTCTCAGTGAAATTGGAATTTGTATTTGCTTACCAGAAGGATCGGCCGGTTAAAGTGGTGATATTATCGGCAAGGTAGTTGGTTTAGAGTTGTGGTTTTATTGGCAGAATGGGTAAGTTTAAGTGGCAGATTTATTGACAGGTGGATTTAAGTGGCAGCTTTATTGACAGGTGGGTTTGGTAGCTTTATTGGCAGTGTTATTGCCTCTTATTGGGGCTCTTAAAAAATAAAAACTTTTGCTTCAGATGAGAACCTTACTTATACATTTGTGTATATTGCGGGTCAGTCAAAACATAAAAGGAGTGGGGTTAGGGTTGTTAGCTATGTCTCCTCTAAAAAATATCTTATAATGCTAGGATCAGATCATGGTTCATGCTAGGATCAGATCATGGTTCATGCTAGGATCAGATCATGGTTCATGCTAGGATCAGATCATGGTTCATGCTAGGATCAGATCATGGTTCATGCTAGGATCAGATCATGGTTCATGCTAGGATCAGATCATGGTTCATGCTAGGATCAGATCATGGTTCATGCTAGGATCAGATCATGGTTCATGCTAGGATCAGATCATGGTTCATGCTAGGATCAGATCATGGTTCATGCTAGGATCAGATCATGGTTCATGCTAGGATCAGATCATGGTTCATGCTAGGATCAGATCATGGTTCATGCTAGGATCAGATCATGGTTCATGCTAGGATCAGATCATGGTTCATGCTAGGATCAGATCATGGTTCATGCTAGGATCAGATCATGGTTCATGCTAGGATCAGATCATGGTTCATGCTAGGATCAGATCATGGTTCATGCTAGGATCAGATCATGGTTCATGCTAGGATCAGATCATGGTTCATGCTAGGATCAGATCATGGTTCATGCTAGGATCAGATCATGGTTCATGCTAGGATCAGATCATGGTTCATGCTAGGATCAGATCATGGTTCATGCTAGGATCAGATCATGGTTCATGCTAGGATCAGATCATGGTTCATGCTAGGATCAGATCATGGTTCATGCTAGGATCAGATCATGGTTCATGCTAGGATCAGATCATGGTTCATGCTAGGATCAGATCATGGTTCATGCTAGGATCAGATCATGGTTCATGCTAGGATCAGATCATGGTTCATGCTAGGATCAGATCATGGTTCATGCTAGGATCAGATCATGGTTCATGCTAGGATCAGATCATGGTTCATGCTAGGATCAGATCATGGTTCATACTAGGATCAGATCATGGTTCATGCTAGGATCAGATCATAGTTATGGTAGCCACAAAAACTACATGTTCAAATTACTGATATATTACACAGTTTTTTTTCATGTCCGCAGACCTGGACATTTAGTGCAAAAGTTTAATCTGTGGACTTCCTTCTCTAAGCTTGTGTTGGGCGCACATCTTAAAGAGAATGTTGATTGCTAGCAATTACCTTTTATTTTCATAGTATAATGAAATTATGCCAAGGCTATCTGGCACTGTATGGCAGTGAGACTTTGAGTACCTACTTCATTCAGGAGGGAGCACCTTCTGGAGTTATGACTGCAGGTGATAATCCATGCACACTGGACATGCTATAGATGCTCCAATCTGTCTCAATAAATCCACAGAGTGTAGCGACTGACAGTTCCAGTTCCAGACTGATTTATAAGTCTATTCGTACATGTATTGTGTATCTCTCTATACGGCTGGCAATCTTTACACTAATCGAATGCAGTGTTGAGAGCGAGCAGGATTCACACTTTTGAAAATTTTCACCCGTCGAAGGCCCCTTAACACATTAACCATGTCAGATTGGTCCACTGATGTACCTATCTATTGACACTGTGGCCATCATGCTCACCAGTGTATCGGTCGGCTGTACAGGTCATGCAGGAGTCAGAGGCAAGGAAATAACTGATACATTGGTGGGCAGTGATTAGAACTAAGAGCTGAGTTAATTAGAGCAGTTATTTATTTAAGAACACCTGGCAGTGGTGAAATGTTGCGGAAATGTGTAGTTTGGTCTTGTGATAATGATACATGATTCACTTTATAATACTATCCTGCAGGAAACAGTTGAGGGTGAAAGAAGAAAAGTGCAACAAAGGAAAATATCAATTGATAATATTTGTAAAGGCTGGATATGATTAAGATTCTCCACACAAACAAGGAACTGAGACTATGGCAGGATTATTGTTGTGATGTTTCCAAAATTGCACCTCTATGATCCTGAGGGATTATGGCGTTAATGAAATTAGTGCAGTTAATGATACACTCCAAAGTTATGAAGGACGACTGAGACAATGTGGGTCAAAGGGCATGAGCCAATGGACTGCTGGATCAGCAACCAACCAACCTAAAGAGACAATCTTCATAGAATACTATAAATAATAAGACCCATAACCTGTCAGGGTCGTAGGGGTACCACACTGGATATATCAGCACAAAAAATTCCAAACAACTCTATCCTCAGACATTCGGATGAGTGTTACAAAACTCACGCACAGACCATTCCTAGATGTTATAATTCCAGGATATTCTCAGTTCCCCTCTCCTCTTTCCAACCTCAACTGTTCCCAGCAAAATAATAATTTTAGAAAGACAGAAATGGAAGTGACCAAAGCAGTGGAACGTTCCTCCTGCCTGGAAAGATCCAAAGAATGCACAACCAACAATTGATAAGTGCTCTGCTTATACACCCATAGAGGGGTGATGAATCGTGAACTTCGCATTTATTGGAATGTTCCCAGTGCTGAGATGCTGGCTCCTAATCTTGTAACACAGAATGGAACCACAAAATCAAACAGTGACTACAGGCTAGCAGCATCATACTCTTCAGTGTTGTTTGCCCTTTCTTGATAAAGACCTTTTGGTTGAAACGTCAATCTGTGTATTGTTCGGTGTAAAACTGCTACTTAACCACTTATATATATATATATATAGAGAGAGAGAGAGAGAGAGAGAGAAATGGAGGTATATATTATATTATATATATATATATATATAAATAAAATATAATATAATATATATCTCCATTTCTCCACATTATTTATTTACCTTAGGAGTGCAGTATTACTGCAGTTTCCCAATCACTATTTTTGATTTCCAGTCAAGATTCCAATACTAATACAGTAATGTGTACTGTACAATAGAATACTGATGTTGCTAATGTGTTCTTGTTTTTGCTAGTCATATATGCTTGATTATTATTTTTTAGTACTAGTTGATTGTATTCTGAATCTTCTTTACTCTATTAACTTGTAGTTGTTTGGGGAGAGTGCAACCATTCCTTCCACAACTGCTGCATGTCACTGTGGGTGAAACAGAACAACAGATGCCCTTTGTGTCAGCAGGAATGGGTGGTACAGCGAACAGGAAAGTGATTGGTCGACTATGGAACTCATCGAGTATATAGATATGCTCAATATTACATTTTGTATGCAAGAATCGTTAAGTCATACGTGTTACATGTATTTAAAAGTTTGAGTAAGAATCATTGGAAATAGATATATGTGTATTTAAAAAATCTCATCACGCACGTGGTTGCATCTGTGGGTCTCACCAATGGCCCACCAGACAAACCACCCATGCAACAGAAAACCTTAGTGGATGACATGCCGTTATATTGAGGTTATCTTCTTAGAGAAGCTTCATGGCACATCATCTATACAATTATGCTTTTATTTTGTTGTTGAAATGTGTTTCATGTTTACCTGAATATATATGTATGCACCCTCTGTGGTTGGGAGGGAGTCAGAGATGTACTGTGCAGCACTGGGGAGGAGAAAACTGACAGCACTGTTTTTTCCTATGGCTGAAACCCATCATAGAGGCCCAGTGACTCAGAACGTGACAGTCCTTTTGATGAACATTTGGTTGCATGCCTGGAGCAATAGAGAAGTTCGGCATAACCAGTAGTCAATTGGTGGTGGGGAATGAGCACAGTGAACCCTATCTTGGCTACAGTGGCTAGGAGCAGTGCATAGGTTGAAACCTACCTTCCTGGAGGTGTGATAGTTATTCTCTGACTCTTTCCCAGGGTGGGCAGAAAATCCACAGATTTCCCAGCAATATAATGGCATTAGGTCAAAGGGCATGAGCCCATGGATCAGCAACCAACCAACCAAAAAATATCATGTGAAAAAATAGTACAGTGGAATCCTGTTATAGCAAGATCCAATGGAGTAATGAAATGTTGTTATAATGGGATCTCAATATACAGTGGAAATCCTCTATACAGCATCCTTATATAACACATTTCCTTATTTAACAAAGCTTTTGAAAATTTCCAATTATCTTTATTGTTTATATTGTATAACCATCGATAAACCAATAACTTGTAACAGTCATACCTGCACCACATCGGATGAATCAACACACAGAGTCCTCCATTGATTTCAATCTTCATTGATGCGAATGAGAAAATATCCAGTCCTTGATGTTGTCTATTCATTATTTATTTTTTACCGCCTATTTTTCTCCCACCTTTGACTAAACAATATAGTACTATTATTGATACAGTCGAATCCCATTATAAAAACTTGGTCCAGACCAACAAAATATATGTATATAACAGAAAATTCGCTATATAGAGTACAAACAATAATGCATAAATATATTTGGGAATTTTTAAAAGTGTTAAATAAGGAAATTTGTTATAAAAGATGCACTATAGAGAGATGCACTAGATGGACTTATATAGAGGCACGGTAGAAGTTCACCAACCGAGCTTATTGACAACACAAGAGACAGAGAGTCGTGGAGAAACATGACCGCCTACGCCATACGGCACTTGATTGATTGATAGAGAGATTGCACTATACTGTATATGACCGCAGAATTTCCATTATTTCGTTGGTCCAGACCAAGTTGTTATAATGGGATTTTTCTGTATCTATTTTGAATGTGGGCTGTTATGTGGTTACATCCCTTGCAAACAGAATTTTGTGAATTGGATTTCATTATCTTCTTTAGTTCTGCAGAAAATTACTGCTGAAAATGCTGACATAACGTGCTACCTGTCCGTAGGATATTTATGTCGATTTGAAGAAACAGTATTCTGTGATTATCTATGTTTATTGACATCAGTTCCCCCCCCCCCCCCACTGTTTCTATCACCATCACTTTAATTATAAATGATAAACTCTTTTATGTAACGTCAGTAATGTGGGGAATCAAGATAACAAAATTAATGTAAAGCAGAGGTGGGTAACCTTTTATGGATCAGTAGGCCAAATTGTTTTTTTTTTGTGTTCATGGTATTGGGCCCAAAACCTTTTTTTTTAGCCTTTTGTATAATCTAGTGTTTTCTGAGATCAGCGTATATTGTACTTTTAGGTCAACCTGGCAGGCCAGAAAAAATGCTTTGGCGGGCAGATTGGCTAGCGGATCATGCTTTACTTATGACTAAAGCATTCTCTATACGTGTCTTGTTCAGCTGTCATAATAAAAGTCTACTTGTACTGACCTAGTTCATTCATACATTGTATCAGCAGAGATATCTGATCACGTCTAAGGTTACTTCTCACCCTAACCCTTTTAGTCCATTCTTTGTTTCCGCTATATTACTTCCATTCTACAAGTACAGTACAATGAAATCCCTCTATAACACATTGTGTTTTAACAAATTTCGCTATATAACAACACTTTCAACATATTGAATTATATTTATTCTGTATTATTTGTACTGCATATAGCGAATTTGTTATTACATACATATTTTGTGTTGGTCCGGAACAGGATGTTATAACGTGGTTACACTGTACATGCTAGCCTAGTCAAATTTTTTGCACATTAACTGCCAATTTTGTCTTATATGATGCACATTTAGAATAATTATTACCAAATAAAAGGGCCAGGTAAGAATCCTTACAGTGGAATCCTTATATTACAAATTATGGTACAGTATAAGTAGATGCCACCACGTTTAATTATTTCCCATGTCTATGTTTGTACATTTTATGTTCATCATTTCTTCTTCTTCAGCGTTCATTCTCAAACTCCCACTGGATATCTTGTAGCAGGACCATGGTCCTAATAGATTTCCAGAAGGATGTAGTCCAGAGAATGGAAATGCGTTGTGTCACCGTTTTATTTGCGCCAACGGCCCGACACATCCGTCTTCGGCGGGTGTTCATCATTTAATAATTGAAATATTAATTTATTTTAGGGTTTGGGTAGTTGTGTTCTACATAAATATTTCAATTATTAAATTATGAACATGAAATTTGCAAGCACAGAGAAGGAAAATAATTAAACATGTGGTGGCATCTACTTGTAGAGTACCCATATTGATTATGGGGTGATAAAATATTTATATAATAGCCAAAATTAACTATATACAATAAAGAATACTAGAATTTGGGATTTAGAAAAATATTGTTAAATAGGGAATTTGTTATACAGTATACACTATGAAGAGATTCCACTGTAACAGTATACACTATGAAGAGATTCCACTGTAACAGTGTACACTATGAAGAGATTCCACTGTAACAGTGTACACTATGAAGAGATTCCACTGTAACAGTGTACACTATGAAGAGATTCCACTGTAACATTATGCACCTTTTTTTTTAAAATTGGGATAATTGTGGATCCTACTATATATGTAAATGTAGTTGTGAATTATAAAATAGTTATGTATTGGGCACATGATGATGTGCAGTATATGATATATATGAGTTTTGTAAAAGCTGGTTATTCCGAATAAAATATTTGGAATTATACCATATCCCGTGTCTACCTTTCACACTTTTAAAAAAAACCTGCGCAGATTCGAAATTTAGTGCTTGTTTAGTCCTAGATACAAAATGACTACTGTAAACTACACAGTATACATTTGTTAAAAGTGTACAATTCTGTTAGTCTTGATGACAGCTGCCATGTTCTGCGATTTTTGCGACACACACTGAGAAACTCCCTCTCGCTCACCATTAAACGACCAACCCATACAACGTTCCAAAACATAACTATCTCGACCCTGAACCTCTAGTCGGTAATTATTGACTGATCAGGCAAAAGAAATAATTTGCGGGGGAAAAAATGCCCATATTTTATATCACATTTCGGATAATGTGTATGTCTGAGATATGATACAGAACCGAATATTTCAATTTCTAAGTGTCCCATGGAGGATATGATTATTGTGGCTTTCGAGAATGTTTGATGGCTTTTAGACTTGAGTAAAACACAGGTTTATATATCGCTTCAATTGAGACACAACAGATTATAACTAAAACTAGTAGGTAATGATGAGCACACAAGAAATCATACAAATTACAATAAACAAATCAAAGACAATTTTTCCATTCGTCATCTTTTGATGTTTTGTTTGTCTTGATAAAGACCTTTTGGTTGAAACGTTGAATATGATTTGTGTATTGTAATTTGTATGATTTCTTGTGTGCGCATCATTAGCTACTAGTTTTAGTTATAGTCTGTTGTGTCTCAATTGAAGCGATATATAAACCTGTGTTTGTCTAATTGTTGTTACGTTTCACGCAATTACCTTGTATTGATGGCTTTTAAGAAAGTGCAAAATATATGTGTCTATGTGATGAGTAATGTGGTGAGTCATATATTTCAGGCAACAAGTAATTCTGTAATATAAAATGTGTGTGAAATGTTCGATGCCGTATGATAATAGGTCTAATGGAAGTGAGGGAATTTTATTTTACAACAGGCGAAACTTGGAAATGGTCAATGAAGTTTTCTAATTGCCTGTAACACACACACGTCAATGTTTATGTTTATCAAAACACTGCGTGGCATACATAATGTACTGGCAACAACAAAAAATCAATAAAAGTAGGAAATCAATTTGGCCGCTTGCTTTAAACAATTTAAACAAGGAGTTAGACAGGAATGTATACTTTCACCAGACCTGTTCTCTATTTACAGTTAAAATATAATGTGTGCAGTAGTTGATATCCCTGTTATATCAGTGGGAGGACATAACATAAATAATTGAAGATATGCAGATGACACTGTTCTGATTGCTAAAAATGAGGAATACCTTCAAGAATTAATGTAGTAGTGTCAGAATGTAAAGAGAAAGGTCTCTTCCTAAATATCAAGAAAACAGAAGTAATGGTTATTTCAAACAAACAAAATATACCACAGCCTGCAAGATCAAAGTGAATGATATAGTATTAAAACAGGTACATCAATTCAAATATTTAGATACAACGATTACAGTAGATAGAAGAAGTTCAACAGAAATAAGAATCAAAATACAGCAGGCAAAAACAACATTTAGAAAAATATATTGTGTAATATGACATTGTCATTAGAGGTGAGGAAGAGAGTTCTGCAGTGCTATATAACTCCTATACTAACATATGGATGCCAGTCTTGGACAATAAACAGGAACGTAGAAAATTTGAAGCAGTAGAAATGTGGTTCTACAGAAGAATGCTGAGAATACCATAGGCTGTCAGGAAAACTAATGTGGAGGTGTTGAGTCAAATGCGAGACAGAGCTTAATCAATATAAGGAAAAGACAATCTTCATTTCTTGGCCACATTATGAGACAAGGAGGTTTGGAGATTATCTCAGACTCTGATCTTAGAGTCACAACAGACAAGATTGAAGGAAACAAAGACGTGTATGTAAAAAATAAATTTGAGAATCTTACAGGACCACAAAAAGAACTACTTTCAATAGTCAAAATGCAGAAAGCGTGCTTGGCTAGGACATGCATGATAATGTAAAAAAAAACAAGGAAGAAGCAGAGGATGCCAAAGAAAATCACGAGCAATCTTCAATGATGGTCAGATCAATATTTTTCCCACACACATCTGCATTGATGAAGGACTGTGTGTTGAAGCATCATATGTAGTATCCTTATGACCTCGATGGTTATGGGTTTATGAATGTGTTTTAATTTTGTGTAAGCCATTATTCCATACATTATAAACAAACATTGTTGTGAGAATGTGTTTGTATGGTTGTTGGAAAGATAATTGATAAACTAAAATATTTAGACTATGTGGAAAGGTAATTTAATTTGGTACTGTAAGGGCTAATGCGTCCATACTTTTAACGTAAAAACTACTATACATTATTTAACGAAAAGAAATTGCGCTAAAGACTCATACAATACAGCATCCATCAATATGTGCGCAATGCTTTCTCCTCCCCTGGATTACCCTTTTGGGGGGGATGCCTCTCAATGCATTGCACAGATCAAATGATCGCTAGGAGACTACTCATGTTTTTTATCTCCACGTACCAGAAGCTTGTATGTAATCAAGCCTAATAATTAAAAAAATATAATCATGTGATATGGACACATTAGACCATAATGAACCTTTAATTTAAACACCATGGAAAATAAAATATTAAATTTTATTTTATTGATTGAATATTTCAGATTGTGTTCTTGAAATCCTATGTTCATTATTTATAACCAATATTTCTTTGTATTTGAACGTACCTTTTGAAAAATGTGAGCCAATGTGCTGTAAGTTTTTGGTTTGGTTGAGTAAAATGTACCTCTTATGGTGATGTACTCTCCTTTCTTCTTCTTCAGCGTTCATTCTCAAATTCCCCCTGGATTTCTCTTGTAACAGGACAATGGTCCTACAAGATTTCCAGTTGGATGTAGTCCAGAGAATGGAAATGCGTTGTGTTGCCGTTTTATTTGCGCCAATGGCCCAATTCATCCATCTTCGGCGGGGTACTCTCCTTTCAACCACAGACATTAGTCCAATTTGGTTATATCAGAGCTTTACAGCCATTAAAAAATAGTGGAGGTCGCTGATCTGGTAAACAAGTCACCACGATCTTCAGTTGAAGCCATAATCTCTGTATCTCTTATACAGTTGATGTATAGTATAAGACAGTTGAAGCCATAATCTCTGTATCTCTTATACAGTTGATGTATAGTATAAGACAGTTGAAGCCATAATCTCTGTATCTCTTATACAGTTGATGTATAGTATAAGGCAGTTGAAGCCATAATCTCTGTATCTCTTATACAGTTGATGTATAGTATAAGGCAGTTGAAGCCATAATCTCTGTATCTCTTATACAGTTGATGTATAGTATAAGACAGTTGAAGCCATAATCTCTGTATCTCTTATACAGTTGATGTATAGTATAAGGCAGTTGAAGCCATAATCTCTGTATCTCTTATACAGTTGATGTATAGTATAAGGCAGTTGAAGCCATAATCTCTGTATCTCTTATACAGTTGATGTATAGTATAAGACAGTTGAAGCCATAATCTCTGTATCTCTTATACAGTTGATGTATAGTATAAGGCAGTTGAAGCCATAATCTCTGTATCTCTTATACAGTTGATGTATAGTATAAGGCAGTTGAAGCCATAATCTCTGTATCTCTTATACAGTTGATGTATAGTATAAGGCAGTTGAAGCCATAATCTCTGTATCTCTTATACAGTTGATGTATAGTATAAGGCAGTTGAAGTCATAATCTCTGTATCTCTTATACAGTTGATGTATAGTATAAGACAGTTGAAGCCATAATCTCTGTATCTCTTATACAGTTGATGTATAGTATAAGACAGTTGAAGCCATAATCTCTGTATCTCTTATACAGTTGATGTATAGTATAAGGCAGTTGAAGCCATAATCTCTGTATCTCTTATACAGTTGATGTATAGTATAAGACAGTTGAAGCCATAATCTCTGTATCTCTTATACAGTTGATGTATAGTATAAGACAGTTGAAGCCATAATCTCTGTATCTCTTATACAGTTGATGTATAGTATAAGACAGTTGAAGCCATAATCTCTGTATCTCTTATACAGTTGATGTATAGTATAAGACAGTTGAAGCCATAATCTCTGTATCTCTTATACAGTTGATGTATAGTATAAGGTTTGAAGATGATACAGTCATCAGAAAGTGAACATCTATATGGACTAATAAATCAAGTAAAGAATATGGTCCAGATATATACACTACATCTAAAAAAACAATCATGATAATCGGCAAAATTAAAGAGAAGCAGAAATTAAACATAAAAATACATGGAGATATTACAAGTAGAACATTACGAATATCTTGGACACAAAGTCACAAATTATGGTAGATGTGAAACAGAAGTTAAAAAGAGAATAGGAATGGCTATTATTGCTTTGATATGAGGAAATTAACATCTAAACAAATTACGAACAAACAAAAATAATTATTTCTTCTTCAGCGTTCATTCTCAAACTCCCGCTGGATCTTTCTTGTAGCAGGACCATGGTCCTATTAGATTTCCAGTAGGATGTAGTAATATGGACTGGATATAAACATTCAAAAAACAAAAACCATGATAATCAGCAAAGACACAGAAGAACAGGAGGTAAACATAAACATACAGGGAGAGAAACTACAACAAGTAAAACAGTATCAATATCTTGGACACATAGTCACAAATGATGGCAGATGTGAAACAGAAGTTAAAAGGAGAATAGGAATGGCTAAAAGTACCTTCAATGACATGAGGAAATTATTAATATCTAAACAAATTACAAACAAGTTAAAAATGAGAATTATAAAATGCTACATCTATTCCATATTAATGTATGGCTCAGAAACATGGACACTAAATAAACAAAATTGATGCCTTTGAGATGTGGGTATATAGAAGAATAGGGAGAACATCATGGAAAAAGAAGAAAACAAATAAAGAGGTGCTAAAGACACTTAATATGAAGAAAGAACTACTAAGAGAAATAAAGAGGCAAATAAAATACTTTGGACACATTAAAAGACATGACACCCTATTGAAGACCTTACTTGAGGGTAAAGTCAAAGGGAAGCGAGCAAGAGGTAAGCAGAGATACAAGTGGGAGAGTAACATTACACGATGGACAGGTTACAGTCTAGCAGAGTGCACCACCAAGACAAGAGAAAGGAGATGTTGGAGATACGTTGCAGCCAAACTTCGTTGAGGAGACGGCACTTGATGATGATGAGGATGTAGTCCAGAGAATGGAAATGCGTTGTGTCACCGTTTTATTTGCAGCAATGGCTCGACACATCCGCCTTCAGAGGAAATGATAATTATAAAATGTTATATTTACTTGAAATTAATGTAAGCGTATGAATCAGAAACATGGATAATTAACAAACAACTAAAAGACAGGATGAATCGATGCCTTTCAGATGTGGATATATAGAAGTCTGTATAACTTCATAGAATGTGAAGAAATGGAAAAAGATGTTCTGATAGCACTATTTGAAATAAAATGAACTATTAAAAGTAATGCAAATCCATAAAATTATTTTGGACACTTGAAGCCTCATGTGAAGAACTTACTGGTACCCAAAAGTGAAAAAGATAAGTTACAAACTGTTATGTAATGTCAATCCTTTTTGATGGAACTAGATCAGTGACAATTAATTTAACAAGATTACTAGTAGCAATAAGAATGTTTTATATAACAAGTCAAATACAGCACAATCTCATTATAACAACTTGGTCCTGACAGACAAAATATGTATGTAATAACAGAAATTCGCTATATACCATACAAATAATAAAGAATATTATATAAATGGGAATTTTGAAATGTGTTAATAGGGAAATTTTTTATAAAAGAATGCGCTATAGTGAGATTCCAATGTAATAGGAATACATAGATGGTCTGAATAAATATAACATAATGATGTCAGCAAATGTATGAAGCTTTTTGCGTATCACACATAAAAATAACGCTTCAAGACAAACCAAGAAGATGATGGACTGGTGATATTAAACATGAATATGTCGTTGAATAATGCAAGCCCGCATCGCCCAAGACAGAATAGGGTTTAGGGAGTTTATTGGGGAAAACAACGTTCTGGAGAGAATACATCACATGACACCCACATCAGATTGAAAAGTCATGTTCCTTTATTCTGGACATGTCACATTTCAAGTTGTTCCCTTATTCTGGACATGGGGAAAATTAATTATCACCATTTCTCCCTCTACTTTAGCTTTAGGGTGTCATATGATTGAATAGCAAAAAATGTTTTCAGGCTATGGCACGTTTGATTGATTGATATACAGTAATATTGTAGTGTCTCCGGGTATCGATGACTCCTTCAATCTAGCTTTTTCTTCTCTATCCCTGCCTCATGGTGTTTCCCTTCCCTTTATCTTATTTTAATTTGTCCATGCTATTTCTGATCAAAGTTCTTTATGTTAGCACTTTTCAATGGGTGGTAGAACTCAACAGCCTTTTTGCTCCGTCAGTGTCTCGAACGCCAGGCAAAAAAAATTAAATTGACACACTTTTTGAAACCTAAATTATTCTAATTTTATATTGTTTACCAGTATATACTCACTCAGTATATACTGAGTTTTAGAACGTAAGCTCGAGCTCCAGTCACCCCCCCCCCCTACGCTTAGGAAAGACAATAGACCAGTATATACTGTATATAGTGAATATATGTTATTACATAAATATTCCTCGATCTTGACCAAGTTGCTACAATTGGATTTGACTGCATTCTCATTGAATAAGGTAGAAAGCTAGAAACAAAAAGTTAAGCTCCAACATTATCCGTGCTAGTCAACAGGTCCCAATCAGTCTGAAATAATTAAATTGGCATCTCTAGTCCATACATGAACGCAATATCAACAAAAATATTTAAAAATATTATGGCATGAAAATATACAAGATTTGAGATATATTTCAGACAACTTGTATTTTTATTAATTATGACATTTCATTAGACATCCAATACATCTTCATAATAAACACATTACAAAAGCTTATCTAGCTGCCTCATAGGCAATACAACATTCTAAAATTATCTCCTGTTGATACATTTCTACAGACAAGAAACATTCTTTAATCATGTCAACATAAATGAAAAATAAATGATTGTATTTCCATGTCCAAATACAAATGATTTACAGTATATTCTTACCAACACTGTGTTACCAATGCCTAACCTGGTCTGTCTCATCTTCATATAATGAAGAGATGAAATGCTTGAGGAAAGCTGCTGAAGTCACCAGGCGTAACAAATTACGAAAAGACATCAGGGAAAGAATAGGTATAACACCTCCCACACCCGCTGATGATGGATGTGTCTGGCCATTGGCCGTCTGTATAACTGATCCCATGATATTTGACCCCCTCCTCAATAAAACATATTTAGCAGAAACAGTACAAAATAAAAACAATGGAATCTCTCTATAGCGAATGCTTTTATAATAAAATTTCCCTATTTAACAAAACTTCTCAAAATCCCCAGTTATTTTTATTCTGTCTTATTTGTGCTATATATAGAAATATTCATCCGAAGACGGATATGTTGGACTATTGGTGCAAATAAAACGGTGACACAATGCATTTCTATTCTCAGGACTGCATCCTGCTGGAAATCTAGTAGAACTATGGTCCTGCTACAAGGGAGATCCAGCGGGAGTTTGAGAATGAACGCTGAAGAAGAAGAAGACACCTTCCACAGAATGCATAGAAAGGCAGCAGATCAAGTGGTTTGGCCATATGAAATGTATTATGACAAGTTACATGTGAAAGCATATAATCAAATAAGATCAGGGTACAAAACCAGAGGAAGACCATGGAAAAGATGAATAGAAAACATCAGGACCATCTTAAACAAACACATCTGACCTTGGAGCTTGAGCATCAATCTCCTATAATAAACCCCCTATGTTTAACGGCAAGAGTGGAAAACAAACCACCTGGGGAAAGACATTAGACAGAAATGAAAAAGTCAAGATATTTCGACTGACAACAAGAAACTGCCATCTAAATGCACAATTACACCAAATCGGTGCAACGACTGTGCAACATACAGTTTGATATCACATCTTGGTACAGACTGTCTTTTATGTTAGACCAATTGCTCTATCCTGACACACATCCCCTACGCATCTTCTTCTGTGTTCGTTCTAAAATTCCTGCAGATTAGCAGGATGTAGTCCGGAGAACGGAATGCGTTGTGTCATGGTTTACAGCATTGCTGCGATATCTGCGCCTTTCGGCCTGACACATCCGACTTAAGTATGGCTTTGGGTCACTGACCCTATATGGGATGGGACAGCCAACTCCATCCCATAACCTCCTTAGTCGCCTTTTACGACATGCGTGGAAGGTAAACAGTTTTGCTATTCTTTGCTCCATATTCTGAGCTTACATAGGAAGTAAGAACTAATCGCTTGCAATTCCTGGGGTTCATCAATCAATCCACATCTCATCATCAGGTGACATATTCTTTCCAGAACGTAGTCTTTCCTATGGATCTCTTGAATTCTCTTCGGTCTTGAGCAAGTTGCCCTGGATCTTCCAGTGACATGCGCAGGTATTCTTGAAAGTCTTTTGTCCAACAGCGTTTTGGTCAGCCTTTGCCCCTGTTGCCTTCTATCATCCCCTCGATTAACACTCTCTCCATGCCGTTGTGTCTCTTAATAAATCCACATCTCAAAGGCATAAATTCTGTCTTCTATTTGTTTATTGTCCATGTTTTTACCTGCAAAAATATACAGTGGAACTGTGTTGAACGAATCCATCAATAATGAATCTCTATACAAACATTTTCAAAATCCCAGATTATTTTACCTCTGTCCTAATTTTAAAAAACTTTTTATAAACCTTGTATTTACCACAAATATCCCTGCATAATGTACTACCGGTATTTACAATTTATTTCTGGGCAAAAAGATAAGTCTCTGAACTTTTGACCTGTGCATGTGTGTTTGAAAAGGTGCATAAAAGATTCCAACACCATGTGCCCTTGAGGAATTCAACCAGAAACAGCATGATATATTTACTAGCAGTGTGTTTGGACACAACCCTATTCAGTCCAGGTGTGAGCAATGAATATAGTCTGGCTGTCTTATCGGACCCATACTTTTAAAGTGGGCAATTTGTATTTTCCTGCAATTTAATTGGTCGCTTTGTGTTAACAACCAATGACAGTCATAGGAAAAGCAAAATGTGTCAAGTTAGAAGGATGATTTCTAAATCAGCCCACAGGTCTTACAAGGAGTGTTCCATTGAAACTTTTGCTGCAAAACTCAAAGCACGACCAACAGGGGTGTAGGCAGGTGACCTTGCATTCCATTCACCCGAAGTATAAACACAATGCTCGCTTTGCTTGTTAAAAACTCTGGTGCGAGAAAACATGATCTATCCTTATTGAAAAATTATTGAAGGAAGAGATTGCTGAAAGCCTAGGCCATAAAAAAAAAATTGGTAGCATGTCCTATTAAGTACGTAGCCATCAACCCAGCCTTTTTTTTTACTAGTGATTTAAGGTGGTGTGATGTTTCGCCAACTTTGAGAAACACTGAGTGAGACAATGGATTTATCAAAAGTCGCATACTTCTCCATCACACTTTTAGGTTTGACAATGAATCTATTAAAAAAACACACATATTTTTTCATCATACTTTTATGTTAAACAATGGATCTATCAAAAGTCCAAAAAATTTTCCAACATACTTTTTACATTATGAAAGAGACAAAGTCTGTCCATTTAGGAATTGACAATTTTTATTTTTCACTTTGTGACCACAGTCATTGATCATAAGGTGGCAAGCCAAAATCTTCTGGGTGAAACTGCTCCAAGCTAGTTAAGATTGTATCAACTCTGTCTTTTAGAACTGATGTGTCGGCTCGGATATCAGGTACCCAAACTACTCTCATACCTGCAGCAACACCTGCCTCTGCACCATTTGAGGCATCTTCAAAGACAAGTACCTGGAAACAAATAATACAGTGATTGGTTATAGAAAATATAAAGTAATCAATCAATCAATAAACCCGTATCCCTTCAGGGTCGTAGGGGTACCACATTGGATGCCTCAGCACACAGAGTCCTTCAGCGAATTCTATCCTCAGCGATGCGGATGAGTGTGGAAATATGCAACAGATCTGTCCTATCAACCCTGTCCACTCCTTTATTTTCCCTCCTCTGCTTCTTCCACCCTCGACAGTTCCCTGCAGTATTAAAGTAATAAAATCTATTGTCTATCCCCAGATGAATGATGGTTGCTAGTATCCACACTTGCCGTTCCAATACCAGATGTGTCTCCTTGATTTAATTAAGTTCAAGATTACCTTGATGTTTTCTATCCACCATTTTCTTGGACTACACTGGTGTTATGTCTGAATATTTTATTATATGCTCTTATAAGTATTTGGTTTGGGTTCATTCTCATAAGGTGACTGAGGCATTTTACTTGCTGTCTTTCAATACATGATATTATACCAACTCTTTTCCTAATTACTTCATTTCTTATTTATCAACTTTAGTAACCATTGCAGCTTTTCTCAGACACTTCATTTCTTATTTATCAACTTTAGTAACCATTGCAGCTTTTCTCAGACACTTCATTTCTTATTTATCAACTTTAGTAACCATTGCAGCTTTTCTCAGACACTTCATTTCACATGCAGCGATATTCCTCTCTACTTATTGAACACTCAATATTCCAGAGCATTACATGGATATACTGCCCTGGCCATGCTGCGGTTAGAGGAAATGAGAGAGCCGACTTATTGGTAGGCAATGGTAGACACTTTTGTGTGTGTCATTTTGACCCTCTGTGGAATAGGAGAGCCAACTACACTGCCCGACCCCAAATCTAATCACCTCTTATGGAGGAAACTTAATTTTGTCATCCAATTTCACTCCCCGGTAACAAACGAATGAAACCTTTCATAAGAAATGAGCTATTTTAACCTTCACCAAGCCTATATAAATCCCGGCCGCCGAAAAACAAAATGGCGGCGTGAGCTTTTGGCGACCCGACCCACCCAGCGAGAATATCGTGAGATTTACACGTACTACAGCCCGCTTAGTTAATGCACATAGCTAGGGACATGCGCAATCGATACCGGAACATCTCCACGTTCGCCCTGTCTATTTGAAAAAATTTTGTGTACCAGCAAGACGTTGCAAACTGGAATTTTGTACCGACACCCAAACCTGCAATCATGGATACGATTTATTTTGAATTTATAATGGATGACGATTCCAATGAGGAAGAAACTGTGCCACTTACCGATGCAGATATAGCTCCATTAGATAATGTGTGATTAGATAGAGATGACATTAGTGACACTGATTCTGTGGGCAGCGTGGAAGAAGACATTTTGGAGGACCAGGTTGTTGAAAACTCAAGTGTCCCTTCGGGGTATAGCCATGATTGGCTTAGAAATTTCGATGAAATTGTTGGACCTATAGGCCTAGCTGATAACCTTAGTGAGGTAGACGTGTTTCGTCTGTTTTTTACAGATGATATTCTTAACATGTTGGTAACTGAAACTAATCGGTACGCTAAGCAGGTTAGTGAATCGAAGGGACAGGACGCCGGCTATGCATCTCGTGTGAAGTTGTGGAAGGAAGTCACAGCTGATGAGATGACAGCCTTTGTTGCTTTGGTCCTCTTGATGGGACTGACCAAACGTTCCTCCTATGAATTGTATTGGTCTAATGATGGTCTCATCGAGATGCCTGGGTTTAGGAATGTCATGAGTAGGAATAGGTTTTTAGCTATTCTTTCATTCCTGCACCTTGTAGACAACACAACAGCTGTTGCACGAGGGCAACCCGGTCACAGCAAGGCGTTCAAGATACAAGGGTTTGTTGACAAACTTATTCCATTGTTCCAACAATATTACAGCCTCTCCAAAGAAATCAGTATCGATGAAAGCATGATTGCTTTCAAGGGTAGGACTAGTCTTATGCAGTA
This sequence comes from Meghimatium bilineatum, assembly GCA_034231615.1. NCBI lineage: Eukaryota > Metazoa > Mollusca > Gastropoda > Stylommatophora > Philomycidae > Meghimatium > Meghimatium bilineatum. The sequence continues at coordinate 7,881,299 of CM067301.1, forward strand.
CATGCCCAAGAAACCCTCAAAGTGGGGTATAAAGTCTTGGGCACTGGCTGACTCGAAGACTAGTTATCTCTGGAACTGGAAGCTGTACCTTGGGAAGGAGGACATCTATGACAAAAAGAAGGGATTGGCTCACTGTGTTGTGAGTAATTTGTTGGCCAAAATGCACGGTAAGGGCCATATTGTCTACATGGACAACTTCTTTTCCTCTCCAGCCCTTTTCAAGGAGCTTGCCGAGAACCAGATAGGCGCCTGCGGCACACTACAATTGAATCGCAAAGGGGTCCCCCGTGCGTTGAAGGGTCTAAAACTCAAGGTTGGTGACCCACTTCGTACTGTAAGTGATGACAACATTCTCTACCTGTCATGGTATGACAAGAGGCAAGTAAATTTGATGACATCTGCACACGATGCGCAGACCTTCAATAGGAAGGTCCGTTCCAAACGCCATGGTGGTAATGTGAGAGATGTGGTAAAACGATGCGCAATACAGGCCTATACCCGTCATATGGGAGGCGTTGATCGTGTTGACAAGCAGCTAACATATTATATGTTAGGCCACAGGTCCTGCAAGTGGTGAAAGAAAATTTTCTTTTACTTGTTGGAAGCTTGCTTTGTCAATTCACCTGTCCTGTGGCGGGCTAAACATCCTTGCCGAGTTAAGGCGGAAAATTTTCGCTTGCAGATAATTCATGGGCTTCTTGAGAGTTGCTACTCTAGGCCTGTGTCTTCCAGTTCCGGAAGAAGAACAAGCCACCCACCGGATAGGATGACACTAGCACCAGCACACCACATTGCTATAAATCCTAAACGGTTGTCCAATGGCAGGCATTCATTTCCTGACTGTGTTGTCTGTTCAGATCGGTCAAAGAAGCGCCACCAGACTCAGTACGTGTGTGCAGCATGTCAGGTCACTCTGTGCCCATATCCCTGCTTCCATCGATATCACACATTATTAAATTTCAAGACTGAGTGTACATCTGAGCTGCACAGCACGTAGGAGAACTGCATATCCAGTGGGTAAGTCATTTGTGTTTGTTGTTTTTATGTAATTTTAAAATATAAATTGTCTTCACCTCTTGCGCAAACCTCGGGTAGGATACATAAAAAAACACCAATTACACACCCATTTGCAGTATTCAATTCTGTATTTAAATCTGTTGAAAATATTTTAAAAGCTCTAATAATAAAAATGGTACTGAGTTTTCCAAACACCCTTGTCTTTTTTGCATGTTTTCTGTTTTTTCGAGAAAATGTCTTCACCTCTTGTGCAAACCTCGGATAGGATATATAAAAAAAAACCAATTACACACCCATTTGCAGTATTCAATTCTGCATTTAAATCTGTTGAAATTATTTAAAAAGCTCTAATAACAAAAATGGTATTGAGTTTTCCAAAACCCACGTCTTGTTGTTTTTGTTGGTTTTTTGCGAAAAAAGGTCTTCACCTCTTGCGCAAACCCCGGGTAGGTTACGTATAAAAAAAAAATACACATACATTTGCGGTATTCAATTCTGCATTTACATGCACCAAAATTTTTTTTTATCTCGAATAACAAAAAAGTTATTGCGTTTCCGTAACACCAACCAGAAAAGATGAAAATTCTCAAAAAAGAATCCGGTGGCAGAAGATGTTTTGTATTTTTTAATCCGGCTTGCTAAAGGTTAAAGCACATGTAATATTGCTAACGTACCCAATGATGAGACGGGTCTGTATTGCAGAGGAACGTGTGATAGTCCTGGCGGACATGAAACAGGCAGGGTTTTACTCCTGGCATAGATCAAACCATTTTACTTAGCTCTGGCAAGGTTAATGAAATAAATAAAGAAGCAGTGGGCCAAATCTGACCAACAAATAATTTTTTCTGCACCGTGAGTTTGATCTAAAGTGTTACCTGTGTATCATTTTACTGCGGTTGTCGAATTTCTGTTACAGAACCTTGTATCGTCAAAACGATATGATACATAGAAATATAGCAACCATTGTGATACCGTTACTAAAAATAGCTCAACCGGGAACATAATATGTCGTTCCAAAATGGCAGCACCCATGAAATGCAGCTATAGGCGTTGTTCATGAGTATTTATCATAAAAAAAGGCTTGATCTGTCAGCTGACCTAGAAAGGTTGCCCAGCTGGCATCTGCCGTAGGTCCCATGGCATCTGCCGTCGGGGATGAAGATAACTCTTCATGTACTAAGCCGCAGCAACTATTAGGTGGGGTGGCCAGTTCCCTTCCTTGCTGTTTTTTACCTTCCCTAACTCATGCGTCAGGTACTCATTTACAGCTGAGTCAACTGGAGGAGTGGTCGTGTCAAGTGAGAAATCACAACCCGGATTTTGTTTAATGTCCGGACGTGGTTTCGAACCTGGCACGCTGTAACCAGATGATAGCAAGCAAGCTCACTATCCAATAGGCTACCGCGATCTGGTATTAGGGGTGCCTAAAAATGCAACTTTTGATTACTGTGTATTGTCCTGTTAAGGAGTGCAGGGAGTACTTTTGGCTGTGGAATTAAAGGCTGCTTTGCCATAGCTGTCGCAGGGAAGTGTACAGGAAGAATTTTTTATTGCATATATAAAAAAACAAAAATCCTTATACCATCTGTGGATTGAACTGGGACAGCAGAGTTCTGAGACAGCTTTCTAGCCATATGGCCATGTGCTTCAAATTTAACAATAAGTGATGTCATATGCAGGATGTGCTTCAATTACTAAATTTAGTTTATCCAATGTGGAGATTCATGTGAAATACAAAGTAAAATGATCCTCTTGAAATCAAGAGGAATAAAACTTCTACAATGCATAAACAAGGATAATGAACAAACTTGAAGATAGAACCGATGCCTTTGAGATGTGATATATAGAATTGGCAGAACTTCCAGAAAAGGGATGAAAATTAACAAAAAAGTTTTCTGATACACTGCGTATGAAAAAAAAAAGTAGGCTATCAAAGGAGATAGAAATAAAACAAAGTATTTTGGACATATTAAAAGACACCACGTCGAAGACTTATTTAAGAGGAGACAAACAAAAGGTAGGCAGAGATACAAGTGGGAAAGAAACATGAGCTAAACAGGTTAAAGTCTAGTAGAGCGCACAACCAGGTAAGAAATAGTATTGTGGAGATCCACTACAGACAACCTCAGTTGCAGAGACGGCACTTGATGATGGGTGGAATCCTTGTATAATGTATATGTTTATCACAAATTTCCCTATTTAACAATACTTTTCAAAAATTCCCCAAATATATTTATTCTTTAACACTTTCCTGACCAAGATCGTCGAAAACGCTATGATAGATCAGAAATACAGTAATACCCATTGCAATAATGTTGTTAAAAATAGCGTTTCTGTGAAATTATGTTGTGTCAAAATGGCGGAATTTGTGGAATACCGATTTAGACATTGTAGATGAGTTTTCATCATGAAATATCAGAGCTTTTGAAGGTAATATTGTATGATATATAGAAATTAATGTAAATCTATGCCTAGAATTATGATAAGTAGCATTTTGCACTTGAAATAACTCTGGAGCTTTCAAATTTATTCAGAAAGTGCAAAAAGTCATTATAACACCTAGAAAGTTTCAAGGCTCTCTTGCGCTATATCAATTTTATACATATTTTTAAAGACGATGATGTCAATGTATTAAATTTTGCGTGCGCCCTCGGTAATTGCGGATAAGTACGCTCTGGATTGCTGGTGAGCAAAGTGTTAATGTTTGTAATGTATATAAGCAATTTACAGTCTCTACATTAATATTTTGTTTGTCTGGACGAAGTTGTTATAATGGGTTTTCACTGTATTAAAGTACATAAAGGTGCTGTATTTCAGTACATAATCACATAAATGAGTCATCAGCACTCTTAAAGTATTTCCTTAATATGTCTCCCCAAATTAGAGCTTACCTCATCAACTTGTGGTTTGTCTGCGAACCTTTGAGCACACACCAGGAAACAATCAGGAGCAGGTTTCCCATGTTTAACATCTGGGTCATCACTACTGAGAACGCTATGGTGGAAAAGGCTAAATAGCTCCTTATGTCCTGAGGTTTTCCGGCTATATCCCCAGCTATCAGAACCGGTAGCTACTGCAATCGGAATGTTGTGGCGGTGAAGATGTCGAATTAGTTTCTCAGCACCTGCCAATAATGTTTCATAGTTGTTGTAACAGCAACATCAACAACATTTTATATTTTTAACAGCTCCTGCCAACACTGCTTTATAGTTTTAACAGCAATTGCTAACACCACTTTATAGTTTTAACAGCAATTGCTAACACCACTTTATAGTTTTAACAGCAATTGCCAACACTACTTTACAGTTTTAACAGAAATTACTAACACTACTTTATAGTTTTAACAGCAATTGCCAACACTACTTTACAGTTTTAACAGAAATTACTAACACTACTTTATAGTTTTAACAGCAATTGCTAACACTACTTTATAGTTTTAACAGCAATTGCCAACACTACTTTACAGTTTTAACAGCAATTACTAACAGTACTTTACAGTTTTAACAGCAATTGCTAACACTACTTTATAGTTTTAACAATTATCTTAGACTGAGATAAGACGCCTTCAAAAAAGATGTTATATTATTGGAGGGGTTACTGTCTGAATTGATAGACGGATTTGTATTACTACTGAACTAAGTAGAAGAACATGGATTTGATTCACACTCTACATGATGAACTCAGACCCTTTGAGAGAGACCGAAACTTGAGGTTGAATTGAGAATTTATGACAGAGGCGGAGACACAATTATTGTGGGAATGAATCCAAAAACATCCTATGAATTGTAGAGAAATAAAACCATAATCAGCTTTGCATTTGAACTATATGTTGTTTATAATAATTAAAACTGTGACTTACGCAGAAGTTTAGAGATAGGGCGAAACAAACATTGTGTAAAATTATGGCACACAAATTTGATGGAGTGACTTTCAAATATGATTGATACATTATCAATGGAATTAAACCAATCACAAACTAGGAAGTACAATATGAAACTTTTAGAAGGAACCTTTTATTATGATTTTGCAAACTGATTGACGCTAGCTGAACCAATGAAGGGTAGGGTTCGAGTAGTTAAACCCACAATTTTTGAATGACCAATGAGATTAATGTTGACCAAATTGATAGTCTCCTGTCCTATGAATTGGAGTGACTAAAGAAGAAATGCAACGCTGACCTTGTCATTGTAGAACATCAACAGTTATTTTATGAATTGGCATCTTTAATTTCGAGAACCATCCTTTGCTTTGCTGACCTTGTCAGAACCATCCTTTGCTTTGCTGACCTTGTCATCGTAAAATGTCACAAACTTTATCTTGGGAGGTAAGACATCTGTAACCTTCAAGAATTGTATTTAACTATGAGAACTGTAGACATTTCATTAGAATCCTCATACACCGAGAAATTCGAGACAAGCAGGGATTTGTCCTATTAAATAAATATTGAAGTTACTCATCTTGAAACTCGTTCATACAGTAATAATTTATGTTAATAGACTGTCAATCAGGGGTAGACATTTTGAAGGACCAATGAGCTACCTGGTAGTAGGAAATAATGATTGACTAGAGACCATTTTTCATAAGAATTTTTGAGAAGAGGGAAACATTGTATCACTCTTCCCCTTTTGTATTTTTGTACCAAAGAATCCTTTATATGCAAGTAATATATGTTGTACAGTTCCTCTGTCTGTTCATGCACATTTGTTTAGAATTGTTGATTAATTCAATATTTTTTAGACTTTTTGATGATGAAATGTATCACGTAGAGAGCAAGAATAAATTTATCAACTGGTTTGAACAGTTTTAGCTCAACTTCAGAATTAAGTCTTCTTCCCTAGCATTTGCTGTCACACAATCAAGGGAAGTACTAATGTTAACAGAATGGATTTCATGTGTGTAAGTCAATAAAGAAATATAAAAGGCCCTATTGGAATAAAAATATATATATATATAAAGTAACCTTGGAAGAGATTAGAAACAGAAACAAATTAATATTACACTACATCCTACTAATATGCAGGAGGTAAATACTAAATAAGGTAGACAGGTTACTGAAGAAAACTGTCAATATAAAATAATAAAATATAGAAAATAAAACAAAGAACAAATACAATTGTCGACGTGTAGGTCCAATTGGGACCTTATCAAGACACACACACAAAATTAAGAAAACAAAACCATAACAAATATAACCAAAATGGCTGGGAGAATGATTTCTCTCACCAGAAAATCATCACCCAGTAACATATCCAGTGCAACACAATTAGTAGGTGCAGTTTGATGCGTTCAATATGTATAAATTATGAAATACTAAAAGATGAAAAACTAAAGAAAGGGGACACCAATTAGCATTGCCAAAAATGGTGGGGGAGGGGGTTTAAGTGGGCGACGGGAGATAAAAGGGGAAAGGATAGAGAAAGAAATGTGCACGCAGGGGGGGGGGCTTGACTTAGATGAGTTTTTTCTTTCTTTTCTGATATCTTCATTTCTCCGTCTGTCTCTTCTGGTGACATTTATAGCTTTCATCACACATCTCATTTCATGCACTGTGATCTTTTTGCTGGTGTCTTAGTCAAGGGCCATGTTTGACATTGGTAACACTGAGTTGGTATAAAATTACTGTTTATCAATAATATATCCATACCTGGTAGAAGTGGTGTAGAAGGCAGCTTGTCATCAAGTTTTGCTCTCACTTTGCTGATGTAGTCATCCACAGTTATTGACAAGTTAAAGTAATCTGCAACATTTACAAATACTCAATTATAGAAGCAATCACAAACATGATTCAATAAATAGTGGAATCCCTTTATAAATCAAATATTTATAACAAAATTCCTTATCTGAACAATCAAATATAAATAAACCAAATATCGGAGGATGTCCAGCAAAAAGGAAGTGCCGCAGTAACCAGAAAAATAGAGGTAACCGCAACTAAGGTAAATAGGTTACTAGAAAACTATCAATATAAAATAATAAAATATAGAAAATAACAATAAAACAAAGAACAAATACAATTGTCAACGTGTCGGTCCAATTGGGACCTTTATCAAGACAACAAAAACAGTTAAATATGCACTTGTTGAAATTGTGTTGCGCTGGATCTGTTGGTTGCTGGGTGTTGATTTCCTGGTGGGAGAAATCTATTTTGTTTTTATTCGTTATGGTTTTGTGTTCTTAACTGTTTTTGTTGTCTTGATAAAGGTCCTAATTGGACCGATACGTTGACAATTGTATTTGTTCTTTGTTTTATTGTTATTTTCTATATTTTATATTGATAGGTTTCTAGTAACCTATTTACCTTATTTGCATTTACCTCTGAACAATCAAGCCCATAGATAAAGGAAAATAAGAACTTATTTGACTTTTAGTAATAGGGATTTAGCAAAAAGGTGGGTAAACTATTTCTGAGTTTAGCCAAATGGTGGGTAAACTATTTCTGAGTTTAGCCAAAAGGTAGGTAAACTATTTCTGAATTTAGCCAAAAGGTAGGTAAACTATTTCTGAGCTTAGCCAAAAAGAGGGTAAACTATTTCTGAGTTTAGCCAAAAAGTGGGTATACTATTTCTGAGTTTAGCCAAAAGGTGGGTAAACTAATTCTATGTTTAACCAAAAGGTGGGTAAACTATTTCTGAGTTTAGTCAAAAGATGGGTAAACTATTTCTCTCCCCACAAAAAGGTCATGACAAAGAGGAACTTACTAGCAAAGAGATTGGTGAATGTTCTGTCTGTTGAGTAAACTTACACCCCCCCCCCCCCCCTATTCCCACGGCAAAAAAGAAGATGTATCTACAGGCCTACTAATAAAACTTTTCTAAAACTCCCAATTAATCCATTGTGTATAGAAAATAACATAAAGGGAATTTTTTTAATTACTGTTAATGGTTTTACAATCATGGCATACATATTTCTTTGGTCTAGGCCAATCTGATATACAGGAATTCCACTGTGTTCAATTATAGAAGTAAACAAATCCCCTTGATACAATAATTACAGAAGTCTAACACGTAACAACTTTAACTGAACTAATTTTCAGTTAATTGCTATTAAAATCTCTGGATATGTTACTCTTGTGCTTCATGAGATTCAATTCTGATTTGTACGTCCAATACAATTCTGACCTGTACCTCCAATACAATTCTGACCTGTACCTCCAATACTTTCATCTCTGTGACAGAGGTACAGTGCATCTCAGACGGCCAAAGCACGAGGTCCAATTCCACCACTAAACTTACCTAGTCACCTTCTTTACAACATACATAGCAGGTTGTTATTCTCTGCTTTTCTTTCGAGCCCTGGCGGCAACAGGCAGACACATTCAGAAGTGTTACTACCAAAGCTAGGATGTGTTTAGCCATTGGCATCAATAAATGTGACATATATCCATTCTAAGATCTTACACACTGCTGGAAATCTAGTAAGACCATTGTCCTGCTACAGGAGAGATCCAGTAGGCGTTTGAGAACTTCACTAAAAAATTAATTCAAATGTCTACTATAAAAAGGAGTGCAGTAGTCTAGTTGATAGTGAGCTTGCTTGCAGGTTCGAAACCACGTCAAGACAAAAAAAATATCAGGGTTGTGATTTCTCGCTTGACACCACCTCTCCTCCAGTCGACTCAACTGTAAGTGAGTACCTGATGTATGAGTTAGATGAGGTACAGACAGCAAGGAAGGAAACTGGTCATCCCACCTAAAGCTACATTAGTTGTTGCTTTAATGTATCTTTTGTCTAGTCAAATTCCAGTTTATGTATATGTTCTTATCTTCTTTTTCTTCTGTATTCGTTCTCAAACTCCTGTAGATTAGCAGAATATAGTCCAGAGAATGGAATGCAATGTCTCCTAGTTTATTGTTGCGATATATGCAACTTTCGGCCTGACACATCTGACCTCAGCGCAGCTTTGGGTCACAGACCCTATGGGATGGGACAGCCAACTATACTCTATAACCTCCTTAGTCGCCTCTTATGATATGCATAACAGGTAAACAGCGTTGCTATTCTTTGCTTCCCTCTTGGGCCCCGGCAACACCCAGGAAAAGTTCTTATCTTGACAAAGGCATTGTGGTTGAAACCTTAAATCTGTGTATTCGTCCCGTTTGTAAAACTGAAATTTAACCATTTTTTTAAAATATTATAATTTTTATTTACTACTAAGTAGACAGTTTTTGCCAAGTTGATAGTGAGATTTCTTACTATCACTGGGTTATAGCATGCCAGGTTCAAAACCATGTCTGGAAAAACATTATTTTTTTGCCTGATATGATCGCTACTCCAGTCGACCCAGTTGTAAATGTGTACCTTATGTATGAGTTAGGCAAGGTAAACACAGCAAGGAAGAGAATTGGCTACCCCCACGTAATAGTTGCTGTGGTTTAATACTTGAAGTGTTATCTTTATTCCCAACGACAGGTTGCTGTCATGAAACCTACCTTTACTTTAGACAATTTACTGTGTTCTTCTTTCATTTTCAGTTCCATCCCCCCATCAATGAAGGTGGCATGTATACAAACTAAGATTGACTGCAACCAGCATGAGATGGATACAGATACCATTTTCAGTTTAACCTTTAGCAATCCAGATTATAATTACACATTCTGCCCATGTCAACGGATTCTTTTTTGACTGTGTTCTTTTTTATGTGTGTTATTGTTGGTGGTTGTTCTGAAAATGTGATAACTTTTTTGTTGTTAGAGATTAGTAAATAATATTTGTACACCTAAATAAAGAATTGAATACAGCATATATTGCTATAAGTTTTATTTGTATGTGTCTGGTACCAGATGTGTGAGAAAGTGGTGAAAACATTCTTTCACCAAAAAAAATTATAACAAAAAAAATACGAAACAAAATTATTAAAAAATTACCTTTTATTGTCTGCAGTGGAATCACTGATAACACACATAATTCTATAGTATATATATTGTTTCATTACCAAATTATCATAATATCGCTGGAGAAAATGAATAAACATAGATTTGCCATAAATCGTTCATCGTGACAAAATGTTATTTGTTTGGCCCTACATGTTATATGTTTGGTTCTACTATATATTCTACTGTGAAAACTAACTACCACCTAAATATTCATCATCAGAATCACAATCCATAATGATGTTATTGAAAATACTTGCCATGCCAGTTTGCAAATGTGGACAGATGTCGTGCATTTTGATATTACAATGGCTTAGTCGTCTTTCATGTTCATTAAAATGTTGGAGAAGGAAATCTAATCGAACAAGAAGTTATGATTCATCAATTCCAGTCATGTGAACATGTTTCCGCGGCAAACTCAATGAATAGTAACGGGGCTAAACATTCCAATGAAAGCGCTGGGAACCTTGTAAACCATTGGCAAAACTTTTAGGTGAAAGCGTGGTAAATGTTAACACAAGCAAATTCTTCTCAGCGTTCATTCTCAAACTCTCACTGGATACCTCTTGTATCAGGACCATGGTCCTATTAAATTTCCAGAAGGATGTAGTCCAGAGAATGGAAATGTGTTGTGTCCCCATTTTATTTGCACCAATGGCCCAACACATCCATCTTCGGCGGACACACAAGCAAATAAAGCAGCATCTAAATGTAGTTTAATCCCTCTAAAGTGCATTCGTTTATAATAAATCTTTATCATCATCAGGTGCCATGCTGGATGGCATAGGCGGTCATGGATCTCCTCAGCTCTCTGTCCACAGTATTATGTATCAAAGTCGTTGTTTCCTTGCTGTGCCAGGCTGTCAAACAGTCTAATATTTTCTCATGTTGTCGCCCTCTGTCTCTGTTGCCTTCAATTTTGCCTGTTGCGACTATGTTCTCCCAACCTGCCTGTCTCATGAAGTGGCCAAAAAAAGAAGATTGCCTTTTTCTTATATTGTTGATTAAGGTCTGTTTCGCATTTGACTCAACACCTCTACATTAGTTTTTCTGGCAGTCTATGGTATTATCAGCATTCTTCTGTAGAACCGCATATTTGTTAAATCTTCATAGTTAACACAAATACAAAATCCCCAATTATATTTATTCTGTGTTGTTTATACTGTGGAATCCTTTAACAACTTGGTCCGGACTGATGAAATATGTTTATAAAAACAGAAATTCACTATATACAGTATAAACAATAAAAAATAAATATAACAGGATATTGAAATGTGATGTTACAGAAGGAAATTTGTTATAAACGGATGCGCTATAGAGGGATTACAATGTCCTCTGTATAGTAAATTTCTATTTCATACACATTTTGTCAGTTCTAACCATATTTTTATAATGGGATATGACTAGTTGAGTGTTTACCAATAAAAATCTGAGCAGACTCTCTTTCCTTCTTGCCCATTTGTTTGGACTTGATTTCCCATGTAAATGTCTTGCCAAACTCACTGCACAATTCATCCAGGCACTCTGTGTAGATTCGTTCAGTATCTGTTGACAGCAAAATAATAAATGCTTAAATATTAGGGCAGTTTAAGAGGCAGGTGAGAGTTCTGCAGTGCTATATAACCCCTATACTAACATATGGGTGCGAGTCTTGGACAATAAACAAACTGGAAAGTGGGAAATTAGAGGCAACAGAGATGTGGTTCTACAGAAGAATGCTGAGAATACCATGGACTACCAGAAAAACTAATGTAGAGGTGTTGAAAGAGTCAAATGCGAAACGGAACTTAATCAACAATATAAGAAAAAGGAAATCTTCTTTTTTTGGCCACTTCATGAGACAGGCAGGTTTAGAGAACATAGTCACAACAGGCAAAATTGAAGGCAACAGAGACAGAGGGCGACAACGTGAGAAATATTAGACAGTTTGACAACCTGGCACGGCAAAGAAAACAACAATACATAATACTGATACATAAAGACTTTGATACATAATACTGTGGACAGAGAGCTGTGGAGAGCCATGACCGCCTACGCCAGCAGGCATGGCACCTGATGATGATGATGAAGAGGCAGATATATAACAACCTCAAGCCAAAAATCAGGCACAAGTAAAAATGAAGGTAATACTGTACATTTTATTCAAATAATTAAAAACAACATAAATTCTATGTTTAGACCCAAAAGCACTTCTATGATGACCAAAAGAAACAGAAGATTGGGACAAAGATACAAAGAAGACTGTCAACACATTTAGGCATGCACAATGAAGGTGTTTTAAGCATATAGAGACCATGGGTTAGGGGGGTTGTGAGAAGAAATATAGTGACTGAAAGAAAAGATGCTTGAACTGATGTGTCTGCAAGATAATTCTGTGTTAATTCTCAAACTACTGCACAGTAGTAGGATGTGCGCCAGTGTGTTGCCGGAAACCAAAGAATAGCAACACTATTTACCTTTCCATGCATTTCGCAAGAGACAACTAAGGAGGATATGGGGTGGAGTTGGTTGTCCCATTCCTTATAGGGTCAAAGTGACTCAGAAGCAAAGCTTAAGTTGGATGTGTCAGGCCAAAAGGTGCAGATATCACAGTAAAGCTTTAAAGAATAACAAAATACACTCTGTTCTCCTGACTATATCACGAGAGTTTGAGAATGAACATTGATGAAGAAGCAGGATGTAGTCTGGAGAATAGAATGCATTGCGTCATGGTTTACAGCTTGACGGTTATATCCGCCCTTAGACCTGACACATCTGACTTCAGCATGGCTTCTAGAATACTTTGACCCTCCATGAGATGGGAAAGCGAACCTCACTGCCACTACATCCTATGACATTTATGAGAAATTTCATGTTGTTATTCTTTTCTTTCCTTTCCGGCAAAGCACCATAGAAGCATGGAAGAGAATCCTCAAGATAAGGGTAGCTGTGGAGACTAATGATCATATATGACAGCAGTAACAGCATATGAAGATAATAGAATGCTAAAAACTGTACAGTGGAATCCCTCTATAGCGCATCCTTTTATAACAAATATTCCTATATAACAACTTTTCCAAATTCCCAATTATATTTATTCTTTATTGTTTGTACTGTGTAGATTGATTTTATGTTATCACATATATATCTTGTTGGTCTGAAACAAGTTGTTATAATGAGATTTGACTCTTAATTAAACTCGCTCTCAAATGTATTCATATTGTGGTAATCAAACTTTAGTACCTAGATCGAAACTAGTCAGGGTTGGGAGCACCAAGAGCATGCTCCAAGTACAGCACAATTAAAATTAATGTAGCTTATGCAAAGAACCACCATAACTTGGCCACAATACCTAGTATCTGTAATGGTTAGATCTATAGAAAAGAGCTGGAGCGAGTCAATTGTTTATGGCATGTGAAGTCAAACGAAATCTATTTCTAAACGAAAGTAAGACCAAAAATAGCACAGAACGAGAGCAAGTTACTGGTTTCAAATACCTTGGTTTTCTTATAAGCAGCAATGATGATTGTTATGAAGAAGTCAGATAATGAAAAACATGTTATTGGGATACAAGAAAACTTATTTTCTCTAGACACTGTGTATTCCCAATTACAATATACCCGGCGCAGATATGAATATTGGATAATCACCAGTAAGGTCCGAATCAAGATTGCAGCATGTGAAATATAATGTTACAGTAAAATATAGAATATCCTCAGAATAACGTGGATAAAAAAAAATCATTGAGAGATTAAATCATTGAAAGTAAAATAAAACTGGATAAAATAAAACTGGCTGATATGAAACTGGATAAAATAAAATTGGCTAATATAAAACTGGATAACATAAAACTAGCTAATATTAAACTGGATAAAATAAAACTGGCTAATATAAAACTGGCTAATATAAAACTGGATAAAATAAAATTGGCTAATATAAAACTGGATAAAATAAAACTGGCTATTCAAGGTTTTCTCTAGAAAATTACAAATTTTGGTCATATTTACTCTTAAGTGGACCAGGAACATCAGAGATGTATAGGGAAAATGACAAATATATTTTCGTTTGGTCCACTAGGAGTTAAACAACATGACGGCCTAGAAAGGACCATAATGGAGTGGATGATGCAAGCGCAATGAGAAAGAGGTAGGCCACGAAGAAGATGGACGCAAGATATCAAAAATCACCTGAACTGGGATACAACAGAACTCACAGAAGCAGGAAGATTGGGTCAAGATCAGCAGGAGATACAAAAGGCTGTGAAGACTGTAACATCCTCAACACTCCACCATATACAGGGGAATATCTCTATAGCGCATCCTGTTAATATAAATTTCCATATTTAACTCAATTCCTACGTATGTCCGTTTTAACGTAGCATAGTCTCACCCCTTTGACTACGTATGCACGGTATAACGTAACTCCATATATACCCTCCGTTTTGGCCTTGTTTGGTTCGTAAATGACAACTATTAACTTATTTAGCCATTTAACATTTAGAAATCAAACGGATACCATCAGCTTGATCAGCAATCCGAAGCATGGTACAATTATTTCAAATTATAATTCAAACAAGTTAGGTTCTGGATTTCAAAATTAGCAAAATGACTTCATGTTGCACTAGCAAGAGAGCTGAATCCTTCAGCAAACATCGGGCTTTATTATTCCTGAGTATTATAATTGGAGATGTTATTTCAAGTGATTTCAAGGTAAACAACAGTGCTTTCGATTTTGACAGTGGAGGTTGCCGACTTGTTGAAAATCGGAAAAGAAATAGACCTACACCTAATAGATTAGAGGTAAGAGCTCAAAAATTCTAAAACTGTTCCCACTGATATTGTTTCTGAAGAATCAGATAGGCCTAGTGACATCAATGATAATCTTGTATTATGTTATACAGAAAATATAGCTAGACCTAATGATAATATTGAGTGGAATAAAAAGTTCATCTTTGAAAATTAAATACTTGGAAATATTTCCTGAATTTTCACAATATTTTTGTTCGGTTCTGAAATTGGACATTGCGCACTAAAAATAGAATAACACACTAGCCAGTTGATAGATTTACTTCAAATAAACTAATTATGATTAGTAAATGGGCTATCAATGCATGTACTTTAGTAAGAATGGATATCAACATTTCAAGACAAGTAAAATTGAGGGTGAGTAGAAGAAAATATCTGTTAAAAAAATGTCTATCCAGCTAACATTCCTGTTTGTGATGCAGTTTTTGTATGTTGTTCTTACAATTATTATATTTTTATATTGTATTTGAATTCCACATTCAATTATCTTTCTTTTGATACCTTATATGACTTTCCATAGCTAATACTTTGTCTTCAGGAAGCTTGCGCCTGAATCATGATGCGGTCCAAAAAGTTAGCCTAAAATTAATTACGTAAAAACACCAGGTATAATTACGTGCTGAAAGAGTTAACAACACTTTTCAAAGAGGCCCAATTGTATTTATTATTTGTACTGTATATAGCAAATTTCTATTATTACATACATATTTCATTGGTCCGGACCAAGTTGTTATAGCGGGATTCCACTATATCTTTAAAAAGAGCTAATTTATAATTTTATGTTCACTTAGCTCAGTCAATGTATTTGAAAACATATTTCTATTAGTGACATTGTAGCTGTTGCCATGCGTAACAAGTACACTATTTATTAAACAAACTTCTGTCTCAGCTGCTTGAAATAAAATACAATCAAATTCCATTATAACAACTTGGGATGGACTAACGAAATTAAATATGTTGGACCTATGTAATAACAGATATTCTCTATATACAATACAAACAATACGAAATAAATGTAATTGGGGATTTTGAAAAGTGTTTGTTAAATACAGAAATTTGTTAGAAAAGGAAATATTATATACAATTTTACCACTGTGTGTGTTCGTTCATCACAAGCTATGATGAACACTTTCACAATCACTTGTGAAAATTCAGTTAGAATTATGACCATGCATGTTTGTAGATGACTAATGAGCCCTATTTGAGCTGTAAATGTCCTTGGACAATTTGGACATGGAATGACCACTGTAGGCAGATTTTGGTCTATCCGTGACTTTCTAGCTACTCTCCGAAGTAATTTTAGAGTAGTAATATCACTTAGCAGGGAATGCAGAGAATGGTGTTCCACAGCTGTGGAGGAAGAAGTGTAGGTTTTGGTCAGTGAGACTACCAAAGAGCAGATGTGATTATATACACTGATGGATCTGTGATTAGACATGCTCACAGTGCTTGGGCCTTCACAGCTCAGTGCGCAGGTAAAACGATCATGGAGGAGAGTGGTGCCTTTGCGGTCACTACGAGTAGTATGACCATGGAGACTATGGCGGTGACCAGAGCATTTGAGTGGGTACGGACACAGAAGATAACGAAGGTCTGCATCTTGAGTGACTCTATGAGCATGATAAGAAGGTACAAGTGGGTCTCGTTCGCGAACAGTGGATTGAGGCCTTGAGAAAGGCGAGGCTGAAAGTGGTTACATTTATTTTCATGCCGGGACATGTGGGTGTTTGAGGCAATGAAAGAGTAGATCAACTGGCATCATGCGCAATGGATCGTGCTGACATTTTGAACTCCTTAAGAGATATAGCACATGAGAGTAAGACTAATGTGGATGATGATTCCTTTTTAATGGCTAGGATTAACGATCAGGGATTGAAATGCGGTGTTGCTAGAAGTGAACATTTTGGAGGGCGCAGAAGAATGATGGTCAACCAGCATAGGACCGGTACTGTCAGCAGAAGTGTAATGACGGATACACTCAAGGAGAGATCGGAGCAACTATGGGCGTGTCCAGTTTGCAGTGATGATGATCCGATGACTAATTAACTCTGCTGTTGAGCTGCAGCATTTCTCCTCTATTGAAAAGATGATGCGCTCTTTTTGACTGTAGTGCGCCATGTAGATCTATTTTGTGCAAGTTCTTCCCATGTGTCTTGCTCTATTTCAAAGCTTTCAGTGAGGTCTTTAATGAGTCTGTGTAGTGCTTCTTATGGCCACCTTGAGATCATTTCCCTTTCTCCAGCTCACCATAGAGAAATATCTTTGGTAGGCGATAGTCTGGAATACGTACCAAATGACCTGCCCAACGAATCTGTGTCTGCATCAGGATAGTGTCAATGCTGGGGATATCAGATCTGACAAGTTGTGTGAGAGTGATTTAGTTTCCTCACATGATGTCTATACACAGTCCATGTTTCGCTAGTGTATAACAGCACTGGAAGTACCACTGCTCTGTAAACTTTCAGCTTAGTCCGTAGGTTAATGCCATTTCAACGGCAAACATTTGCGTACAATCTGCCGAAAGTGCTGCTTGATTTGGCGATCCTTGTATACATTTCATCATTAACACTTGCATCTTGTGATAACGTACTACCTAGGTATGTGAATCTTTTCACAACTTTCAGTGCTACAACATTTACCTTTATGTAGGGCCCGAGATAGCTTTTACCAGGTGCTGGTTGTAACATGACTTCTGTTTTCTCTGTGTTAATAGTAAGTCCAAAGAATTACCACTGTATCAGCTTGAGAAACACAATAAAAATGAGAAGATGTAGAGAAAACTATTTAATTTTACCAGGGTACCTGAAACTACTTCATTTAACAAGGATATCTTCAATATAGAGGAAACTATTTCATTTTATCAGGGTGCCTTTAATATAGAGGAAACTATTTCACTTAACCAGGGTACCTTCAATATATAAAAACTATTTTATTTTACTAGGGTACCTTCAATATAGAGGAAACTTTCATTTACCTAAAATAAGTCCATCCACGTCAAAAATTACATGTGTTACTTTAGGCTTCATTCTCAACACTTTATCTGTTGACTCAGACATCTCTCACTTGTAGTAGAACTCTGGAATTGTAGACTGGATTGTATGTTTGATACTGCTACGCTTGTTGAACCATGTTGTGTATCAATTAGCAATTGAAACGTAAATGTTCTGTATGCAAATGTTTGTTTGCATAATACGAACTAAAGATGTGAGGTAGATGAAAACACTGAAATTAAATCAAGAAACATAATGAAATACAATAATAATAGCCATCGTCTTTCTTTCTCTATTCTTAAACATTCATTTTCCTTTAATGCTGAGGTTAACACATAGTGCAGAGGTCAGATCTCTCCAATTCTGTCTGTTCAAAGATATCCTAAAACACCCAGTTCAATATTGGTTCTGTATTTTGGTTGGTTTAGGTCATCTTGGGTTCCCCACAATTTACTTTGCAGAGAAGCTCCTATCATCTATCTATGTGACGTGTGCTTTACAGAACATTGTCCACACTGCCACTTTGTAAGCATCTTGATTCTGTGCAAGTGCCCAGACTCTTCCAGTGTCACGTTCAGAAGGTCTTCGACATTCTGTGTTGATCGTAGTTTTGGTCTGCCTCTTGTTCTCTTTCCTGGAATTTTTTCCGTGACGATTAATCTTCCTACGCCATTGTGTCATTTTTATATGTCCAAAATATGTTATCTTTGTTTTTTTTAATTGTTTTGTGGAAGCAGTCTTCTTCTATGTTCTGATCTTTGCAGACGTCTGCGTTGGTTCATCTTTCTGTCCATGATATTCTTAGGACCTTTTTCATGTGCCGATTACAGGATGTGGCAGCTGGTGCGGAATGGATAGGTCTACCCACAGATTTCGAAACTTGTTTGAGAGTAGTAATATCACTAAGCAGGGAATGCAGAGAATGGTGTCCCACAGCTGTGGAGAAAGAAGTGCAGGCTTTAATCAGTGAGAATACCAAAGAGGGGGATGTGATTATATACACTGATGGATCTGTAATTAGGCATGTTCGCAGTGCTTGGGCCTTTACAGCTCAGTGCGCAAGTAAAACGATCAAGGAGGAAAGTGGTGCCTTTGCGGTCACTACGAGTAGTATGACCATGGAGACTATGGCGGTGACCAAGGCATTTGAGTGGCTACGCACACAGAAAGTAACGCAGGTCTGCATCTTGAGTGACTCTATGAGTATGATTAAGAAGGTACAAGTGGGTCTCGTTCGCGAACAGTGGATTGAGGCCTTGAGAAATGCGAGCTTGAAAGCGGTTACATTTATTTTCGTGCCGGGACATGTGGGCGTTCGAGGCAATGAAAGAGCGGATCAACTGCCATCGTGTGCGATTGTGGCAAAGGGCGATGGGGCAATGGATCGCGCTGACGTTTTGAACTCCTTAAGAGATATAACACGCGAGAGTGAGACTAATGTGGATGATGATTCCTTTTCAATGGCTAGGATTAAAGATCAGGGATTGAAATGCGGTGTTGCTAGAGGTGAACATTTTGTAGGGCGCAGAAGAATGATGGTCAACCAGCATAGGACCGGTACTGTCAGCAGAAGTGTGATGGCGGATACACTCAAGGAGAGATCGGAGCAACTATGGATGTGTCCAGTTTGCAGTGATGATGATCCGACGACTAACTAACTAACTAACTAGGACCTTTTTATAACATTTCATTTTGAATGCGAATATTTTCTTTTCCATTGAGGATGTCATTAACCACGTCTCACAACCATATGTTGCCACTGGAAAAGTATAGCTTCCTAATCGTTGTAACTTTGTTTTTCTGTGTGGCCCTTGCAATATATTTTTCCTGTGATGTTTTTGTAGGGTCAATGCTAATCTCTTTCTGATCTCTTGTGATGTTGATGGTTGACCCAAGATATTCAAAGTTGCGGAAATGTTCAATGACTATTGTAGGTGTGAGGTCATCTCTGTTGATATGCATTGTATTTGTCTTTTTTTGCATTGAGGAAAAGATAATGTGCCTCTCTATGATGTTTAGTTGACATAATCATGTGTTGTAAACCTGTAGAGTTCCTGGATATTAGAGTGGTGTCATCTGCATACTTAATTTCTGGAATTTCATGTTTTCCTCTTGTGGTTACCTGAATTGTACTCACATCATGATTAGCAAGATCGTGAAAAAGGTAAATGTTAAAACAACATTTTTGGAAATAACTAATGACAGGTTTATGATAATCCTGTGAAACTAACTAAACACAGAACTCTCTGACCATATTATTTAAAGGTTAAATTGTTCAATATGTAGGTCCTTTCATACATTTTACATGTTTTCTGTGTGTATTTTGAACAGTGTGGTGAGAGGATACATACCTGTCTAACTTGGCTTATGACCTTAAACCAGTCCTTCGAGGCGGACAGATACCTGTTGCTCCTGATACAGCATTTTAATGAACAATATAAGATGGCGTGGGAAGACAATGCTTTCCCTTGTGTTACATAATTTCTGGTGTGTTATGCAGACAAATGTCTTTGAGTAGTATATGAAATAGGTGTACATATCTGCAAACTCTTTGCACTTCTCTTCTATAGTCTTATTTCTCATGTTGAAAATGTGATCTGCTTGAACTATATTGAGAAGCTCCTATGGGATAGATTGTTGTTCTGTGATCAGCAAAACTGGGACAATTTGGTAGTATTTGTTCTGTGTTGCTGCTCTGCAGATGTAGGCCGCAGAGTTGCTGATACTGACTAGGTGTAAGTGTACTTACTATTAGACGAGTGTCCAGTTCTCAGTTGAAATACTGTGACATTCATTTCTGTTCTATTTGTTAATGTTGTCTTGCTCAGGGGTATAGTTTCCATTTAGTTCTCTCCACTGAAGTCAGATAGATTGTTCTAACAGAGACTTCACTTCCCGGAAGCTTTAAATTACTCCGATGTGAGAGAGGTTGCATCCCGTTTTTGCCAATACATCTGTTTTTTTGTTTCCAAAAATGCTATAATGAGCTGATATCCAGTAGTCTGTGTGCATCTAAAATTACAGTAATGCAATCTACAGATGAATCTTGTCTTCGTGAGCACAAAAATATCTAGTTTCTGAAAGTTTCATTATTGCAAATGGAATGGGCTCATATTTAATAGTTAAAATATACGGTAACTTATATAATTTATTTTTATTAGACTGTATGCAAATTAGCCATTTTGAATATTACTGGTAATTAGTTATGCGCAGGCCAATATCTGAAAATTACAGAAATTCAATCAGCATTCTTGCATTTGCAAATGCAATAAATGTTGGCCTATAGTTGTAATAGGGGCCTAATATGTTATTTTATTGGAAAAATAAATAGCATTTTATTTTTATTCTAGGCCCCTACATGAAAATCTTTAAAATGTGTTATGTAGGCCTCCCTACAATGTAGGCACTTAGACAAAATTTTCAAAATTGTGCTGCATAATAATATAGTTAGAAAGCCCTTCAAAATGCAATTCATCAATACCTCAACCAAGTCTGTACGTCAATCCTGAAAAAAGGTTATAATTTTTTTTTTTTTTACTAACCACATCAAAATATTTTACATGAAACAAATACGGTAGTATATACTGGTAGCCACAAAATGTAGTCACGCTGAAAATTTCTAACTTATCTTTGTTATTTTCAATAATACAACCCACAAACTCAAACTATATATTTTTTTGTTCATGAAGACAAGACACATCTCTTTAATTTCCAGATTTCTGTAATTTTCAGAAGCAGGCACAACTAATTAATATTTAAAAATCACAGCTAATTAGCATATTTGAAATATATAATTGAATTATACAGCCATAGCAATTTAAATATATTTAAATACCACATAATATATACATTTTTTTTGGCTCAAGTCTAGTATAAGTCTCCACTGTAACCTTTGCTCTAGTTTTGAGGCATTCCCTACCCTTTTGTGTGCTAGGGTTAGAATAACTACAAATAGTATTTAGAATTAAGACAAATTTGATCTTAACTGGTCAATCATGCGCCTCTCTCTCAGTGTATTCGTGCAGAAATAATAATAGCGCAGTACAAATTATTGGAAAATAAAAAATTGTAAAATCTCGTCTCCAATGAACATGTCTTGTGTTGTGTAAGTAGCTGACGGCATGCATAGTTGCTGTTGCGCATGCACATTGGGTATAAGTTGTACGAAGATCCATGACATCAGCTAGTTAAAAGTGTAAACAGTCTGCTATTTATAGCACAGTGGAGACTTATTCTTCACATTTACCGATTTTGTGTTCACAAAGGCACGACGCATCTTTTGATATTTCTATAATGTTAGGTGCGTGCAGAACTAATTAATATTCAAAATGGCAGCAAATTAGCATAATTAAAATGAATTATCAAACTATTAAACATAATTAAATACCACAGAAATTATATATATTTTTGTTGGCAAAGGCAAGACACATCTGTTGACCCTATTTCTATAATTGTTAGGTGCACGCAGAACGAATTAATATTCAAAATCGCAGTAAATTAGCACAATTAAAGTAAATTATCAAACTATTGAATATAATTAAATACCACAGAAATTATAAATATTTGTGTTTGCAAAGGCAAGACGCATCTGTTGATCCTATTTCTATAATTTTTAGGTGCACACAGAACTAATTAATATTCAAAATGGCAGCAAATTAGCATAATTAAAATGAAAATAAATTATTAAACTATTGAATATAATTAAATACCACATAAACTATATATTTTTGTGTGCGCAAAAATAAGACACATCCATTGGTTACATTTCTCTCATTTTAATATTTAAGAAAACAAAATTTATATTAAAAATGACAGCTAATTAGCATAATTAAAATGGAATTAAACTATATAGCTATAAAATATAACACAATACCACAGAAAATGTATAGGCCTATTTTTGTGTTCGCAAAAGCAAGACGCAATTGTTGATTACATGGTCCTAATGTTCAGATGAAATAAGGACTAATAAAATTCAAAATGGTGGTAAATTTGCATAACTAACATTGCATCAGATAGTCTAATTATAAAATATTTTCATTATTTCTGATATAATATTCTACAATATATACATTTTTGTGTTTAGGAAAACTTGATGAATCTGCTGGTTACATTGTTATTATTGTTAGATACAGCAAATGCTGATTAACTCCTCACAGACATGACTTTTTGGCCATTTTAAAAATAATTCTGGAGTCATTTTAATTTAAAAAATTGTTAAAAATTTAAATTAAATGATACAGGAATGTATCATACATCTATTTATTCAGTATACAATTGCCTATCAATCCTTATCACAAATGTCATCTTTCAATAAAGGGTTAGTCCATAGTTTAAAATTAAATTTGTAATTTGAAATACAAAATTGTGCTGGAATTATATAAAATGGCACAATGACAAAGAACCAAAAACATTAATATGAAATGAAAATCATATAGAAGTTAGTTTTTATTGTATCTAATGCATTTATGCAAAACATATAGGAAATTTACACCAATAGAGCAAGAAATGTAAATACAGCCCACATATAAAAAAAAATATATGTGCGCTGGGATATTTTTAGTTGTTTTTTTTTTAAATGTATACTT
Source organism: Meghimatium bilineatum (assembly GCA_034231615.1). Lineage (NCBI taxonomy): Eukaryota > Metazoa > Mollusca > Gastropoda > Stylommatophora > Philomycidae > Meghimatium > Meghimatium bilineatum. The sequence continues at coordinate 7,904,545 of CM067301.1, forward strand.
TAGTTAATTTTCATTCATTTTGAAAACATTATAGCATACATATTATTTAAAGATCAATTAATACAGTGGTGAGTATGTTTCTATTATTTTTATAGTAATGTTATTGTGTTTTTATTTTATTTCAACTCTGATGAATGAAAGAAATTAGGAGTTCAGTATCCATAATGATTTGACAAATAGTTAGGCTCTGTGATACTCTGATAAGCAGTTTCTCTTATTATTGAAACATAAATATGTATCACAGACTTTACATCTAACTCTACTCTTTCTTTCAATTTTTGATTTTTTATAACAAAGTTTACAATTTCTCTGTGTACTTGTAAATTCTGGATCCATTGAATGGCGCGAGAAAGTAGCCGGCTTTCCTGCGACAGGAACATCATCATATAATCCTAAATTCCCTAATCCCCTAACTAATTCTTCGGTAAAATTTAACTGATTATATCTATTTGGTCTTTTTAAATCTTCTATATTTGGATTCTTTCTTCGACAATCTTGAAACAATATATAAGCATTTACTCTAGCTATATCAATGAGATGGAAAAATATAGTTTTCCAGTATTTGTTTGTTTTCCTAAGACAGTTGTATTTACCTATCAGCTGATCGCTTTTATCTACCCCCTTCATGTACTTATTGTAATCTTTAACAACATTAGGCTGCCTGACTTGAATCTCCCTAAAAACCCCATTTACTTTTGTTCTGCTCTTTATATATGTAAATTTATTTCCTTTATGGATTGTCGAAATTAATGAAATTGTTTTATTATCTATCCACTGTACTATTAATTGTTCCCCATTCCTCATCCACCTCATAGCCCCTCTTGTATTACCTTTTTCAAATTCTTTTATATTTTTCAGTTCTACAGGGAAACCTTTCCTATTGCGTAACATAGTCCCACAAGCAAGTACGCCTACTTTCCATAAATCTTTCAGTAACTGCACCGAAGTATAAAAATTATCAAAGTAAACCCTATACCCCTGCCTAACTAATGGTTTTATCAAATTCATAACTACCCCATGTGCTAAGCCAAACCCACCTAAATTTATATTATTATTATTCTTTCCCAAATAAATTTCAAAATCATATGTGTAACCACTAATAGAATCAGCTAATACTCATAACTTCATCCCCCACTTTGTCGGTTTATCCTTCATGTACTGCCTAAATGAATATCTCCCCTTATTTCTAACCATTCTTTCATCAATAGCAATATTCTGATTAGGCTGATATAATTTTTTACATTTTGCTCTAATATATGTTACAAGCATCCTAACTTTACACAGTCTATCAGTTGATTTCTCCTCGGCTGGATCAGACACTTTCAAAAAACTCAAAATTGCCTTGAATCTATCCCTAAACATAAAAGATCTAGCCCATAACCCATTCCACAAAGACTTTTTTGACCAGAAAAGGTTGGCATTTGGGGGATCTATTAGTCCTGCATACATAAGCAAGCCACAGAATCTATAGAATTCTGCAGGTGTAAGGTCGTACCAGCCAGAATATACTGTGGGATGGTTTGGTCCATGTTGGCTTGCATAATCATTAGTATATTTACAAATATATGTTACAACATCAAATGTAAACAACAACTTAAAGAAGTCCACAGGACTTGTAAACTGTCTGGCATCCTCCCTAGTGAGAACTTCAGATAGCTGCAGTCCAGGCACTCTCTCAGGCAAAAAATTGGGGGGCTTGGATGGTGGTCCCTCATCTGAGTCACTGTATCCATAACACCTGTGAACGTAATATAAAGAAAATAGTTTTGAATATTATAGAGACCAATTATTTACAAGTACAATTATAGTATAAAACATCAACAAATATTGTTGGAATTATACTTACATATACTGCAAAAAAAAGGGATAAAGAGCATATTATCACGAAATTATACTTCACAGAAAATGTAAACAGAGAACAGCTGATCACTTGTTTACTAAGCCTTAGTCTAAGGTGGTACAAGTTTCAAAACACATAAATTCCTATTATGGTTATATCTAATTTATAAATAGTCTTAAGATTATGAATATAGAATACTATTTTAAATATAGGCCTACTAATTATTACAAATAACCATTACAAGCAATACTAACCAAAAAAATTATATTTATATTGTAAACTATCGGGAAACTGAAACTAGAAAATGAAAGCCAGACCTACCTAGGTGTTGAAATTGGAGTATCATCGTAATTCAAGTCATCGGACGTGACAGAGACATCAGAAACATCAGATTCACTAGAATAACAGCTACTTTGTGAAGAATCACTGCTAATATCCATTTTGTATGTTCAAATTAGTGAGAAATTGCGATAGAGCTTCTGACGGTGACCAGCAAGAACAAAGTAGTAAAATGGCGTATGACGCTTCCTGGCCGAATTATTTCTCACGAGTTTTTGGACATAATTTTAAATATCAAAATCAATATTTTGACGTTGTTTTTAAGTTTCTATAGGTAGTGTAACCATTTTTCTAAAACAAAATTATAATGGTTTGCTGAAATAGTGAAAAAAATAGTTGGATCTATATTCTCGTAATACACGTAAAAGTAGTAAAATAATAGTAACATAGCGGCAAAGATTCCTTGTAAAATTATTAATACGAGATTTCTAAAATAATTTTAAAATATCAAAATCTAAATTTTGAAATTGTATTGAAGTTTCTATATCAATATATCCTTTTTCTATAATACAATTATAATGTTTTACTGAAATAGTGAAGAAAAATATTTTTTGATATTTTCCAAATCATCGTAACAATGTATACGATTTTATTATGGTCCCGTCTCGTTAAGTGTTAATATTCAAAAAATCTAATTTACATAATTAAAATTCATTTTAATATAGGATCGTTAAATGTCCTTGTTATTTATGATAAAATGTTTCTGTGCTTCAAATGTGACAAAACGTTCATGGATTATGTGCATAGTTAGTTTTGTGAGCTGCTTGTGTGGAGGAATACTATTCATGTACATCTACTGGTAAGTAGATCTTCTATTTCTGCTGTATTATCCTCTCCCCCCTATAATATTATTGTGCAGTCATGTTCTAGGAATAATAGTTGAGCAATTTGTAAAAAAAAAATGTGCACCAAGAGTAACTTATCAGATAGTGCCTTGTAACTTAAGTCAGATAGTGCCTTGTAACTTTAGTCAGATAGTGCCTTATAACCTAAGTCAGATTTTGTGATTATCAGCTTCATTTCCATGTCCTGAAGCCTGGAAAACACCCTGACTACCCCCCCTTCCCCCTAACAACAGGGTTGCATGTTCCCACAGATCATCTATGGACCTCTTGTCAGCCATTACATTTATTAAATTATATTTCTAAATAACTTTTTTAACAAATGAAAAAAATGGTAAATTGCTTTTGATTCTTTGTTGTGCTATAAATAGCACAATATTTACATTTTTAAGTACCCGATGTCACGGATTTCCATGTAACACCATTGAAATTAATCGCTACCGTGACATCACATCCCGACAATCACTCAATTAAACTCTAGACACAGACGAACTCATGCATAATCTGTTTCTTTTCCAATTTACATATTTTAGTAAAATATTCCTATGGTTTGTACTGAGCAATCATTATTTCTGCATGCTACACACAGAGCGAGGTGCGCACACACATTAGAATTATTATTTCTAATTCTAACCGTACTCTAAGTATTTAATATTAATTTATTTCTTTCAAAGAAATTAGAAAAATGTAACCAATAGATGTGACTTATTTTAGTCACACTAAAATATATAGTTTCTGTGGTGTTTAATTGTATTCAATAGCTTGATAATTCATCTTCATTTTCATTGTGTTAATTTGTGTCATTTTGAATATTAATTAGTTCTGCGCTCATCTAAAATTATAGAAATAGGATCAACAGATGTGTCTTGCCTTTGCCAACACAAATATATGTAATTTCTGTGGTATTTAATTATAATCAATAGTTTGATCATTTATTATCATTTTAATTATGCTAATTTGCTGTTTTTATTTTTAAGATTAATTAGTTTTGCAAGCACCTAAAGATTATAGGAATAGGATCAACAGATTCGTCCTGTCTTCATAAACAAAAAAATATATAGTCTTTTAACAAAGATAAATTATCAGCTTGGCTACATTTTGTGGTCACAAGTTTTATTTATATTTTCCTGTTTCATGTAAATTATTTTGATGTCAAATTCATGAGAAAGAAATCTTAACTCTTTTCAGGATTGACATACAGACTTGGTTGAGGTATCGTCGAATTGCATTTTTTAAGGGCTATCTAACTATATTATTTGTAATTATGTAGCACAATTTTGTCTTTTTTGTAAATTTTCTCCAAGTACCTACTACAAAACATGATTTTCTTGTCTCTCGACTCAGCAATTTATTTGCTTTTTAGATCTTCATATGGTCGAACAAATCATGATGTAAATATGGAAATCCTTGAATCCGTTTCAGTAACACAGATATTTAATTTGTACGAAATTAATGTGTTAAATTAGTGATCAACCAGTTGTTGATTCAGCAAAAAAGATAAACAAAACTGTCAAAACATACCTCTATTACCCAAAACGGAACCGGAAATTGATAGAGTGGAAATTTCCATTCATTCACTAAGGGCCATAACCTCTCAAATAAGGGGATGTAATAAGTGTGCGATGTATTAATATGCACACATATATTAATAAATCATCAAAACAAAAATATTTTCTACTAAATAAAACATTGTCAAAGAGAATAACATCATATGAATTAAAAGGCTACAGAAGAGTTCTGAGAAAACCATGGACAGCAAGGGAAAACAAACCTGGAGGTGCAAAGCACAATCATCGCCCAAGAGGGCTGGCTTCTGAAAACCATATTAAATGAAAAACTTTTTTTTTCGAGAGACATGACGATATAAAGCTAGTGATGTTTGAGGGATGATAGAAGGTAACATGGGTAAAGGCCGACCAAGACACCATTGGACAGAAGACACACAGGAATGTCTGCCCTATAGGATGCGGTACACCTTGCTCAAGACCGAGGAGAATTCAATAGAGCCAAAAGAAAGACCACGTTCTGGAAAGAATATTTCACGTGTTGATCCCCTTGTGGTGAGGTACGCCTCTTTAAACTACGGGGGTGAGTCCAATTTAGCTATATCAGAAGCTTTTGAACATAAAAAAATCATGGGGGTACTGGTTCAGATAATCCTGTCGCCGTGATTCTAATAATAAAATTGGGGTGATAAAAACGTGATGTATTATATACCCCGGCAGTTTTGGTTCAGCAACCCACTCTTAAATACATACTCTTAAATTCGTGGTGGTTGGATTACCAGAACATGATGATTATCATCTGATGGTTAAAAACTTTGATAACATAACCAAATTGTCACCAGAGTGTTTCCGAAGTCATACAATTGGAGTAAAGAAATGCGACATTGCTACCTGCCAATCATGTTGTAAGAGGCCACTAAGCAAGTCTTGGGCTTACGTTGGTTGTTTCATCTCAAAAAGAGTCAAAATGACGCAGAAGCTATGCTGAAGTAGGATCTGGCAGGCCGAAAAGCGCAGATATCGCAGCTAAGATGTAAGCTATAACACAATGCACTTCATTATCCGAACTACATAAAGCTGATCAGGAGTCTGAGAACGAAAACAGAAGAACAGGAGCGATATTGGATTATGTCCGCGGTTGAAAGAAGAGCACCGTTACCATAAGGGTACCACCAATACAACAGAAAACCTTAGTAGATGACATACCGTTATATGAAGACTCTCTTATGGAAGCTTTGTAGCATGCCATCTATACAATGATAGACCCTCTCTGCGTAAAAGTCTCTTTAAATAGGCACTGTACTAAGTCGAAAGCTGAAGTCTCCTGGGTATGAAAGAAAGCTCAGTAAAACCACCCCACTGCACATAGGAAGTAAGAGGTAATCGCTCGCAATTCCTGGGTTCTCAAACAAACAAACACACAAACCATAAGGGTACTTTAAAAAAATAATTATAATAGTAAAATAGTGAGATACAAACAATGTAATAATGAAACATGAGGATCGCAAAATATAGATTTATTACATAAATATGTTTTGATCAATATTATTCCTTGATGACCCATACATAGCCTATATTTAACTCTTTCAGGACTTGATTATTTTTAGGTTTGGACCAAATTAGTTTTCAGGAGTAGAAAAATTTCCTTACATGTGTTTTTCATTGTATCACTTGAAATACTAATATTGATAAATAGTGTATGTATAATGCATCATTGGAAAGGGGAATGGATACAGAATATGAATATATAAGTACATTTATGATATTTGATTACTTCACAAGGTTAGAGTTAGTAAAACACAAAACAAGGAAATGAAAATGTTAATTTATTAGTATAAATATTGTGACTTACCCAAATGTATCCATACTTGTCATTGATGATATCCATTTTTCAAGAATGTTTACACATGTATATCCAATTCTCTTCATTATGCATTTTATTTGATGCATTTATATCAATAAATATTAGTTCTGTACATTTTTCTGATTGAAACCAGAAGCAATAAAAATATGAAAATATTTCTAGGGTAGAATAATTTCCCTACATGTGTTTTTCATTGTATCCCTTGACATACTAATATTGATAAATAGTGTATGTGTAATATATCATTGGAAAGAGGAATGGATACAGAATATGAATATATAAGTATATTGATCATATATGATTACTTCACAAGGTTAGAGTTAGTAAGACACAAAACAAGAAAATGAAAATGTTAATTTAGATTTATTGACTTAACAGTTCTGTGTCTAAACCAAGATTTTTTCAGTCATGTCATATTTAGAACTCACTGTAGGAATGTAAGATTTATTGACTTAACAGTTCTGTGTCTCCGCCAAGATTTTTTCAGCCATGTCATATTTAGAACTCACAGTAAGAATGGAAGATTACTTACAGTTCTTCGGAGACAAATGTGTCAATCAAGTGCCATGCCAAATGGCACAGGTGATCATGTTTCTCCACGACTCTCTGTTTCTCATGTTGTCAATAAGCTTGGTTGGTGGACTTTTACCAAACCACAATACTAGTCCATCTAGCGACAAATGTGTACGTTAGAAATAAAATAGATTCATACAGGTCTATAAGAATCATTACTGCCAATAATAAAGCGACAAATTACTTGCATGGTTTATAGGTCTGTTGTTAAGGGATGTGGGTGTTCAATCATATCAAATTATATTCCTTACAACTCTCCCACCTGTGTTAAAATTATATTCCTTACAACTCTCCCACCTATGTTAAAATTATATTCCTTACAATTCTCCCACCTGTGTTAAAATGAATAAATGGTAGAAGTTTCTCTGGCAAAGAAAGCTGCAATAAAAGCGAGCACATGGATCAAAAGAAACAATAGATTAATGTTTTTGAGATTGTTGAATAGTCCAATGTCAGATGAATAACTTCTAAATCCGTAAATGTGATCCATAATTGAATCCAAGGTGGAGAAAGGGAACAATGTATAACCCAAGTATGTAATTGTTGAGCACTGTGAACATTCTGCAGTTATGTTGAATGGTATACAGGATTTTTGATTTATTTAAGATCAAAATTTGCAAAATGAAATGTCTGAAGAAGGCCATTGGAATCACCAGACTCAACCAAAATACGCAATGAGAACATGAGAAAGATAATAGATAAAATACGCTACATAGAATATATATAGAAACAAAAGATAAAATAATTGGATAATGGTGGGAGGGGGTTTAAATTTCAGTAATTATTACCAATGCGGACGTTTTTATAAGAATTGTCTATTGTCATAACGTCCACACTTGCCGATGAGCGTAGAGGTTTGTACAGAAGATGTAGTCTGTGTTCCAGAGCCAGGTGTGTTGCTATGGTTGTAGTGAAGTCATGTTTATTCAGGATGGTCTTGATGTTGTCTATCTATCTTTTCCTAGGTCTGCCTTTGGCTTTGTATCATTATTTAATTCTTGTTATATGCTCTTATGGGACCGTTCATCCTCATAAGACGTCAAAACAATTGTATCTGGTGTTTCTCTATATACTTGATGCACTATGTTATACTCAGTATCCGTCTGATGTTCTAATTGCGCAACTTGTCGAATCTGATGACTCAAAAAGCCTTACTTAGACATTTCGCATGGTTCGATCTTTCTCTTATGTGTAGGTGTTAGTTGCCAAGTCTGGCATTGGTAGCATAGTGTTGGCACAAAGATGCTCTTACTTATGTATAGGTGTTAGTTGCCAAGTCTGGCATTGGTAGCATAGTATGGCACAAAGATGATCTTACTTATGTGTAGGTGTTAGTTGCCAAGTCTGGCATTGGTAGCATAATGTTGACACAAAGATGATCTTACTTATGAGTTTCTTTACTTCCATGTTGTTTTTTGGGTGCGTTAGCAAAAGTGACATCTGGTATATCACAATATTTTCATTTTGACATCTTGTTTCTATCTATCTCAATTGACTCGTCCGTCTTCTGTGAAGATACTTCGTAGGTGCTTGAACTCTTTGACTTGTATTATTTTTGTGTTCTCTATTTGAATGTTTAAATGCTCTGTTGATCTCGTTATTTGCATAGTTTCTGCTTTTTGTCTATTGATTCGCTTGTTGTATTTATTGCATATTCTTGATAGTGAGTTGATGTGAGTTTGCAGTTTTTCTTCGTCATCATACATGATGTTTTTATCGTCAGCGAAAAGCAATTTATTGAGTTTGTTTTTACGTTGTTCATTCTCTGTTTTTTCATAAATCAGAAGCTGTATAAGAATACGCATATAAATTCTACTACATATGACTGTATGTAAAAATAAGACGACAGCTATGTTGATGGAAAAGATCTAAAGATAGTAGCAAGAAACATGTATTGGAAACAAACAGCTGTGTCGAGGGTTGACGGTAATGTAGGAGAATTTCAAAAGATAGAGATGGGCATCAGACAAGGATGTGTAATGTCACCAGATCTTTTCTTTCTGTATACAGAGGATATTACGCGAGACTTAGAAAACATGCTAGGAATAGCAATTGGAGGTTACAAAATCTGAATAATCTAAGATATGCTGACGATACAGTTCTGATTGCAGGGAGAGAACAAGAAATTTAAACCTTGTTAGACATGGTAGTAAAAAAAAGTGAAAACAAAACTCTCAGTCTAAACCAGAAGAAACCAGAAGTAATGGCTGTTTCAAGAAATACACACCGCCAGAATACAGCATTACTATCTATGATTCAACATTAAATCATGGGGATAAAGTCAAGTATCTTGGCACCATTTTAACATCAGATGGCAGGTGCTTCAATAAGTAACAGTAATTGCAGTAAGAGTAACTGTAACAATGAAACAGTAACCCTATGGTTTTTTTTAAATTAATAGAACAAGGGGATCTCATCCAAATTTCTCATTTTTGTATATAGGAAACAATAATTTGTAAAAATATTTTAGACAGATGCATACAATTAAAAAAATAATACACTAATTGGTAAATGCAAATTTAAAGTGAAAGTACATCAGGAGTAGATTTCTCAACTTTGTTGTGACACAATAATTAATTAAAACAAATCTGTTGACAACTGTGTATATTATCTCCCCTTCATTGCAAACGTAAAACCACCTTCTATAAAGTGAAAACCACCTTCTATAAAGTGGCAAGTTCCCTGTTTACTGTGACTAAATTATATTTTATTAATGAAGCATTATGTTTAGTCAGTGTGACTATCTAAGACACATTAGTCAAGTTTTCTTCCAGTAAACAGAGCCCTATTTCTATCTCGTGAACACAGTTCACAAAGTAAGATTGCTCTTAAGATGTCAACATTAGGACCAGTAAGAAAAACCAAAACACAAACAATGCGTGGTGTGGACTGTGCTATGTGGTTTTGATCAGTGGTGCCAATGTGGTGTGGAAAAATCAAGCAAAGTTAGTGGTACTGTTATTGTTGTCTACCATGCACATCGTAAAATGTGACTAAGAAGGTTTTGGGAGGTTGAGTTGGCTCTCCTATTCAATAGAGGATCATGTTATCCTGAAGTCATGCTGAATAGGGTGTGTCAGATCGAAAGGCGCAGATATCGCAACCACGATGTAAATTATGACATACCACATTCCATTCTCCGGATTACATCCTGATAACATACAGGAGTTTGAGGACGAACGCATAAAAAGAGGAAGCAGATAAAGATCAGTGGTTCTCAAAATGTAATTAGGTTCACGTTTGGGGCTATATATTTGAAGGGAGGGGGGTAATTTCACCCAAAAATGAAACTATGGCGCAGATTCTTCGAGATCTGCGACATAAAAATAAGTTTTTGAATGTTTCTATTCTTTTACAAAACTGGCCACTATATCACAGCACAAAGGGGAAACGATGGCTATATGAAACAGCGGAAAGCTCTACTGCACTGTCTAACTGCTGCACTGTCTAACTGCTGCACTGTCTAACTGCTGCACTGTCTAACTATTGAACTGTCTAACTGCTGCACTGTCTAACTATTGAACTGTCTAACTGCTGCACTGTCTAACTATTGAACTGTCTAACTGCTGCACTGTCTAACTGCTGCACTGTCTAACTGCTTCACTGTCTAACTGCTGCACTGGAGCTGTTCTTTGAACAGTTCAGTTCTTTGATGGAATCCATATCAGCATCTGACCTGCTGGAAAACGAGGAAGAAGGGGAAAAGTATTATGCGATGCATAAGATATACGATAGTAATAATCCTTGAGGAAAGATGACAAGCTTTTTTCTGGTCTATAGGAATTAATCTCTAGTGCCGGGAACAACACATCGGCTGGAAATACGAGGGCTGGGACAACACAGTGCAATATAAGGAAAAACTGATTTAGATACAAATGTTATCAATATGTATACGCACGACATACTAGCGAATAGGCGCAAAGACATACGACGTTTTGAAAAAGAAACTATCATCAGGACAAACGATAGCTGACTAACAATGGATAGAAACACACATATGACGAAATGGGAGACACGGGATTATGAAAGTGGGAGAGAAAGAAGTAAAGCACAAGTGGATATTAAGGGAGTGATATTACGGACGATGTGATCAACCCTGGTAACAAGAAATAAAAAGGACATTGAGATCTGGTCAACAAGACATAGATGCTTTCCATCTTAGTTCTCACATTGGATAATTGAGTTTCTGCGTTTTTTCTCAAAGTCCTGCAGAATAGCAGGGTGTAGTTCGTAATGCGTTTTGTCATTGTTCACAACATTGATGCGAGATCTTCGCTTTTGACTTAACACATTCGACTTTATAATGGCACTGGATCATTTTGACCTTATATAGGAGGGGGCAGCCAACTCCACCATATAACCTCCTTAGTCGTTTCTTAAAATATACATGGAAAGCAAACAGTATTGCTATTATTTGTTCCCCTCTCGAGATTTAAAAGAACACTAATGGTGTGTGACTTTTTAAAAACAATTTGTGTTGTCTAGTGCTTTTGACGGAACGAGTTGGTGCCACTTGCCTAAACACAATACGTGTTAAAAGATGGTTATTTTGTGCATCAATCATTCAGGGAAATATACTGCTAATTTTCTCAATCAACTTGCATATCATATATTAATAAAAGAAAAGTGTGAAAACCAGAATACTTGTTTCATTAGTTATTATAAAGATAAAGAATGCAACAGATCGCATGTAACCCATGTCTGCTGAAAGACACAGTACAAATAGAAATGACCGGAATATACCGATGTGGTATCAACAATTCCCCATTACACATTGTTTACTACACTGTATAATCTTGTCTCTCAATTAGTTGTGTGGACTATTTGAAAATAATCCATCTGAAGTCACATTATTTAACCATTACAGTGATTTTCATTGGTCAATTTTGTATACATTGTGTCGACAGCCAATGACAAATCAACGTCAAGTAAAGTCATTAAGAAAAATGAGTTCACGTGACTGTATTTTACGAGAGACACGGTACAGTAAGTCGATATGACCTAGAAAAAGACGATCTCATAAAACGTTTACAAACAAAAATGTAATAGTCATGATTGAATGATTGTCCAAACAAATGTCATGTGTTTTGTTTTTGCGAAAACTAATTGTACTTGAATTAAACTCATAACATAAAAACATGGATCTTTTTGTACTTGAAGTTTTAAGAAGATAAAAATTCGATTGCAATGGAACAATGGGATAAAAACTGAGGCTCTGTTTGGAAAAATAATTTTGTGAAATATATTTTGAGGCTCTGTCTAGGATAGCAGGGTTATAGAGAGTGGACATTTCCATTATTCATTAAGGGTCATAACCCCGCAGATACTATCAGTTAAGGGGATGTAATACATGTGAAATGTATTAATATGTGCAAATATATTAATAAATCATAAGAACACAAATATTTTGATCTGATCATGTGGTAATATCATGTAAATAAACAACTCTCATTTATCTTGAGTGATTTTATGTAACTTTTCTCCGTTCCACTATTTATAAAAACGTTTTTTTGAAAGCAATATGCACGACATTCTTCCCTAACTGTTGACATGGTGAACAAAAGTGTGGCACATAAGCTTTTGGATGTTAAGGGATAATGTCCGTATAAGGTTCAAGTTCCCCGCGGAACTAATACAAAAGTTGGCTCTTGACTTTGTATGGGAACTAGTGTCAGTAGTCCGTTCACATGTCTTAGACTCCACCGCGGGGTCAAGGTTCAGCCAGTGTCGAGTCAGCTCGCTCGTCACAGTACCGATTGGGATCTAGGCTGGTTCCTCCCCATATGACATGTTAAGACAGGACGAAGTCACCGGGGTGAAGTTTTCGGTCGTACGGAATGTTAACAGCATAAACGTGCTCAGCTAAGTGGTGAGCTATACTTAGCGTCCGAGTGGCTTTCGAATGTCGGCGCCTGCTATGTCCGACCACCTCGAAAGAGGATTACGGGGGTATAGGAGAGCTGCTTAGAAAGTGCTTCACTCGACTTTTTTGTCATGAAATTATCAAAATTTTAGTATTATTTGTATTTACACTTAAACGTATTTTTGATACTGTTATTTATTTGAAAGAATAAACAATTTTGATACAAAGTAATAATATAGTCTTACAGTTTTTAATGGCCATAGTTCTTAATTCGTAATTTAAAAGATCTAATTATAATTTCGTTAACACAAGAAAATAAATTTAGTATTCACGAGAAAAAAAATGGGATTGCAATTTGTGAGTTTTAAAACGCTTCATTTTTGAGAGAAAATTTACTTTCAACAATAACGCAATTCCACAATATAACGACATCCACCTGTGTCAGCTGAGTTTAAAAAAAATGTAAACTCAAAATATTTTGACTTGATACATTGCTTACTAAAATTGCGGAAATATACATTTGTTTATGTTAATGGCACGTATGTATTGTAATTGTATGTATTGAGTGCAAAGATGTGTCCAGGTCTCACCAAGATTGTCTTGGTTTTATAACACTGACTTATATCTCGCCCTGTTTTGCCTATGTCCCAGTTTCTATAACAGTTTACAAATACAACAAATGTGTTACGTGTTCAAATCAACACACTTGGTCTCGCTTTGTTCAAGCGAATAAACACGCTTGGCAATCCTAAATGCGGTAGAGCGTGAAGACTTTGATTTATTTATACATAGATCAGTGGTCATAAGGTATTTTCTGTAGAAGTATTAATTAATTCACAGTATTATGTGATTGCCATGTGTCTTCTGTCACGGAGATTATCCAATAAATAAATTAAATTTCCATCACAGCTGACCTATGTTCTTTGATATAATTAAAAAGAAAGAATCTCTTCAAGAATCTGTTTCTAGTAAACAAAAATCTGAACGTAGTGATAGTTAGATAAACTTAATTTCCAATAGAAATCGTCCTTGGTTGGCGGGTCTGAAAGGGGAGCATGGGGAGCTAAACTGTTACCTGTCAAACATATCGTAAGCAGCAACTAAGAGGAATTTAAGGTGGAGTTTGTTGTCCCATAAAGGCCCGTAGATAAGGAGGTTGTAGGGTTGAGTTATTCAATTTCCCGTCCTTTAGCAAAAAGAATAGGTCTATGCCTTTTAGCATTAGAAATTTGGCCAAAATGCGGGTAAAAAGTCTTCCCCCCCCCCGTAGAGATTTTCACAAAAGGAACATCACATGAAGAAGATCTGATACACGAAAACACACGAATGACTTTTTAAAGGGAATTACTCCTCCCCCCCTCCCCCTACTTATATGACCTATAACATATTTATAACACTGGTCTCACCCCACAGTGTCAAATTGACCTAGAGGCTATGCTGAAGTTAGATTTGTCAGTTAAGCTGTCAATTATGGCACAACGTTTATCTGGACTATATCCTGCTGATCTGCAGGAGCTTGAGAATGGATACAGAAGATGAAACAAGAAGTTGAAAAGATGTTTACACCAGAAGGCATCGATCTTGAACAGATGTGTGCACCATAAGGCATCTATCTTGAATGTGCACCAGAAGGCATCGATCTTGGCGAAGAATGGATTATCTTTTCAAGACTATCTTTGCAATCACTAGAGAGTTCATTGATAAACATATGAATGTGAATGAATGCTGTGTTCACGGAGTTCATCTCCGAATATTTTCATGACACAGATGTTGTGTGACACAGACGATCAAAATAATCCACAATCAGTGGTTCGAATGGACTTTTACCACCAGATCACATGGAATAACAGTTCACGAAGCCAGTAGAGCCTTCACCAAACAGCCTAACGACGTGTGTGTTTGCTGTAACGCAAGTACACTTGCTAGAAATTGAAGCATATTTACGCTAAGACGATATCAACATCATCATCAGGTGCCATGCCGGCTGGCGTAGGCGACCATGGCTCTCCATATCTCTCTGTCTAAAGTATTATGTATCAAGCTCGTTGTTGTTTCCCTGCCGTGCCAAGTTGTCAAACTGTCTAATATATTTTCACGTTGTAGCCATCTGTCTCTGTTGCCTTCAATCTTGCCTGTTGTGACTATATTCTTCAAACCTCCCTGTCTCATGAAGTGGTCAAAAATATGAAGATTGTCTTTTTCTTATATTATTTATTAGGGTCCGTTTCGCATTTGACTCTTTCAACACTTACACATTAGTTTTTCTGACAGGCCATGATATTCTAAGTCCATGATGTCAACATACCTTAACCAAAAGGTTGTAATCCCTTATTGACCAATCATCAACTAAGGAGACATTTATCCATACACTGTAAATGTCACGTGATTGTGTCTCCTGTGTACATCGTTATTAGTTTACAGTGTATACGTTTTTGAGTATTCCTGTATTTCTCGGTTGTTGGGTTTTTGTGGTTGGGGGGGGGGGGGGGTTACCTTGAGGATAAAATAAGACGATTGATTCAACAGGCTATTTATTCGAGGTTCTTAATCAGAGTTGGCACGTTCCTTTTTTTTTTTAAAGTGACATTTCCCCGTAAACATGACAGAAGTTTAACATTACAATACTGCCAATAGCCTATTCATTACAGATGAGGTATAGTCTTCGCAGGAAAGGTCAGCAACAGTTCCCATTTACCTCATGTTCGTCTCCCTGCTATCACACCATACTATAAGCCTATAACCGGGTGTTGTGGCACACGCCCCAAAGGTGGAAAGGGGGGGGGGAGGAAATTTCCTTGTTTAGGGGGACACTTAAAAAAAATATTTTGTACTTGAGATTTAGTTGTCCATTATATGTTTTGAAAATTTAGCCTATTTAACTGTTTTTTTTTCTTCTAATAATTTGCTAGTGTTTTCTTCCTAAAACGCAAGTCTTGTGTCCTGCACAAGTTATAATTAGGTTTCATTTATGGAATAAGTCATTTTTTGAATAGACCTATACAAAATGTAGGACTGGAGGGTGGGGGGGGGGGGTAGGGGGTGGCATCAGAATTTTTGAAAGATTGAGGGTGGGGAAAGGTTTAAAGAAAAGGTTGGGTAAAACTACTATACCCTGCCAGGTTCACAGTAGAACCACATTGGATGAAACAACACCCAGAGTTCTCCAGCGAATTCTTTCAGCATCGCAGATGAGTGAAAATACCTTGATGCTGCCTGTCCATGATTTTCTTAGTCATCGTCTGCTTCTTCCAACCTCGACTGTTCCCTGTAGTATAGTTTATATCGAATAATCATCAGAGCCGCAGACAAGTTTTCATTGAGGAAGGGGATTTACCTATAAAATAATGTGAAAAAAGGCATTCATCCATTTTTTAATGTAATTCCTTCCTTTTGATGAGAAAACTGATGACTTTTTTGATGAGAAAGCTGATGACTTATTTGATGAGAAAGCTGATGACTTATTTGATGCGAAAACTGATGACTTTTTTATGAGAAAGGTGATGACTTTTTTGATGTGAAAACTGATGACTTTTTGATGCTAAAACTTGAATTTTTTGATGAGAAAACTGATTTTTTGGATGAGAAAGATGATGACTTTTTTTGATGAGAAAACTGATGACTTTTTTTGATGAGAAAGCTGATGACTTTTTTAATGAGAAAGGTGATGACTTTTTTGATAAGAAAGCTGATGACATTTTTGATGAGAAGTGATGACTATTTTGATAGAAAGGTGATACAATTTTTTATGCGAAAGCTGATGACTTTCTGGATGTGAAGACGGATGACTTTTTAAATGTGAAACTGATGACTTTTTTGATGCTAAAACTGATGGCTTTTTTAATGAGAAAACTGATGGCTTTTTTTATGAGAAAGCTGATGACTTTTTTTATGAGAAAGCTGATGGCTTTTTTGATGAGAAAACTGATGGCTTTTTTGATGAGAAAGCTGATGACTTATTTGATGAGAAAGCTGATTACTTTTTGATGAGAAAGCTGATGACTTTTTTGATGAGAAAACATGACTATTTTGATGAGAAAGGTGATAACATTTTTGATGCAAAAGTTGATGAGAAAACTGATCTTTTTTGATGAGAAAGGTGATTATTTTTTTGCTGTGAAAACATGACTTTTTAAATGTGAAAACTGATGACTTTTTTGATGCTAAAACTGATGACTTTTTGATGAGAAAGGGTATGCCTATTTCAATGAAAAAGGTGATACCATTTTTGATGAGAAGGGGATTTACCTTCTGTAAATAATGTGAAAAAAGGCATTCATCCATTTTTTAATGTAATTCCTTCCTTTTGATGAGAAAACTGATGACATTTTTGATGAGAAGTGATGACTTTTTTGATGAGAAAGCTGATACCATTTTTGATGAGAAAACTGATGACTTTTTTGATGAGAAAGATGACCATTTTGTGAAAAATTGTTAATGTAGGGTTTCACCCACCATTTGACTAAATTCCTAGCAATAAAAAACAAGTTATGATTATCTAAGGGTGGGAGGGGGGAGCTGAACACACACCTCCCTTAACAACAGACCTATAAACAAGTAGATATACTTGTCGCTTTACTATTGGCAGTAATGATTCTTATAGACCTGTATGAATCTAGTTTATTTCTAACATACACATTTGTCTCTAGATGGACTAGTATTGTGGCTTGGTAAAAGCTCACCAACCGAGCTTATTGACAACATGAGAGGCAGAGTCGTGGAGAAACATGATCGCCTATGCCAATCGGCATGGCACTTGATTGATTGACACATTTGTCTTATGCTCTCTATAGGAGATGTGCAGAATTCATCTGTAACATTTGTATTCGAAGGTCTGTATCTTCTCTCCATGACTGCAGTGAGTGTTCAGCTTTCACACCAACACAACACAATAGACAACATAAGTGAGTTACAAAGTTAGTTTTTCACACTAACACTGACTTTGCTTTTCCACATTAAAGTTAACCTTGACATATCCGCTACACCTATCTCCAGCCTTAGGGACCTAACTCTGTCTGTTTTGCATTTTCCATCGCTGCATAGGCCTATGCAGGATCCCAGGTATTTGAAAATATTCACGTCCTCAAATTTATATGCCCATTTATCATGTTGTTGGTTTGTGCTTCTGTACCATCGCTGTTAACCAAGATTGTATTTTATTCAGCGTTTCCTTTGGTTTCCTTGCTAGCACAATGTGAAAACTATAAATGTTTCATGTTTCACAATATGGTACATTATTAATTGATGCTACCTGACCATTTTGTTTAAATGTAACTGTAGGGATCCAGTCCAAGATGACTGGTTAAATGTAACTGTAGGAATCAAGTCCAAGATGACTGGTTAAATGTAACTGTAGGAATCAAGTCCAAGATGACTGACTGGTTAAATGTAACTATAGGAATCAAGTCCAAGATGACTGGTTAAATGTAACTGTAGGAATCAAGTCCAAGATGACTGACTGGTTAAATGTAACTGTAGGAATCAAGTCCAAGATGACTGACTGGTTAAATGTAACTATAGGAATCAAGTCCAAGATGACTGACTGGTTAAATGTAACTGTAGGAATCAAGTCCAAGATGACTGGTTAAATGTAACTGTAGGAATCAAGTCCAAGATGACTGACTGGTTAAATGTAACTATAGGAATCAAGTCCAAGATGACTGACTGGTTAAATGTAACTATAGGAATCAAGTCCAAGATGACTGGTTAAATGTAACTGTAGGAATCAAGTCCAAGATGACTGACTGGTTAAATGTAACTGTAGGAATCAAGTCCAAGATGACTGGTTAAATGTAACTGTAGGGAGAAAGTCCAAGATGACTGACTGGTTAAATGTAACTATAGGAATCAAGTCCAAGATGACTGACTGGTTAAATGTAACTATAGGAATCAAGTCCAAGATGACTGGTTAAATGTAACTGTAGGAATCAAGTCCAAGATGACTGACTGGTTAAATGTAACTATAGGAATCAAGTCCAAGATGACTGACTGGTTAAATGTAACTATAGGAATCAAGTCCAAGATGACTGGTTAAATGTAACTGTAGGAATCAAGTCCAAGATGACTGACTGGTTAAATGTAACTGTAGGAATCAAGTCCAAGATGACTGACTGGTTAAATGTAACTATAGGAATCAAGTCCAAGATGACTGACTGGTTAAATGTAACTATAGGAATCAAGTCCAAGATGACTGGTTAAATGTAACTGTAGGAATCAAGTCCAAGATGACTGACTGGTTAAATGTAACTGTAGGAATCAAGTCCAAGATGACTGACTGGTTAAATGTAACTATAGGAATCAAGTCCAAGATGACTGACTGGTTAAATGTAACTATAGGAATCAAGTCCAAGATGACTGGTTAAATGTAACTGTAGGAATCAAGTCCAAGATGACTGACTGGTTAAATGTAACTATAGGAATCAAGTCCAAGATGACTGGTTAAATGTAACTGTAGGAATCAAGTCCAAGATGACTGACTGGTTAAATGTAACTATAGGGAGCAAGTCCAAGATGACTGGTTAAATGTAACTGTAGGAATCAAGTCCAAGATGACTGACTGGTTAAATGTAACTGTAGGGAGCAATGCTAGGATCTGGGAAGTCTTTTACTTTAGAGAGGTCTTTGCTGTGACCATCCTGCATTTTTGAGACAAACTGTTAGGTAAAAAGGGTTGATTCCCTACCAGAAGTCATTGCAGAAAAAAATCATGAGGATTGGTAAAGTGGAATTCCTCTATAAAGAATCCTTTTATAACAAATTTCCCTATATAGCAACACATTTTAAAATCCCCAATTATATTTATTCTTTATTGTCTGTACTGTACATGGTAAATTTCTGTTATTACATACATATTTTGTTGTTCTGGACCAAGTTGTTATAAGGGGATTCCACTATAATAAACCCTACACTTTCTTAATTGCCTCTGATAGCATACATGGCAGATTGTAGTATTATTAGTTTTTGCTCTACCATTGAATAACTGTAACACGAGCATCTAATTTTCCATATAAAAATATAGCATAACTTTCTGTAATATTTTGAATGGACTGAATGACTTTTTGCATCTTGCAGACAATCATTAAGAAAACAAACAAAAACAAGTCAATGAGCCTTTTCTCTCAGGAATGGAAGACTTTCTAAGTGATCATGTTGTCAAAGCAATAGAAGATGTTTGTTTTCATCTTTCCCTTTTATCTTTCATATCTTTTATTACATTGTTCCTAAACAATCGTCCCAGCATGCAGATAGTGCCTCCAGACAGCTCAAGTTTTGGCCATGTTTACCAGATTTTGGAGAAATTTTTCATTGAGGACTTACAAATGTCTTTGTACCTCAGCATTGGACCACCACAGGCCATCAGAAGCTTCTCTGAATAGTACTTATTGTGGAATGCGACAGTTTGGCATTCTGTGGACATGGTCCAGCCCTTGCAATCTATTTTTATTAAGTGTTTCCATGGCAGATGGTAGCTGAGTGTGGCGTAATAAAAGTTCTATATTGGTGATTTTATTGTGTTATTTAATGTAAGATTTTGCTGAGACATCTTAGCTGAAAGGTGTTTAGTCTCCTCTCATGTCTTGTGTAGGTTGTCCATGTTTCAGATCCATAATATAGTATGATTACCCTGTTGTGAAAGACATCAGTCATTTCAGAAATTCTCTCTTGTATGGCTGGTCGATTATACTATCAATATAATCACAGACGTACATTGTTCAGCAGATGTGGTAAAAACATTTAATGTATTAGTTACCAAAGCCAAAGGTGTCAGGCCATTGGTGCAAATAAACGTCAACACAACACATTTCCGCTGTGTGAACTACATTCTGTTGGAAATCTTGTAGGATCACTGTGCTACTATAAGCGAGATCCATGGGAGTTTGAGAACAAACAGAATAAAAAAGACCTACATACTGTATAAACAGATAAACAGAAAACAAACATTGCATTTTTTGGTTCAAAATGTATTTAGATTTGACACTAACTTTTCTATCCTCACATATTAACATTTCTTTCCTCACACACTAACATTTCTTTCCTCACACACTAACTTTCCTTTACTCATGCACTATAGCATTGTGAATGTTTATGTAGTTGATGCATCTGTTATTCTTATGGTGAAACCAATTCCATTCTTGATTATTCTTTACATAAAACATTCAAGTAATAACTGTTTCTCATTGACGGTACTAAGACTTGTCTATTTTCACTTTGATGGTACCAAGACTCTTGTCTAGTTTATCTTTGATGGTACCAAGACTCTTGTCTAGTTTCTCCTTGATGGTACCAAGACTCTTGTCTAGTTTCTCCTTGATGGTACCAAGACTCTTGTCTAGTTTATCCTTGGTGGTACAAAGACTCTTGTCTAGTTTATCCTTGATGATACCAAGACTCTTGTCTAGTTTATCCTTGATGGTACCAAGACTCTTGTCTAGTTTATCTTTGATGGTACCAAGAAACTCAAAATCTAGTTTCTCAGAGTGCTTCTTCATCAATATTTTTGTTTAGGTAGTGTATTCTATTCAGGACATAGCATCAACCCAGCATTTTTTGGTTTTATTTATTTTCTATGCAACATAAATACATTCAGTAGTTTGCCATCTCTCTGAACAATATGAATATATGATTGTCTGCGGTGAGATTTGAACGCAGTACTTTGGCCATCACAGACCTAAGAGTTTGTGAGCTGGAGGAAGTGGGAAGAGGCTGTGAATGGGTGGCATTTAGCAAAGATAGAAAGTTATTGACAACAGCTGTGATTCAGCTGGCAAAAGAGTATAGTGTCTGGGCTGTCAACAGAACAGAGGGATGATCCAAGAACTCATACTTCAGCACTTGAAGCCACATATAATTTACACAGATGGCTCAGTAACACAAGAAACACACATGGGGTTTCATGGCCTACCAAAATGGTAGGAAATTAGCCAACAAGTGAGCTGCATACCACACTATAACATCAAGTATGAGAATGGAGATAGAGGTAGTGACAGCAGATCTCACTTGGCTGGCGACACAATCACCAACAGACTCAGTGATTTTATTGAACTCTCAAAGTATGCTGTGCAAGATAGAAAAATGTTATGACCAATTATACTGTACGCCTAAAGAAATACTACAAAGGAGGTGCATCTAATGTAGTACCGCTATGACCCTGCCAGATTATGGGTTTATGAATAGATGGTTCATTTGTCACGTCAGAGGTGTTAAGTCTAAAGCATATGGTTCTTGCATTCCATGTACCCAGTCTGAGTATTACTGATTGCTTGTTTTGTCTAGGTACTATACATTATTAAAATCAGTTTCCCCATGTTTCATCTATTTACATGTGTCCAATGAGGCAGGCAGAAATAGTGGGCAACACCTAATAGCAGTGCAGATTATGTCAGGTGTTAGCTGACCAGTACAACCAAATTGCTGCTCTCACTGAAATGAGTGACTCATAGTGAACTCCCACAAATTTAAGAGAAATTGAAACTTTAAAACTGTCCCTTTCCGTGTTGTGTCCATTGACAAGAGGCGTTCTTCATGGTATGGTGGAGGTTGAAAGAAGACTATGAGGCCAGAAGAAGACATGGCTGGATAATATCAATGACTGCACAGGGTGTGAAATTTCAACTTCAACTCTCATCAGGATGGTAGAGGATAGAGATGTATGGAGATATTTCTGTACCAAATTTATCAA
Organism: Meghimatium bilineatum; assembly: GCA_034231615.1. NCBI lineage: Eukaryota > Metazoa > Mollusca > Gastropoda > Stylommatophora > Philomycidae > Meghimatium > Meghimatium bilineatum. The sequence continues at coordinate 7,927,047 of CM067301.1, forward strand.
TGTGACACTCCTACAACCCTGACGGATATCAATGTGACACTCCTACGACCCTGACAGATATCAATGTGACACTCCTACGACCCTGACGGATATCAATGTGACACTCCTACGACCCTGACGGACTATGGGTTTTATTATTATATCAGTACCTTTTGCCCACCTTATCTTCTCCTACCATTGCCATTTAACTATGATCAAATTTTATGATGCAACTAATGCATGCAATGACATCGCCAGTACAATATGAATGGTTGGCTTTCATCCAATCATATCGCTAGTACAATGTGAACGATTCGCTTTCAAACCACAAGCTAATTCAACCAAGTTGTGTCTGTGAAGTGAACCAAATAACCCCTCTACCACTGAGTCAACATATGGAGAAAATGTGTGTTTTCAAACAGTGTTCAGAACAGAATAGACTTCTGGTGATAGTGCCCACTGCACACGTTTGATGTTCAACAATGAAACAACAAATTTGACTTCCAAGGTAGGAAGTCTCCTGATTTTTTTGGCAGTTGGTGAAAACTGTGACTTTATTGGCACTTCATAGAACTAAAAGTTTTAGCTTGATGTGTAATTTTAAATTTAGCTAGCTGACAAAATTAGGTGTGCCTCTTCTGCTCTAGAAGTAAAATTGGTTACCAAATAATGTAGCAAATGTTTGTAGTGCTTAGGTGGCAAGAGTAAGTTCAGACTACAACTTACAGCTGTATATTTCCATGTGACAAGACTAAAAAACCTTGGCGGAGACATCCACAGAACTGTAAGTCAATAACTCTTCCATTCTTACAGTGAGTTCTAGATATAACAAGACTTTTTCTAAAAAAAACCTTGGCGGAGACACTCATAAAACTGTACGTCAATAAATCTTCCATTCGTACAGTGAGTTATAAATATAACAATACTTTTTCTAAAAAAAAACTTGCTGGAGACACTCATAAAACTGTACGTCAATAAATCTTCCATTCTTACAGTCAGTTATAAATATAACAATACTTTTTCTTTTAAAAAACTTGGCGGAGATACACAATTAAAACTATCTGCTACAATGAAGATTCATCTCCTCTTTTACTGGATCCCTTGTTAAAAATCTGTCAAAATGAAACTTCTCCAAATCAATTGTTACATAATTTCCATCAAAAATAAACTCTGTGATTGCACGACCGATGCCAATAGCATGTTGCAACCCATGTCCACCCAATCCATTGACAAAAATGAAGTTTTTCAGGTAAGGATGAGGTCCAACAACCGGGTTCTGGTCAAAGAAATTGTAGTCATTGTAGCCAGCCCAAGCAGTTTTTATCTGAAAAGAGGGATACAAGGTAAGAGAAATTATGAAACAAAAACCAAAATATTGGTTTGTAAGATCAGTATGCAGACAGATCAGGTCATAGCAAGACAACTATATACACTAAAATGCAAAATACTATATCATTCATTTAACAAAGATAGGCAGGGAAGTGTCACCTTTACAAACAAAATAAATATCTAATAATAATATTTCAAATATATTCTGTAAATAATTCAAATATTACGTGTGCTGTCAATCATTTCTTCTTATGGTCCATGCTATGTGGAATTGTTTAGTATGTCTCTCTATGGCTTTCTGTTTCATGTGCAGTCAATAATTTTCAATACGGATGTTCTCCCATGCCACAATGCTAGGTTGTCCAGCATCTTCTCTCTTTGTCTTCCCCTACCCTTCTAATTTATGAATGTATTAAAATCAATAGGCATAAATGTGCAAGATCTCCAATTCCTAGCAACTGACCGGCAGGCATGGAGAACTATGACATCCGTCCTATGTGCCAAACATGGCAAAAGAGGAACTGATTGACTGACCCTTCTTCCTTCTCAACTTGTCTGTTGTCATGGTGTTTTCCCTCTTTCCTGTTCTCATGACATGTCCAAAAAATGTGGACTGTCTCTTTCTGATGCGGGTGAGCAGCTTTAAAAAAAAAAATTTCTTCCAAGTCATCTTCATTACGCTCTTCTATATGTCCATGGTGTTCTTAATATTCTTCTATAAAACCACATCTCTGTTGCCTCAATATAATTTTTCACTATTCTGAAATATTTAGGTACCACAAATACATCCAATTATACCACCACTACATCCAATTGTACCACTAATGCATTCAATTATACCACCAATACATCAAAATGTACCACCAATGCATTCAATTATACCAACAATGCATCCAATTGTACCACAATTGCATTCAATTATACCAACATTACATCCAATTGTACCACCAATGCATACAATTATATCATCAATACATCCAATTGTACCACTAATGTGTCCAATTATACCACCAATACATTCAGTTTTACCACGAATGCATTCAATTATACCAATACATCCAATTATACCACCAATACATCCAATTGTACCACCAATACATCCAATTGTACACCAATGCATCCAATTATACCACCAATACATCCAATTGTACCACCAATACATTCAATTGTACCTCCAATACATTCAATTGTACCAGCAATACATTCAATTGTACCAGCAATACATTCAATTGTACCAGCAATACATTCAATTGTACCACCAATACATCCAATTGTAACACCATTACATTCAATTGTACCACCAACACATTCAATTGTACCACCAATACATCCAACTGTACCACCAATGTATCCAATTGTACCACAATACATCCAATTGTATCAACAGCACAATGTTCATGATCAGGTTTTGAACTCCGAGCGAGTTTGACAGATTTGTATTTGTTAGATGGGTTCAATAATGATTCAGCTAACAAGTTGATGAATTACATTATAGTATAGATAAGAATTAATTCTCTGTTTTGACTTTTAACCCATTGGCTATCGCAGCCAAAAAGATATTTGAAACAGAAGTTAAAAGGAGAATCATCATCATCAAGTGCCACATTGAATGGCGTTGGAGATCATATCTCTCCATGTACATAGATCCCCCATATATGTCATCATCTCTGTTGGTGTCGTCAATCGAAGCCATTTAGTCAAACTGTTCAATATCTTTTCTCTGGGTCTTCCCCTTGATCTTTTCCCTTCTATCTTTCCTTTTGTCACTATATTCTCAATGCCTCCTCTTCTCATTATGTGCCCAATAAATGTTGACTGTCTTTTTATTATATTATCAATAATGCATATTTTCACATCCATCCTTCTAAGACATTCTTCATTAGTAATCCTTGTTGTCCAAGGAATGTGTAACGTTCTTCGAATAATAAATCACATTTCCGCTGCCTCCAATGATTTTTGTGATGTCTTATTTATAGTCCATGCTTCACTTCCATAGTGTAGCACTGGTACAATGTAGCATTTGAGAACACATTTTCTAGTATCCATCTATATGGACTGGTTGTATAGGATTTGTTGCAAAAGGAGAATAGGAATGGCTAAAAATACTTTTAATATATGAGGTAAACATTAGCATCTAAACAAATGACAAACAAGCTAAACAATGAGAATTATAAAAAGTTACATGTAATCTATATTAATGTATGGTCCAGAAACATGGACACTGAACAAACAATAAGACAAAATTTATGCTTTTGAGATGTGGATATATAGAAGAATAGGAAGAACATCATGGAAAGAGAAGAAAACAAAGAGGTTCTAACAACACTTAGAACGAAGGAGGAATTATTAAAGGAAACAACGATCAGGCAAATAAAATATTTTTGACACATTAAAAGACATGACACCTTCTTGAAGACCTTGAGGGTAAATTTGAAAGGAGGCGAGCACGAGGTAGACAGAGATATAAGTGGGAGAGTAACATCTCAAGATGGACAGGTTAGTCTAGAAGAGTGCACCACCAAAACAAGAGACATGGGATGTTGGAGGTCTGTTGCAGCCAACCTTCGTTGTGGAGACGACACTTGACGATGGTGCAGTAGACTAGTTTCATAGTCCTAGGTGCAGTAGAATAGTTTAGTAGCCCTTAGTACAGTAGAAAAGTTTAGCAGCCCTTGGTACAATAGAATAGTTTAGCAGCCCTTGGTACAGTAGAATAGTTTAGTAGCCCTTGGTACAGTAGAATAGTTTAGAAGCCATTGTTTATATGTCGCATATTTGCATACAAAGTACATTTCATTAAAATGTTTACTTCTGAATTTTGCACTATAGGAACTAAGTAGATAAAGAATGTGTTTATATGTCGCATAAAAAGAAAATAGTACATTTTTTATTAATATTTATTTTTGAATTTTGCACTATAGGAACTAAGTAGAAAAAGAATTTGTTTATGTGTCATATATTTATATACAAGGTAAACTTCATAAAAATATTTACTTCTGATTTTTGCACTATAGGAACTAAGTAGAAATAAAATGTGTTTATGTCGCAAAAAAAAAGAAAAAAGTACATTTTTTAAAATGTTTATTTTTGAATTTTGCACTATGGAAACTAAGTAGAAAAATATAATGTGTTAATATTTCGCATATTTACATACAAAGTATATTTTCTAAAAATGTTTACTTCTGAATTTTGCACTATAGGAACTAAGTAGAGAAAGAATGTGTTTATATGTCATATATGTATATGTTGCATTAAAAAAAAATCCTTTTTTTAAAATGTTTATTTTTGAATGTGGCAATAAAGGAACTAAGTAGAAAAAGAATGTGTTTAAATCTCGCATAAAAAGAAAAAAAGTAAATTTTTAAAAATGTTTATTTTTGAATTTTACACTATATGAACTAAGTAGAAAAAGAATGTGTTTATATGTCGCATAAAAAGAAAAGAGTAAATTATTTTTAAATGTTTATTTATGAATTTTGTACTATAGGAACTAAGAAGAAAAAAATAATGTGAATAATGTTAATATGTCGCATGTTTACATACAAAGTATATATTATAAAAATGTTTACTTCTGAAATTTGCACTATAGGAACTAAGTAGAAAAAGAATGTGTTTATATGTCATATATTTATATACCAGGTAAATATTATTAAAATATTTACTTCTGATTTTTGCATTATAGGAACTAAATAGAAAAAGAATGTATTTATATGTCATATATTTATATACAAGGTAAATTTTATAAAAATATTTAGATCTGATTTTCGCACTATAGGAACTAAGTAGAAATAGAAAGTGTTTATATGTCGCATAAAAAAGGAAATTTAAAAAAAATTATATTTTTGAAATTTCCACTATAGGATCTAAGTAGAAAAAGAATGTGTTTATATGTCGCATAAAAAGAAAAGAGTAAATTTTTTTTAATGTTTATTTTTGAATTTTACACTATAGGAACTAAGTAGAAAAGAGAATGTTTTAATATGGCACATATTTACATACAAAGTATATTTTATAAAAATGTTTACTTCTGAATTTTGCACTATTGGAACTAAGCAGAAAAATAATGTGTTTATATGTCGCATAAAAGGAAACAAATTTTTTTTATAAAAATGTTTATTTTTGAATTTTGCACAATAGAATCTAAGTAAAAAAAAATTTTGTTTATGTTGCATAAATATAAAAAAGTAAATTTTTTTCATGTTTATTTTTGAATTTTGCACTATAGGATCTAAGTAGAAAAAGAATGTATTTATGTCGCATAAATATAAAAAAGTAAATTTTTTAAAATGTTTATTTTTGAATTGTGCACTATAGGAACTAAGGAGAAAAAAAGGTGTTAATATGTCGCATATTTACATACAAAGTATATTTTATAAAAATATTTACTTCTGAATTTTGCACTATAGGCACTAAGTAGAAAAAGAATGTGTTTATATGTCATATATTTATATACAAGGTAAATTTTATACAAATATTTATTTCTGATTTTTGCACTTTAGGAATTACATAGAAAAAGAATGTGTTTATATGTCATATATTTATATACAAGGTAAATTTTATAAAAATATTTACTTCTGATTTTTGCACTATAGGAACTACGTAGAAATAGAATGTGTTTATATGCCGCATAAAAAAGGAATTTAAAAAAAAATATTTTTGTTTTTGAATTTTGCACTATAGGATCTAAGTAGAAAAAAAATGTGTTTATAAGTCACATAAAAAGAAAAAAGGAAATTTTATAAAAATGTTTACTTCTGAATTTTGCACTATTGGAACTAAGCAGAAAAATAATGTGTTTATATGTCGCATAAAAAGGAATTTTTTTAAAAATGTTATTTTTGAATTTTGCACAATAGAATCTAAGTAGAAAAAGAATTGTGTTTATGTTGCATAAATATAAAAAAGTAAATTTTTTTCATGTTTATTTTTGAATTTTGCACTATAGGAAGTAAGTAGAAATAGAATGTGTTTATATGTCACATAAAAAAGGAAATTTTTTATTAAAATTATATTTTTGAAATTTCCACTATAGGATCTAAGTAGAAAAAGAATGTGTTTATATGTCGCATAAAAAGAAAAGAGTAAATTTTTAAAAGTCTTTATTTTTTAATTCTGCACTATAGGAACTAAGTAGAAAAAGAATGTGTTTATGTCACATAAAAAAGGAAATTTAAAAAAAAAATTATTTTTGAATTTTGTAATATAGGATCTACGTAGAAAAAGAATGTGTTTATATGTCGCATAAAAAGAAAAGAGTACATTTTTTTTAATGTTTATTTTTGAATTTTACACTATAGGAACTAAGTAGAAAAGAGAATGTGTTAATATGGCACATATTTACATACAAAGTATATTTTATAAAAATGTTTACTTCTGAATTTTGCACTATTGGAACTAAGCAGAAAAATAATGTGTTTATATGTCGCATAAAAGGAAAAAAAAATTTCTTATTATAAAAATGTTTATTTTTGAATTTTGCACAATAGAATCTAAGTAGAAAAAGAATTGTGTTTATGTTGCATAAATATAAAAATGTAAATTTTTTTCATGTTTATTTTTGAATTTTGCACTATAGGATCTAAGTAGAAAAAGAATGTGTTTATGTCGCAGAAATATAAAAAAGTAAATTTTTTTAAATGTTTATCTTTGAATTGTGCACTATAGGAACTAAGGAGAAAAAAAGGTGTTAATATGTCGCATATTTACATACAAAGTATATTTTATAAAAATATTTACTTCTGAATTTTGCACTATAGGCACTAAGTAGAAAAAGAATGTGTTTATATGTCATATATTTATATACAAGGTAAATTTTATACAAATATTTATTTCTGATTTTTGCACTTTAGGAATTAAGTAGAAAAAGAATGTGTTTATATGTCATATATTTATATACAAGGTAAATTTTATAAAAATATTTACTTCTGATTTTTGCACTATAGGAACTACGTAGAAATAGAATGTGTTTATATGCCGCATAAAAAAGGAATTTAAAAAAAAATATTTTTGTTTTTGAATTTTGCACTATAGGATCTAAGTAGAAAAAAAATGTGTTTATAAGTCACATAAAAAGAAAAAAGGAAATTTTATAAAAATGTTTACTTCTGAATTTTGCACTATTGGAACTAAGCAGAAAAATAATGTGTTTATATGTCGCATAAAAAGGAATTTTTTTAAAAATGTTATTTTTGAATTTTGCACAATAGAATCTAAGTAGAAAAAGAATTGTGTTTATGTTGCATAAATATAAAAAAGTAAATTTTTTTCATGTTTATTTTTGAATTTTGCACTATAGGAAGTAAGTAGAAATAGAATGTGTTTATATGTCACATAAAAAAGGAAATTTTTTATTAAAATTATATTTTTGAAATTTCCACTATAGGATCTAAGTAGAAAAAGAATGTGTTTATATGTCGCATAAAAAGAAAAGAGTAAATTTTTAAAAGTCTTTATTTTTTAATTCTGCACTATAGGAACTAAGTAGAAAAAGAATGTGTTTATATGTCACATAAAAAAGGAAATTTAAAAAAAAAATTATTTTTGAATTTTGTAATATAGGATCTACGTAGAAAAAGAATGTGTTTATATGTCGCATAAAAAGAAAAGAGTACATTTTTTAAAATGTTTATTTTTGAATTTTACACTATAGGAACTAAGTAGAAAAGAGAATGTGTTAATATGGCACATATTTACATACAAAGTATATTTTATAAAAATGTTTACTTCTGAATTTTGCACTATTGGAACTAAGCAGAAAAATAATGTGTTTATATGTCGCATAAAAGGAAAAAAAAATTTCTTATTATAAAAATGTTTATTTTTGAATTTTGCACAATAGAATCTAAGTAGAAAAAGAATTGTGTTTATGTTGCATAAATATAAAAATGTAAATTTTTTTCATGTTTATTTTTGAATTTTGCACTATAGGATCTAAGTAGAAAAAGAATGTGTTTATGTCGCAGAAATATAAAAAAGTAAATTTTTTTAAATGTTTATCTTTGAATTGTGCACTATAGGAACTAAGGAGAAAAAAAGGTGTTAATATGTCGCATATTTACATACAAAGTATATTTTATAAAAATATTTACTTCTGAATTTTGCACTATAGGCACTAAGTAGAAAAAGAATGTGTTTATATGTCATATATTTATATACAAGGTAAATTTTATACAAATATTTATTTCTGATTTTTGCACTTTAGGAATTAAGTAGAAAAAGAATGTGTTTATATGTCATATATTTATATACAAGGTAAATTTTATAAAAATATTTACTTCTGATTTTTGCACTATAGGAACTACGTAGAAATAGAATGTGTTTGTTTATATGTCGAATAAAAAAGGAAATTTTTTTTAAATGTTTATTTTTGAATTTTGCACTATAGGATCTAAGTAGAAAAAAAATGTGTTTATATGTCACATAAAAAGAAAAAAGGAAATTTTATAAAAATGTTTATTTTTGAATTTTGCACTATAGGATCTAAGTAGAAAAAGAATGTGTTTATGTCGTATAAATATAAAAAAGTAAATTTTTTTTCATGTTTATTTTTGAATTTTGTACTATAGGAACTAAGTAGAAATAGAATGTGTTTATATGTCGCATAAAAAGAAAAAAGGAAATTTTATAAAAATGTTTATTTTTGAATTGTGCACTATAGGAACTAAGGAGAAAAAAAGGTGTTAATATGTCACATATTTACATACAAAGTATATTTTATAAAAATATTTACTTCTGAATTTTGCACTATAGGCACTAAGTAGAAAAAGAATGTGTTTAGATGTCATATATTTATATACAAGGTAAATTTTATACAAATATTTATTTCTGATTTTTGCACTTTAGGAATTAAGTAGAAAAAGAATGTGTTTATATGTCATATATTTATATACAAGGTAAATTTTATAAAAATATTTACTTCTGATTTTTACACTATAGGAACTACGTAGAAATAGAATGTGTAGATATGTCGTATAAAAAAGGAATTATTTTTTTAATGTTTATTTTTTAATTTTGCACTAAAGGATCTAAGTAGAAAAAAAATGTGTTTATAAGTCACATAAAAAGAAAAAAGGAAATTTTATAAAAATGTTTATTTTTGAATTTTGCACTATAGGATCTAAGTAGAAAAAGAATGTGTTTATATGTCGCATAAAAAGAAAAGAGTACATTTTTTTTAAATGTTTATTTTTGAATTTTGCACTATAGGATCTAAGTAGAAAAAAAATGTGTTTATATGTCACATAAAAAGAAAAAAGGAAATTTTATAAAAATGTTTATTTTTGAATTTTGCACTATAGGATCTAAGTAGAAAAAGAATGTGTTTCTGTTGCATAAATATAAAAAAGTAAATTTTTTTTCCTGTTTATTTCTGAATTTTGCACTATAGGAAGTAAGTAGAAATAGAATGTGTTTATATGTCACATAAAAAAGGAAATTTTTTATTAAAATTATATTTTAGAAATTTCCACTATAGGATCTAAGTAGAAAAAGAATGTGTTTATATGTCGCATAAAAAGAAAAGTAAATTTTTAAAAGTCTTTATTTTTGAATTCTGCACTATAGGAAGTAAGTAGAAATAGAATGTGTTTATATGTCACATAAAAAAGGAAATTTTTTATTAAAATTATATTTTTGAAATTTCCACTATAGGATCTAAGTAGAAAAAGAATGTGTTTATATGTCGCATAAAAAGAAAAGAGTAAATTTTTAAAAGTCTTTATTTTTTAATTCTGCACTATAGGAACTAAGTAGAAAAAGAATGTGTTTATATGTCACATAAAAAAGGAAATTAAAAAAAAAATTTATTTTTGAATTTTGTACTATAGGATCTAAGTAGAAATAGAATGTGTTTATATGTCGCATAAAAAAGGAAATTTCTTTAAATTTTCCACTATAGAATCTAAGTAGAAAAAGAATGTGTTTATATGTCGCATAAAAAGAAAAGAGTACATTTTTTTTAATGTTTATTTTTGAATTTTACACTATAGGAACTAAGTAGAAAAGAGAATGTGTTAATATGGCACATATTTACATACAAAGTATATTTTATAAAAATGTTTACTTCTGAATTTTGCACTATTGGAACTAAGCAGAAAAATAATGTGTTTATATGTCGCATAAAAAGGAATTTTTTTAAAAATGTTATTTTTGAATTTTGCACAATAGAATCTAAGTAGAAAAAGAATTGTGTTTATGTTGCATAAATATAAAAAAGTAAATTTTTTTCATGTTTATTTTTGAATTCTGCACTATAGGAAGTAAGTAGAAATAGAATGTGTTTATATGTCACATAAAAAAGGAAATTTTTTATTAAAATTATATTTTTGAAATTTCCACTATAGGATCTAAGTAGAAAAAGAATGTGTTTATATGTCGCATAAAAAGAAAAGAGTAAATTTTTAAAAGTCTTTATTTTTTAATTCTGCACTATAGGAACTAAGTAGAAAAAGAATGTGTTTATATGTCACATAAAAAAGGAAATTTAAAAAAAAAATTATTTTTGAATTTTGTAATATAGGATCTACGTAGAAAAAGAATGTGTTTATATGTCGCATAAAAAGAAAAGAGTACATTTTTTAAAATGTTTATTTTTGAATTTTACACTATAGGAACTAAGTAGAAAAGAGAATGTGTTAATATGGCACATATTTACATACAAAGTATATTTTATAAAAATGTTTACTTCTGAATTTTGCACTATTGGAACTAAGCAGAAAAATAATGTGTTTATATGTCGCATAAAAGGAAAAAAAAATTTCTTATTATAAAAATGTTTATTTTTGAATTTTGCACAATAGAATCTAAGTAGAAAAAGAATTGTGTTTATGTTGCATAAATATAAAAATGTAAATTTTTTTCATGTTTATTTTTGAATTTTGCACTATAGGATCTAAGTAGAAAAAGAATGTGTTTATGTCGCAGAAATATAAAAAAGTAAATTTTTTTAAATGTTTATCTTTGAATTGTGCACTATAGGAACTAAGGAGAAAAAAAGGTGTTAATATGTCGCATATTTACATACAAAGTATATTTTATAAAAATATTTACTTCTGAATTTTGCACTATAGGCACTAAGTAGAAAAAGAATGTGTTTATATGTCATATATTTATATACAAGGTAAATTTTATACAAATATTTATTTCTGATTTTTGCACTTTAGGAATTAAGTAGAAAAAGAATGTGTTTATATGTCATATATTTATATACAAGGTAAATTTTATAAAAATATTTACTTCTGATTTTTGCACTATAGGAACTACGTAGAAATAGAATGTGTTTGTTTATATGTCGAATAAAAAAGGAAATTTTTTTTAAATGTTTATTTTTGAATTTTGCACTATAGGATCTAAGTAGAAAAAAAATGTGTTTATATGTCACATAAAAAGAAAAAAGGAAATTTTATAAAAATGTTTATTTTTGAATTTTGCACTATAGGATCTAAATAGAAAAAGAATGTGTTTATGTCGTATAAATATAAAAAAGTAAATTTTTTTTCATGTTTATTTTTGAATTTTGTACTATAGGAACTAAGTAGAAATAGTATGTGTTTATATGTCGCATAAAAAGAAAAAAGGAAATTTTATAAAAATGTTTATTTTTGAATTGTGCACTATAGGAACTAAGGAGAAAAAAAGGTGTTAATATGTCACATATTTACATACAAAGTATATTTTATAAAAATATTTACTTCTGAATTTTGCACTATAGGCACTAAGTAGAAAAAGAATGTGTTTAGATGTCATATATTTATATACAAGGTAAATTTTATACAAATATTTATTTCTGATTTTTGCACTTTAGGAATTAAGTAGAAAAAGAATGTGTTTATATGTCATATATTTATATACAAGGTAAATTTTATAAAAATATTTACTTCTGATTTTTACACTATAGGAACTACGTAGAAATAGAATGTGTAGATATGTCGTATAAAAAAGGAATTATTTTTTTAATGTTTATTTTTTAATTTTGCACTAAAGGATCTAAGTAGAAAAAAAATGTGTTTATAAGTCACATAAAAAGAAAAAAGGAAATTTTATAAAAATGTTTATTTTTGAATTTTGCACTATAGGATCTAAGTAGAAAAAGAATGTGTTTATATGTCGCATAAAAAGAAAAGAGTACATTTTTTTTAAATGTTTATTTTTGAATTTTGCACTATAGGATCTAAGTAGAAAAAAAATTTGTTTATATGTCACATAAAAAGAAAAAAGGAAATTTTATAAAAATGTTTATTTTTGAATTTTGCACTATAGGATCTAAGTAGAAAAAGAATGTGTTTCTGTTGCATAAATATAAAAAAGTAAATTTTTTTTCCTGTTTATTTCTGAATTTTGCACTATAGGAAGTAAGTAGAAATAGAATGTGTTTATATGTCACATAAAAAAGGAAATTTTTTATTAAAATTATATTTTAGAAATTTCCACTATAGGATCTAAGTAGAAAAAGAATGTGTTTATATGTCGCATAAAAAGAAAAGTTAATTTTTAAAAGTCTTTATTTTTTAATTCTGCACTATAGGAACTAAGTAGAAAAAGAATGTGTTTATATGTCACATAAAAAAGGAAATTAAAAAAAAAATTTATTTTTGAATTTTGTACTATAGGATCTAAGTAGAAATAGAATGTGTTTATATGTCGCATAAAAAAGGAAATTTCTTTAAATTTTCCACTATAGAATCTAAGTAGAAAAAGAATGTGTTTATATGTCGCATAAAAAGAAAAGAGTACATTTTTTTTAATGTTTATTTTTGAATTTTACACTATAGGAACTAAGTAGAAAAGAGAATGTGTTAATATGGCACATATTTACATACAAAGTATATTTTATAAAAATGTTTACTTCTGAATTTTGCACTATTGGAACTAAGCAGAAAAATAATGTGTTTATATGTCGCATAAAAGGAAAAAAAAATTTCTTATTATAAAAATGTTTATTTTTGAATTTTGCACAATAGAATCTAAGTAGAAAAAGAATTGTGTTTATGTTGCATAAATATAAAAATGTAAATTTTTTTCATGTTTATTTTTGAATTTTGCACTATAGGATCTAAGTAGAAAAAGAATGTGTTTATGTCGCAGAAATATAAAAAAGTAAATTTTTTTAAATGTTTATCTTTGAATTGTGCACTATAGGAACTAAGGAGAAAAAAAGGTGTTAATATGTCGCATATTTACATACAAAGTATATTTTATAAAAATATTTACTTCTGAATTTTGCACTATAGGCACTAAGTAGAAAAAGAATGTGTTTATATGTCATATATTTATATACAAGGTAAATTTTATACAAATATTTATTTCTGATTTTTGCACTTTAGGAATTAAGTAGAAAAAGAATGTGTTTATATGTCATATATTTATATACAAGGTAAATTTTATAAAAATATTTACTTCTGATTTTTGCACTATAGGAACTACGTAGAAATAGAATGTGTTTGTTTATATGTCGAATAAAAAAGGAAATTTTTTTTAAATGTTTATTTTTGAATTTTGCACTATAGGATCTAAGTAGAAAAAAAATGTGTTTATATGTCACATAAAAAGAAAAAAGGAAATTTTATAAAAATGTTTATTTTTGAATTTTGCACTATAGGATCTAAATAGAAAAAGAATGTGTTTATGTCGTATAAATATAAAAAAGTAAATTTTTTTTCATGTTTATTTTTGAATTTTGTACTATAGGAACTAAGTAGAAATAGTATGTGTTTATATGTCGCATAAAAAGAAAAAAGGAAATTTTATAAAAATGTTTATTTTTGAATTGTGCACTATAGGAACTAAGGAGAAAAAAAGGTGTTAATATGTCACATATTTACATACAAAGTATATTTTATAAAAATATTTACTTCTGAATTTTGCACTATAGGCACTAAGTAGAAAAAGAATGTGTTTAGATGTCATATATTTATATACAAGGTAAATTTTATACAAATATTTATTTCTGATTTTTGCACTTTAGGAATTAAGTAGAAAAAGAATGTGTTTATATGTCATATATTTATATACAAGGTAAATTTTATAAAAATATTTACTTCTGATTTTTACACTATAGGAACTACGTAGAAATAGAATGTGTAGATATGTCGTATAAAAAAGGAATTATTTTTTTAATGTTTATTTTTTAATTTTGCACTAAAGGATCTAAGTAGAAAAAAAATGTGTTTATAAGTCACATAAAAAGAAAAAAGGAAATTTTATAAAAATGTTTATTTTTGAATTTTGCACTATAGGATCTAAGTAGAAAAAGAATGTGTTTATATGTCGCATAAAAAGAAAAGAGTACATTTTTTTTAAATGTTTATTTTTGAATTTTGCACTATAGGATCTAAGTAGAAAAAAAATTTGTTTATATGTCACATAAAAAGAAAAAAGGAAATTTTATAAAAATGTTTATTTTTGAATTTTGCACTATAGGATCTAAGTAGAAAAAGAATGTGTTTCTGTTGCATAAATATAAAAAAGTAAATTTTTTTTCCTGTTTATTTCTGAATTTTGCACTATAGGAAGTAAGTAGAAATAGAATGTGTTTATATGTCACATAAAAAAGGAAATTTTTTATTAAAATTATATTTTAGAAATTTCCACTATAGGATCTAAGTAGAAAAAGAATGTGTTTATATGTCGCATAAAAAGAAAAGTTAATTTTTAAAAGTCTTTATTTTTTAATTCTGCACTATAGGAACTAAGTAGAAAAAGAATGTGTTTATATGTCACATAAAAAAGGAAATTAAAAAAAAAATTTATTTTTGAATTTTGTACTATAGGATCTAAGTAGAAATAGAATGTGTTTATATGTCGCATAAAAAAGGAAATTTCTTTAAATTTTCCACTATAGAATCTAAGTAGAAAAAGAATGTGTTTATATGTCGCATAAAAAGAAAAGAGTACATTTTTTTTAATGTTTATTTTTGAATTTTACACTATAGGAACTAAGTAGAAAAGAGAATGTGTTAATATGGCACATATTTACATACAAAGTATATTTTATAAAAATGTTTACTTCTGAATTTTGCACTATTGGAACTAAGCAGAAAAATAATGTGTTTATATGTCGCATAAAAGGAAAAAAAAATTTCTTATTATAAAAATGTTTATTTTTGAATTTTGCACAATAGAATCTAAGTAGAAAAAGAATTGTGTTTATGTTGCATAAATATAAAAAAGTAAATTTTTTTCATGTTTATTTTTGAATTTTGCACTATAGGATCTAAGTAGAAAAAGAATGTGTTTATGTCGCAGAAATATAAAAAAGTAAATTTTTTTAAATGTTTATCTTTGAATTGTGCACTATAGGAACTAAGGAGAAAAAAAGGTGTTAATATGTCGCATATTTACATACAAAGTATATTTTATAAAAATATTTACTTCTGAATTTTGCACTATAGGCACTAAGTAGAAAAAGAATGTGTTTATATGTCATATATTTATATACAAGGTAAATTTTATACAAATATTTATTTCTGATTTTTGCACTTTAGGAATTAAGTAGAAAAAGAATGTGTTTATATGTCATATATTTATATACAAGGTAAATTTTATACAAATATTTACTTCTGATTTTTGCACTATAGGAACTACGTAGAAATAGAATGTGTTTGTTTATATGTCGAATAAAAAGGAAATTTTTTTTTAATGTTTATTTTTGAATTTTGCACTATAGGATCTGAGTAGAAAAAAAATGTGTTTATATGTCACATAAAAAGAAAAAAGGAAATTTTATAAAAATGTTTATTTTTGAATTTTGCACTATAGGATCTAAGTAGAAAAAGAATGTGTTTATGTCGCATAAATATAAAAAAGTAAATTTTTTTTCATGTTTATTTTTGAATTTTGTACTATAGGAACTAAGTAGAAATAGAATGTGTTTATATGTCGCATAAAAAGAAAAAAGGAAATTTTATAAAAATGTTTATTTTTGAATTGTGCACTATAGGAACTAAGGAGAAAAAAAGGTGTTAATATGTCACATATTTACATACAAAGTATATTTTATAAAAATATTTACTTCTGAATTTTGCACTATAGGCACTAAGTAGAAAAAGAATGTGTTTAGATGTCATATATTTATATACAAGGTAAATTTTATACAAATATTTATTTCTGATTTTTGCACTTTAGGAATTAAGTAGAAAAAGAATGTGTTTATATGTCATATATTTATATACAAGGTAAATTTTATAAAAATATTTACTTCTGATTTTTGCACTATAGGAACTACGTAGAAATAGAATGTGTTTGTTTATATGTCGAATAAAAAAGGAAATTTTTTTTAAATGTTTATTTTTGAATTTTGCACTATAGGATCTAAGTAGAAAAAAAATGTGTTTATATGTCACATAAAAAGAAAAAAGGAAATTTTATAAAAATGTTTATTTTTGAATTTTGCACTATAGGATCTAAGTAGAAAAAGAATGTGTTTATGTCGCATAAATATAAAAAAGTAAATTTTTTTTCATGTTTATTTTTGAATTTTGTACTATAGGAACTAAGTAGAAATAGAATGTGTTTATATGTCGCATAAAAAGAAAAAAGGAAATTTTATAAAAATGTTTATTTTTGAATTGTGCACTATAGGAACTAAGGAGAAAAAAAGGTGTTAATATGTCACATATTTACATACAAAGTATATTTTATAAAAATATTTACTTCTGAATTTTGCACTATAGGCACTAAGTAGAAAAAGAATGTGTTTATATGTCATATATTTATATACAAGGTAAATTTTATAAAAATATTTACTTCTGATTTTTACACTATAGGAACTACGTAGAAATAGAATGTGTAAAATTGTCGCATAAAAAAGGAATTCTTTTTAAATGTTTATTTTTTAATTTTGCACTAAAGGATCTAAGTAGAAAAAAAATGTGTTTATAAGTCACATAAAAAGAAAAAAGGAAATTTTATAAAAATGTTTATTTTTGAATTTTGCACTATAGGATCTAAGTAGAAAAAGAATGTGTTTATGTCGCATAAATATAAAAAAGTTAATTTTTTTCATGTTTATTTTTGAATTTTGCACTATAGGAAGTAAGTAGAAATAGAATGTGTTTATATGTCACATAAAAAAAGAAATTTTTTATTATAATTATATTTTAAAATTTCCATTATAGGATCTAAGAAGAAAAAGAATGTGTTTAGATGTCGCATAAAAAGAAAAGAGTAAATTTTTAAAAGTCTTTATTTTTGAATTCTGCACTATAGGAACTAAGTAGAAAAAGAATGTGTTTATATGTCACATAAAAAAGGAAATTAAAAAAAAATTTTATTTTTGAATTTTGTAATATAGGATCTAAGTAGAAATAGAATGTGTTTATATGTTGCATAAAAAAGGAAATTTTTAAAAATTTTGCACTATAGGATCTAAGTAGAAAAAGAATGTGTTTATATGTCGCATAAAAAGAAAAGAGTACATTTTTTTAAAATGTTTATTTTTGAATTTTGCACTATAGGATCTAAGTAGAAAAAAAATGTGTTTATATGTCACATAAAAAGAAAAAAGGAAATTTTAAAAAAATGTTTATTTTTGAATTTTGCACTATAGGATCTAAGTAGAAAAAGAATGTGTTTCTGTTGCATAAATATAAAAAAGTAAATTTTTTTTCCTGTTTATTTCTGAATTTTGCTCTATAGGAAGTAAGTAGAAATAGAATGTGTTTATATGTCACATAAAAAAGGAAATTTTTTATTAAAATTATATTTTAGAAATTTCCACTATAGGATCTAAGTAGAAAAAGAATGTGTTTATATGTCGCATAAAAAGAAAAGTAAATTTTTAAAAGTCTTTATTTTTGAATTCTGCACTATAGGAAGTAAGTAGAAATAGAATGTGTTTATATGTCACATAAAAAAGGAAATTTTTTATTAAAATTATATTTTTGAAATTTCCACTATAGGATCTAAGTAGAAAAAGAATGTGTTTATATGTCGCATAAAAAGAAAAGAGTAAATTTTTAAAAGTCTTTATTTTTTAATTCTGTACTATAGGAACTAAGTAGAAAAAGAATGTGTTTATATGTCACATAAAAAAGGAAATTAAAAAAAATAATTTATTTTTGAATTTTGTACTATAGGATCTAAGTAGAAATAGAATGTGTTTATATGTCGCATAAAAAAGGAAATTTCTTTAAATTTTCCACTATAGAATCTAAGTAGAAAAAGAATGTGTTTATATGTCGCATAAAAAGAAAAGAGTACATTTTTTTTAATGTTTATTTTTGAATTTTACACTATAGGAACTAAGTAGAAAAGAGAATGTGTTAATATGGCACATATTTACATACAAAGTATATTTTATAAAAATGTTTACTTCTGAATTTTGCACTATTGGAACTAAGCAGAAAAATAATGTGTTTATATGTCGCATAAAAGGAAAAAAAAATTTCTTATTATAAAAATGTTTATTTTTGAATTTTGCACAATAGAATCTAAGTAGAAAAAGAATTGTGTTTATGTTGCATAAATATAAAAAAGGAAAATTTTTTTCATGTTTATTTTTGAATTTTGCACTATAGGATCTAAGTAGAAAAAGAATGTGTTTATGTCGCAGAAATATAAAAAAGTAAATTTTTTTAAATGTTTATCTTTGAATTGTGCACTATAGGAACTAAGGAGAAAAAAAGGTGTTAATATGTCGCATATTTACATACAAAGTATATTTTATAAAAATATTTACTTCTGAATTTTGCACTATAGGCACTAAGTAGAAAAAGAATGTGTTTATATGTCATATATTTATATACAAGGTAAATTTTATAAAAATATTTACTTCTGATTTTTGCACTATAGGAACTACGTAGAAATAGAATGTGTTTGTTTATATGTCGAATAAAAAAGGAAATTTTTTTTAAATGTTTATTTTTGAATTTTGCACTATAGGATCTAAGTAGAAAAAAAATGTGTTTATATGTCACATAAAAAGAAAAAAGGAAATTTTATAAAAATGTTTATTTTTGAATTTTGCACTATAGGATCTAAGTAGAAAAAGAATGTGTTTATGTCGCATAAATATAAAAAAGTAAATTTTTTTTCATGTTTATTTTTGAATTTTGTACTATAGGAACTAAGTAGAAATAGAATGTGTTTATATGTCGCATAAAAAGAAAAAAGGAAATTTTATAAAAATGTTTATTTTTGAATTGTGCACTATAGGAACTAAGGAGAAAAAAAGGTGTTAATATGTCACATATTTACATACAAAGTATATTTTATAAAAATATTTACTTCTGAATTTTGCACTATAGGCACTAAGTAGAAAAAGAATGTGTTTAGATGTCATATATTTATATACAAGGTAAATTTTATACAAATATTTATTTCTGATTTTTGCACTTTAGGAATTAAGTAGAAAAAGAATGTGTTTATATGTCATATATTTATATACAAGGTAAACTTTATAAAAATATTTACTTCTGATTTTTACACTATAGGAACTACGTAGAAATAGAATGTGTAAAATTGTCGCATAAAAAAGGAATTCTTTTTAAATGTTTATTTTTTAATTTTGCACTAAAGGATCTAAGTAGAAAAAAAATGTGTTTATAAGTCACATAAAAAGAAAAAAGGAAATTTTATAAAAATGTTTATTTTTGAATTTTGCACTATAGGATCTAAGTAGAAAAAGAATGTGTTTATGTCGCATAAATATAAAAAAGTTAATTTTTTTCATGTTTATTTTTGAATTTTGCACTATAGGAAGTAAGTAGAAATAGAATGTGTTTATGTCACATAAAAAAAGAAATTTTTTATTATAATTATATTTTAAAATTTCCATTATAGGATCTAAGAAGAAAAATAATGTGTTTAGATGTCGCATAAAAAGAAAAGAGTAAATTTTTAAAAGTCTTTATTTTTGAATTCTGCACTATAGGAACTAAGTAGAAAAAGAATGTGTTTATATGTCACATAAAAAAGGAAATTAAAAAAAAATTTTATTTTTGAATTTTGTAATATAGGATCTAAGTAGAAATAGAATGTGTTTATATGTTGCATAAAAAAGGAAATTTTAAAAAATTTTGCACTATAGGATCTAAGTAGAAAAAGAATGTGTTTATATGTCGCATAAAAAGAAAAGAGTACATTTTTTTAAAATGTTTATTTTTGAATTTTGCACTATAGGATCTAAGTAGAAAAAAAATGTGTTTATATGTCACATAAAAAGAAAAAAGGAAATTTTATAAAAATGTTTATTTTTGAATTTTGCACTATAGGATCTAAGTAGAAAAAGAATGTGTTTCTGTTGCATAAATATAAAAAAGTAAATTTTTTTTCCTGTTTATTTCTGAATTTTGCACTATAGGAAGTAAGTAGAAATAGAATGTGTTTATATGTCACATAAAAAAGGAAATTTTTTATTAAAATTATATTTTAGAAATTTCCACTATAGGATCTAAGTAGAAAAAGAATGTGTTTATATGTCGCATAAAAAGAAAAGTAAATTTTTAAAAGTCTTTATTTTTGAATTCTGCACTATAGGAAGTAAGTAGAAATAGAATGTGTTTATATGTCACATAAAAAAGGAAATTTTTTATTAAAATTATATTTTTGAAATTTCCACTATAGGATCTAAGTAGAAAAAGAATGTGTTTATATGTCGCATAAAAAGAAAAGAGTAAATTTTTAAAAGTCTTTATTTTTTAATTCTGCACTATAGGAACTAAGTAGAAAAAGAATGTGTTTATATGTCACATAAAAAAGGAAATTAAAAAAAAAAATTTATTTTTGAATTTTGTACTATAGGATCTAAGTAGAAATAGAATGTGTTTATATGTCGCATAAAAAAGGAAATTTTTTATTAAAATTATATTTTTGAAATTTCCACTATAGGATCTAAGTAGAAAAAGAATGTGTTTATATGTCGCATAAAAAGAAAAGAGTAAATTTTTAAAAGTCTTTATTTTTTAATTCTGCACTATAGGAACTAAGTAGAAAAAGAATGTGTTTATATGTCACATAAAAAAGGAAATTAAAAAAAAAAATTTATTTTTGAATTTTGTACTATAGGATCTAAGTAGAAATAGAATGTGTTTATATGTCGCATAAAAAAGGAAATTTCTTTAAATTTTCCACTATAGAATCTAAGTAGAAAAAGAATGTGTTTATATGTCGCATAAAAAGAAAAGAGTACATTTTTTTTAATGTTTATTTTTGAATTTTACACTATAGGAACTAAGTAGAAAAGAGAATGTGTTAATATGGCACATATTTACATACAAAGTATATTTTATAAAAATGTTTACTTCTGAATTTTGCACTATTGGAACTAAGCAGAAAAATAATGTGTTTATATGTCGCATAAAAGGAAAAAAAAATTTCTTATTATAAAAATGTTTATTTTTGAATTTTGCACAATAGAATCTAAGTAGAAAAAGAATTGTGTTTATGTTGCATAAATATAAAAAAGGAAAATTTTTTTCATGTTTATTTTTGAATTTTGCACTATAGGATCTAAGTAGAAAAAGAATGTGTTTATGTCGCAGAAATATAAAAAAGTAAATTTTTTTAAATGTTTATCTTTGAATTGTGCACTATAGGAACTAAGGAGAAAAAAAGGTGTTAATATGTCGCATATTTACATACAAAGTATATTTTATAAAAATATTTACTTCTGAATTTTGCACTATAGGCACTAAGTAGAAAAAGAATGTGTTTATATGTCATATATTTATATACAAGGTAAATTTTATAAAAATATTTACTTCTGATTTTTGCACTATAGGAACTACGTAGAAATAGAATGTGTTTGTTTATATGTCGAATAAAAAAGGAAATTTTTTTTAAATGTTTATTTTTGAATTTTGCACTATAGGATCTAAGTAGAAAAAAAATGTGTTTATATGTCACATAAAAAGAAAAAAGGAAATTTTATAAAAATGTTTATTTTTGAATTTTGCACTATAGGATCTAAGTAGAAAAAGAATGTGTTTATGTCGCATAAATATAAAAAAGTAAATTTTTTTTCATGTTTATTTTTGAATTTTGTACTATAGGAACTAAGTAGAAATAGAATGTGTTTATATGTCGCATAAAAAGAAAAAAGGAAATTTTATAAAAATGTTTATTTTTGAATTGTGCACTATAGGAACTAAGGAGAAAAAAAGGTGTTAATATGTCACATATTTACATACAAAGTATATTTTATAAAAATATTTACTTCTGAATTTTGCACTATAGGCACTAAGTAGAAAAAGAATGTGTTTAGATGTCATATATTTATATACAAGGTAAATTTTATACAAATATTTATTTCTGATTTTTGCACTTTAGGAATTAAGTAGAAAAAGAATGTGTTTATATGTCATATATTTATATACAAGGTAAACTTTATAAAAATATTTACTTCTGATTTTTACACTATAGGAACTACGTAGAAATAGAATGTGTAAAATTGTCGCATAAAAAAGGAATTCTTTTTAAATGTTTATTTTTTAATTTTGCACTAAAGGATCTAAGTAGAAAAAAAATGTGTTTATAAGTCACATAAAAAGAAAAAAGGAAATTTTATAAAAATGTTTATTTTTGAATTTTGCACTATAGGATCTAAGTAGAAAAAGAATGTGTTTATGTCGCATAAATATAAAAAAGTTAATTTTTTTCATGTTTATTTTTGAATTTTGCACTATAGGAAGTAAGTAGAAATAGAATGTGTTTATGTCACATAAAAAAAGAAATTTTTTATTATAATTATATTTTAAAATTTCCATTATAGGATCTAAGAAGAAAAAGAATGTGTTTAGATGTCGCATAAAAAGAAAAGAGTAAATTTTTAAAAGTCTTTATTTTTGAATTCTGCACTATAGGAACTAAGTAGAAAAAGAATGTGTTTATATGTCACATAAAAAAGGAAATTAAAAAAAAATTTATTTTTGAATTTTGTAATATAGGATCTAAGTAGAAATAGAATGTGTTTATATGTTGCATAAAAAAGGAAATTTTTAAAAATTTTGCACTATAGGATCTAAGTAGAAAAAGAATGTGTTTATATGTCGCATAAAAAGAAAAGAGTACATTTTTTTAAAATGTTTATTTTTGAATTTTGCACTATAGGATCTAAGTAGAAAAAAAATGTGTTTATATGTCACATAAAAAGAAAAAAGGAAATTTTATAAAAATGTTTATTTTTGAATTTTGCACTATAGGATCTAAGTAGAAAAAGAATGTGTTTCTGTTGCATAAATATAAAAAAGTAAATTTTTTTTCCTGTTTATTTCTGAATTTTGCACTATAGGAAGTAAGTAGAAATAGAATGTGTTTATATGTCACATAAAAAAGGAAATTTTTTATTAAAATTATATTTTAGAAATTTCCACTATAGGATCTAAGTAGAAAAAGAATGTGTTTATATGTCGCATAAAAAGAAAAGTAAATTTTTAAAAGTCTTTATTTTTGAATTCTGCACTATAGGAAGTAAGTAGAAATAGAATGTGTTTATATGTCACATAAAAAAGGAAATTTTTTATTAAAATTATATTTTTGAAATTTCCACTATAGGATCTAAGTAGAAAAAGAATGTGTTTATATGTCGCATAAAAAGAAAAGAGTAAATTTTTAAAAGTCTTTATTTTTTAATTCTGCACTATAGGAACTAAGTAGAAAAAGATTGTGTTTATATGTCACATAAAAAAGGAAATTAAAAAAAAAAATTTATTTTTGAATTTTGTACTATAGGATCTAAGTAGAAATAGAATGTGTTTATATGTCGCATAAAAAAGGAAATTTCTTTAAATTTTCCACTATAGAATCTAAGTAGAAAAAGAATGTGTTTATATGTCGCATAAAAAGAAAAGAGTACATTTTTTTTAATGTTTATTTTTGAATTTTACACTATAGGAACTAAGTAGAAAAGAGAATGTGTTAATATGGCACATATTTACATACAAAGTATATTTTATAAAAATGTTTACTTCTGAATTTTGCACTATTGGAACTAAGCAGAAAAATAATGTGTTTATATGTCGCATAAAAGGAAAAAAAAATTTCTTATTATAAAAATGTTTATTTTTGAATTTTGCACAATAGAATCTAAGTAGAAAAAGAATTGTGTTTATGTTGCATAAATATAAAAAAGGAAAATTTTTTTCATGTTTATTTTTGAATTTTGCACTATAGGATCTAAGTAGAAAAAGAATGTGTTTATGTCGCAGAAATATAAAAAAGTAAATTTTTTTAAATGTTTATCTTTGAATTGTGCACTATAGGAACTAAGGAGAAAAAAAGGTGTTAATATGTCGCATATTTACATACAAAGTATATTTTATAAAAATATTTACTTCTGAATTTTGCACTATAGGCACTAAGTAGAAAAAGAATGTGTTTATATGTCATATATTTATATACAAGGTAAATTTTATAAAAATATTTACTTCTGATTTTTGCACTATAGGAACTACGTAGAAATAGAATGTGTTTGTTGATATGTCGAATAAAAAAGGAAATTTTTTTTAAATGTTTATTTTTGAATTTTGCACTATAGGATCTAAGTAGAAAAAAAATGTGTTTATATGTCACATAAAAAGAAAAAAGGAAATTTTATAAAAATGTTTATTTTTGAATTTTGCACTATAGGATCTAAGTAGAAAAAGAATGTGTTTATGTCGCATAAATATAAAAAAGTAAATTTATTTTCACGTTTATTTTTGAATTTTGTACTATAGGAACTAAGTAGAAATAGAATGTGTTTATATGTCGCATAAAAAGAAAAAAGGAAATTTTATAAAAATGTTTATTTTTGAATTGTGCACTATAGGAACTAAGGAGAAAAAAAGGTGTTAATATGTCACATATTTACATACAAAGTATATTTTATAAAAATATTTACTTCTGAATTTTGCACTTTAGGAATTAAGTAGAAAAAGAATGTGTTTATATGTCATATATTTATATACAAGGTAAATTTTATAAAAATATTTACTTCTGATTTTTACACTATAGGAACTACGTAGAAATAGAATGTGTATATATGTCGCATAAAAAAGGAATTATTTTTTAAATGTTTATTTTTTAATTTTGCACTAAAGGATCTAAGTAGAAAAAAAATGGGTTTATAAAGTCACATAAAAAGAAAAAAGGAAATTTTATAAAAATGTTTATTTTTGAATTTTGCACTATAGGATCTAAGTAGAAAAAGAATGTGTTTATGTCGCATAAATATAAAAAAGTTAATTTTTTTCATGTTTATTTTTGAATTTTGCACTATAGGATCTAAGTAGAAAAAGAATGTGTTTATATGTCGCATAAAAAGAAAAGAGTACATTTTTAAAAGTCTTTATTTTTGAATTCTGCACTATAGGAACTAAGTAGAAAAAGAATGTGTTTATATGTCACATAAAAAAGGAAATTAAAATTTATTTTTATTTTTGAATTTTGTAATATAGGATCTAAGTAGAAATAGAATGTGTTTATATGTTGCATAAAAAAGGAAATTTTTAAAAATTTTGCACTATAGGATCTAAGTAGAAAAAGAATGTGTTTATATGTCGCATAAAAAGAAAAGAGTACATTTTTTTTAAAATGTTTATTTTTGAATTTTGCACTATAGGATCTAAGTAGAAAAAAAATGTGTTTATATGTCACATAAAAAGAAAAAAGGAAATTTTATAAAAATGTTTATTTTTGAATTTTGCACTATAGGATCTAAGTAGAAAAAGAATGTGTTTATGTTGCATAAATATAAAAAGGTAAATTTTTTTTCCTGTTTATTTTTGAATTTTGCACTATAGGAAGTAACTAGAAATAGAATGTGTTTATATGTCACATAAAAAAGGAAATTTTTTATTAAAATTATATTTTAGAAATTTCCACTATAGGATCTAAGTAGAAAAAGAATGTGTTTATATGTCGCATAAAAAGAAAAGTAAATTTTTAAAAGTCTTTATTTTTGAATTCTGCACTATAGGAAGTAAGTAGAAATAGAATGTGTTTATATGTCACATAAAAAAGGAAATTTTTTATTAAAATTATATTTTTGAAATTTCCACTATAGGATCTAAGTAGAAAAAGAATGTGTTTATATGTCGCATAAAAAGAAAAGAGTACCGGTAAATTTTTAAAAGTCTTCATTTTTTAATTCTGCACTATAGGAACTAAGTAGAAAAAGAATGTGTTTATATGTCACATAAAAAAGGAAATTAAAAAAAATTTTTATTTTTGAATTTTGTACTATAGGATCTAAGTAGAAATAGAATGTGTTTATATGTCGCATAAAAAAGGAAATTTTTTTAAATTTTCCACTATAGAATCTAAGTAGAAAAAGAATGTGTTTATATGTCGCATAAAAAGAAAAGAGTACATTTTTTTTAATGTTTATTTTTGAATTTTACACTATAGGAACTAAGTAGAAAAGAGAATGTATTAATATGGCACATATTTACATACAAAGTATATTTTATAAAAATGTTTACTTCTGAATTTTGCACTATTGGAACTAAGCAGAAAAATAATGTGTTTATATGTCGCATAAAAGGAAAAAAGGAAATTTGATAAAAATGTTTATTTTTGAATTTTGCACAATAGAATCTAAGTAGAAAAAGAATTGTGTTTACGTTGCATAAATATAAAAATGTAAATTTTTTTCATGTTTATTTTTGAATTTTGCACTATAGGATCTAAGTAGAAAAAGAATGTGTTTATGTCGCAGAAATATAAAAAAGTAAATTTTTTAAAATGTTTATCTTTGAATTGTGCACTATAGGAACTAAGGAGAAAAAAGGTGTTAATATGTCGCATATTTACATACAAAGTATATTTTATAAAAATATTTACTTATGAATTTTGCACTATAGGCACTAAGTAGAAAAAGAATGTGTTTATATGTCATATATTTATATACAAGGTAAATTTTATAAAAATATTTACTTCTGATTTTTGCACTATAGGAACTACGTAGAAATAGAATGTGTTTGTTTATATGTCGTATAAAAAAGGAAATTTTTAAAAAATGTTTATTTTTGAATTTTGCACTATAGGATCAAAGTAGAAAAAAAAATGTGTTTATATGTCACATAAAAAGAAAAAAGGAAATTTTATAAAAATGTTTATTTTTGAATTTTACACTATAGGATCTAAGTAGAAAAAGAATGTGTTTATGTCGCATAAATATAAAAAAGTAAATTTTTTTTCATGTTTATATTTGAATTTTGTACTATAGGAACTAAGTAGAAATAGAATGTGTTTATATGTCACATAAAAAAGGAAATTAAAAAAAAATTTTATTTTTGAATTTTGTACTATAGGATCTAAGTAGAAATAGAATGTGTTTATATGTCGCATAAAAAAGGAAATTTTTTAAAATTTTCCACTATAGAATCTAAGTAGAAAAAGAATGTGTTTATATGTCGCATAAAAAGAAAAGAGTACATTTTTTTTAATGTTTATTTTTGAATTTTACACTATAGGAACTAAGTAGAAAAGAGAATGTGTTAATATGGCACATATTTACATACAAAGTATATTTTATAAAAATGTTTACTTCTGAATTTTGCACTATTGGAACTAAGCAGAAAGATAATGTGTTTATATGTTGCATAAAAGGAAAAAAAAAATTCTTATTATAAAAATGTTTATTTTTGAATTTTGCACAATAGAATCTAAGTAGAAAAAGAATTGTGTTTATGTTGCATAAATATAAAAAAGTAAATTTTTTTCATGTTTATTTTTGAATTTTGCACTATAGGATCTAAGTAGAAAAAGAATGTGTTTATGTTGCATAAATATAAAAAAGTAAATTTTTTAAAATGTTTATTTTTGAATTGTGCACTATAGGAACTAAGGAGAAAAAAAGGTGTTAATATGTCGCATATTTACATACAAAGTATATTTTATAAAAATATTTACTTCTGAATTTTGCACTGTAGGCACTAAGTAGAAAAAGAATGTGTTTATATGTCATATATTTATATACAAGGTAAATTTTATACAAATATTTATTTCTGATTTTTGCACTTTAGGAATTAAGTAGAAAAAGAATGTGTTTATATGTCATATATTTATATACAAGGTAAATTTTATAAAAATATTTACTTCTGATTTTTGCACTATAGGAACTACGTAGAAATAGAATGTGTTTGTTTATATGTCGAATAAAAAAGGAAATTTTATAAAAATGTTTATTTTTGAATTTTGCACTATAGGATCTAAGTAGAAAAAGAATGTGTTTATATGTCGCATAAAAACAAAAGAGTACATTTTTTTAAAATGTTTATTTTTGAATTTTGCACTATAGGATCTAAGTAGAAAAAAAATGTGTTTATATGTCACATAAAAAGAAAAAAGGAAATTTTATAAAAATGTTTATTTTTGAATTGTGCACTATAGGAACTAAGGAGAAAAAAAGGTGTTAATATGTCGCATATTTACATACAAAGTATATTTTATAAAAATATTTACTTCTGAATTTTGCACTATAGGCACTAAGTAGAAAAAGAATGTGTTTATATGTCATATATTTATATACAAGGTAAATTTTATACAAAT
The DNA here is from genome assembly GCA_034231615.1 of Meghimatium bilineatum. Taxonomy (NCBI): domain Eukaryota; kingdom Metazoa; phylum Mollusca; class Gastropoda; order Stylommatophora; family Philomycidae; genus Meghimatium; species Meghimatium bilineatum. Next base: position 7,955,823 of record CM067301.1, read on the forward strand.
ATTTATTTCTGATTTTTGCACTTTAGGAATTAAGTAGAAAAAGAATGTGTTTATATGTCATATATTTATATACAAGGTAAATTTTATAAAAATATTTAGTTCTGATTTTTGCACTATAGGAACTACGTAGAAATAGAATGTGTTTGTTTATATGTCGAATAAAAAAGGAAATTTTTTTAAAATGTTTATTTTTGAATTTTGCACTATAGGATCTAAGTAGAAAAAAAATGTGTTTATATGTCACATAAAAAGAAAAAAGGAAATTTTATAAAAATGTTTATTTTTGAATTGTGCACTATAGGAACTAAGGAGAAAAAAAGGTGTTAATATGTCGCATATTTACATACAAAGTATATTTTATAAAAATATTTACTTCTGAATTTTGCACTATAGGCACTAAGTAGAAAAAGAATGTGTTTATATGTCATATATTTATATACAAGGTAAATTTTATACAAATATTTATTTCTGATTTTTGCACTTTAGGAATTAAGTAGAAAAAGAATGTGTTTATATGTCATATATTTATATACAAGGTAAATTTTATAAAAATATTTAGTTCTGATTTTTGCACTATAGGAACTACGTAGAAATAGAATGTGTTTGTTTATATGTCGAATAAAAAAGGAAATTTTTTTAAAATGTTTATTTTTGAATTTTGCACTATAGGATCTAAGTAGAAAAAAAATGTGTTTATATGTCACATAAAAAGAAAAAAGGAAATTTTATAAAAATGTTTATTTTTGAATTGTGCACTATAGGAACTAAGGAGAAAAAAAGGTGTTAATATGTCACATATTTACATACAAAGTATATTTTATAAAAATATTTACTTCTGAATTTTGCACTATAGGCACTAAGTAGAAAAAGAATGTGTTTAGATGTCATATATTTATATACAAGGTAAATTTTATACAAATATTTATTTCTGATTTTTGCACTTTAGGAATTAAGTAGAAAAAGAATGTGTTTATATGTCATATATTTATATACAAGGTAAATTTTATAAAAATATTTACTTCTGATTTTTACACTATAGGAACTACGTAGAAATAGAATGTGTATATATGTCGCATAAAAAAGGAATTATTTTTTAAATGTTTATTTTTTAATTTTGCACTAAAGGATCTAACTAGAAAAAAAATGTGTTTATAAGTCACATAAAAAGAAAAAAGGAAATTTTATAAAAATGTTTATTTTTGAATTTTGCACTATAGGATCTAAGTAGAAAAAGAATGTGTTTATGTCGCATAAATATAAAAGAGTTAATTTTTTTCATGTTTATTTTTGAATTTTGCACTATAGCATCTAAGTAGAAAAAGAATGTGTTTATATGTCGCATAAAAAGAAAAGAGTAAATTTTTAAAAGTCTTTATTTTTGAATTCTGCACTATAGGAACTAAGTAGAAAAAGAATGTGTTTATATGTCACATAAAAAAGGAAATTAAAAAAAAAAATTATTTTTGAATTTTGTAATATAGGATCTAAGTAGAAATAGAATGTGTTTATATGTTGCATAAAAAAGGAAATTTTTAAAAATTTTGCACTATAGGATCTAAGTAGAAAAAGAATGTGTTTATGTCGCATAAATATAAAAAAGTTAATTTTTTTCATGTTTATTTTTGAATTTTGCACTATAGGAAGTAAGTAGAAATAGAATGTGTTTATATGTCACATAAAAAAGGAAATTTTTTATTATAATTATATTTTTGAAATTTCCACTATAGGATCTAAGTAGAAAAAGAATGTGTTTATATGTCGCATAAAAAGAAAAGAGTACATTTTTAAAAGTCTTTATTTTTTAATTCTGACCTTTAGGAACTAAGTAGAAAAAGAATGTGATTATGTTGCATAAATATAAAAAAGTAAATTTTTTTTCCTGTTTATTTCTGAATTTTGCACTATAGGAAGGAAGTAGAAATAGAATGTGTTTATATGTCACATATTTACATACAAAGTATATTTTATAAAAATGTTTACTTCTGAATTTTGCACTATTGGAACTAAGCAGAAAAATAATGTGTTTATATGTCGCATAAAAGGAAAAAAGGAAATTTTTTTCATGTTATTTTTGAATTTTGCACAATAGAATCTAAGTAGAAAAAGAATTGTGTTTATGTTGCATAAATATAAAAAAGTAAATTTTTTTCATGTTATTTTTGAATTTTGCATCTAAGTAGAAAAAGAATGTGTTTATGTCGCAGAAATATAAAAAAGTAAATTTTTAAAAATGTTTATCTTTGAATTGTGCACTATAGGAACTAAGGAGAAAAAAAGGTGTTAATATGTCGCATATTTACATACAAAGTATATTTTATAAAAATATTTACTTCTGAATTTTGCACTATAGGCACTAAGTAGAAAAAGAATGTGTTTAGATGTCATATATTTATATACAAGGTAAATTTTATACAAATATTTATTTCTGATTTTTGCACTTTAGGAATTAAGTAGAAAAAGAATGTGTTTATATGTCATATATTTATATACAAGGTAAATTTTATAAAAATATTTACTTCTGAATTTTACACTATACGAACTACGTAGAAATAGAATGTGTATATATGTCGCATAAAAAAGGAATTATTTTTTAAATGTTTATTTTTTAATTTTGCACTAAAGCATCTAAGTAGAAAAAAAATGTGTTTATAAGTCACATAAAAAGAAAAAAGGAAATTTTATAAAAATGTTTATTTTTGAATTTTGCACTATAGGATCTAAGTAGAAAAAGAATGTGTTTATGTCGCATAAATATAAAAGAGTTAATTTTTTTCATGTTTATTTTTGAATTTTGCACTATAGGATCTAAGTAGAAAAAGAATGTGTTTATATGTCGCATAAAAAAGGAAATTTAAAAAAAAAATTACTTTTTGAATTTTGTAATATAGGATCTAAGTAGAAATAGAATGTGTTTATATGTTGCATAAAAAAGGAAATTTTTAAAAATTTTGCACTATAGGATCTAAGTAGAAAAAGAATGTGTTTATATGTCGCATAAAAAGAAAAAAGGAAATTTTATAAAAATGTTTATTTTTGAATTTTGCACTATAGGATCTAAGTAGAAAAAGAATGTGTTTATGTCGCATAAATATAAAAAAGTTAATTTTTTTCATGTTTATTTTTGAATTTTGCACTATAGGACGTAAGTAGAAATAGAATGTGTTTATATGTCACATAAAAAAGGAAATTTTTTATTATAATTATATTTTTGAAATTTCCACTATAGGATCTAAGTAGAAAAAGAATGTGTTTATATGTCGCATAAAAAGAAAAGAGTACATTTTTAAAAGTCTTTATTTTTTAATTCTGCACTATAGGAACTAAGTAGAAAAAGAATGTGTTTATATGTCACATAAAAAAGGAAATTAAAAAAAAAAATTATTTTTGAATTTTGTAATATAGGATCTAAGTAGAAATAGAATGTGTTTATATGTTGCATAAAAAGAAAAGAGTACATTTATTTAAAAATGTTTATTTTTGAATTTTGCACTATAGGATCTAAGTAGAAAAAAAATGTGTTTATATGTCACATAAAAAGAAAAAAGGAAATTTTATAAAAATGTTTATTTTTGAATTTTGCACTATAGGATCTAAGTAGAAAAAGAATGTGTTTATGTTGCATAAATATAAAAAAGTAAATTTTTTTTCCTGTTTATTTCTGAATTTTGCACTATAGGAAGTAAGTAGAAATAGAATGTGTTTATATGTCGCATAAAAAAGGAAATTTTTTAAAATTTTCCACTATAGAATCTAAGTAGAAAAAGAATGTGTTTATATGTCGCATAAAAAGAAAAGAGTACATTTTTTTTAATGTTTATTTTTGAATTTTACACTATAGGAACTAAGTAGAAAAGAGAATGTGTTAATATGGCGCATATTTACATACAAAGTATATTTTATAAAAATGTTTACTTCTGAATTTTGCACTATTGGAACTAAGCAGAAAAATAATGTGTTTATATGTCGCATAAAAGGAAAAATAGGAAATTTGATAAAAATGTTTATTTTTGAATTTTGCACAATAGAATCTAAGTAGAAAAAGAATTGTGTTTATGTTGCATAAATATAAAAAAGTAAATTTGTTTCATGTTTATTTTTGAATTTTGCACTATAGGATCTAAGTAGAAAAAGAATGTGTTTATGTCGCAGAAATATAAAAAAGTAAATTCTTTTAAATGTTTATCTTTGAATTGTGCACTATAGGAACTAAGGAGAAAAAAAGGTGTTAATATGTCGCATATTTACATACAAAGTATATTTTATAAAAATATTTACTTCTGAATTTTGCACTATAGGCACTAAGTAGAAAAAGAATGTGTTTATATGTCATATATTTATATACAAGGTAAATTTTATACAAATATTTATTTCTGATTTTTGCACTTTAGGAATTAAGTAGAAAAAGAATGTGTTTATATGTCATATATTTATATACAAGGTAAATTTTATAAAAATATTTACTTCTGATTTTTGCACTATAGGAACTACGTAGAAATAGAATGTGTTTGTTTATATGTCGAATAAAAAAGGAAATTTTTAAAAAATGTTTATTTTTGAATTTTGCACTATAGGATCTAAGTAGAAAAAAAATGTGTTTATATGTCACATAAAAAGAAAAAAGGAAATTTTATAAAAATGTTTATTTTTGAATTTTGCACTATAGGATCTAAGTAGAAAAAGAATGTGTTTATATATCGCATAAAAAGAAAAGAGTAAATTTTTTTTAAATATTTATTTTTCACTTTTGCACTATAGGAACTAAGTAGAAAAAAATAATGTGTTAAAATGTCGCATATTTACATACAAAGTATATTTTATAAAAATGTTTACTTCTGAATGATGCACTATAGGAAATAAGTAGAAAAAGAATGTGTTTATATGTAATGTTGTTCGTCCATCACAAGTGATGATGACCATTTGTTACATCCACTTTTGAAAATTCAATTCTAGTTATGTCCTTGAAAAAGAATTTGTTTATATGTCATATATTTATATACAAGGTAAATTTTGAAAAATATTTACTTCTGATGTTTGCACTATATGAACTAAGTTTTTTTAATGTTTATTTTTGCATTATGCACTATAGGATCTAAGTGGAAATAGAATGTGTTTATATGTCGCATAAAAAGGAATTTTTTAAAAAATGTTTATTTTGAATTTTGCACCATAGGATCTAATTAGGAAAATAATGTGTTTATATGTCGCATAAAAAGAAAAATTTAAAAAATAGTTTATTTTTTAATTTTGCACTATAGGATCTAAGTAGAAAAAGAATATGTTTATGTCGCATAAATATAAAAAAGGAAAATTTTTTTCATGTTTATTTTTGAATTTTGCACTACAGAAACTAAGGAGAAAAAGAATGTGTTTATATGTAATATATTTATATACAAGGCAAATTTTATAATAATATTTACTAATGATTTTTGTACTATAGGAACTAAGTAGAAATAGAATGTGTTTATATGTTGCATACAAAGAAAAAAATACATTTTTTTTAATGTTTATTTTTGAATTTTGCACTATACAAACGAAGTAGAAAAAGAATGTGTTTATATGTCGCATAAAACGAAAAGAGTAAATTTATTTTAATGTTTATTTTTGAATTTTACACTATAGGAACTAAGTAGAATAAAAATAATGTGTTAAAATGTCGCATATTTACATACAAAGTATATTTTATAAAAATGTTTACTTCTGAATGATGCACTATAGGAAATAAGTAGAAAAAGAATGTGTTTATATGTCATATATTTATATACAAGGTAAATTTTATAAAAATATTTACTTCTGATTTTTGCACTATAGGATCTAAGTAGAAAAAGAATGTGTTTACATGTCGCATAAAAATGTAAATATTTTTTTAATGTTTATTTTTGAATTTTGCACTATAGGATCTAAGTAGAAAAAGAATATGTTTATATTGCATAAATATAAAAAAGTAAATTTTTTTCATGAGTATTTTTGAATTTTGCACTATAGGAACTAAGTAGAAAAAGAATGTGTTTATATATCGCATAAAAAGAAGAGTAAATTTTTTTTAAATGTTTATTTTTGAATTTAGCACTATAAGAACTAAGGAGAAAAAAAGGTGTTAATATGTCGCATATTTACATACAATGTATATTTTAATAAAATGTTTACTTCTGAATTTTGCACTATAGGAACTAAGTAGAAAAAGAATGTGTTTATATGTAATGTTGTTCCTCCATCACATGTGATGATGACCATTTGTTACTTCCACTTTTGAAAATTCAATTCTAGTTATGTCCTTGATTATGAGTTCGTAGATGGCTAATGAGCCCTATTCGAGGTGTAAATGTCTTTGGGCAGTTTGGACATGGAATAACGACTGTAAAAGGATCTTGGTCTATCCGTTACTTTCTAGCTGCTCTCCGCTGTTGAGCTGCTGCATTTCTCTTCTTTTCACAAGATGATGCGCTCTTTTTTATTTTAAAACGCCATGTAGATCTATTTTGTGCAAGTTCTTCCCATGTATCGTGGTCTATTTCAAAGGCTTTCAGTGAGTCCTTTAACGAGTCTTTGTAGCTCTTCTTTGGCCACCTTGAGATCGTATACCCTTCTCTAGCTCACCATAGATAAGTATCTTTGGCAGATGATGGTCTGGCATACGCACCAAATGACCTGCCCAACGAATCTGTGTCTGCATCAAGATCGTGTCAATGCTTGGGATACCAGCTCTATCAAGGACAGTGGTATCTGGAATCTTGTCTTGCCATCTGATGTTCATAACGTTTCTGAGACAATTTGTATGAAAATGATTGAGTTTTTCACATGACGTCTATACACAGTCCATGTTTCACTAGCGTATAGCAGCACTGGAAGTACCACTGCTCTGTAAACTTTCAGCTTAGTCTGAAGGTTAATGCCATTTCTACGCCAAACATTTGTGTACAATCTGCAGAAAGTACTTGTGAAAATGACTTGCACTGGGGATTTTGATTAAAGTGAGGAAGAGTTTATATGTAATATATTTATATACAAGGCAAATTATATAAAAAATATTTACTTCTGATTTTTGCACTATAGGAACTAAGTAGAAAAAGAATGTGTTTATGTCGCATAAGAAAAAATGAAATTTTTTTTAATGTTTATTTTTCAATTTTGCACTATATGAACTAAGTAGAAAAAGAATGTGTTATATATGTCGCATAAAAAGAAGAGTAAATTTTTTTTAAATGTTTATTTTTCAATTTTGCACTATATGAACTAAGTAGAAAAAGAATGTGTTATATATGTCGCATATTTACATACAAAGAATATATATTATAAAAATGTTTACTTCTGAATTTTGCACTATAGGAACTAAGTAGAAAAATAATGTGTTTATATGTCATATATTTATATACAAGGTAAATTTTATAACAATATTTACTTCTGATTTTTGCACTATAGGAATTAAGTAGATATAGAATGTGTTTATATGTCGCATAAAAAGAAAATTTTTAAAAATGTTTATACGAATATGTTAATATAGCGCATATTTACATACAAAGTATATTTTATAAAAATGTTTACTTCTGATTTTTGCACTATAGGAACTAAGTAGAAAAAGAATTTGTTTATATGTCATATATTTATATACAAGGTAAATTTTGAAAAATATTTACTTCTGATGTTTGCACTATAGGAACTAAGTAGAAAAAGAATGTGTTTATATGTCATATATTTATATACAAGGTAAATTTTATAAAAATATTTACTTCTAATTTTTGCACTATACGAACTAAGTAGAAAAAGAATGTGTTTATATGTCGCATAAAAAGAAAAGAGTAATTTTTTTTTTATGTTTATTTTTGCATTATGCACTATAGGATCTAAGTGGAAATAGAATGTGTTTATATGTCGCATAAAAAGAAAAAAGGAAAATTTAAAAAAAAATTTATTTTTTTAATTTTGCACTATAGGAACTAAGTAGAAAAAGAATGTGTTTATATGTCACATAAAAAAGGAAATTAAAAAAAAAATTTATTTTTGAATTTTGTAATATAGGATCTAAGTAGAAATAGAATGTGTTTATATGTTGCATAAAAAAGGAAATTTTTAAAAATTTTGCACTATAGGATCTAAGTAGAAAAAGAATGTGTTTATATGTCGCATAAAAAGAAAAAAGGAAATTTTATAAAAATGTTTATTTTTGAATTTTGCACTATAGGATCTAAGTAGAAAAAGAATGTGTTTATGTCGCATAAATATAAAAAAGTTAATTTTTTTCATGTTTATTTTTGAATTTTGCACTATAGGAAGTAAGTAGAAATAGAATGTGTTTATATGTCACATAAAAAAGGAAATTTTTTATTATAATTATATTTTTGAAATTTCCACTATAGGATCTAAGTAGAAAAAGAATGTGTTTATATGTCGCATAAAAAGAAAAGAGTACATTTTTAAAAGTCTTTATTTTTTAATTCTGCACTATAGGAACTAAGTAGAAAAAGAATGTGTTTATATGTTGCATAAAAAAGGAAATTTTTAAAAATTTTGCACTATAGGATCTAAGTAGAAAAAGAATGTGTTTATATGTCGCATAAAAAGAAAAGAGTACATTTTTTTTTAAATGTTTATTTTTGAATTTTGCACTATAGGATCTAAGTAGAAAAAGAATGTGTTTATATGTCACATAAAAAGAAAAAAGGAAATTTTATAAAAATGTTTATTTTTGAATTTTGCACTATAGGATCTAAGTAGAAAAAGAATGTGTTTATGTTGCATAAATATAAAAAAGTAAATTTTTTTTCCTGTTTATTTTTGAATTTTGCACTATAGGAAGTAAGTAGAAATAGAATGTGTTTATATGTCGCATAAAAAAGGAAATTTTTAAAAATTTTCCACTATAGAATCTAAGTAGAAAAAGAATGTGTTTATATGTCGCATAAAAAGAAAAGAGTACATTTTTTTTAATGTTTATTTTTGAATTTTACACTATAGGAACTAAGTAGAAAAGAGAATGTGTTAATATGGCGCATATTTACATACAAAGTATATTTTATAAAAATGTTTACTTCTGAATTTTGCACTATTGGAACTAAGCAGAAAAATAATGTGTTTATATGTCGCATAAAAGGAAAAAAGGAAATTTGATAAAAATGTTTATTTTTGAATTTTGCACAATAGAATCTAAGTAGAAAAAGAATTGTGTTTATGTTGCATAAATATAAAAAAGTAAATTTTTTTCATGTTTATTTTTGAATTTTGCACTATAGGATCTAAGTAGAAAAAGAATGTGTTTATGTCGCAGAAATATAAAAAAGTAAATTTGTTTAAATGTTTATCTTTGAATTGTGCACTATAGGAACTAAGTAGAAAAAGAATGTGTTTATATGTCACATAAAAAAGGAAATTAAAAAAAAAATTTATTTTTGAATTTTGTAATATAGGATCTAAGTAGAAATAGAATGTGTTTATATGTTGCATAAAAAAGGAAATTTTTAAAAATTTTGCACTATAGGATCTAAGTAGAAAAAGAATGTGTTTATAAGTCGCATAAAAAGAAAAAAGGAAATTTTATAAAAATGTTTATTTTTGAATTTTGCACTATAGGATCTAAGTAGAAAAAGAATGTGTTTATGTCGCATAAATATAAAAAAGTTAATTTTTTTCATGTTTATTTTTGAATTTTGCACTATAGGAAGTAAGTAGAAATAGAATGTGTTTATATGTCACATAAAAAAGGAAATTTTTTATTATAATTATATTTTTGAAATTTCCACTATAGGATCTAAGTAGAAAAAGAATGTGTTTATATGTCGCATAAAAAGAAAAGAGTACATTTTTAAAAGTCTTTATTTTTTAATTCTGCACTATAGGAACTAAGTAGAAAAAGAATGTGTTTATATGTTGCATAAAAAAGGAAATTTTTAAAAATTTTGCACTATAGGATCTAAGTAGAAAAAGAATGTGTTTATATGTCGCATAAAAAGAAAAGAGTACATTTTTTTTTAAATGTTTATTTTTGAATTTTGCACTATAGGATCTAAGTAGAAAAAGAATGTGTTTATATGTCACATAAAAAGAAAAAAGGAAATTTTATAAAAATGTTTATTTTTGAATTTTGCACTATAGGATCTAAGTAGAAAAAGAATGTGTTTATGTTGCATAAATATAAAAAAGTAAATTTTTTTCCTGTTTATTTTTGAATTTTGCACTATAGGAAGTAAGTAGAAATAGAATGTGTTTATATGTCGCATAAAAAAGGAAATTTTTTAAAATTTTCCACTATAGAATCTAAGTAGAAAAAGAATGTGTTTATATGTCGCATAAAAAGAAAAGAGTACATTTTTTTTAATGTTTATTTTTGAATTTTACACTATAGGAACTAAGTAGAAAAGAGAATGTGTTAATATGGCGCATATTTACATACAAAGTATATTTTATAAAAATGTTTACTTCTGAATTTTGCACTATTGGAACTAAGCAGAAAAATAATGTGTTTATATGTCGCATAAAAGGAAAAAAGGAAATTTGATAAAAATGTTTATTTTTGAATTTTGCACAATAGAATCTAAGTAGAAAAAGAATTGTGTTTATGTTGCATAAATATAAAAAAGTAAATTTTTTTCATGTTTATTTTTGAATTTTGCACTATAGGATCTAAGTAGAAAAAGAATGTGTTTATGTCGCAGAAATATAAAAAAGTAAATTTTTTTAAATGTTTATCTTTGAATTGTGCACTATAGGAACTAAGTAGAAAAAGAATGTGTTTATATGTCACATAAAAAAGGAAATTAAAAAAAAATTTTATTTTTGAATTTTGTAATATAGGATCTAAGTAGAAATAGAATGTGTTTATATGTTGCATAAAAAAGGAAATTTTTAAAAATTTTGCACTATAGGATCTAAGTAGAAAAAGAATGTGTTTATATGTCGCATAAAAAGAAAAAAGGAAATTTTATAAAAATGTTTATTTTTGAATTTTGCACTATAGGATCTAAGTAGAAAAAGAATGTGTTTATGTCGCATAAATATAAAAAAGTTAATTTTTTTCATGTTTATTTTTGAATTTTGCACTATAGGAAGTAAGTAGAAATAGAATGTGTTTATATGTCACATAAAAAAGGAAATTTTTTATTATAATTATATTTTTGAAATTTCCACTATAGGATCTAAGTAGAAAAAGAATGTGTTTATATGTCGCATAAAAAGAAAAGAGTACATTTTTAAAAGTCTTTATTTTTTAATTCTGCACTATAGGAACTAAGTAGAAAAAGAATGTGTTTATATGTTGCATAAAAAAGGAAATTTTTAAAAATTTTGCACTATAGGATCTAAGTAGAAAAAGAATGTGTTTATATGTCGCATAAAAAGAAAAGAGTACATTTTTTAAAAAATGTTTATTTTTGAATTTTGCACTATAGGATCTAAGTAGAAAAAGAATGTGTTTATATGTCACATAAAAAGAAAAAAGGAAATTTTATAAAAATGTTTATTTTTGAATTTTGCACTATAGGATCTAAGTAGAAAAAGAATGTGTTTATGTTGCATAAATATAAAAAAGTAAATTTTTTTTCCTGTTTATTTTTGAATTTTGCACTATAGGAAGTAAGTAGAAATAGAATGTGTTTATATGTCGCATAAAAAAGGAAATTTTTTAAAATTTTCCACTATAGAATCTAAGTAGAAAAAGAATGTGTTTATATGTCGCATAAAAAGAAAAGAGTACATTTTTTTTAATGTTTATTTTTGAATTTTACACTATAGGAACTAAGTAGAAAAGAGAATGTGTTAATATGGCGCATATTTACATACAAAGTATATTTTATAAAAATGTTTACTTCTGAATTTTGCACTATTGGAACTAAGCAGAAAAATAATGTGTTTATATGTCGCATAAAAGGAAAAAAGGAAATTTGATAAAAATGTTTATTTTTGAATTTTGCACAATAGAATCTAAGTAGAAAAAGAATTGTGTTTATGTTGCATAAATATAAAAAAGTAAATTTTTTTCATGTTTATTTTTGAATTTTGCACTATAGGATCTAAGTAGAAAAAGAATGTGTTTATATGTCGCATAAAAAGAAGAGTAAATTTTTTTTAAATGTTTATTTTTGAATTTAGCACTATAAGAACTAAGGAGAAAAAAAGGTGTTAATATGTCGCATATTTACATACAATGTATATTTTAATAAAATGTTTACTTCTGAATTTTGCACTATAGGAACTAAGTAGAAAAAGAATGTGTTTATATGTAATATTGTTCCTCCATCACATGTGATGATGACCATTTGTTACTTCCACTTTTGAAAATTCAATTCTAGTTATGTCCTTGATTATGAGTTCGTAGATGGCTAATGAGCCCTATTCGAGGTGTAAATGTCTTTGGGCAGTTTGGACATGGAATAACGACTGTAAAAGGATCTTGGTCTATCCGTTACTTTCTAGCTGCTCTCCGCTGTTGAGCTGCTGCATTTCTCTTCTTTTCACAAGATGATGCGCTCTTTTTTATTTTAAAACGCCATGTAGATCTATTTTGTGCAAGTTCTTCCCATGTATCGTGGTCTATTTCAAAGGCTTTCAGTGAGTCCTTTAACGAGTCTTTGTAGCTCTTCTTTGGCCACCTTGAGATCGTATACCCTTCTCTAGCTCACCATAGATAAGTATCTTTGGCAGATGATGGTCTGGCATACGCACCAAATGACCTGCCCAACGAATCTGTGTCTGCATCAAGATCGTGTCAATGCTTGGGATACCAGCTCTATCAAGGACAGTGGTATCTGGAATCTTGTCTTGCCATCTGATGTTCATAACGTTTCTGAGACAATTTGTATGAAAATGATTGAGTTTTTCACATGACGTCTATACACAGTCCATGTTTCACTAGCGTATAGCAGCACTGGAAGTACCACTGCTCTGTAAACTTTCAGCTTAGTCTGAAGGTTAATGCCATTTCTACGCCAAACATTTGTGTACAATCTGCAGAAAGTACTTGTGAAAATGACTTGCACTGGGGATTTTGATTAAAGTGAGGAAGAGTTTATATGTAATATATTTATATACAAGGCAAATTATATAAAAAATATTTACTTCTGATTTTTGCACTATAGGAACTAAGTAGAAAAAGAATGTGTTTATGTCGCATAAGAAAAAATGAAATTTTTTTTAATGTTTATTTTTCAATTTTGCACTATATGAACTAAGTAGAAAAAGAATGTGTTATATATGTCGCATAAAAAGAAGAGTAAATTTTTTTTAAATGTTTATTTTTCAATTTTGCACTATATGAACTAAGTAGAAAAAGAATGTGTTATATATGTCGCATATTTACATACAAAGAATATATATTATAAAAATGTTTACTTCTGAATTTTGCACTATAGGAACTAAGTAGAAAAATAATGTGTTTATATGTCATATATTTATATACAAGGTAAATTTTATAACAATATTTACTTCTGATTTTTGCACTATAGGAATTAAGTAGAAATAGAATGTGTTTATATGTCGCATAAAAAGAAAATTTTTAAAAATGTTTATACGAATATGTTAATATAGCGCATATTTACATACAAAGTATATTTTATAAAAATGTTTACTTCTGATTTTTGCACTATAGGAACTAAGTAGAAAAAGAATTTGTTTATATGTCATATATTTATATACAAGGTAAATTTTGAAAAATATTTACTTCTGATGTTTGCACTATAGGAACTAAGTAGAAAAAGAATGTGTTTATATGTCATATATTTATATACAAGGTAAATTTTATAAAAATATTTACTTCTAATTTTTGCACTATACGAACTAAGTAGAAAAAGAATGTGTTTATATGTCGCATAAAAAGAAAAGAGTAATTTTTTTTTTATGTTTATTTTTGCATTATGCACTATAGGATCTAAGTGGAAATAGAATGTGTTTATATGTCGCATAAAAAGAAAAAAGGAAAATTTAAAAAAAAATTTATTTTTTAATTTTGCACTATAGGAACTAAGTAGAAAAAGAATGTGTTTATATGTCACATAAAAAAGGAAATTAAAAAAAAAAATTATTTTTGAATTTTGTAATATAGGATCTAAGTAGAAATAGAATGTGTTTATATGTTGCATAAAAAAGGAAATTTTTAAAAATTTTGCACTATAGGATCTAAGTAGAAAAAGAATGTGTTTATATGTCGCATAAAAAGAAAAAAGGAAATTTTATAAAAATGTTTATTTTTGAATTTTGCACTATAGGATCTAAGTAGAAAAAGAATGTGTTTATGTCGCATAAATATAAAAAAGTTAATTTTTTTCATGTTTATTTTTGAATTTTGCACTATAGGAAGTAAGTAGAAATAGAATGTGTTTATATGTCACATAAAAAAGGAAATTTTTTATTATAATTATATTTTTGAAATTTCCACTATAGGATCTAAGTAGAAAAAGAATGTGTTTATATGTCGCATAAAAAGAAAAGAGTACATTTTTAAAAGTCTTTATTTTTTAATTCTGCACTATAGGAACTAAGTAGAAAAAGAATGTGTTTATATGTTGCATAAAAAAGGAAATTTTTAAAAATTTTGCACTATAGGATCTAAGTAGAAAAAGAATGTGTTTATATGTCGCATAAAAAGAAAAGAGTACATTTTTTTTTAAATGTTTATTTTTGAATTTTGCACTATAGGATCTAAGTAGAAAAAGAATGTGTTTATATGTCACATAAAAAGAAAAAAGGAAATTTTATAAAAATGTTTATTTTTGAATTTTGCACTATAGGATCTAAGTAGAAAAAGAATGTGTTTATGTTGCATAAATATAAAAAAGTAAATTTTTTTTCCTGTTTATTTTTGAATTTTGCACTATAGGAAGTAAGTAGAAATAGAATGTGTTTATATGTCGCATAAAAAAGGAAATTTTTAAAAATTTTCCACTATAGAATCTAAGTAGAAAAAGAATGTGTTTATATGTCGCATAAAAAGAAAAGAGTACATTTTTTTTAATGTTTATTTTTGAATTTTACACTATAGGAACTAAGTAGAAAAGAGAATGTGTTAATATGGCGCATATTTA
This sequence comes from Meghimatium bilineatum, assembly GCA_034231615.1. Classification (NCBI taxonomy): domain Eukaryota; kingdom Metazoa; phylum Mollusca; class Gastropoda; order Stylommatophora; family Philomycidae; genus Meghimatium; species Meghimatium bilineatum. The sequence goes on from CM067301.1 coordinate 7,970,825, forward strand.
CATACAAAGTATATTTTATAAAAATGTTTACTTCTGAATTTTGCACTATTGGAACTAAGCAGAAAAATAATGTGTTTATATGTCGCATAAAAGGAAAAAAGGAAATTTGATAAAAATGTTTATTTTTGAATTTTGCACAATAGAATCTAAGTAGAAAAAGAATTGTGTTTATGTTGCATAAATATAAAAAAGTAAATTTTTTTCATGTTTATTTTTGAATTTTGCACTATAGGATCTAAGTAGAAAAAGAATGTGTTTATGTCGCAGAAATATAAAAAAGTAAATTTTTTTAAATGTTTATCTTTGAATTGTGCACTATAGGAACTAAGTAGAAAAAGAATGTGTTTATATGTCACATAAAAAAGGAAATTAAAAAAAAATTTTATTTTTGAATTTTGTAATATAGGATCTAAGTAGAAATAGAATGTGTTTATATGTTGCATAAAAAAGGAAATTTTTAAAAATTTTGCACTATAGGATCTAAGTAGAAAAAGAATGTGTTTATATGTCGCATAAAAAGAAAAGAGTACATTTTTTTTTAAATGTTTATTTTTGAATTTTGCACTATAGGATCTAAGTAGAAAAAAAATGTGTTTATATGTCACATAAAAAGAAAAATTTTTTTTTTATAAAAATGTTTATTTTTGAATTTTGCACTATAGGATCTAAGTAGAAAAAGAATGTGTTTATGTTGCATAAATATAAAAAAGTAAATTTTTTTTCCTGTTTATTTCTGAATTTTGCACGATAGGAAGTAAGTAGAAATAGAATGTGTTTATATGTCGCATAAAAAGAAAAGAGTACATTTTTTTAAATGTTTATTTTTGAATTTTACACTATAGGAACTAAGTAGAAAAGAGAATGTGTTAATATGGCACATATTTACATACAAAGTATATTTTATAAAAATGTTTACTTCTGAATTTTGCACTATTGGAACTAAGCAGAAAAATAATGTGTTTATATGTCGCATAAAAGGAAAAAAGGAAATTTGATAAAAATGTTTATTTTTGAATTTTGCACAATAGAATCTAAGTAGAAAAAGAATTGTGTTTATGTTGCATAAATATAAAAAAGTAAATTTTTTTCATGTTTATTTTTGAATTTTGCACTATAGGATCTAAGTAGAAAAAGAATGTGTTTATGTCGCAGAAATATAAAAAAGTAAATTTTTTAAAATGTTTATCTTTGAATTGCGCACTATAGGAACTAAGGAGAAAAAGAATGTGTTTATATGTCGCATAAAAAACAGGAAATTTAAAAAAAAAATTATTTTTGAATTTTGCACTATAGGATCTAAGTAGAAAAACAATGTGTTAATATGTCGCATATTTACATACAAAGTATATTTTATAAAAATATTTACTTCTTAATTTTGCACTATAGGCACTAAGTAGAAAAAGAATGTGTTTATATGTCATATATTTATATACAAGGTAAATTTTATACAAATATTTATTTCTGATTTTTGCACTTTAGGAATTAAGTAGAAAAAGAATGTGTTTATATGTCATATATTTATATACAAGGTAAATTTTATAAAAATATTTACTTCTGATTTTTGCACTATAGGAACTACGTAGAAATAGAATGTGTTTGTTTATATGTCGAATAAAAAAGGAAATTTTTAAAAAATGTTTATTTTTGAATTTTGCACTATAGGATCTAAGTAGAAAAAAAATGTGTTTATATGTCACATAAAAAGAAAAAAGGAAATTTTATAAAAATGTTTATTTTTGAATTTTGCACTATAGGATCTAAGTAGAAAAAGAATGTGTTTATGTCGCATAAATATAAAAAAGTAAATTTTTTTTCATGTTTATTTTTGAATTTTGTACTATAGGAACTAAGTAGAAATAGAATGTGTTTATATGTCGCATAAAAAGAAAAAAGGAAATTTTATAAAAATGTTTATTTTTGAATTGTGCACTATAGGAACTAAGGAGAAAAAAAGGTGTTAATATGTCGCATATTTACATACAAAGTATATTTTATAAAAATATTTACTTCTGAATTTTGCACTATAGGCACTAAGTAGAAAAAGAATGTGTTTAGATGTCATATATTTATATACAAGGTAAATTTTATACAAATATTTATTTCTGATTTTTGCACTTTAGGAATTAAGTAGAAAAAGAATGTGTTTATATGTTATATATTTATATACAAGGTAAATTTTATAAAAATATTTACTTCTGATTTTTACACTATAGGAACTACGTAGAAATAGAATGTGTATATATGTCGCATAAAAAAAGGAATTATTTTTTAAATGTTTATTTTTTAATTTTGCACTAAAGGATCTAAGTAGAAAAAAAATGTGTTTATAAGTCACATAAAAAGAAAAAAGGAAATTTTATAAAAATGTTTATTTTTGAATTTTGCACTATAGGATCTAAGTAGAAAAAGAATGTGTTTATGTCGCATAAATATAAAAAAGTTAATTTTTTTCATGTTTATTTTTGAATTTTGCACTATAGGATCTAAGTGGAAATAGAATGTGTTTATATGTTGCATAAAAAGAAAAAAGGAAAATTAAAAAAAAAAATTATTTTTTAATTTTGCACTATAGGAACTAAGTAGAAAAAGAATGTGTTTATATGTCACATAAAAAAGGAAATTAAAAAAAAAATTTATTTTTGAATTTTGTAATATAGGATCTAAGTAGAAATAGAATGTGTTTATATGTTGCATAAAAAAGGAAATTAAAAAAAATTTTGCACTATAGGATCTAAGTAGAAAAAGAATGTGTTATATATGTCGCATATTTACATACAAAAAATATATATTATAAAAATGTTTACTTCTGAATTTTGCACTATAGGAACTAAGTAGAAAAATAATGTGTTTATATGTCATATATTTATATACAAGGTAAATTTTATAACAATATTTACTTCTGATTTTTGCACTATAGGAATTCAGTAGAAATAGAATGTGTTTATATGTCGCATAAAAAGAAAATTTTTAAAAATGTTTATACGAATATGTTAATATAGCGCATATTTACATACAAAGTATATTTTATAAAAATGTTTACTTCTGATTTTTGCACTATAGGAACTAAGTAGAAAAAGAATTTGTTTATATGTCATATATTTATATACAAGGTAAATTTTGAAAAATATTTACTTCTGATGTTTGCACTATAGGAACTAAGTAGAAAAAGAATGTGTTTATATGTCATATATTTATATACAAGGTAAATTTTATAAAAATATTTACTTCTAATTTTTGCACTATACGAACTAAGTAGAAAAAGAATGTGTTTATATGTCGCATAAAAAGAAAAGAGTAATTTTTTTTTTTATGTTTATTTTTGCATTATGCACTATAGGATCTAAGTGGAAATAGAATGTGTTTATATGTCGCATAAAAAGAAAAAAGGAAAATTTAAAAAAAAATTTATTTTTTAATTTTGCACTATAGGAACTAAGTAGAAAAAGAATGTGTTTATATGTCACATAAAAAAGGAAATTAAAAAAAAAAATTTATTTTTGAATTTTGTAATATAGGATCTAAGTAGAAATAGAATGTGTTTATATGTTGCATAAAAAAGGAAATTTTTAAAAATTTTGCACTATAGGATCTAAGTAGAAAAAGAATGTGTTTATATGTCGCATAAAAAGAAAAAAGGAAATTTTATAAAAATGTTTATTTTTGAATTTTGCACTATAGGATCTAAGTAGAAAAAGAATGTGTTTATGTCGCATAAATATAAAAAAGTTAATTTTTTTCATGTTTATTTTTGAATTTTGCACTATAGGAAGTAAGTAGAAATAGAATGTGTTTATATGTCACATAAAAAAGGAAATTTTTTATTATAATTATATTTTTGAAATTTCCACTATAGGATCTAAGTAGAAAAAGAATGTGTTTATATGTCGCATAAAAAGAAAAGAGTACATTTTTAAAAGTCTTTATTTTTTAATTCTGCACTATAGGAACTAAGTAGAAAAAGAATGTGTTTATATGTTGCATAAAAAAGGAAATTTTTAAAAATTTTGCACTATAGGATCTAAGTAGAAAAAGAATGTGTTTATATGTCGCATAAAAAGAAAAGAGTACATTTTTTTTTTAATGTTTATTTTTGAATTTTGCACTATAGGATCTAAGTAGAAAAAGAATGTGTTTATATGTCACATAAAAAGAAAAAAGGAAATTTTATAAAAATGTTTATTTTTGAATTTTGCACTATAGGATCTAAGTAGAAAAAGAATGTGTGGTTATGTTGCATAAATATAAAAAAGTAAATTTTTTTTCCTGTTTATTTTTGAATTTTGCACTATAGGAAGTAAGTAGAAATAGAATGTGTTTATATGTCGCATAAAAAAGGAAATTTTTTAAAATTTTCCACTATAGAATCTAAGTAGAAAAAGAATGTGTTTATATGTCGCATAAAAAGAAAAGAGTACATTTTTTTTAATGTTTATTTTTGAATTTTACACTATAGGAACTAAGTAGAAAAGAGAATGTGTTAATATGGCGCATATTTACATACAAAGTATATTTTATAAAAATGTTTACTTCTGAATTTTGCACTATTGGAACTAAGCAGAAAAATAATGTGTTTATATGTCGCATAAAAGGAAAAAAGGAAATGTGATAAAAATGTTTATTTTTGAATTTTGCACAATAGAATCTAAGTAGAAAAAGAATTGTGTTTATGTTGCATAAATATAAAAAAGTAAATTTTTTTCATGTTTATTTTTGAATTTTGCACTATAGGATCTAAGTAGAAAAAGAATGTGTTTATGTCGCAGAAATATAAAAAAGTAAATTTTTTTAAATGTTTATCTTTGAATTGTGCACTATAGGAACTAAGTAGAAAAAGAATGTGTTTATATGTCACATAAAAAAGGAAATTTAAAAAAAAATTTATTTTTGAATTTTGTAATATAGGATCTAAGTAGAAATAGAATGTGTTTATATGTTGCATAAAAAAGGAAATTTTTAAAAATTTTGCACTATAGGATCTAAGTAGAAAAAGAATGTGTTTATATGTCGCATAAAAAGAAAAGAGTACATTTTTTTTGAAATGTTTATTTTTGAATTTTGCACTATAGGATCTAAGTAGAAAAAAAATGTGTTTATATGTCACATAAAAAGAAAAAAATTTTTTTTATAAAAATGTTTATTTTTGAATTTTGCACTATAGGATCTAAGTAGAAAAAGAATGTGTTTATGTCGCAGAAATATAAAAAAGTAAATTTTTTTTCCTGTTTATTTCTGAATTTTGCACGATAGGAAGTAAGTAGAAATAGAATGTGTTTATATGTCGCATAAAAAGAAAAGAGTACATTTTTTTTAATGTTTATTTTTGAATTTTACACTATAGGAACTAAGTAGAAAAGAGAATGTGTTAATATGGCACATATTTACATACAAAGTATATTTTATAAAAATGTTTACTTCTGAATTTTGCACTATTGGAACTAAGCAGAAAAATAATGTGTTTATATGTCGCATAAAAGGAAAACAGTACATTTTATAAAAATGTTTATTTTTGAATTTTGCACAATAGAATCTAAGTAGAAAAATAATTGTGTTTATGTTGCATAAATATAAAAAAGTAAATTTTTTTCATGTTAATTTTTTAATTTTGCACTATAGGATCTAAGTTGAAAAAGAATGTGTTTATGTCGCATAAATATAAAAAAGTAAATTTTTTAAAATGTTTATCTTTGAATTGTGCACTATAGGAACTAAGGAGAAAAAAAGGTGTTAATATGTCGCATATTTACATACAAAGTATATTAAATAAAAATATTTACTTCTGAATTTTGCACTATAGGCACTAAGTAGAAAAAGAATGTATTTATATGTCATATATTTATATACAAGGTAAATTTTATAAAAATATTTACTTCTGATTTTTGCACTTTAGGAATTAAGTAGAAATAGAATGTGTTTATATGTCACATAAAAAAGGAAATTTTTTATTATAATTATATTTTTGAAATTTCCACTATAGGATCTAAGTAGAAAAAGAATGTGTTTATATGTCGCATAAAAAGAAAAGAGTACATTTTTTTTTAAATGTTTATTTTTGAATTTTGTACTATAGGAACTAAGTAGAAATAGAATGTGTTTATATGTCGCATAAAAAGAAAAAAGGAAATTTTATAAAAATGTTTATTTTTGAATTGTGCACTATAGGAACTAAGGAGAAATAAAGGTGTTAATATGTCGCATATTTACATACAAAGTATATTTTATAAAAATATTTACTTCTGAATTTTGCACTTTAGGAATTAAGTAGAAAAAGAATGTGTTTATATGTTATATATTTATATACAAGGTAAATTTTATAAAAATATTTACTTCTGATTTTTACACTATAGGAACTACGTAGAAATAGAATGTGTATATATGTCGCATAAAAAAAGGAATTATTTTTTAAATGTTTATTTTTTAATTTTGCACTAAAGGATCTAAGTAGAAAAAAAATGTGTTTATAAGTCACATAAAAAGAAAAAAGGAAATTTTATAAAAATGTTTATTTTTGAATTTTGCACTATAGGATCTAAGTAGAAAAAGAATGTGTTTATGTCGCATAAATATAAAAAAGTTAATTTTTTTCATGTTTATTTTTGAATTTTGCACTATAGGATCTAAGTGGAAATAGAATGTGTTTATATGTCGCATAAAAAGAAAAAAGGAAAATTTAAAAAAAAAATTATTTTTTAATTTTGCACTATAGGAACTAAGTAGAAAAAGAATGTGTTTATATGTCACATAAAAAAGGAAATTAAAAAAAAAATTTATTTTTGAATTTTGTAATATAGGATCTAAGTAGAAATAGAATGTGTTTATATGTTGCATAAAAAAGGAAATTTTTAAAAATTTTGCACTATAGGATCTAAGTAGAAAAAGAATGTGTTTATATGTCGCATAAAAAGAAAAAAGGAAATTTTATAAAAATGTTTATTTTTGAATTTTGCACTATAGGATCTAAGTAGAAAAAGAATGTGTTTATGTCGCATAAATATAAAAAAGTTAATTTTTTTCATGTTTATTTTTGAATTTTGCACTATAGGAAGTAAGTAGAAATAGAATGTGTTTATATGTCACATAAAAAAGGAAATTTTTTTATTATAATTATATTTTTGAAATTTCCACTATAGGATCTAAGTAGAAAAAGAATGTGTTTATATGTCGCATAAAAAGAAAAGAGTACATTTTTAAAAGTCTTTATTTTTTAATTCTGCACTATAGGATCTAAGTAGAAAAAAAATGTGTTTATATGTCACATAAAAAGAAAAAAGGAAATTTTATAAAAATGTTTATTTTTGAATTTTGCACTATAGGATCTAAGTAGAAAAAGAATGTGTTTATGTCGCATAAATATAAAAAAGTAAATTTTTTTCATGTTTATTTTTGAATTTTGTACTATAGTAACTAAGTAGAAATAGAATGTGTTTATATGTCGCATAAAAAGAAAAAAGGAAATTTTATAAAAATGTTTATTTTTGAATTGTGCACTATAGGAACTAAGGAGAAAAAAAGGTGTTAATATGTCGCATATTTACATACAAAGTATATTTTATAAAAATATTTACTTCTGAATTTTGCACTATAGGCACTAAGTAGAAAAAGAATGTGTTTAGATGTCATATATTTATATACAAGGTAAATTTTATACAAATATTTATTTCTGATTTTTGCACTTTAGGAATTAAGTAGAAAAAGAATGTGTTTATATGTTATATATTTATATACAAGGTAAATTTTATAAAAATATTTACTTCTGATTTTTACACTATAGGAACTACGTAGAAATAGAATGTGTATATATGTCGCATAAAAAAGGAATTATTTTTTAAATGTTTATTTTTTAATTTTGCACTTAAGGATCTAAGTAGAAAAAAAATGTGTTTATAAGTCACATAAAATGAAAAAAGGAAATTTTATAAAAATGTTTATTTTTGAATTTTGCACTATAGGATCTAAGTAGAAAAAGAATGTGTTTATGTCGCATAAATATAAAAAAGTTAATTTTTTTCATGTTTATTTTTGAATTTTGCACTATAGGATCTAAGTAGAAAAAGAATGTGTTTATATGTCGCATAAAAAGAAAAGAGTAAATTTTTAAAAGTCTTTATTTTTGAATTCTGCACTATAGGAACTAAGTAGAAAAAGAATGTGTTTATATGTCACATAAAAAAGGAAATTAAAAAAAAATTTCATTTTTGAATTTTGTAATATAGGATCTAAGTAGAAATAGAATGTGTTTATATGTTGCATAAAAAAGGAAATTTTTAAAAATTTTGCACTATAGGATCTAAGTAGAAAAAGAATGTGTTTATATGTCGCATAAAAAGAAAAGAGTACATTTTTTTTTAAATGTTTATTTTTGAATTGTGCACTATAGGAACTAAGGAGAAAAAAAGGTGTTAATATGTGGCATATTTACATACAAAGTATATTTTATAAAAATATTTACTTCTGAATTTTGCACTATAGGCACTAAGTAGAAAAAGAATGTGTTTAGATGTCATATATTTATATACAAGGTAAATTTTATAAAAATATTTATTTCTGATTTTTGCACTTTAGGAATTAAGTAGAAAAAGAATGTGTTTATATGTTATATATTTATATACAAGGTAAATTTTATAAAAATATTTACTTCTGATTTTTACACTATAGGAACTACGTAGAAATAGAATGTGTATATATGTCGCATAAAAAAAGGAATTATTTTTTAAATGTTTATTTTTTAATTTTGCACTAAAGGATCTAAGTAGAAAAAAAATGTGTTTATAAGTCACATAAAAAGAAAAAAGGAAATTTTATAAAAATGTTTATTTTTGAATTTTGCACTATAGGATCTAAGTAGAAAAAGAATGTGTTTATGTCGCATAAATATAAAAAAGTTAATTTTTTTCATGTTTATTTTTGAATTTTGCACTATAGGATCTAAGTGGAAATAGAATGTGTTTATATGTCGCATAAAAAGAAAAAAGGAAAATTTAAAAAAGAAATTATTTTTTAATTTTGCACTATAGGAACTAAGTAGAAAAAGAATGTGTTTATATGTCACATAAAAAAGGAAATTAAAAAAAATATTTATTTTTGAATTTTGTAATATAGGATCTAAGTAGAAATAGAATGTGTTTATATGTTGCATAAAAAAGGAAATTTTTAAAAATTTTGCACTATAGGATCTAAGTAGAAAAAGAATGTGTTTATATGTCGCATAAAAAGAAAAAAGGAAATTTTATAAAAATGTTTATTTTTGAATTTTGCACTATAGGATCTAAGTAGAAAAAGAATGTGTTTATGTCGCATAAATATAAAAAAGTTAATTTTTTTCATGTTTATTTTTTGAATTTTGCACTATAGGAAGTAAGTAGAAATAGAATGTGTTTATATGTCACATAAAAAAGGAAATTTTTTATTATAATTATATTTTTGAAATTTCCACTATAGGATCTAAGTAGAAAAAGAATGTGTTTATATGTCGCATAAAAAGAAAAGAGTACATTTTTAAAAGTCTTTATTTTTTAATTCTGCACTATAGGATCTAAGTAGAAAAAAAATGTGTTTATATGTCACATAAAAAGAAAAAAGGAAATTTTATAAAAATGTTTATTTTTGAATTTTGCACTATAGGATCTAAGTAGAAAAAGAATGTGTTTATGTCGCATAAATATAAAAAAGTAAATTTTTTTTCATGTTTATTTTTGAATTTTGTACTATAGGAACTAAGTAGAAATAGAATGTGTTTATATGTCGCATAAAAAGAAAAAAGGAAATTTTATAAAAATGTTTATTTTTGAATTGTGCACTATAGGAACTAAGGAGAAAAAAAGGTGTTAATATGTCGCATATTTACATACAAAGTATATTTTATAAAAATATTTACTTCTGAATTTTGCACTATAGGCACTAAGTAGAAAAAGAATGTGTTTAGATGTCATATATTTATATACAAGGTAAATTTTATACAAATATTTATTTCTGATTTTTGCACTTTAGGAATTAAGTAGAAAAAGAATGTGTTTATATGTTATATATTTATATACAAGGTAAATTTTATAAAAATATTTACTTCTGATTTTTACGCTATAGGAACTACGTAGAAATAGAATGTGTATATATGTCGCATAAAAAAGGAATTATTTTTTAAATGTTTATTTTTTAATTTTGCACTAAAGGATCTAAGTAGAAAAAAAATGTGTTTATAAGTCACATAAAATGAAAAAAGGAAATTTTATAAAAATGTTTATTTTTGAATTTTGCACTATAGGATCTAAGTAGAAAAAGAATGTGTTTATGTCGCATAAATATAAAAAAGTTAATTTTTTTCATGTTTATTTTTGAATTTTGCACTATAGGATCTAAGTAGAAAAAGAATGTGTTTATATGTCGCATAAAAAGAAAAGAGTAAATTTTTAAAAGTCTTTATTTTTGAATTCTGCACTATAGGAACTAAGTAGAAAAAGAATGTGTTTATATGTCACATAAAAAAGGAAATTAAAAAAAAATTTCATTTTTGAATTTTGTAATATAGGATCTAAGTAGAAATAGAATGTGTTTATATGTTGCATAAAAAAGGAAATTTTTAAAAATTTTGCACTATAGGATCTAAGTAGAAAAAGAATGTGTTTATATGTTGCATAAAAAGAAAAGAGTACATTTTTTTTAAAATGTTTATTTTTGAATTTTGCACTATAGGATCTAAGTAGAAAAAAAATGTGTTTATATGTCACATAAAAAGAAAAAAGGAAATTTTATAAAAATGTTTATTTTTGAATTTTGCACAATAGGATCTAAGTAGAAAAAGAATGTGTTTATGTTGCATAAAAAGAAAAAAGGAAATTTTATAAAAATGTTTATTTTTGAATTGTGCACTATAGGAACTAAGGAGAAAAAAAGGTGTTAATATGTCACATATTTACATACAAAGTATATTTTATAAAAATATTTACTTCTGAATTTTGCACTATAGGCACTAAGTAGAAAAAGAATGTGTTTAGATGTCATATATTTATATACAAGGTAAATTTTATACAAATATTTATTTCTGATTTTTGCACATAAGGAATTAAGTAGAAAAAGAATGTGTTTATACGAGGCGTGTTCAAATGAAAACGGGACTTGTGGATTTATTTAAAAAGTATCATACGCAATTTAATATTTTCAACGGAATTGAACAAAGCAACCACTTGTGAATAAGAATGCACCTGGGTTCATCAGAAAAAATCTCCGTATGCATTTAGGCAAGCATCCCACTGTTTAGGTAGACGTCGAATGCCGTCCGAGAAAAAGTTGCGTGGCTGTTCTCTGAACCATGTGGTCACCGTTGTCTTCACGCTGTTGAAACGCTGTCCCTTTAGTGCTTTCTTCAACGGTCCGAACAAATGGAAATCACACGGGGATAAATCGGGACTATAGGCTGGGTGATGAAGAACTTCCCAATTCTTCTTTGCCAATGTTTCCTGCACAATTTTTGCGACGTGCAGACGAGCGTTGTCGTGGAGAAGAATCACACCTTGAGAAAGTCTGCTTGGTCGCTTAGCCTTGATGGCCTTATGCAGCTTGTCTAAAGTGTCTTTATAATGGGCGGCATTGATGTTGACACGTTGCAAAAATTGTGCAGGAAACATTGGCAAAGAAGAATTGGGAAGTTCTTCATCACCCAGCCTATAGTCCCGATTTATCCCCGTGTGATTTCCATTTGTTCGGACCGTTGAAGAAAGCACTAAAGGGACAGCGTTTCAACAGCGACGCAGACGTGAAGACAGCGGTGACCACATGGTTCAGAGAACAGCCACGCAACTTTTTCTCGGATGGCATTCGACGTCTACCTAAACAGTGGGATGCTTGCCTAAATGCATACGGAGATTTTTTCTGATGAACCCAGGTGCATTCTTATTCACAAGTGGTTGCTTTGTTCAATTCCGTTGAAAATATTAAATTGCGTATGATACTTTTTAAATAAATCCACAAGTCCCGTTTTCATTTGAACACGCCTCGTATGTCATATATTTATATACAAGGTAAATTTTATAAAAATATTTACTTCTGATTTTTACACTATAGGAACTACGTAGAAATAGAATGTGTTTGTTTATATGTCGCATAAAAAAGGAATTTTTTTTAAATGTTTATTTTTTAATTTTGCACTATAGGATCTAAGTAGAAAAAGAATGTGTTTATGTTGCATAAATATAAAAAAGTAAATTTTTTTTCCTGTTTATTTTTGAATTTTGCACTATAGGAAGTAAGTAGAAATAGAATGTGTTTATATGTCACATAAAAAAGGAAATTTTTTATTAAAATTATATTTTAGAAATTTCCACTATAGGATCTAAGTAGAAAAAGAATGTGTTTATATGTCGCATAAAAAGAAAAGTAAATTTTTAAAAGTCTTTATTTTTGAATTCTGCACTATAGGAAGTAAGTAGAAATAGAATGTGTTTATATGTCACATAAAAAAGGAAATTTTTTATTAAAATTATATTTTTGAAATTTCCACTATAGGATCTAAGTAGAAAAAGAATGTGTTTATATGTCGCATAAAAAGAAAAGAGTAAAATTTTAATAGTCTTTATTTTTTAATTCTGCACTATAGAAACTAAGTAGAAAAAGAATGTGTTTATATGTCACATAAGAAAGGAAATTTTAAAAAAATTTTATTTTTGAATTTTGTAATATAGGATCTAAGTAGAAATAGAATGTGTTTATATGTTGCATAAAAAAGGAAATTTTTAAAAATTTTGCACTATAGGATCTAAGTAGAAAAAGAATGTGTTTATATGTTGCATAAAAAGAAAAGAGTACATTTTTTTTAAAATGTTTATTTTTGAATTTTGCACTATAGGATCTAAGTAGAAAAAAAATGTGTTTATATGTCACATAAAAAGAAAAAAGGAAATTTTATAAAAATGTTTATTTTTGAATTTTGCACTATAGGATCTAAGTAGAAAAAGAATGTGTTTATGTTGCATAAAAAGAAAAAAGGAAATTTTATAAAAATGTTTATTTTTGAATTGTGCACTATAGGAACTAAGGAGAAAAAAAGGTGTTAATATGTCACATATTTACATACAAAGTATATTTTATAAAAATATTTACTTCTGAATTTTGCACTATAGGCACTAAGTAGAAAAAGAATGTGTTTAGATGTCATATATTTATATACAAGGTAAATTTTATACAAATATTTATTTCTGATTTTTGCACATAAGGAATTAAGTAGAAAAAGAATGTGTTTATACGAGGCGTGTTCAAATGAAAACGGGACTTGTGGATTTATTTAAAAAGTATCATACGCAATTTAATATTTTCAACGGAATTGAACAAAGCAACCACTTGTGAATAAGAATGCACCTGGGTTCATCAGAAAAAATCTCCGTATGCATTTAGGCAAGCATCCCACTGTTTAGGTAGACGTCGAATGCCGTCCGAGAAAAAGTTGCGTGGCTGTTCTCTGAACCATGTGGTCACCGCTGTCTTCACGCTGTTGAAACGCTGTCCCTTTAGTGCTTTCTTCAACGGTCCGAACAAATGGAAATCACACGGGGATAAATCGGGACTATAGGCTGGGTGATGAAGAACTTCCCAATTCTTCTTTGCCAATGTTTCCTGCACAATTTTTGCGACGTGCGGACGAGCGTTGTCGTGGAGAAGAATCACACCTTGAGAAAGTCTGCTTGGTCGCTTAGCCTTGATGGCCTTATGCAGCTTGTCTAAAGTGTCTTTATAATGGGCGGCATTGATGTTGACACGTTGCAAAAATTGTGCAGGAAACATTGGCAAAGAAGAATTGGGAAGTTCTTCATCACCCAGCCTATAGTCCCGATTTATCCCCGTGTGATTTCCATTTGTTCGGACCGTTGAAGAAAGCACTAAAGGGACAGCGTTTCAACAGCGACGCAGACGTGAAGACAGCGGTGACCACATGGTTCAGAGAACAGCCACGCAACTTTTTCTCGGATGGCATTCGACGTCTACCTAAACAGTGGGATGCTTGCCTAAATGCATACGGAGATTTTTTCTGATGAACCCAGGTGCATTCTTATTCACAAGTGGTTGCTTTGTTCAATTCCGTTGAAAATATTAAATTGCGTATGATACTTTTTAAATAAATCCACAAGTCCCGTTTTCATTTGAACACGCCTCGTATGTCATATATTTATATACAAGGTAAATTTTATAAAAATATTTACTTCTGATTTTTACACTATAGGAACTACGTAGAAATAGAATGTGTTTGTTTATATGTCGCATAAAAAAGGAATTTTTTTTAAATGTTTATTTTTTAATTTTGCACTATAGGATCTAAGTAGAAAAAGAATGTGTTTATGTTGCATAAATATAAAAAAGTAAATTTTTTTTCCTGTTTATTTTTGAATTTTGCACTATAGGAAGTAAGTAGAAATAGAATGTGTTTATATGTCACATAAAAAAGGAAATTTTTTATTAAAATTATATTTTAGAAATTTCCACTATAGGATCTAAGTAGAAAAAGAATGTGTTTATATGTCGCATAAAAAGAAAAGTAAATTTTTAAAAGTCTTTATTTTTGAATTCTGCACTATAGGAAGTAAGTAGAAATAGAATGTGTTTATATGTCACATAAAAAAGGAAATTTTTTATTAAAATTATATTTTTGAAATTTCCACTATAGGATCTAAGTAGAAAAAGAATGTGTTTATATGTCGCATAAAAAGAAAAGAGTAAAATTTTAATAGTCTTTATTTTTTAATTCTGCACTATAGAAACTAAGTAGAAAAAGAATGTGTTTATATGTCACATAAGAAAGGAAATTTTAAAAAAATTTTATTTTTGAATTTTGTAATATAGGATCTAAGTAGAAATAGAATGTGTTTATATGTTGCATAAAAAAGGAAATTTTTAAAAATTTTGCACTATAGGATCTAAGTAGAAAAAGAATGTGTTTATATGTCGCATAAAAAGAAAAGAGTACATTTTTTTTAAAATGTTTATTTTTGAATTGTGCACTATAGGAACTAAGGAGAAAAAAAGGTGTTAATATGTCGCATATTTACATACAAAGTATATTTTATAAAAATATTTACTTCTGAATTTTGCACTATAGGCACTAAGTAGAAAAAGAATGTGTTTAGATGTCATATATTTATATACAAGGTAAATTTTATAAAAATATTTATTTCTGATTTTTGCACTTTAGGAATTAAGTAGAAAAAGAATGTGTTTATATGTTATATATTTATATACAAGGTAAATTTTATAAAAATATTTACTTCTGATTTTTACACTATAGGAACTACGTAGAAATAGAATGTGTATATATGTCGCATAAAAAAAGGAATTATTTTTTAAATGTTTATTTTTTAATTTTGCACTAAAGGATCGAAGTAGAAAAAAAATGTGTTTATAAGTCACATAAAAAGAAAAAAGGAAATTTTATAAAAATGTATATTTTTGAATTTTGCACTATAGGATCTAAGTAGAAAAAGAATGTGTTTATGTCGCATAAATATAAAAAAGTTAATTTTTTTCATGTTTATTTTTGAATTTTGCACTATAGGATCTAAGTGGAAATAGAATGTGTTTATATGTCGCATAAAAAGAAAAAAGGAAAATTAAAAAAAAAAATTATTTTTTAATTTTGCACTATAGGAACTAAGTAGAAAAAGAATGTGTTTATATGTCACATAAAAAAGGAAATTAAAAAAAAAATTTATTTTTGAATTTTGTAATATAGGATCTAAGTAGAAATAGAATGCGTTTATATGTTGCATAAAAAAGGAAATTTTTAAAAATTTTGCACTATAGGATCTAAGTAGAAAAAGAATGTGTTTATATGTCGCATAAAAAGAAAAAAGGAAATTTTATAAAAATGTTTATTTTTGAATTTTGCACTATAGGATCTAAGTAGAAAAAGAATGTGTTTATGTCGCATAAATATAAAAAAGTTAATTTTTTTCATGTTTATTTTTTGAATTTTGCACTATAGGAAGTAAGTAGAAATAGAATGTGTTTATATGTCACATAAAAAAGGAAATTTTTTTATTATAATTATATTTTTGAAATTTCCACTATAGGATCTAAGTAGAAAAAGAATGTGTTTATATGTCGCATAAAAAGAAAAGAGTACATTTTTAAAAGTCTTTATTTTTTAATTCTGCACTATAGGATCTAAGTAGAAAAAAAATGTGTTTATATGTCACATAAAAAGAAAAAAGGAAATTTTATAAAAATGTTTATTTTTGAATTTTGCACTATAGGATCTAAGTAGAAAAAGAATGTGTTTATGTCGCATAAATATAAAAAAGTAAATTTTATAAAAATGTTTATTTTTGAATTGTGCACTATAGGAACTAAGGAGAAAAAAAGGTGTTAATATGTCGCATATTTACATACAAAGTATATTTTATAAAAATATTTACTTCTGAATTTTGCACTATAGGCACTAAGTAGAAAAAGAATGTGTTTAGATGTCATATATTTATATACAAGGTAAATTTTATACAAATATTTATTTCTGATTTTTGCACTTTAGGAATTAAGTAGAAAAAGAATGTGTTTATATGTTATATATTTATATACAAGGTAAATTTTATAAAAATATTTACTTCTGATTTTTACACTATAGGAACTACGTAGAAAAAGAATGTGTTTATACGAGGCGTGTTCAAATGAAAACGGGACTTGTGGATTTATTTAAAAAGTATCATACGCAATTTAATATTTTCAACGGAATTGAACAAAGCAACCACTTGTGAATAAGAATGCACCTGGGTTCATCAGAAAAAATCTCCGTATGCATTTAGGCAAGCATCCCACTGTTTAGGTAGACGTCGAATGCCGTCCGAGAAAAAGTTGCGTGGCTGTTCTCTGAACCATGTGGTCACCGCTGTCTTCACGCTGTTGAAACGCTGTCCCTTTAGTGCTTTCTTCAACGGTCCGAACAAATGGAAATCACACGGGGATAAATCGGGACTATAGGCTGGGTGATGAAGAACTTCCCAATTCTTCTTTGCCAATGTTTCCTGCACAATTTTTGCGACGTGCGGACGAGCGTTGTCGTGGAGAAGAATCACACCTTGAGAAAGTCTGCTTGGTCGCTTAGCCTTGATGGCCTTATGCAGCTTGTCTAAAGTGTCTTTATAATGGGCGGCATTGATGTTGACACGTTGCAAAAATTGTGCAGGAAACATTGGCAAAGAAGAATTGGGAAGTTCTTCATCACCCAGCCTATAGTCCCGATTTATCCCCGTGTGATTTCCATTTGTTCGGACCGTTGAAGAAAGCACTAAAGGGACAGCGTTTCAACAGCGACGCAGACGTGAAGACAGCGGTGACCACATGGTTCAGAGAACAGCCACGCAACTTTTTCTCGGATGGCATTCGACGTCTACCTAAACAGTGGGATGCTTGCCTAAATGCATACGGAGATTTTTTCTGATGAACCCAGGTGCATTCTTATTCACAAGTGGTTGCTTTGTTCAATTCCGTTGAAAATATTAAATTGCGTATGATACTTTTTAAATAAATCCACAAGTCCCGTTTTCATTTGAACACGCCTCGTATGTCATATATTTATATACAAGGTAAATTTTATAAAAATATTTACTTCTGATTTTTACACTATAGGAACTACGTAGAAATAGAATGTGTTTGTTTATATGTCGCATAAAAAAGGAATTTTTTTTAAATGTTTATTTTTTAATTTTGCACTATAGGATCTAAGTAGAAAAAGAATGTGTTTATGTTGCATAAATATAAAAAAGTAAATTTTTTTTCCTGTTTATTTTTGAATTTTGCACTATAGGAAGTAAGTAGAAATAGAATGTGTTTATATGTCACATAAAAAAGGAAATTTTTTATTAAAATTATATTTTAGAAATTTCCACTATAGGATCTAAGTAGAAAAAGAATGTGTTTATATGTCGCATAAAAAGAAAAGTAAATTTTTAAAAGTCTTTATTTTTGAATTCTGCACTATAGGAAGTAAGTAGAAATAGAATGTGTTTATATGTCACATAAAAAAGGAAATTTTTTATTAAAATTATATTTTTGAAATTTCCACTATAGGATCTAAGTAGAAAAAGAATGTGTTTATATGTCGCATAAAAAGAAAAGAGTAAAATTTTAATAGTCTTTATTTTTTAATTCTGCACTATAGAAACTAAGTAGAAAAAGAATGTGTTTATATGTCACATAAGAAAGGAAATTTTAAAAAAATTTTATTTTTGAATTTTGTAATATAGGATCTAAGTAGAAATAGAATGTGTTTATATGTTGCATAAAAAAGGAAATTTTTAAAAATTTTGCACTATAGGATCTAAGTAGAAAAAGAATGTGTTTATATGTCGCATAAAAAGAAAAGAGTAAATTTTTAAAAGTCTTTATTTTTGAATTCTGCACTATAGGAACTAAGTAGAAAAAGAATGTGTTTATATGTCACATAAAAAAGGAAATTAAAAAAAAATTTCATTTTTGAATTTTGTAATATAGGATCTAAGTAGAAATAGAATGTGTTTATATGTTGCATAAAAAAGGAAATTTTTAAAAATTTTGCACTATAGGATCTAAGTAGAAAAAGAATGTGTTTATATGTCGCATAAAAAGAAAAGAGTACATTTTTTTTAAAATGTTTATTTTTGAATTGTGCACTATAGGAACTAAGGAGAAAAAAAGGTGTTAATATGTCGCATATTTACATACAAAGTATATTTTATAAAAATATTTACTTCTGAATTTTGCACTATAGGCACTAAGTAGAAAAAGAATGTGTTTAGATGTCATATATTTATATACAAGGTAAATTTTATAAAAATATTTATTTCTGATTTTTGCACTTTAGGAATTAAGTAGAAAAAGAATGTGTTTATATGTTATATATTTATATACAAGGTAAATTTTATAAAAATATTTACTTCTGATTTTTACACTATAGGAACTACGTAGAAATAGAATGTGTATTTATGTCGCATAAAAAAAGGAATTATTTTTTAAATGTTTATTTTTTAATTTTGCACTAAAGGATCTAAGTAGAAAAAAAATGTGTTTATAAGTCACATAAAAAGAAAAAAGGAAATTTAATAAAAATGTTTATTTTTGAATTTTGCACTATAGGATCTAAGTAGAAAAAGAATGTGTTTATGTCGCATAAATATAAAAAAGTTAATTTTTTTCATGTTTATTTTTGAATTTTGCACTATAGGATCTAAGTGGAAATAGAATGTGTTTATATGTCGCATAAAAAGAAAAAAGGAAAATTTAAAAAAAAAATTATTTTTTAATTTTGCACTATAGGAACTAAGTAGAAAAAGAATGTGTTTATATGTCACATAAAAAAGGAAATTTAAAAAAAAATTTATTTTTGAATTTTGTAATATAGGATCTAAGTAGAAATAGAATGTGTTTATATGTTGCATAAAAAAGGAAATTTTTAAAAATTTTGCACTATAGGATCTAAGTAGAAAAAGAATGTGTTTATATGTCGCATAAAAAGAAAAAAGGAAATTTTATAAAAATGTTTATTTTTGAATTTTGCACTATAGGATCTAAGTAGAAAAAGAATGTGTTTATGTCGCATAAATATAAAAAAGTTAATTTTTTTCATGTTTATTTTTTGAATTTTGCACTATAGGAAGTAAGTAGAAATAGAATGTGTTTATATGTCACATAAAAAAGGAAATTTTTTATTATAATTATATTTTTGAAATTTCCACTATAGGATCTAAGTAGAAAAAGAATGTGTTTATATGTCGCATAAAAAGAAAAGAGTACATTTTTAAAAGTCTTTATTTTTTAATTCTGCACTATAGGATCTAAGTAGAAAAAAAATGTGTTTATATGTCACATAAAAAGAAAAAAGGAAATTTTATAAAAATGTTTATTTTTGAATTTTGCACTATAGGATCTAAGTAGAAAAAGAATGTGTTTATGTCGCATAAATATAAAAAAGTAAATTTTTTTTCATGTTTATTTTTGAATTTTGTACTATAGGAACTAAGTAGAAATAGAATGTGTTTATATGTCGCATAAAAAGAAAAAAGGAAATTTTATAAAAATGTTTATTTTTGAATTGTGCACTATAGGAACTAAGGAGAAAAAAAGGTGTTAATATGTCGCATATTTACATACAAAGTATATTTTATAAAAATATTTACTTCTGAATTTTGCACTATAGGCACTAAGTAGAAAAAGAATGTGTTTAGATGTCATATATTTATATACAAGGTAAATTTTATACAAATATTTATTTCTGATTTTTGCACTTTAGGAATTAAGTAGAAAAAGAATGTGTTTATATGTTATATATTTATATACAAGGTAAATTTTATAAAAATATTTACTTCTGATTTTTACACTATAGGAACTACGTAGAAATAGAATGTGTATATATGTCGCATAAAAAAGGAATTATTTTTTAAATGTTTATTTTTTAATTTTGCACTAAAGGATCTAAGTAGAAAAAAAATGTGTTTATAAGTCACATAAAATGAAAAAAGGAAATTTTATAAAAATGTTTATTTTTGAATTTTGCACTATAGGATCTAAGTAGAAAAAGAATGTGTTTATGTCGCATAAATATAAAAAAGTTAATTTTTTTCATGTTTATTTTTGAATTTTGCACTATAGGATCTAAGTAGAAAAAGAATGTGTTTATATGTCGCATAAAAAGATAAGAGTAAATTTTTAAAAGTCTTTATTTTTGAATTCTGCACTATAGGAACTAAGTAGAAAAAGAATGTGTTTATATGTCACATAAAAAAGGAAATTAAAAAAAAATTTCATTTTTGAATTTTGTAATATAGGATCTAAGTAGAAATAGAATGTGTTTATATGTTGCATAAAAAAGGAAATTTTTAAAAATTTTGCACTATAGGATCTAAGTAGAAAAAGAATGTGTTTATATGTTGCATAAAAAGAAAAGAGTACATTTTTTTTAAAATGTTTATTTTTGAATTTTGCACTATAGGATCTAAGTAGAAAAAAAATGTGTTTATATGTCACATAAAAAGAAAAAAGGAAATTTTATAAAAATGTTTATTTTTGAATTTTGCACTATAGGATCTAAGTAGAAAAAGAATGTGTTTATGTTGCATAAAAAGAAAAAAGGAAATTTTATAAAAATGTTTATTTTTGAATTGTGCACTATAGGAACTAAGGAGAAAAAAAGGTGTTAATATGTCACATATTTACATACAAAGTATATTTTATAAAAATATTTACTTCTGAATTTTGCACTATAGGCACTAAGTAGAAAAAGAATGTGTTTAGATGTCATATATTTATATACAAGGTAAATTTTATACAAATATTTATTTCTGATTTTTGCACATAAGGAATTAAGTAGAAAAAGAATGTGTTTATACGAGGCGTGTTCAAATGAAAACGGGACTTGTGGATTTATTTAAAAAGTATCATACGCAATTTAATATTTTCAACGGAATTGAACAAAGCAACCACTTGTGAATAAGAATGCACCTGGGTTCATCAGAAAAAATCTCCGTATGCATTTAGGCAAGCATCCCACTGTTTAGGTAGACGTCGAATGCCGTCCGAGAAAAAGTTGCGTGGCTGTTCTCTGAACCATGTGGTCACCGCTGTCTTCACGCTGTTGAAACGCTGTCCCTTTAGTGCTTTCTTCAACGGTCCGAACAAATGGAAATCACACGGGGATAAATCGGGACTATAGGCTGGGTGATGAAGAACTTCCCAATTCTTCTTTGCCAATGTTTCCTGCACAATTTTTGCGACGTGCGGACGAGCGTTGTCGTGGAGAAGAATCACACCTTGAGAAAGTCTGCTTGGTCGCTTAGCCTTGATGGCCTTATGCAGCTTGTCTAAAGTGTCTTTATAATGGGCGGCATTGATGTTGACACGTTGCAAAAATTGTGCAGGAAACATTGGCAAAGAAGAATTGGGAAGTTCTTCATCACCCAGCCTATAGTCCCGATTTATCCCCGTGTGATTTCCATTTGTTCGGACCGTTGAAGAAAGCACTAAAGGGACAGCGTTTCAACAGCGACGCAGACGTGAAGACAGCGGTGACCACATGGTTCAGAGAACAGCCACGCAACTTTTTCTCGGATGGCATTCGACGTCTACCTAAACAGTGGGATGCTTGCCTAAATGCATACGGAGATTTTTTCTGATGAACCCAGGTGCATTCTTATTCACAAGTGGTTGCTTTGTTCAATTCCGTTGAAAATATTAAATTGCGTATGATACTTTTTAAATAAATCCACAAGTCCCGTTTTCATTTGAACACGCCTCGTATGTCATATATTTATATACAAGGTAAATTTTATAAAAATATTTACTTCTGATTTTTACACTATAGGAACTACGTAGAAATAGAATGTGTTTGTTTATATGTCGCATAAAAAAGGAATTTTTTTTAAATGTTTATTTTTTAATTTTGCACTATAGGATCTAAGTAGAAAAAGAATGTGTTTATGTTGCATAAATATAAAAAAGTAAATTTTTTTTCCTGTTTATTTTTGAATTTTGCACTATAGGAAGTAAGTAGAAATAGAATGTGTTTATATGTCACATAAAAAAGGAAATTTTTTATTAAAATTATATTTTAGAAATTTCCACTATAGGATCTAAGTAGAAAAAGAATGTGTTTATATGTCGCATAAAAAGAAAAGTAAATTTTTAAAAGTCTTTATTTTTGAATTCTGCACTATAGGAAGTAAGTAGAAATAGAATGTGTTTATATGTCACATAAAAAAGGAAATTTTTTATTAAAATTATATTTTTGAAATTTCCACTATAGGATCTAAGTAGAAAAAGAATGTGTTTATATGTCGCATAAAAAGAAAAGAGTAAAATTTTAATAGTCTTTATTTTTTAATTCTGCACTATAGAAACTAAGTAGAAAAAGAATGTGTTTATATGTCACATAAGAAAGGAAATTTAAAAAAAATTTTATTTTTGAATTTTGTAATATAGGATCTAAGTAGAAATAGAATGTGTTTATATGTTGCATAAAAAAGGAAATTTTTAAAAATTTTGCACTATAGGATCTAAGTAGAAAAAGAATGTGTTTATATGTCGCATAAAAAGAAAAGAGTAAATTTTTAAAAGTCTTTATTTTTGAATTTTGTACTATAGGATCTAAGTAGAAATAGAATGTGTTTATATGTCGCATAAAAAAGGAAATTTAAAAAAATTTTCCACTATAGGATCTAAGTAGAAAAAGAATGTGTTTATATGTCGCATAAAAAGAAAAGAGTACATTTTTTTTAATGTTTATTTTTGAATTTTACACTATAGGAACTAAGTAGAAAAGAGAATGTGTTAATATGGCACATATTTACATACAAAGTATATTTTATAAAAATGTTTACTTCTGAATTTTGCACTATTGGAACTAAGCAGAAAAATAATGTGTTTATATGTCGCATAAAAGGAAAAAAGGAAATTTTATAAAAATGTTTATTTTTGAATTTTGCACAATAGAATCTAAGTAGAAAAATAATTGTGTTTATGTTGCATAAATATAAAAAAGTAAATTTTTTTCATGTTTATTTTTGAATTTTGCACTATAGGATCTAAGTTGAAAAAGAATGTGTTTATGTCGCATAAATATAAAAAAGTAAATTTTTGAAAATGTTTATCTTTGAATTGTGCACTATAGGAACTAAGGAGAAAAAAAGGTGTTAATATGTCTCATATTTACATACAAAGTATATTAAATAAAAATATTTACTTCTGAATTTTGCACTATAGGCACTCAGTAGAAAAAGAATGTGTTTATATGTCATATATTTATATACAAGGTAAATTTTATACAAATATTTATTTCTGATTTTTGCACTTTAGGAATTAAGTAGAAAAAGAATGTGTTTATATGTCATATAAAAAGAAAAAAGGAAATTTTATAAAAATGTTTATTTTTGAATTTTGCACTATAGGATCTAAGTAGAAAAAGAATCTGTTTATGTCGCATAAATATAAAAAAGTAAATTTTTTTTCATGTTTATTTTTGAATTTTGCACTATAGGAAGTAAGTAGAAATAGAATGTGTTTATATGTCACATAAAAAAGGAAATTTTTTATTATAATTATATTTTTGAAATTTCCACTATAGGATCTAAGTAGAAAAAGAATGTGTTTATATGTCGCATAAAAAGAAAAGAGTACATTTTTTTTTAAATGTTTATTTTTGAATTTTGCACTATAGGATCTAAGTAGAAAAAGAATGTGTTTATATGTCATATAAAAAGAAAAAAGGAAATTTTATAAAAATGTTTATTTTTGAATTTTGCACTATAGGATCTAAGTAGAAAAAGAATCTGTTTATGTCGCATAAATATAAAAAAGTAAATTTTTTTTCATGTTTATTTTTGAATTTTGCACTATAGGAAGTAAGTAGAAATAGAATGTGTTTATATGTCACATAAAAAAGGAAATTTTTTATTATAATTATATTTTTGAAATTTCCACTATAGGATCTAAGTAGAAAAAGAATGTGTTTATATGTCGCATAAAAAGAAAAGAGTACATTTTTTTTTAAATGTTTATTTTTGAATTTTGCACTATAGGATCTAAGTAGAAAAAGAATGTGTTTATATGTCACATAAAAAGAAAAAAGGAAATTTTATAAAAATGTTTATTTTTGAATTTTGCACTATAGGATCTAAGTAGAAAAAGAATGTGCTTATGTCGCATAAATATAAAAAAGTAATTTTTTTTCATGTTTATTTTTGAATTTTGCACTATAGGAATTAAGTAGAAATAGAATGTGTTTATATGTCGCATAAAAAGATAATTTTTTAAAATGTTTATACGAATGTGTTAATATGGCGCATATTTACATACAAAGTATATTTTATAAAATGTTTACTTCTGATTTTTGCACTATAGGAACTAAGTAGAAATAGAATGTGTTTATATGTCGCATAAAAGGAAAACAGTACATTTTTAAAAAATGTTTCATTTTGACTTTTGCACTATACGAACTAAGTAGAAAAAGAATGTGTTTATATATCGCATAAAAAGAAAATAGTAAATTTTTTTTAAATATTTATTTTTCACTTTTGCACTATAGGAACTAAGTAGAAAAAAATAATGTGTTAAAATGTCGCATATTTACATACAAAGTATATTTTATAAAAATGTTTACTTCTGAATGATGCACTATAGGAAATAAGTAGAAAAAGAATGTGTTTATATGTAATGTTGTTCGTCCATCACAAGTGATGATGACCATTTGTTACATCCACTTTTGAAAATTCAATTCTAGTTATGTCCTTGAAAAAGAATTTGTTTATATGTCATATATTTATATACAAGGTAAATTTTGAAAAATATTTACTTCTGATGTTTGCACTATATGAACTAAGTAGAAAAAGAATGTGTTATATATGTCGCATATTTACATACAAAGAATATATACGAGGCGTGTTCAAACGAAAACGGGACTTGTTACACCACGCGTGATAGGGCGCACTGATATTGATGACATTTTGTACTAGTAATGAGTATCCAATAATTTACATACGGTCACGTGTTCATCTTCCCAGCATGCATATGTGCTGCAGAAGACTGTTAACAATATGGCGGGTGTGATTCCGAACCCGTCCAAAGTGAATCAGCGTGCTGTGATCCAGTTTCTTTCATTTGAAGGATGTCAAGCAGTAGACATTCATCGAAGAATGAAGGCAGCATATGGTGACAAATGTTTGTCGAGGACCAGAGTGATGGAGTGGGTGCGTATGTTTAAAGACGGACGTGAGTTAACGGCAGATCTTGCACGGCCAGGTCAGGCGCATATTGTTGCAACAGAAGAAGCCATAGCCGTGCTTGATAAAGCAGTACTGACTGACCGTCGTCGGAGCATTCGTTCGCTTGCAGAAGAATTCCATATGTCAATTGGGACAGCCCACATGGTTGTTCGGAAGAAATTGAACTATCGGAAGGTGTGTTCACAGTGGGTCCCACGGATGTTGACTGACCACCATAAGGAAGAACGGATGGGGTGGAGTTTGAACCACCTGATGCGTTACAGGGCAGAGGGTGATGCATTTCTGTTGAGCATTGTGGCAGGTGATGAATCGTGGTGCCACCACTATGAACCGAGCAGCAAAATTGACAGCATGCAATGGAAACATCCAGGTTCACCAAAACCCAAAAAATTCAAGACACAGGTTTCTGCTGGGAAGGTTATGGTGACTGCATTTTTTGACCATGAAGGGCTTTTTTTGACTGATTTTAAGGAACCTGGTGTCAACATCAATGCCGCCCATTATAAAGACACTTTAGACAAGCTGCATAAGGCCATCAAGGCTAAGCGACCAGGCAGACTTTCTCAAGGTGTGATTCTTCTCCACGACAACGCTCGTCCGCACGTCGCAAAAATTGTGCAGGAAACATTGGCAAAGAAGAATTGGGAAGTTCTTCATCACCCGGCCTATAGTCCCGATTTATCCACGTGTGATTTCCATTTGTTCGGACCGTTGAAGAAAGCACTAAAGGGACAGCCATTCAACAGCGACGCAGACGTGAAGACTGCGGTGACCACATGGTTCAGAGAACAGCCACGCAACTTTTTCTCGGACGGCATTCGACGTCTACCTAAACAGTGGGATGCTTGCCTAAATGCATACGGAGATTTTTTCTGATGAACCCAGGTGCATTCTTATTCACAAGTGGTTGCTTTGTTCAATTCCGTTGAAAATATTAAATTGCGTATGATACTTTTTAAATAAATCCACAAGTCCCGTTTTCATTTGAACACGCCTCGTATTATAAAAATGTTTACTTCTGAATTTTGCACTATAGGAACTAAGTAGAAAAATAATGTGTTTATATGCCATATATTTATATACAAGGTAACTTTTATTAAAATATTTACTTCTGATCTGTGCACTATAGGAAATAAGTAGAAAAAGAATGTGTTTATATGTCATATATTTATATACAAGGTAAATTTTATAAAAATATTTACTTCTGGTTTTTGCACTATAGGAACTAAGTAGAAATAGAATGTGTTTATATGTCGCATACAAAGAAAAAAATACATTTTTTTAAATGTTTATTTTTGAATTTTGCACTATACAAACTAAGTAGAAAAAGAATGTGTTTATATGTCGCATAAAACGAAAAGAGTAAATTTATTTTAATGTTTATTTTTGAATTTTACACTATAGGAACTAAGTAGAAAAGAGAATGTATTAATATGTCACATATTTACATACAAAGTATATTTTATAATAATATTTACTTCTGATTTTTGCACTATAGGAACTAAGTAGAAATAGAATGTGTTTATATGTCGCATAAAAAGAAAACGGTACATTTTTTTAAATGTTTCATTTTGACTTTTGCACTATACGAACTAAGTAGAAAAAGAATGTGTTTATATATCGCATAAAAAGAAAAGAGTAAATTTTTAAAAAATATTTATTTTTCACTTTTGCACTATAGGAACTAAGTAGAAAAAAATAATGTGTTAAAATGTCGCATATTTACATACAAAGTATATTTTATAAAAATGTTTACTTCTGAATGATGCACTATAGGAAATAAGTAGAAAAAGAATGTGTTTATATGTCATATATTTATATACAAGGTAAATTTTATAAACATATTTACTTCTGCTTTTTGCACTATAGGAACTAAGTAGAAATAGAATGTGTTTATATGTCGAATAAAAAAGGAAAAAAAATAAATTTTATTTTTGAATTTTGCACTATAGGATCTAAGTAGAAAAAGAATGTGTTATATATGTCGCATATTTACATACAAAGAATATATATTATAAAAATGTTTACTTCTGAATTTTGCACTATAGGAACTAAGTAGAAAAATAATGTGTTTATATGTCATATATTTATATACAAGGTAAATTTTATAACAATATTTACTTCTGATTTTTGCACTATAGGAACTAAGTAGAAAAATAATGTGTTTATATGCCATATATTTATATACAAGGTAACTTTTATTAAAATATTTACTTCTGATCTGTGCACTATAGGAAATAAGTAGAAAAAGAATGTGTTTATATGTCATATATTTATATACAAGGTAAATTTTATAAAAATATTTACTTCTGATTTTTGCACTATAGGAACTAAGTAGAAATAGAATGTGTTTATGTCGCATTAAAAAAAAGGAAATTTTTTTTAATGTTTATTTTTCAATTTTGCACTATATGAACTAAGTAGAAAAAGAATGTGTTATATATGTCGCATATTTACATACAAAGAATATATATTATAAAAATGTTTACTTCTGAATTTTGCACTATAGGAACTAAGTAGAAAAATAATGTGTTTATATGTCATATATTTATATACAAGGTAAATTTTATAACAATATTTACTTCTGATTTTTGCACTATAGGAATTAAGTAGAAATAGAATGTGTTTATATGTCGCATAAAAAGAAAATTTTTTAAAATGTTTATACGAATGTGTTAATATGGCGCATATTTACATACAAAGTATATTTTATAAAAATGTTTACTTCTGATTTTTGCACTATAGGAACTAAGTAGAAAAAGAATTTGTTTATATGTCATATATTTATATACAAGGTAAATTTTGAAAAATATTTACTTCTGATCTGTGCACTATAGGAAATAAGTAGAAAAAGAATGTGTTTATATGTCATATATTTATATACAAGGTAAATTTTATAAAAATATTTACTTCTGATTTTTGCACTATACGAACTAAGTAGAAATATAATGTGTTTATATGTCGCATAAAAATGTAAATTTTTTTAAATTGTTTATTTTTTTAATTTTGCACTATAGGATCTAAGTAGAAAAAGAATATGTTTATATTGCATAAATATAAAAAAGTACATTTTTTTCATGATTATTTTTGAATTTTGCACTATAGGAACTAAGTAGAAAAAGAATGTTTTTATATGTCGCATAGAAAGAAAAGAGTAATTTTTTTTAAAATGTTTATTTTTGAATTATGCACTATAGGATCTAAGTAGAAATAGAATGTGTTTATATGTCGCATAAAAAAGGAATTTTTAAAAAAATGTTTATTTTGAATTTTGCACTATAGGATCTAATTAGGAAAATAATGTGTTTATATGTCGCATAAAAAGAAAAATTTTAAAAATAGTTTATTTTTTAATTTTGCACTATAGGATCTAAGTAGAAAAAGAATGTGTTTATGTCGCATAAATATAAAAAAGTAAATTTTTTTCATGTTTATTTTTCAATTTTGCACTATAGGAACTAAGTAGAAAAAGAATGTGTTTATATTTCGCATAAAACGAAAAGAGTAAATTTATTTTAATGTTTATTTTTGAATTTTACACTATAGGAACTAAGTAGAAAAGAGAATGTATTAATATGACACATATTTACATACAAAGTATATTTTATAAAAATATTTACTTCTGATTTTTGCACTATAGGAACTAAGTAGAAATAGAATGTGTTTATATGTCGCATAAAAGGAAAACAGTACATTTTTTAAAAATGTTTCATTTTGACTTTTGCACTATACGAACTAAGTAGAAAAAGAATGTGTTTATATATCGCATAAAAAGAAAAGAGTAAATTTTTTTTTAATATTTATTTTTCACTTTTGCACTATAGGAACTAAGTAGAAATAAATAATGTGTTAAAATGTCGCATATTTACATACAAAGTATATTTTATAAAAATGTTTACTTCTGAATGATGCACTATAGGAAATAAGTAGAAAAAGAATGTGTTTATATGTCATATATTTATATACAAGGTAAATTTTATAAAAATATTTACTTCTGATTTTTGCACTATAGGAACTAAGTAGAAAAAGAATATGTTTATATTGCATAAATATAAAAAAGTAAATTTTTTTCATGATTATTTTTGAATTTTGCACTATAGGAACTAAGTAGAAAAAGAATGTGTTTATATGTCCCATAAAAAGAAGAGTAAATTTTTTTTAAATGTTTATTTTTGAATTTAGCACTATAGGAACTAAGGAGAAAAAAAGGTGTTAATATATATTTACATACAATGTATATTTTAATAAAATGTTTACTTCTGAATTTTGCACTATAGGAACTAAGTAGAAAAAGAATGTGTTTATATGTAATGTTGTTCCTCCATCACATGTGATGATGACCATTTGTTACTTCCACTTTTGAAAATTCAATTCTAGTTATGTCCTTGATTATGAGTTCGTAGATGGCTAATGAGCCCTATTCGAGGTGTAAATGTCTTTGGGCAGTTTGGACATGGAATAACGACTGTAAAAGGATCTTGGTCTATCCGTGACTTTCTAGCTGCTCTCCGATGTTGAGCTGCTGCATTTCTCTTCTTTTCACAAGATGATGCGCTCTTTTTTATTTTATAACGCCATGTAGATCTATTGTGTGCAAGTTCTTCCCATGTATCGTGGTCTATTTCAAAGGCTTTCAGTGAGTCCTTTAACGAGTCTTTGTAGCTCTTCTTTGGCCACCTTGAGATCGTATACCATTCTCTAGCTCACCATAGAGGAGTATCTTTGGCAGATGATGGTCTGGCATACGCACCAAATGACCTGCCCAACGAATCTGTGTCTGCATCAAGATCGTGTCAATGCTTGGGATACCAGCTCTATCAAGGACAGTGGTATCTGGAATCTTGTCTTGCCATCTGATGTTCATAACGTTTCTGAGACAATTTGTATGAAAATGATTGAGTTTTTCACATGACGTCTATACACAGTCCATGTTTCACTAGCGTATAGCAGCACTGGAAGTACCACTGCTCTGTATACTTTCAGCTTAGTCTGAAGGTTAATGCTATTTCTACGCCAAACATTTGTGTACAATCTGCAGAAAGTACTTGTGAAAATGACTTGCACTGGGGATTTTGATTAAAGTGAGGAAGAGTTTATATGTAATATATTTATATACATTGCAAATTTTATAAAAATATTTACTTCTGATTTTTGCACTATAGGAACTAAGTAGAAAAAGAATGTGTTTATGTCGCATAACAAAAAATATGTCATATATTTATATACAAGGTAAATTTTATAACAATATTTACTTCTGATTTTTGCACTATAGGAATTAAGTAGAAATAGAATGTGTTTATATGTCGCATAAAAAGAAAATTTTTTAAAATGTTTATACGAATGTGTTAATATGGCGCATATTTACATACAAAGTATATTTTATAAAAATGTTTACTTCTGATTTTTGCACTATAGGAACTAAGTAGAAAAAGAATTTGTTTATAAGTCATATATTTATATACAAGGTAAATTTTGAAAAATATTTACTTCTGATCTGTGCACTATAGGAAATAAGTAGAAAAAGAATGTGTTTATATGTCATATATTTATATACAAGGTAAATTTTATAAAAATATTTACTTCTGATTTTTGCACTATACGAACTAAGTAGAAATATAATGTGTTTATATGTCGCATAAAAATGTAAATTTTTTTAAATTGTTTATTTTTTTAATTTTGCACTATAGGATCTAAGTAGAAAAAGAATATGTTTATATTGCATAAATATAAAAAAGTACATTTTTTTCATGATTATTTTTGAATTTTGCACTATAGGAACTAAGTAGAAAAAGAATGTGTTTATATGTCGCATAAAAAAGGAATTTTAAAAAAAATGTTTATTTTGAATTTTGCACTATAGGATCTAATTAGGAAAATAATGTGTTTATATGTCGCATAAAAAGAAAAATTTTAAAAATAGTTTATTTTTTAATTTTGCACTATAGGATCTAAGTAGAAAAAGAATGTGTTTATGTCGCATAAATATAAAAAAGTAAATTTTTTTCATGTTTATTTTTCAATTTTGCACTATAGGAACTAAGTAGAAAAAGAATTTGTTTATATTTCGCATAAAACGAAAAGAGTAAATTTATTTTAATGTTTATTTTTGAATTTTACACTATAAGAACTAAGTAGAAAAGAGAATGTATTAATATGACACATATTTACATACAAAGTATATTTTATAAAAATGTTTACTTCTGATTTTTGCACTATAGGAACTAAGTAGAAATAGAATGTGTTTATATGTCGCATAAAAGGAAAACAGTACATTTTTTAAAAATGTTTCATTTTGACTTTTGCACTATACGAACTAAGTGGAAAAAGAATGTGTTTATATATCGCATAAAAAGAAAAGAGTAAATTTTTTTTAAATATTTATTTTTCACTTTTGCACTATAGGAACTAAGTAGAAATAAATAATGTGTTAAAATGTCGCATATTTACATACAAAGTATATTTTATAAAAATGTTTACTTCTGAATGATGCACTATAGGAAATAAGTAGAAAAAGAATGTGTTTATATGTCATATATTTATATACAAGGTAAATTTTATAAAAATATTTACTTCTGATTTTTGCACTATAGGAACTAAGTAGAAAAAGAATATGTTTATATTGCATAAATATAAAAAAGTAAATTTTTTTCATGATTATTTTTGAATTTTGCACTATAGGAACTAAGTAGAAAAAGAATGTGTTTATATGTCCCATAAAAAGAAGAGTAAATTTTTTTTTAATGTTTATTTTTGAATTTAGCACTATAGGAACTAAGGAGAAAAAAAGGTGTTAATATATATTTACATACAATGTATATTTTAATAAAATGTTTACTTCTGAATTTTGCACTATAGGAACTAAGTAGAAAAAGAATGTGTTTATATGTAATGTTGTTCCTCCATCACATGTGATGATGACCATTTGTTACTTCCACTTTTGAAAATTCAATTCTAGTTATGTCCTTGATTATGAGTTCGTAGATGGCTAATGAGCCCTATTCGAGGTGTAAATGTCTTTGGGCAGTTTGGACATGGAATAACGACTGTAAAAGGATCTTGGTCTATCCGTGACTTTCTAGCTGCTCTCCGATGTTGAGCTGCTGCATTTCTCTTCTTTTCACAAGATGATGCGCTCTTTTTTATTTTATAACGCCATGTAGATCTATTGTGTGCAAGTTCTTCCCATGTATCGTGGTCTATTTCAAAGGCTTTCAGTGAGTCCTTTAACGAGTCTTTGTAGCTCTTCTTTGGCCACCTTGAGATCGTATACCATTCTCTAGCTCACCATAGAGGAGTATCTTTGGCAGATGATGGTCTGGCATACGCACCAAATGACCTGCCCAACGAATCTGTGTCTGCATCAAGATCGTGTCAATGCTTGGGATACCAGCTCTATCAAGGACAGTGGTATCTGGAATCTTGTTTTGCCATCTGATGTTCATAACGTTTCTGAGACAATTTGTATGAAAATGATTGAGTTTTTCACATGACGTCTATACACAGTCCATGTTTCACTAGCGTATAGCAGCACTGGAAGTACCACTGCTCTGTATACTTTCAGCTTAGTCTGAAGGTTAATGCCATTTCTACGCCAAACATTTGTGTACAATCTGCAGAAAGTACTTGTGAAAATGACTTGCACTGGGGATTTTGATTAAAGTGAGGAAGAGTTTATATGTAATATATTTATATACAAGGCAAATTATATAAAAAATATTTACTTCTGATTTTTGCACTATAGGAACTAAGTAGAAATAGAATGTGTTTATATGTCGCATAAAAAGAAAATTTTTTTAAATGTTTATACGAATGTGTTAATATGGCGCATATTTACATACAAAGTATATTTTATAAAAATGTTTACTTCTGAATGATGCACTATAGGAAATAAGTAGAAAAAGAATGTGTTTATATGTCATATATTTATATACAAGGTAAATTTTATAAACATATTTACTTCTGATTTTTGCACTATAGGAACTAAGTAGAAATAGAATGTGTTTATATGTCGAATAAAAAAGGAAAAAAAATAAATTTTATTTTTGAATTTTGCACTATAGGATCTAAGTAGAAAAAGAATGTGTTATATATGTCGCATATTTACATACAAAGAATATATATTATAAAAATGTTTACTTCTGAATTTTGCACTATAGGAACTAAGTAGAAAAATAATGTGTTTATATGCCATATATTTATATACAAGGTAACTTTTATTAAAATATTTACTTCTGATCTGTGCACTATAGGAAATAAGTAGAAAAAGAATGTGTTTATATGTCATATATTTATATACAAGGTAAATTTTATAAAAATATTTACTTCTGATTTTTGCACTATAGGAACTAAGTAGAAATAGAATGTGTTTATGTCGCATTAAAAAAAAGGAAATTTTTTTTAATGTTTATTTTTCAATTTTGCACTATATGAACTAAGTAGAAAAAGAATGTGTTATATATGTCGCATATTTACATACAAAGAATATATATTATAAAAATGTTTACTTCTGAATTTTGCACTATAGGAACTAAGTAGAAAAATAATGTGTTTATATGTCATATATTTATATACAAGGTAAATTTTATAACAATATTTACTTCTGATTTTTGCACTATAGGAATTAAGTAGAAATAGAATGTGTTTATATGTCGCATAAAAAGAAAATTTTTTAAAATGTTTATACGAATGTGTTAATATGGCGCATATTTACATACAAAGTATATTTTATAAAAATGTTTACTTCTGATTTTTGCACTATAGGAACTAAGTAGAAAAAGAATTTGTTTATATGTCATATATTTATATACAAGGTAAATTTTGAAAAATATTTACTTCTGATCTGTGCACTATAGGAAATAAGTAGAAAAAGAATGTGTTTATATGTCATATATTTATATACAAGGTAAATTTTATAAAAATATTTACTTCTGATTTTTGCACTATACGAACTAAGTAGAAATATAATGTGTTTATATGTCGCATAAAAATGTAAATTTTTTTAAATTGTTTATTTTTTTAATTTTGCACTATAGGATCTAAGTAGAAAAAGAATATGTTTATATTGCATAAATATAAAAAAGTACATTTTTTTCATGATTATTTTTGAATTTTGCACTATAGGAACTAAGTAGAAAAAGAATGTTTTTATATGTCGCATAGAAAGAAAAGAGTAATTTTTTTTAAAATGTTTATTTTTGAATTATGCACTATAGGATCTAAGTAGAAATAGAATGTGTTTATATGTCGCATAAAAAAGGAATTTTTAAAAAAATGTTTATTTTGAATTTTGCACTATAGGATCTAATTAGGAAAATAATGTGTTTATATGTCGCATAAAAAGAAAAATTTTAAAAATAGTTTATTTTTTAATTTTGCACTATAGGATCTAAGTAGAAAAAGAATGTGTTTATGTCGCATAAATATAAAAAAGTAAATTTTTTTCATGTTTATTTTTCAATTTTGCACTATAGGAACTAAGTAGAAAAAGAATGTGTTTATATTTCGCATAAAACGAAAAGAGTAAATTTATTTTAATGTTTATTTTTGAATTTTACACTATAGGAACTAAGTAGAAAAGAGAATGTATTAATATGACACATATTTACATACAAAGTATATTTTATAAAAATATTTACTTCTGATTTTTGCACTATAGGAACTAAGTAGAAATAGAATGTGTTTATATGTCGCATAAAAGGAAAACAGTACATTTTTTAAAAATGTTTCATTTTGACTTTTGCACTATACGAACTAAGTAGAAAAAGAATGTGTTTATATATCGCATAAAAAGAAAAGAGTAAATTTTTTTTTAATATTTATTTTTCACTTTTGCACTATAGGAACTAAGTAGAAATAAATAATGTGTTAAAATGTCGCATATTTACATACAAAGTATATTTTATAAAAATGTTTACTTCTGAATGATGCACTATAGGAAATAAGTAGAAAAAGAATGTGTTTATATGTCATATATTTATATACAAGGTAAATTTTATAAAAATATTTACTTCTGATTTTTGCACTATAGGAACTAAGTAGAAAAAGAATATGTTTATATTGCATAAATATAAAAAAGTAAATTTTTTTCATGATTATTTTTGAATTTTGCACTATAGGAACTAAGTAGAAAAAGAATGTGTTTATATGTCCCATAAAAAGAAGAGTAAATTTTTTTTAAATGTTTATTTTTGAATTTAGCACTATAGGAACTAAGGAGAAAAAAAGGTGTTAATATATATTTACATACAATGTATATTTTAATAAAATGTTTACTTCTGAATTTTGCACTATAGGAACTAAGTAGAAAAAGAATGTGTTTATATGTAATGTTGTTCCTCCATCACATGTGATGATGACCATTTGTTACTTCCACTTTTGAAAATTCAATTCTAGTTATGTCCTTGATTATGAGTTCGTAGATGGCTAATGAGCCCTATTCGAGGTGTAAATGTCTTTGGGCAGTTTGGACATGGAATAACGACTGTAAAAGGATCTTGGTCTATCCGTGACTTTCTAGCTGCTCTCCGATGTTGAGCTGCTGCATTTCTCTTCTTTTCACAAGATGATGCGCTCTTTTTTATTTTATAACGCCATGTAGATCTATTGTGTGCAAGTTCTTCCCATGTATCGTGGTCTATTTCAAAGGCTTTCAGTGAGTCCTTTAACGAGTCTTTGTAGCTCTTCTTTGGCCACCTTGAGATCGTATACCATTCTCTAGCTCACCATAGAGGAGTATCTTTGGCAGATGATGGTCTGGCATACGCACCAAATGACCTGCCCAACGAATCTGTGTCTGCATCAAGATCGTGTCAATGCTTGGGATACCAGCTCTATCAAGGACAGTGGTATCTGGAATCTTGTCTTGCCATCTGATGTTCATAACGTTTCTGAGACAATTTGTATGAAAATGATTGAGTTTTTCACATGACGTCTATACACAGTCCATGTTTCACTAGCGTATAGCAGCACTGGAAGTACCACTGCTCTGTATACTTTCAGCTTAGTCTGAAGGTTAATGCTATTTCTACGCCAAACATTTGTGTACAATCTGCAGAAAGTACTTGTGAAAATGACTTGCACTGGGGATTTTGATTAAAGTGAGGAAGAGTTTATATGTAATATATTTATATACATTGCAAATTTTATAAAAATATTTACTTCTGATTTTTGCACTATAGGAACTAAGTAGAAAAAGAATGTGTTTATGTCGCATAACAAAAAATATGTCATATATTTATATACAAGGTAAATTTTATAACAATATTTACTTCTGATTTTTGCACTATAGGAATTAAGTAGAAATAGAATGTGTTTATATGTCGCATAAAAAGAAAATTTTTTAAAATGTTTATACGAATGTGTTAATATGGCGCATATTTACATACAAAGTATATTTTATAAAAATGTTTACTTCTGATTTTTGCACTATAGGAACTAAGTAGAAAAAGAATTTG
The DNA here is from genome assembly GCA_034231615.1 of Meghimatium bilineatum. Classification (NCBI taxonomy): domain Eukaryota; kingdom Metazoa; phylum Mollusca; class Gastropoda; order Stylommatophora; family Philomycidae; genus Meghimatium; species Meghimatium bilineatum. Next base: position 8,007,993 of record CM067301.1, read on the forward strand.
TTTATAAGTCATATATTTATATACAAGGTAAATTTTGAAAAATATTTACTTCTGATCTGTGCACTATAGGAAATAAGTAGAAAAAGAATGTGTTTATATGTCATATATTTATATACAAGGTAAATTTTATAAAAATATTTACTTCTGATTTTTGCACTATACGAACTAAGTAGAAATATAATGTGTTTATATGTCGCATAAAAATGTAAATTTTTTTAAATTGTTTATTTTTTTAATTTTGCACTATAGGATCTAAGTAGAAAAAGAATATGTTTATATTGCATAAATATAAAAAAGTACATTTTTTTCATGATTATTTTTGAATTTTGCACTATAGGAACTAAGTAGAAAAAGAATGTGTTTATATGTCGCATAAAAAAGGAATTTTTAAAAAAATGTTTATTTTGAATTTTGCACTATAGGATCTAATTAGGAAAATAATGTGTTTATATGTCGCATAAAAAGAAAAATTTTAAAAATAGTTTATTTTTTAATTTTGCACTATAGGATCTAAGTAGAAAAAGAATGTGTTTATGTCGCATAAATATAAAAAAGTAAATTTTTTTCATGTTTATTTTTCAATTTTGCACTATAGGAACTAAGTAGAAAAAGAATTTGTTTATATTTCGCATAAAACGAAAAGAGTAAATTTATTTTAATGTTTATTTTTGAATTTTACACTATAAGAACTAAGTAGAAAAGAGAATGTATTAATATGACACATATTTACATACAAAGTATATTTTATAAAAATGTTTACTTCTGATTTTTGCACTATAGGAACTAAGTAGAAATAGAATGTGTTTATATGTCGCATAAAAGGAAAACAGTACATTTTTTAAAAATGTTTCATTTTGACTTTTGCACTATACGAACTAAGTGGAAAAAGAATGTGTTTATATATCGCATAAAAAGAAAAGAGTAAATTTTTTTTAAATATTTATTTTTCACTTTTGCACTATAGGAACTAAGTAGAAATAAATAATGTGTTAAAATGTCGCATATTTACATACAAAGTATATTTTATAAAAATGTTTACTTCTGAATGATGCACTATAGGAAATAAGTAGAAAAAGAATGTGTTTATATGTCATATATTTATATACAAGGTAAATTTTATAAAAATATTTACTTCTGATTTTTGCACTATAGGAACTAAGTAGAAAAAGAATATGTTTATATTGCATAAATATAAAAAAGTAAATTTTTTTCATGATTATTTTTGAATTTTGCACTATAGGAACTAAGTAGAAAAAGAATGTGTTTATATGTCCCATAAAAAGAAGAGTAAATTTTTTTTTAATGTTTATTTTTGAATTTAGCACTATAGGAACTAAGGAGAAAAAAAGGTGTTAATATATATTTACATACAATGTATATTTTAATAAAATGTTTACTTCTGAATTTTGCACTATAGGAACTAAGTAGAAAAAGAATGTGTTTATATGTAATGTTGTTCCTCCATCACATGTGATGATGACCATTTGTTACTTCCACTTTTGAAAATTCAATTCTAGTTATGTCCTTGATTATGAGTTCGTAGATGGCTAATGAGCCCTATTCGAGGTGTAAATGTCTTTGGGCAGTTTGGACATGGAATAACGACTGTAAAAGGATCTTGGTCTATCCGTGACTTTCTAGCTGCTCTCCGATGTTGAGCTGCTGCATTTCTCTTCTTTTCACAAGATGATGCGCTCTTTTTTATTTTATAACGCCATGTAGATCTATTGTGTGCAAGTTCTTCCCATGTATCGTGGTCTATTTCAAAGGCTTTCAGTGAGTCCTTTAACGAGTCTTTGTAGCTCTTCTTTGGCCACCTTGAGATCGTATACCATTCTCTAGCTCACCATAGAGGAGTATCTTTGGCAGATGATGGTCTGGCATACGCACCAAATGACCTGCCCAACGAATCTGTGTCTGCATCAAGATCGTGTCAATGCTTGGGATACCAGCTCTATCAAGGACAGTGGTATCTGGAATCTTGTCTTGCCATCTGATGTTCATAACGTTTCTGAGACAATTTGTATGAAAATGATTGAGTTTTTCACATGACGTCTATACACAGTCCATGTTTCACTAGCGTATAGCAGCACTGGAAGTACCACTGCTCTGTATACTTTCAGCTTAGTCTGAAGGTTAATGCCATTTCTACGCCAAACATTTGTGTACAATCTGCAGAAAGTACTTGTGAAAATGACTTGCACTGGGGATTTTGATTAAAGTGAGGAAGAGTTTATATGTAATATATTTATATACAAGGCAAATTATATAAAAAATATTTACTTCTGATTTTTGCACTATAGGAACTAAGTAGAAATAGAATGTGTTTATATGTCGCATAAAAAGAAAATTTTTTAAAATGTTTATACGAATGTGTTAATATGGCGCATATTTACATACAAAGTATATTTTATAAAAATGTTTACTTCTGATTTTTGCACTATAGGAACTAAGTAGAAAAAGAATTTGTTTATAAGTCATATATTTATATACAAGGTAAATTTTGAAAAATATTTACTTCTGATCTGTGCACTATAGGAAATAAGTAGAAAAAGAATGTTTTTATATGTCATATATTTATATACAAGGTAAATTTTATAAAAATATTTACTTCTGATTTTTGCACTATAGGAACTAAGTAGAAATAGAATGTGTTTATATGTCGCATAAAAAAGGAAATTAAAAAAAAAATTATATTTTTGAATTTTGCACTATAGGATCTAAGTAGAAATAGAATGTGTTTATATGTCCCATAAAAAGAAGAGTAAATTTTTTTTTAATGTTTATTTTTGAATTTAGCACTATAGGAACTAAGGAGAAAAAAAGGTGTTAATATGTCGCATATTTACATACAATGTATATTTTAATAAAATGTTTACTTCTGAATTTTGCACTATAGGAACTAAGTAGAAAAAGAATGTGTTTATATGTAATGTTGTTCCTCCATCACATGTGATGATGACCATTTGTTACTTCCACTTTTGAAAATTCAATTCTAGTTATGTCCTTGATTATGAGTTCGTAGATGGCTAATGAGCCCTATTCGAGGTGTAAATGTCTTTGGGCAGTTTGGACATGGAATAACGACTGTAAAAGGATCTTGGTCTATCCGTGACTTTCTAGCTGCTCTCCGCCGTTGAGCTGCTGCATTTCTCTTCTTTTCACAAGATGATGCGCTCTTTTTTATTTTAGAACGCCATGTAGATCTATTGTGTGCAAGTTCTTCCCATGTATCGTGGTCTATTTCAAAGGCTTTCAGTGAGTCCTTTAACGAGTCTTTGTAGCTCTTCTTTGGCCACCTTGAGATCGTATACCATTCTCTAGCTCACCATAGAGGAGTATCTTTGGCAGATGATGGTCTGGCATACGCACCAAATGACCTGCCCAACGAATCTGTGTCTGCATCAAGATCGTGTCAATGCTTGGGATACCAGCTCTATCAAGGACAGTGGTATCTGGAATCTTGTCTTGCCATCTGATGTTCATAACGTTTCTGAGACAATTTGTATGAAAATGATTGAGTTTTTCACATGACGTCTATACACAGTCCATGTTTCACTAGCGTATAGCAGCACTGGAAGTACCACTGCTCTGTATACTTTCAGCTTAGTCTGAAGGTTAATGCCATTTCTACGCCAAACATTTGTGTACAATCTGCAGAAAGTACTTGTGAAAATGACTTGCACTGGGGATTTTGATTAAAGTGAGGAAGAGTTTATATGTAATATATTTATATACAAGGCAAATTATATAAAAAATATTTACTTCTGATTTTTGCACTATAGGAACTAAGTAGAAATAGAATGTGTTTATATGTCGCATAAAAAGAAAATTTTTTAAAATGTTTATACGAATGTGTTAATATGGCGCATATTTACATACAAAGTATATTTTATAAAAATGTTTACTTCTGATTTTTGCACTATAGGAACTAAGTAGAAAAAGAATTTGTTTATAAGTCATATATTTATATACAAGGTAAATTTTGAAAAATATTTACTTCTGATCTGTGCACTATAGGAAATAAGTAGAAAAAGAATGTTTTTATATGTCATATATTTATATACAAGGTAAATTTTATAAAAATATTTACTTCTGATTTTTGCACTATAGGAACTAAGTAGAAATAGAATGTGTTTATATGTCGCATAAAAAAGGAAATTAAAAAAAAAATTATATTTTTGAATTTTGCACTATAGGATCTAAGTAGAAATAGAATGTGTTTATATGTCCCATAAAAAGAAGAGTAAATTTTTTTTTAATGTTTATTTTTGAATTTAGCACTATAGGAACTAAGGAGAAAAAAAGGTGTTAATATGTCGCATATTTACATACAATGTATATTTTAATAAAATGTTTACTTCTGAATTTTGCACTATAGGAACTAAGTAGAAAAAGAATGTGTTTATATGTAATGTTGTTCCTCCATCACATGTGATGATGACCATTTGTTACTTCCACTTTTGAAAATTCAATTCTAGTTATGTCCTTGATTATGAGTTCGTAGATGGCTAATGAGCCCTATTCGAGGTGTAAATGTCTTTGGGCAGTTTGGACATGGAATAACGACTGTAAAAGGATCTTGGTCTATCCGTGACTTTCTAGCTGCTCTCCGCCGTTGAGCTGCTGCATTTCTCTTCTTTTCACAAGATGATGCGCTCTTTTTTATTTTAGAACGCCATGTAGATCTATTGTGTGCAAGTTCTTCCCATGTATCGTGGTCTATTTCAAAGGCTTTCAGTGAGTCCTTTAACGAGTCTTTGTAGCTCTTCTTTGGCCACCTTGAGATCGTATACCATTCTCTAGCTCACCATAGAGGAGTATCTTTGGCAGATGATGGTCTGGCATACGCACCAAATGACCTGCCCAACGAATCTGTGTCTGCATCAAGATCGTGTCAATGCTTGGGATACCAGCTCTATCAAGGACAGTGGTATCTGGAATCTTGTCTTGCCATCTGATGTTCATAACGTTTCTGAGACAATTTGTATGAAAATGATTGAGTTTTTCACATGACGTCTATACACAGTCCATGTTTCACTAGCGTATAGCAGCACTGGAAGTACCACTGCTCTGTATACTTTCAGCTTAGTCTGAAGGTTAATGCCATTTCTACGCCAAACATTTGTGTACAATCTGCAGAAAGTACTTGTGAAAATGACTTGCACTGGGGATTTTGATTAAAGTGAGGAAGAGTTTATATGTAATATATTTATATACAAGGCAAATTATATAAAAAATATTTACTTCTGATTTTTGCACTATAGGAACTAAGTAGAAATAGAATGTGTTTATATGTCGCATAAAAAGAAAATTTTTTAAAATGTTTATACGAATGTGTTAATATGGCGCATATTTACATACAAAGTATATTTTATAAAAATGTTTACTTCTGATTTTTGCACTATAGGAACTAAGTAGAAAAAGAATTTGTTTATAAGTCATATATTTATATACAAGGTAAATTTTGAAAAATATTTACTTCTGATCTGTGCACTATAGGAAATAAGTAGAAAAAGAATGTTTTTATATGTCATATATTTATATACAAGGTAAATTTTATAAAAATATTTACTTCTGATTTTTGCACTATAGGAACTAAGTAGAAATAGAATGTGTTTATATGTCGCATAAAAAAGGAAATTAAAAAAAAAATTATATTTTTGAATTTTGCACTATAGGATCTAAGTAGAAATAGAATGTGTTTATATGTCCCATAAAAAGAAGAGTAAATTTTTTTTTAATGTTTATTTTTGAATTTAGCACTATAGGAACTAAGGAGAAAAAAAGGTGTTAATATGTCGCATATTTACATACAATGTATATTTTAATAAAATGTTTACTTCTGAATTTTGCACTATAGGAACTAAGTAGAAAAAGAATGTGTTTATATGTAATGTTGTTCCTCCATCACATGTGATGATGACCATTTGTTACTTCCACTTTTGAAAATTCAATTCTAGTTATGTCCTTGATTATGAGTTCGTAGATGGCTAATGAGCCCTATTCGAGGTGTAAATGTCTTTGGGCAGTTTGGACATGGAATAACGACTGTAAAAGGATCTTGGTTTATCCGTGACTTTCTAGCTGCTCTCCGCCGTTGAGCTGCTGCATTTCTCTTCTTTTCACAAGATGATGCGCTCTTTTTTATTTTAGAACGCCATGTAGATCTATTGTGTGCAAGTTCTTCCCATGTATCGTGGTCTATTTCAAAGGCTTTCAGTGAGTCCTTTAACGAGTCTTTGTAGCTCTTCTTTGGCCACCTTGAGATCGTATACCATTCTCTAGCTCACCATAGAGGAGTATCTTTGGCAGATGATGGTCTGGCATACGCACCAAATGACCTGCCCAACGAATCTGTGTCTGCATCAAGATCGTGTCAATGCTTGGGATACCAGCTCTATCAAGGACAGTGGTATCTGGAATCTTGTCTTGCCATCTGATGTTCATAACGTTTCTGAGACAATTTGTATGAAAATGATTGAGTTTTTCACATGACGTCTATACACAGTCCATGTTTCACTAGCGTATAGCAGCACTGGAAGTACCACTGCTCTGTATACTTTCAGCTTAGTCTGAAGGTTAATGCCATTTCTACGCCAAACATTTGTGTACAATCTGCAGAAAGTACTTGTGAAAATGACTTGCACTGGGGATTTTGATTAAAGTGAGGAAGAGTTTATATGTAATATATTTATATACAAGGCAAATTATATAAAAAATATTTACTTCTGATTTTTGCACTATAGGAACTAAGTAGAAATAGAATGTGTTTATATGTCGCATAAAAAGAAAATTTTTTAAAATGTTTATACGAATGTGTTAATATGGCGCATATTTACATACAAAGTATATTTTATAAAAATGTTTACTTCTGATTTTTGCACTATAGGAACTAAGTAGAAAAAGAATTTGTTTATAAGTCATATATTTATATACAAGGTAAATTTTGAAAAATATTTACTTCTGATCTGTGCACTATAGGAAATAAGTAGAAAAAGAATGTTTTTATATGTCATATATTTATATACAAGGTAAATTTTATAAAAATATTTACTTCTGATTTTTGCACTATAGGAACTAAGTAGAAATAGAATGTGTTTATATGTCGCATAAAAAAGGAAATTTAAAAAAAAATTATATTTTTGAATTTTGCACTATAGGATCTAAGTAGAAATAGAATGTGTTTATATGTCCCATAAAAAGAAGAGTAAATTTTTTTTTAATGTTTATTTTTGAATTTAGCACTATAGGAACTAAGGAGAAAAAAAGGTGTTAATATGTCGCATATTTACATACAATGTATATTTTAATAAAATGTTTACTTCTGAATTTTGCACTATAGGAACTAAGTAGAAAAAGAATGTGTTTATATGTAATGTTGTTCCTCCATCACATGTGATGATGACCATTTGTTACTTCCACTTTTGAAAATTCAATTCTAGTTATGTCCTTGATTATGAGTTCGTAGATGGCTAATGAGCCCTATTCGAGGTGTAAATGTCTTTGGGCAGTTTGGACATGGAATAACGACTGTAAAAGGATCTTGGTCTATCCGTGACTTTCTAGCTGCTCTCCGCCGTTGAGCTGCTGCATTTCTCTTCTTTTCACAAGATGATGCGCTCTTTTTTATTTTAGAACGCCATGTAGATCTATTGTGTGCAAGTTCTTCCCATGTATCGTGGTCTATTTCAAAGGCTTTCAGTGAGTCCTTTAACGAGTCTTTGTAGCTCTTCTTTGGCCACCTTGAGATCGTATACCATTCTCTAGCTCACCATAGAGGAGTATCTTTGGCAGATGATGGTCTGGCATACGCACCAAATGACCTGCCCAACGAATCTGTGTCTGCATCAAGATCGTGTCAATGCTTGGGATACCAGCTCTATCAAGGACAGTGGTATCTGGAATCTTGTCTTGCCATCTGATGTTCATAACGTTTCTGAGACAATTTGTATGAAAATGATTGAGTTTTTCACATGACGTCTATACACAGTCCATGTTTCACTAGCGTATAGCAGCACTGGAAGTACCACTGCTCTGTATACTTTCAGCTTAGTCTGAAGGTTAATGCCATTTCTACGCCAAACATTTGTGTACAATCTGCAGAAAGTACTTGTGAAAATGACTTGCACTGGGGATTTTGATTAAAGTGAGGAAGAGTTTATATGTAATATATTTATATACATTGCAAATTTTATAAAAATATTTACTTCTGATTTTTGCACTATAGGAACTAAGTAGAAAAAGAATGTGTTTATGTCGCATAACAAAAAATGAAATTTTTTAAAATGTTTATTTTTCAATTTTGCACTATATGAACTAAGTAGAAAAAGAATGTGTTATATATGTCGCATATTTACATACAATGTATATTTTATAAAAATGTTTACTTCTGAATTTTGCACTATAGGAACTAAGTAGAAAAAGAATGTTTTTATATGTCATATATTTATATACAAGGTAAATTTTATAAAAATATTTACTTCTGATTTTTGCACTATAGGAACTAAGTAGAAATAGAATGTGTTTATATGTCGCATAAAAAAGGAAATTAAAAAAAATTTATATTTTTGAATATTGCACTATAGGATCTAAGTAGAAATAGAATGTGTTTATATGTCGCATAAAAAAGAAAATTTTAAAAAAATGTTTACTTCTGAATTTTGCACTATAGGAACAAAGTAGAAAAAGAATTTGTTTATATGTCATATATTTATATACAAGGTAAATTTTGAAAAATATTTACTTCTGATGTTTGCACTATAGGAACTAAGTAGAAAAAGAATGTGTTTATATGTCATATATTTATATACATGGTAAATTTTATTAAAATATTTACTTCTGATCTGTGCACTATAGGAACTAAGTAGCAAAAGAATGTGTTTATATGCCATATATTTATATACAAGGTAAATTTTATTAAAATATTTAATTCTGATCTGTGCACTATAGGAAATAAGTAGAAAAATAATGTGTTTATATGTCATATATTTATATACAAGGTAAATTTTATAAAAATATTTACTTCTAATTTTTGCACTATACGAACTAAGTAGAAATAGAATGTGTTTATATGTCGCATAAAAATGTAAATTTTTTTCATGATTATTTTTGAATTTTGCACTATAGGAACTAAGTAGAAAAAGAATGTGTTTATATGTCGCATAAAAAGAAAAGAGTAATTTTTTTTTAATGTTTATTTTTGCATTATGCACTATAGGATCTAAGTAGAAATAGAATGTGTTTATATGTCGAATAAAAAGGAATTTTTAAAAAAATATTTATTTGGAATTTTGCACCATAGGATCTAATTAGGAAAATAATGTGTTTATATGTCGCATAAAAAGAAAAATTTAAAAAATAGTTTATTTTTGAATTTTGCACTATACAAACTAAGTACAAAAAGAATGTGTTTATATGTCGCATAAAACGAAAAGAGTAAATTTATTTTAATGTTTATTTTTGAATTTTACACTATAGGAACTAAGTAGAAAATAGAATGTATTAAAATGTCACATATTTACATACAAAGAATATTTTATAATAATATTTACTTCTGATTTTTGCACTATAGGAACTAAGTAGAAATAGAATGTGTTTATATATCTCATAAAAAGAAAAGAATAAATTTTTTAAAAATATTTATTTTTCACTTTTGCACTATAGGAACTAAGTAGAAAAAAATAATGTGTTAAAATGTCGCATATTTACATACAAAGTATATTTTATAAAAATGTTTACTTCTGAATGATGCACTATAGGAAATAAGTAGAAAAAGAATGTGTTTATATGTCATATATTTATATACAATGTAAATTTTATAAAAATATTTACTTCTGATTTTTGCACTATAGGAACTAAGTAGAAATAGACTGTGTTTATATGAAGAATAAAAAAGGAAAAAAAAATAATTTATATTTGAATTTTGCACTATAGGATCTAAGTAGAAAAAGAATGTCGCATAAAAATGTAAATTTTTTTTAAATGTTTATTTTTGAATTTTGCACTATAGTAGAATGTGTTTATATGTCGCATATTAACATACAATGTATATTTTAATAAAATGTTTACTTCTGAATTTTGCACTATAGGAACTAAGTAGAAAAAGAATGTGTTTATATGTAATGTTGTTCCTCCATCACATGTGATGATGACCATTTGTTACTTCCACTTTTGAAAATTCAATTCTAGTTATGTCCTTGATTATGAGTTCGTAGATGGCTAATGAGCCCTATTCGAGGTGTAAATGTCTTTGGGCAGTTTGGACATGGAATAACGACTGTAAAAGGATCTTGGTCTATCCGTGACTTTCTAGCTGCTCTCCGCCGTTGAGCTGCTGCATTTCTCTTCTTTTCACAAGATGATGCGCTCTTTTTTATTTTAAAACGCCATGTAGATCTATTTTGTGCAAGTTCTTCCCATGTATCGTGGTCTATTTCAAAAGCTTTCAGTGAGTCCTTTAACGAGTCTTTGTAGCTCTTCTTTGGCCAACTTGAGATCGTATACCCTTCTCTAGCTCACCATAGATAAGTATCTTTGGCAGATGATGGTCTGGCATACGCACCAAATGACCTGCCCAACGAATCTGTGTCTGCATCAAGATCGTGTCAATGCTTGGGATACCAGCTCTATCAAGGACAGTGGTATCTGGAATCTTGTCTTGCCATCTGATGTTCATAACTTTTCTGAGACAATTTGTATGAAAATGATTGAGTTTTTCACATGACGTCTATACACAGTCCATGTTTCACTAGCGTATAGCAGCACTGGAAGTACCACTGCTCTGTAAACTTTCAGCTTAGTCTGAAGGTTAATGCCATTTCTACGGCAAACATTTGTGTACAATCTGCAGAAAGTACTTGTGAAAATGACTTGCACTGGGGATTTTGATTAAAGTGAGGAAGAGTTTATATGTAATATATTTATATACAAGGCAAATTATATAAAAAATATTTACTTCTGATTTTTGCACTATAGGAACTAAGTAGAAAAAGAATGTTTTTATATGTCATATATTTATATATTAGGTAAATTTTATAAAAATGTTTACGTCTGAATTTTGCACTATAGGAACTAAGTAGAAATAGAATGTGTTTATATGTCGCATAAAAAAGAAAATTTAAAAAAAATGTTTACTTCTGAATTTTGCACTATAGGAACTAAGTAGAAAAATAATGTGTTTATATGTCATATATTTATATACAAGGTAAATTTTATAACAATATTTACTTCTGATTTTTGCACTATAGGAATTAAGTAGAAATAGAATGTGTTTATATGTCGCATAAAAAGAAAATTTTTTAAAATGTTTATACGAATATGTTAATATGGCGCATATTTACATACAAAGTATATTTTATAAAATTGTTTACTTCTGATTTTTGCACTATAGGAACTAAGTAGAAAAAGAATTTGTTTATATGTCATATATTTATATACAAGGTAAATTTTGAAAAATATTTACTTCTGATGTTTGCACTATAGGAACTAAGTAGAAAAAGAATGTGTTTATATGTCATATATTTATATACGAGGTAAATTTTATTAAAATATTTACTTCTGATCTGTGCACTATAGGAAATAAGTAGAAAAAGAATGTGTTTATATGTCATATATTTATATACAAGGTAAATTTTATAAAAATATTTACTTCTGATTTTTGTACTATACGAACTAAGTAGAAATATAATGTGTTTATATGTCGTATAAAAATGTAAATTTTTTTTAATTGTTTATTTTTTTAATTTTGCACTATAGGATCTAAGTAGAAAAAGAATATGTTTATATTGCATAAATATAAAAAAGGAAATTTTTTTCATGATTATTTTTGAATTTTGCACTATAGGAACTAAGTAGAAAAAGAATGTGTTTATATGTCGCATAAAAAGAAAAGAGTAATTTTTTTTAAAAGGTTTATTTTTGAATTATGCACTATAGGATCTAAGTAGAAATAGAATGTGTTTATATGTCGCATAAAAAAGGAATTTTAAAAAAAATGTTTATTTTGAATTTTGCACTATAGGATCTAATTAGGAAAATAATGTGTTTATATCTCGCATAAAAAGAAAAATTAAAAAAATAGTTTATTTTTTAATTTTGCACTATAGGATCTAAGTAGAAAAAGAATGTGTTTATGTCGCATAAATATAAAAAAGTAAATTTTTTTCATGTTTATTTTTCAATTTTGCACTATAGGAACTAAGTAGAAAAAGAATGTGTTTATATGTTGCATAAAAAGAAAAGAGTACATTTTTTTAAAATGTTTATTTTTAAATTTTACACTACAGAAACTAAGGAGAAAAAGAATGTGTTTATATGTAATATATTTATATACAAGGCAAATTTTATAATAATATTTAATACTGATTTTTGTACTATAGGAACTAAGTAGAAATAGAATGTGTTTATATGTTGCATACAAAGAAAAAAATACATTTTTTTAAATGTTTATTTTTGAATTTTGCACTATACAAACTAAATAGAAAAAGAATGTGTTTATATGTCGCATAAAACGAAAAGAGTAAATTTATTTTAATGTTTATTTTTGAATTTTACACTATAGGAACTAAGTAGAAAAGAGAATGTATTAATATGTCACATATTTACATACAAAGTATATTTTATAATCATATTTACTTCTGATTTTTGCACTATAGGAACTAAGTAGAAATAGAATGTGTTTATATGTCGCATAAAAGGAAAACAGTACATTTTTTTAAAATGTTTCATTTTAACTTTTGCACTATACGAACTAAGTAGAAAAAGAATGTGTTTATATATCGCATAAAAAGAAAAGAGTAAATTTTTAAAAAATATTTATTTTTCACTTTTGCACTATAGGAACTAAGTAGAAAAAAATAATGTGTTAAAATGTTGCATATTTACATACAAAGTATATTTTATAAAAATGTTTACTTCTGAATGATGCACTATAGGAAATAAGTAGAAAAAGAATGTGTTTATATGTCATATATTTATATACAAGGTAAATTTTATAAAAATATTTACTTCTGATTTTTGCACTATAGGATCTAAGTAGAAAAAGAATGTGTTTACATGTCGCATAAAAATGTAAATTTTTTTTTAATGTTTATTTCTGATTTTTGCACTATAGGATCTAAGTAGAAAAAGAATGTGTTTACATGTCGCATAAAAATGTAAATTTTTTTTTCATGATTATTTTTGAATTTTGCACTATAGGAACTAAGTAGAAAAAGAATGTGTTTATATGTCGCATAAAAAGAAGAGTAAATTTTTTTTTAATGTTTATTTTTGAATTTAGCACTATAGGAACTAAGGAGAAAAAAAGGTGTTAATATGTCGCATATTTACATACAATGTATATTTTAATAAAATGTTTACTTCTGAATTTTGCACTATAGGAACTAAGTAGAAATAGAATGTGTTTATATGCCATATATTTATATACAAGGTAAATTTTATTAAAATATTTAATTCTGATCTGTGCACTATAGGAAATAAGTAGAAAAAGAATGTGTTTATATGTCATATATTTATATACAAGGTAAATTTTATAAAAATACTTACTTCTGATTTTTGCACTATAGGAACTAAGTAGAAATAGAATGTGTTTTTATGTCGCATAAAAAAGGAAAATTTTTTCTAAATTTTATTTTTCAATTTTGCACTATATGAACTAAGTAGAAAAAGAATGTGTTATATATGTCGCATATTTACATACAAAGAATATATATTATAAAAATGATTACTTCTGAATTTTGCACTATAGGAACTAAGTAGAAAAAGAATGTGTTTATATGTCATATATTTATATACAAGGTAAATTTTATTAAAATATTTACTTCTGATCTGTGCACTATAGGAAATAAGTAGAAAAAGAATGTGTTTATATGTCATATATTTATATACAAGGTAAATTTTATAAAAATATTTACTTCTAATTTTTGCACTATACGAACTAAGTAGAAATAGAATGTGTTTATATGTCGCATAAAAATGTAAATTTTTTTCATGATTATTTTTGAATTTTGCACTATAGGAACTAAGTAGAAAAAGAATGTGTTTATATGTCGCATAAAAAGAAAAGAGTAATTTTTTTTTTAATGTTTATTTTTGCATTATGCACTATAGGATCTAAGTGGAAATAGAATGTGTTTATATGTCGCATAAAAAGGAATTTTAAAAAAAATGTTTATTTTGAATTTTGCACCATAGGATCTAATTAGGAAAACAATGTGTTTATATGTCGCATAAAAAGAAAAATTTAAAAAATAGTTTATTTTTTAATTTTGCACTATAGGATCTAAGTAGAAAAAGAATATGTTTATGTCGCATAAATATAAAAAAGGGAAATTTTTTTATGTTTATTTTTCAATTTTGCACTACAGAAACTAAGGAGAAAAAGAATGTGTTTATATGTAATATATTTATATACAAGGCAAATTTTATAATAATATTTACTAATGATTTTTGTACTATAGGAACTAAGTAGAAATAGAATGTGTTTATATGTTGCATACAAAGAAAAAAATACATTTTTTAAAATGTTTATTTTTGAATTTTGCACTATACAAACGAAGTAGAAAAAGAATGTGTTTATATGTCGCATAAAACGAAAAGAGTAAATTTATTTTAATGTTTATTTTTGAATTTTACACTATAGGAACTAAGTAGAAAAAAAATAATGTGTTAAAATGTCGCATATTTACATACAAAGTATATTTTATAAAAATGTTTACTTCTGAATGATGCACTATAGGAAATAAGTAGAAAAAGAATGTGTTTATATGTCATATATTTATATACAAGGTAAATTTTATAAAAATATTTACTTCTGATTTTTGCACTATAGGATCTAAGTAGAAAAAGAATGTGTTTACATGTCGCATAAAAATGTAAATATTTTTTTAATGTTTATTTTTGAATTTTGCACTATAGGATCTAAGTAGAAAAAGAATATGTTTATATTGCATAAATATAAAAAAGTAAATTTTTTTCATGATTATTTTTGAATTTTGCACTATAGGAACTAAGTAGAAAAAGAATGTGTTTACATGTCGCATAAAAAGAAGAGTAAATTTTTTTTAAATGTTTATTTTTGAATTTAGCACTATAAGAACTAAGGAGAAAAAAAGGTGTTAATATGTCGCATATTTACATACAATGTATATTTTAATAAAATGTTTACTTCTGAATTTTGCACTATAGGAACTAAGTAGAAAAAGAATGTGTTTATATGTAATGTTGTTCCTCCATCACATGTGATGATGACCATTTGTTACTTCCACTTTTGAAAATTCAATTCTAGTTATGTCCTTGATTATGAGTTCGTAGATGGCTAATGAGCCCTATTCGAGGTGTAAATGTCTTTGGGCAGTTTGGACATGGAATAACGACTGTAAAAGGATCTTGGTCTATCCGTTACTTTCTAGCTGCTCTCCGCTGTTGAGCTGCTGCATTTCTCTTCTTTTCACAAGATGATGCGCTCTTTTTTATTTTAAAACGCCATGTAGATCTATTTTGTGCAAGTTCTTCCCATGTATCGTGGTCTATTTCAAAGGCTTTCAGTGAGTCCTTTAACGAGTCTTTGTAGCTCTTCTTTGGCCACCTTGAGATCGTATACCCTTCTCTAGCTCACCATAGATAAGTATCTTTGGCAGATGATGGTCTGGCATACGCACCAAATGACCTGCCCAACGAATCTGTGTCTGCATCAAGATCGTGTCAATGCTTGGGATACCAGCTCTATCAAGGACAGTGGTATCTGGAATCTTGTCTTGCCATCTGATGTTCATAACGTTTCTGAGACAATTTGTATGAAAATGATTGAGTTTTTCACATGACGTCTATACACAGTCCATGTTTCACTAGCGTATAGCAGCACTGGAAGTACCACTGCTCTGTAAACTTTCAGCTTAGTCTGAAGGTTAATGCCATTTAAAGGCCAAACATTTGTGTACAATCTGCAGAAAGTACTTGTGAAAATGACTTGCATTGGGGATTTTGATTAAAGTGAGGAAGAGTTTATATGTAATATATTTATATACAAGGCAAATTATATAAAAAATATTTACTTCTGATTTTTGCACTATAGGAACTAAGTAGAAAAAGAATGTTTTTATATGTCATATATTTATATATTAGGTAAATTTTATAAAAATGTTTACGTCTGAATTTTGCACTATAGGAACTAAGTAGAAATAGAATGTGTTTATATGTCGCATAAAAAAGAAAATTTAAAAAAAATGTTTACTTCTGAATTTTGCACTATAGGAACTAAGTAGAAAAATAATGTGTTTATATGTCATATATTTATATACAAGGTAAATTTTATAACAATATTTACTTCTGATTTTTGCACTATAGGAATTAAGTAGAAATAGAATGTGTTTATATGTCGCATAAAAAAGGAATTTAAAAAAAAATGTTTATTTTGAATTTTGCACTATAGGATCTAATTAGGAAAATAATGTGTTTATATCTCGCATAAAAAGAAAAATTAAAAAAATAGTTTATTTTTTAATTTTGCACTATAGGATCTAAGTAGAAAAAGAATGTGTTTATGTCGCATAAATATAAAAAAGTAAATTTTTTTCATGTTTATTTTTCAATTTTGCACTATAGGAACTAAGTAGAAAAAGAATGTGTTTATATGTTGCATAAAAAGAAAAGAGTACATTTTTTTAAAATGTTTATTTTTAAATTTTACACTACAGAAACTAAGGAGAAAAAGAATGTGTTTATATGTAATATATTTATATACAAGGCAAATTTTATAATAATATTTACTTCTGATTTTTGTACTATAGGAACTAAGTAGAAATAGAATGTGTTTATATGTTGCATACAAAGAAAAAAATACATTTTTTTAAATGTTTATTTTTGAATTTTGCACTATACAAACTAAATAGAAAAAGAATGTGTTTATATGTCGCATAAAACGAAAAGAGTAAATTTATTTTAATGTTTATTTTTGAATTTTACACTATAGGAACTAAGTAGAAAAGAGAATGTATTAATATGTCACATATTTACATACAAAGTATATTTTATAATCATATTTACTTCTGATTTTTGCACTATAGGAACTAAGTAGAAATAGAATGTGTTTATATGTCGCATAAAAGGAAAACAGTACATTTTTTTAAAATGTTTCATTTTAACTTTTGCACTATACGAACTAAGTAGAAAAAGAATGTGTTTATATATCGCATAAAAAGAAAAGAGTAAATTTTTAAAAAATATTTATTTTTCACTTTTGCACTATAGGAACTAAGTAGAAAAAAATAATGTGTTAAAATGTTGCATATTTACATACAAAGTATATTTTATAAAAATGTTTACTTCTGAATGATGCACTATAGGAAATAAGTAGAAAAAGAATGTGTTTATATGTCATATATTTATATACAAGGTAAATTTTATAAAAATATTTACTTCTGATTTTTGCACTATAGGATCTAAGTAGAAAAAGAATGTGTTTACATGTCGCATAAAAATGTAAATTTTTTTTTCATGATTATTTTTGAATTTTGCACTATAGGGACTAAGTAGAAAAAGAATGTGTTTATATGTCGCATAAAAAGAAGAGTAAATTTTTTTTTAATGTTTATTTTTGAATTTAGCACTATAGGAACTAAGGAGAAAAAAAGGTGTTAATATGTCGCATATTTACATACAATGTATATTTTAATAAAATGTTTACTTCTGAATTTTGCACTATAGGAACTAAGTAGAAATAGAATGTGTTTATATGCCATATATTTATATACAAGGTAAATTTTATTAAAATATTTAATTCTGATCTGTGCACTATAGGAAATAAGTAGAAAAAGAATGTGTTTATATGTCATATATTTATATACAAGGTAAATTTTATAAAAATACTTACTTCTGATTTTTGCACTATAGGAACTAAGTAGAAATAGAATGTGTTTTTATGTCGCATAAAAAAGGAAAATTTTTTCTAAATTTTATTTTTCAATTTTGCACTATATGAACTAAGTAGAAAAAGAATGTGTTATATATGTCGCATATTTACATACAAAGAATATATATTATAAAAATGATTACTTCTGAATTTTGCACTATAGGAACTAAGTAGAAAAAGAATGTGTTTATATGTCATATATTTATATACAAGGTAAATTTTATTAAAATATTTACTTCTGATCTGTGCACTATAGGAAATAAGTAGAAAAAGAATGTGTTTATATGTCATATATTTATATACAAGGTAAATTTTATAAAAATATTTACTTCTAATTTTTGCACTATACGAACTAAGTAGAAATAGAATGTGTTTATATGTCGCATAAAAATGTAAATTTTTTTCATGATTATTTTTGAATTTTGCACTATAGGAACTAAGTAGAAAAAGAATGTGTTTATATGTCGCATAAAAAGAAAAGAGTAATTTTTTTTTTAATGTTTATTTTTGCATTATGCACTATAGGATCTAAGTGGAAATAGAATGTGTTTATATGTCGCATAAAAAGGAATTTTAAAAAAAATGTTTATTTTGAATTTTGCACCATAGGATCTAATTAGGAAAACAATGTGTTTATATGTCGCATAAAAAGAAAAATTTAAAAAATAGTTTATTTTTTAATTTTGCACTATAGGATCTAAGTAGAAAAAGAATATGTTTATGTCGCATAAATATAAAAAAGGGAAATTTTTTTATGTTTATTTTTCAATTTTGCACTACAGAAACTAAGGAGAAAAAGAATGTGTTTATATGTAATATATTTATATACAAGGCAAATTTTATAATAATATTTACTAATGATTTTTGTACTATAGGAACTAAGTAGAAATAGAATGTGTTTATATGTTGCATACAAAGAAAAAAATACATTTTTTAAAATGTTTATTTTTGAATTTTGCACTATACAAACGAAGTAGAAAAAGAATGTGTTTATATGTCGCATAAAACGAAAAGAGTAAATTTATTTTAATGTTTACTTCTGAATGATGCACTATAGGAAATAAGTAGAAAAAGAATGTGTTTATATGTCATATATTTATATACAAGGTAAATTTTATAAAAATATTTACTTCTGATTTTTGCACTATAGGATCTAAGTAGAAAAAGAATGTGTTTACATGTCGCATAAAAATGTAAATATTTTTTTAATGTTTATTTTTGAATTTTGCACTATAGGATCTAAGTAGAAAAAGAATATGTTTATATTGCATAAATATAAAAAAGTAAATTTTTTTCATGATTATTTTTGAATTTTGCACTATAGGAACTAAGTAGAAAAAGAATGTGTTTACATGTCGCATAAAAAGAAGAGTAAATTTTTTTTAAATGTTTATTTTTGAATTTAGCACTATAAGAACTAAGGAGAAAAAAAGGTGTTAATATGTCGCATATTTACATACAATGTATATTTTAATAAAATGTTTATTTTGAATTTTGCACTATAGGATCTAATTAGGAAAATAATGTGTTTATATCTCGCATAAAAAGAAAAATTAAAAAAATAGTTTATTTTTTAATTTTGCACTATAGGATCTAAGTAGAAAAAGAATGTGTTTATGTCGCATAAATATAAAAAAGTAAATTTTTTTCATGTTTATTTTTCAATTTTGCACTATAGGAACTAAGTAGAAAAAGAATGTGTTTATATGTTGCATAAAAAGAAAAGAGTACATTTTTTTAAAATGTTTATTTTTAAATTTTACACTACAGAAACTAAGGAGAAAAAGAATGTGTTTATATGTAATATATTTATATACAAGGCAAATTTTATAATAATATTTACTTCTGATTTTTGTACTATAGGAACTAAGTAGAAATAGAATGTGTTTATATGTTGCATACAAAGAAAAAAATACATTTTTTTAAATGTTTATTTTTGAATTTTGCACTATACAAACTAAATAGAAAAAGAATGTGTTTATATGTCGCATAAAACGAAAAGAGTAAATTTATTTTAATGTTTATTTTTGAATTTTACACTATAGGAACTAAGTAGAAAAGAGAATGTATTAATATGTCACATATTTACATACAAAGTATATTTTATAATCATATTTACTTCTGATTTTTGCACTATAGGAACTAAGTAGAAATAGAATGTGTTTATATGTCGCATAAAAGGAAAACAGTACATTTTTTTAAAATGTTTCATTTTAACTTTTGCACTATACGAACTAAGTAGAAAAAGAATGTGTTTATATATCGCATAAAAAGAAAAGAGTAAATTTTTAAAAAATATTTATTTTTCACTTTTGCACTATAGGAACTAAGTAGAAAAAAATAATGTGTTAAAATGTTGCATATTTACATACAAAGTATATTTTATAAAAATGTTTACTTCTGAATGATGCACTATAGGAAATAAGTAGAAAAAGAATGTGTTTATATGTCATATATTTATATACAAGGTAAATTTTATAAAAATATTTACTTCTGATTTTTGCACTATAGGATCTAAGTAGAAAAAGAATGTGTTTACATGTCGCATAAAAATGTAAATTTTTTTTTCATGATTATTTTTGAATTTTGCACTATAGGAACTAAGTAGAAAAAGAATGTGTTTATATGTCGCATAAAAAGAAGAGTAAATTTTTTTTTAATGTTTATTTTTGAATTTAGCACTATAGGAACTAAGGAGAAAAAAAGGTGTTAATATGTCGCATATTTACATACAATGTATATTTTAATAAAATGTTTACTTCTGAATTTTGCACTATAGGAACTAAGTAGAAATAGAATGTGTTTATATGCCATATATTTATATACAAGGTAAATTTTATTAAAATATTTAATTCTGATCTGTGCACTATAGGAAATAAGTAGAAAAAGAATGTGTTTATATGTCATATATTTATATACAAGGTAAATTTTATAAAAATACTTACTTCTGATTTTTGCACTATAGGAACTAAGTAGAAATAGAATGTGTTTTTATGTCGCATAAAAAAGGAAAATTTTTTCTAAATTTTATTTTTCAATTTTGCACTATATGAACTAAGTAGAAAAAGAATGTGTTATATATGTCGCATATTTACATACAAAGAATATATATTATAAAAATGATTACTTCTGAATTTTGCACTATAGGAACTAAGTAGAAAAAGAATGTGTTTATATGTCATATATTTATATACAAGGTAAATTTTATTAAAATATTTACTTCTGATCTGTGCACTATAGGAAATAAGTAGAAAAAGAATGTGTTTATATGTCATATATTTATATACAAGGTAAATTTTATAAAAATATTTACTTCTAATTTTTGCACTATACGAACTAAGTAGAAATAGAATGTGTTTATATGTCGCATAAAAATGTAAATTTTTTTCATGATTATTTTTGAATTTTGCACTATAGGAACTAAGTAGAAAAAGAATGTGTTTATATGTCGCATAAAAAGAAAAGAGTAATTTTTTTTTTAATGTTTATTTTTGCATTATGCACTATAGGATCTAAGTGGAAATAGAATGTGTTTATATGTCGCATAAAAAGGAATTTTAAAAAAAATGTTTATTTTGAATTTTGCACCATAGGATCTAATTAGGAAAACAATGTGTTTATATGTCGCATAAAAAGAAAAATTTAAAAAATAGTTTATTTTTTAATTTTGCACTATAGGATCTAAGTAGAAAAAGAATATGTTTATGTCGCATAAATATAAAAAAGGGAAATTTTTTTATGTTTATTTTTCAATTTTGCACTACAGAAACTAAGGAGAAAAAGAATGTGTTTATATGTAATATATTTATATACAAGGCAAATTTTATAATAATATTTACTAATGATTTTTGTACTATAGGAACTAAGTAGAAATAGAATGTGTTTATATGTTGCATACAAAGAAAAAAATACATTTTTTAAAATGTTTATTTTTGAATTTTGCACTATACAAACGAAGTAGAAAAAGAATGTGTTTATATGTCGCATAAAACGAAAAGAGTAAATTTATTTTAATGTTTACTTCTGAATGATGCACTATAGGAAATAAGTAGAAAAAGAATGTGTTTATATGTCATATATTTATATACAAGGTAAATTTTATAAAAATATTTACTTCTGATTTTTGCACTATAGGATCTAAGTAGAAAAAGAATGTGTTTACATGTCGCATAAAAATGTAAATATTTTTTTAATGTTTATTTTTGAATTTTGCACTATAGGATCTAAGTAGAAAAAGAATATGTTTATATTGCATAAATATAAAAAAGTAAATTTTTTTCATGATTATTTTTGAATTTTGCACTATAGGAACTAAGTAGAAAAAGAATGTGTTTACATGTCGCATAAAAAGAAGAGTAAATTTTTTTTAAATGTTTATTTTTGAATTTAGCACTATAAGAACTAAGGAGAAAAAAAGGTGTTAATATGTCGCATATTTACATACAATGTATATTTTAATAAAATGTTTACTTCTGAATTTTGCACTATAGGAACTAAGTAGAAAAAGAATGTGTTTATATGTAATGTTGTTCCTCCATCACATGTGATGATGACCATTTGTTACTTCCACTTTTGAAAATTCAATTCTAGTTATGTCCTTGATTATGAGTTCGTAGATGGCTAATGAGCCCTATTCGAGGTGTAAATGTCTTTGGGCAGTTTGGACATGGAATAACGACTGTAAAAGGATCTTGGTCTATCCGTTACTTTCTAGCTGCTCTCCGCTGTTGAGCTGCTGCATTTCTCTTCTTTTCACAAGATGATGCGCTCTTTTTTATTTTAAAACGCCATGTAGATCTATTTTGTGCAAGTTCTTCCCATGTATCGTGGTCTATTTCAAAGGCTTTCAGTGAGTCCTTTAACGAGTCTTTGTAGCTCTTCTTTGGCCACCTTGAGATCGTATACCCTTCTCTAGCTCACCATAGATAAGTATCTTTGGCAGATGATGGTCTGGCATACGCACCAAATGACCTGCCCAACGAATCTGTGTCTGCATCAAGATCGTGTCAATGCTTGGGATACCAGCTCTATCAAGGACAGTGGTATCTGGAATCTTGTCTTGCCATCTGATGTTCATAACGTTTCTGAGACAATTTGTATGAAAATGATTGAGTTTTTCACATGACGTCTATACACAGTCCATGTTTCACTAGCGTATAGCAGCACTGGAAGTACCACTGCTCTGTAAACTTTCAGCTTAGTCTGAAGGTTAATGCCATTTAAAGGCCAAACATTTGTGTACAATCTGCAGAAAGTACTTGTGAAAATGACTTGCACTGGGGATTTTGATTAAAGTGAGGAAGAGTTTATATGTAATATATTTATATACAAGGCAAATTATATAAAAAATATTTACTTCTGATTTTTGCACTATAGGAACTAAGTAGAAAAAGAATGTGTTTATGTCGCATAACAAAAAATGAAATTTTTTTTAATGTTTATTTTTCAATTTTGCACTATATGAACTAAGTAGAAAAAGAATGTGCTATATATGTCGCATATTTACATACACAGTATATTTTATAAAAATGTTTACTTCTGAATTTTGCACTATAGGAACTAAGTAGAAAAAGAATGTTTTTATATGTCATATATTTATATACAAGGTAAATTTTATAAAAATGTTTACGTCTGAATTTTGCACTATAGGAACTAAGTAGAAATAGAATGTGTTTATATGTCGCATAAAAAAGAAAATTTAAAAAAAATGTTTACTTCTGAATTTTGCACTATAGGAACTAAGTAGAAAAATAATGCTTTATATGTCATATATTTACATACAAAGTATATTTTATAAAATTGTTTACTTCTGATTTTTGCACTATAGGAACTAAGTAGAAAAAGAATTTGTTTATATGTCATATATTTATATACAAGGTAAATTTTGAAAAACATTTACTACTGATGTTTGCACTATAGGAACTAAGTAGAAAAAGAATGTGTTTATATGTCATATATTTATATACGAGGTAAATTTTATTAAAATATTTACTTCTGATCTGTGCACTATAGGAAATAAGTAGAAAAAGAATGTGTTTATATGTCATATATTTATATACAAGGTAAATTTTATAAAAAATATTTACTTCTGATTTTTGTACTATACGAACTAAGTAGAAATATAATGTGTTTATATGTCGTATAAAAATGTAAATTTTTTAAAATTGTTTATTTTTTTTAATTTTGCACTATAGGATCTAAGTAGAAAAAGAATATGTTTATATTGCATAAATATAAAAAAGGAAATTTTTTTCATGATTATTTTTGAATTTTGCACTATAGGAACTAAGTAGAAAAAGAATGTGTTTATATGTCGCATAAAAAGAAAAGAGTAATTTTTTTTTAAATGTTTATTTTTGAATTATGCACTATAGGATCTAAGTAGAAATAGAATGTGTTTATATGTCGCATAAAAAAGGAATTTTTAAAAAAATGTTTATTTTGAATTTTGCACTATAGGATCTAATTAGGAAAATAATGTGTTTATATGTCGCATAAAAAGAAAAATTTAAAAAATAGTTTATTTTTTAATTTTGCACTATAGGATCTAAGTAGAAAAAGAATGTGTTTATGTCGCATAAATATAAAAAAGTAAATTTTTTTCATGTTTATTTTTCAATTTTGCACTATAGGAACTAAGTAGAAAAAGAATGTGTTTATATGTTGCATAAAAAGAAAAGAGTACATTTTTTTAAAATATTTATTTTTAAATTTTGCACTACAGAAACTAAGGAGAAAAAGAATGTGTTTATATGTAATATATTTATATACAAGGCAAATTTTATAATAATATTTACTTCTGATTTTTGTACTATAGGAACTAAGTAGAAATAGAATGTGTTTATATGTTGCATACAAAGAAAAAAATACATTTTTTTAAATGTTTATTTTTGAATTTTGCACTATACAAACTAAATAGAAAAAGAATGTGTCTATATGTCGCATAAAAGGAAAAGAGTAAATTTATTTTAATGTTTATTTTTGAATTTTACACTATAGGAACTAAGTAGAAAAGAGAATGTATTAATATGTCACATATTTACATACAAAGTATATTTTATAATAATATTTACTTCTGATTTTTGCACTATAGGAACTAAGTAGAAAAAGAATGTGTTTATATGTCGCATAAATGGAAAACAGTACATTTTTTTAAAATGTTTCATTTTAACTTTTGCACTATACGAACTAAGTAGAAAAAGAATGTGTTTATATATCGCATAAAAAGAAAAGAGTAAATTTTTAAAAAATATTTATTTTTCACTTTTGCACTATAGGAACTAAGTAGAAAAAAATAATGTGTTAAAATGTTGCATATTTACATACAAAGTATATTTTATAAAAATGTTTACTTCTGAATGATGCACTATAGGAAATAAGTAGAAAAAGAATGTGTTTATATGTCATATATTTATATACAAGGTAAATTTTATAAAAATATTTACTTCTGATTTTTGCACTATAGGATCTAAGTAGAAAAAGAATGTGTTTACATGTCGCATAAAAATGTAAATATTTTTTTAATGTTTATTTTTGAATTTTGCACTATAGGATCTAAGTAGAAAAAGAATATGTTTATATTGCATAAATATAAAAAAGTAAATTTTTTTCACGATTATTTTTGAATTTTGCACTATAGGAACTAAGTAGAAAAAGAATGTGTTTATATATCGCATAAAAAGAAGAGTAAATTTTTTTTTAATGTTTATTTTTGAATTTAGCACTATAGAAACTAAGGAGAAAAAAAGGTGTTGATATGTCGCATATTTACATACAATGTATATTTTAATAAAATGTTTACTTCTGAATTTTGCACTATAGGAACTAAGTAGAAAAAGAATGTGTTTATATGTAATGTTGTTCCTCCATCACATGTGATGATGACCATTTGTTACTTCCACTTTTGAAAATTCAATTCTAGTTATGTCCTTGATTATGAGTTCTTAGATGGCTAATGAGCCCTATTCGAGGTGTAAATGTCTTTGGGCAGTTTGGACATGGAATAACGACTGTAAAAGGATCTTGGTCTATCCGTTACTTTCTAGCTGCTCTCCGCTGTTGAGCTGCTGCATTTCTCTTCTTTTCACAAGATGATGCGCTCTTTTTTATTTTAAAACGCCATGTAGATCTATTTTGTGCAAGTTCTTCCCATGTATCGTGGTCTATTTCAAAGGCTTTCAGTGAGTCCTTTAACGAGTCTTTGTAGCTCTTCTTTGGCCACCTTGAGATCGTATACCCTTCTCTAGCTCACCATAGATAAGTATCTTTGGCAGATGATGGTCTGGCATACGCACCAAATGACCTGCCCAACGAATCTGTGTCTGCATCAAGATCGTGTCAATGCTTGGGATACCAGCTCTATCAAGGACAGTGGTATCTGGAATCTTGTCTTGCCATCTGATGTTCATAACGTTTCTGAGACAATTTGTATGAAAATGATTGAGTTTTTCACATGACGTCTATACACAGTCCATGTTTCACTAGCGTATAGCAGCACTGGAAGTACCACTGCTCTGTAAACTTTCAGCTTAGTCTGAAGGTTAATGCCATTTCTACGCCAAACATTTGTGTACAATCTGCAGAAAGTACTTGTGAAAATGACTTGCACTGGGGATTTTGATTAAAGTGAGGAAGAGTTTATATGTAATATATTTATATACAAGGCAAATTATATAAAAAATATTTACTTCTGATTTTTGCACTATATGAACTAAGTAGAAAAAGAATGTGTTATATATGTCGCATATTTACATACAAAGAATATATATTATAAAAATGTTTACTTCTGAATTTTGCACTATAGGAACTAAGTAGAAAAATAATGTGTTTATATGTCATATATTTATATACAAGGTAAATTTTTTAACAATATTTACTTCTGATTTTTGCACTATAGGAATTAAGTAGAAATAGAATGTGTTTATATGTCGCATAAAAAGAAAATTTTTAAAAATGTTTATACGAATATGTTAATATAGCGCATATTTACATACAAAGTATATTTTATAAAAATGTTTACTTCTGATTTTTGCACTATAGGAACTAAGTAGAACAAGAATTTGTTTATATGTCATATATTTATATACAAGGTAAATTTTGAAAAATATTTACTTCTGATGTTTGCACTATAGGAACTAAGTAGAAAAAGAATGTGTTTATATGTCATATATTTATATACAAGGTAAATTTTATAAAAATATTTACTTCTAATTTTTGCACTATACGAACTAAGTAGAAAAAGAATGTGTTTATATGTCGCATAAAAAGAAAAGAGTAATTTTTTTTTTAATGTTTATTTTTGCATTATGCACTATAGGATCTAAGTGGAAATAGAATGTGTTTATATGTCGCATAAAAAGAAAAAAGGAAAATTTAAAAATAAATTTATTTTTTAATTTTGCACTATAGGATCTAAGTAGAAAAAGAATGTGTTTATGTCGCATAAATATAAAAAAGTAAATTTTTTTCATGTTTATTTTGCACCATAGGATCTAATTAGGAAAATAATGTGTTTATATGTCGCATAAAAAGAAAAAAGGAAAATTTTTTCATGTTTATTTTTCAATTTTGCACTATAGGAACTAGGTAGAAAAAGAATGTGTTTATATGTTGCATAAAAAGAAAAGAGTACATTTTTTTTAAATGTTTATTTTTGAATTTTGCACTACAGAAACTAAGGAGAAAAAGAATGTGTTTATATGTAATATATTTATATACAAGGCAAATTTTATAATAATATTTACTTCTGATTTTTGTACTATAGGAACTAAGTAGAAATAGAATGTGTTTATATGTCGCATACAAAGAAAAAAATACATTTTTAAAATGTTTATTTTTGAATTTTGCACTATACAAACTAAGTAGAAAAAGAATGTGTTTATATGTCGCATAAAAGGAAAAGAGTAAATTTATTTTAATGTTTATTTTTGAATTTTACACTATAGGAACTAAGTAGAAAAGAGAATGTATTAATATGTCACATATTTACATACAAAGTATATTTTATAATAATATTTACTTCTGATTTTTGCACTATAGGAACTAAGTAGAAATAGAATGTGTTTATATGTCGCATAAAAGGAAAACAGTACATTTTTAAAAAATGTTTCATTTTACTTTTGCACTATACGAACTAAGTAGAAAAAGAATGTGTTTATATATCGCATAAATATAAAAAAGTAAATTTTTTTCATGATTATTTTTGAATTTTGCACTATAGGAACTAAGTAGAAATAGAATGTGTTTATATGTTGCATAAAAAGAAAAGAGTACATTTTTTTAAAAATGTTTATTTTTGAATTTTGCACTACAGAAACTAAAGAGAAAAAGAATGTGTTTATATGTAATATATTTATATAAAAGGCAAATTTTATAATAATATTTGCTTCTGAATTTTGCACTATAGGAACTAAGTAGAAATAGAATGTGTTTATATTTCGCATAAAAAGAAAAAAATACATGTTTTTTAAATTATTAGAATTAGTTTGTTTTCCATAATCCAGGTCACAGGGGTGACCAGAAGACACAGAATTAGAAACAATGTCATAAGAGAAAGAGTGGGTGTCATATCAATTCTACAATACATACAAAACCAACAGATACAATGGTCATCTGGAAAGAATGCTGTGTGATTCATTAGTTTATAAATCATATATGAAGAGAGGAGAAGCAGAAATAAGAGCGAGAGGTAGACCTAGAGTACGCTGGATGACATCAAAGAGAGATTACACGAACACCAAATTACATTTTCTGAAGCTGCCAGAAAAGCGAGAACAAGAACATTGTATCTCCCTCGACACCTGTAAAGGGTAAAAGAGGAAGGAAAAATAGATAGACCCAATTAAGGATGGGGGACCGGGAGCCGTTGCGATCTGAAAAACATTTCTGCGTCAACTGGAGAATGAACCCAGGATCACTCATATGCGAAGCCAGTGCACTAACCACTTCGCTACTCTGCACATATGCATACATTCATATATAACATGCCCCCCGAGGGTGATTCTGTCATCTACATCTTTGTATACTAGCTCTAACTCTTTGATCTAATGCCATGTAATAATAGTCTAGAGAACGGAATGTGCTATCGTAGTTTACAGCTTGGTTTCGATAGATGTGCCTATACATCTCTGTATAGGCACAGACTACATGAATACAGAGTCATGTATTCAGCATGACTTTTGGGTCACTATGACCAAAACCACCTGCAGTAGAGACCTGTGTGCAAAAAGTAAACATGACCTGAAATGCTAATTATTTATCATTTTCATGAATTTCATTGGTCAGTCTTGTCTCTCTTTGGCATGCAACCCAAAGTATATAACTAGTGACCAACAAAAAACATAAAAATAATAATAAAAAATGTAACGAATGAAGTCTAGTTTACGTTCTGGTGATAGATCTATACTGGAGTCGGCCATGCTTTGACCTATGGGATGGGACAGTCAATTCTACCCTGAATTCTCCTTAATTGTCTTTTACAACATGCATGTCAGGTCACAGTGTTGCCATTTTCCTTTTTAGGTCAAAGTGACAAACAAGCAAAGTTGAAGTTTGTTTTGAATCATAAACAAATTAATCACAAACACAAAACATAATCCAAGCCATAATTACTTCTAACTCTTACTTTTTCATATCTACGTTCACCGCTAATTGTTCTGCTTCATTTTCCCTGGCAAGGATAAGATAACCTTGGTGGTTAAATTGTATATCAGGTGGACCTTCATCTGAAAAAATGTGCATACAAAATTTGTATTAAATTAAAATAAATGTGTACAGAGTTTTAAGTTATAGAAGATTGTTTGACTCAATGTGTCCAGAGTATTCAAGTTCCAGAAGATTGTTCGACTTAATGTTTTCATAGTTTTCAAGTTCCAGAAGATTGTTCGACTTAATGTTTTCAAAGAATTCAAGTTACAGAAGATTGTTTGACTCAATGTGTACAGAGTTTTCAAGTTCCAGAAGGTTCCAGAGTTTTCAAGTTCTAGAAGGTTCCAAAGTTTTCAAGTTCCAGAAGATTGTTCGACTCAATGTGTCCTGAGTTTTTAACTTCAAGAATATTGTTCAAATCAATGTTTTCAGAGAATTCAAGTTCCAGAAGATTGTTCGACTCAATGTGACACTTGGATGCAGTGCCAAGTCTTTGTATACTAGCAACCTGCAGTATTCTACTCTGAAGGGGACTCGCAGACATAAAAAATAATTAGAAGTAAGCGGTTATAGAAACATAATTAATACTAGCTTACAGGTACAAACATCAATAATCTCATGCCATACAACACTGTAGGGGAGGAATGTTAGCAGGACGACAGTATTAGATTACCACTTTCCACATCTGGAGACAGGACACCACTTCATACCCATCTAGCAGTTATTTTAGAGTTAACTCAGGAATAGATGAGAAGCAAATATATTTTTAGTTCATAACCGAAGTCACAGTAAAACTCATGTTTAACAGATGATATTTGATGTCACGCATGAACTCAGAGACTGAAGTCACAGTAAAACTCACATTTAACAGATGATATTTGATGTCACACATGAACTCAGAGGCACACAGAGACTGAAGTCACAGTAAAACTCACATTTAACAGATGATATTTGATGTCACGCATGAACTCAGAGGTACACAGAGACTGAAGTCACAGTAAAACTCACATTTAACAGATGATATTTGATGTCACGCATGAACTCAGAGGCACACAGAGACTGAAGTCACGGTAAAACTCATGTTTAACAGATGATATTTGATGTCACTCATGAACTCAGAGGCACACAGAGACTGAAGTCACGGTAAAACTCATGTTTAACAGATGATATTTGATGTCACTCATGAACTCAGAGACTGAAGTCACAGTAAAACTCACGTTTAACAGATGACATTTGATGTCACGCATGAACTCAGAGATAACTTGACATTTTCTGGGACAGAGAACTGGTGTCGCACACCTTCCCAAGAAAGTAGACTTGAAGCTCTTGTGTACTGGAAGTAAGAAATAACAGTTTATTATAATCAAATTTTCTGACAAAATTAGAAATAATTTTTCCATCGGCACTTCAGCATTTGCTGTTGTGCTTCAATTTTGATCTGCTGTACCATGTTATATATCCTTCATGCTGTTAATTCAACAGTGCACAAGCATCCATCCATTAATTCAACAGTGCACAAGCATCCATCCATTAATTCAATAGTGCACAAGCATCCATCCATCCATTAATTCAACAGTGCACAAGCATCCATCCATTAATTCAACAGTGCACAAGCATCCATCCATTAATTCAATAGTGCACAAGCATCCATCCATCCATCCATAAACTCATAAGGGTCGTATGGGTACTACATTCGATGCGTCAACAAAAAGAGTCCTCCTGTGATTTCTATCCTCAGTGATGTGGATGAGTGTGGAACATTCTTCACCCATCCAGTTTTTAATATTGTCTTCCCATGATTTTCTTTCACCCCCTCCCCTCTGCTTCTTTCACCTCCAACTGTACCCTGAAATATTGTTTTTGACAAGGAATCATGTCTGCAAACATGTCTAAACAATATAATTTTAGCTTGACTTGATTTTGGTTTTACATATGCGTTGACTATTCTTTGTAAGTGTTTGTATGGGATTAAGGTATAAAGTGGTGGCGCCCAACTCCTCTCCAACCCTGTTGATGTCTCTATATGCTGTATAATATAATATAATTGTGTTTATTATGCAGAAATAACAGTAAGATAATATATCCATGATGGGCAAGGTACTAGGCTCAAACCTGGTTCAACTGTGTATTAGAGTCATTCAGAAAGGTATGGCAACCAAATGAATGTATTTATATTGCCTATAGAATCACTTTAAATATATAGTACTCAGGTGAGAAACAGGTAATGAAGTTCTACTGAATGACGATTAACACTTTATCACTGTTGGATGTTTACGTGAAATAATATACACAACAAAACACAGGATATAAATATAAAATATAAATGTATATTAGATTACATATTTTTTCCAGAACATAGTTGGTCTTTTTTATATATCTTCTGAACTCTTCAAGATTCTGGATGAGTTAATCCGCCGCAGCCAAGGGCATGTTTAAACTTCAGCACTCTGCATTAAAAATGATGATGATGACATGCTAAATTCAGGAAGCCTATACGTTACAGAAAAAAATATAGAGCTACAGATTTCTTCCCTTTAAGAGAAATAAAGATCAGGCAAATAAAATACTTTGGACACATTAAAAGACATGACACCTTATTGAAGACCTTACTTGAGGGTAAAGTCAAAGGGAAGGGAGTAAGAGGTAGGCAGAGATACAAGTGGGAGAGTAACATTACACGATGGACAGGTTACAGTCTAGCAGAGTGTACCACCAAGACAAGAGACAGGAGATGTTGGAGATATGTTGCAGCCAACCTTCGTTGCGGAGACGGCATTGATGATGATGATATAGCTACAGATTTCTTCCCTTTTATATATATGTATATATATATATATATGTATATACAAACACAAATATATAGTGATCCTACAAATACATCTAAACATACCACAACAATTATATCAAATATATTCAAATATCTGAAGGCATACTTACTGCAGGATCCCTCTCAATGATTGTAACATTTAATGCCTTTTGACTATAATTTTTCAGCCAGTAAGCAACCGATGATCCAACAATTCCTCCACCAATGATCAGGAAATCTGTTTCTCTTGGGACCTCAGTTCCTGGTGGCTCCATTGTTTTAATACCTTCAAACTCTTCTTTTAGAACAATCCATGGAGATCTATATTGACCTGTGATAGATAATAAAACAATCACTGACAACTGTATCACACTCTCAATCCATCTATCTATTCACTAAACCCAAAGTATATAACTAGTGACCAACAAAAAACATAAAAATAATAAAAAAAACGTAACGAATGAAGTCTAGTTTACGTTCTGGTGATAGATCTATACTGGAGTCGGCCATGCTTTGGCCTATGGGATGGGACAGTCAATTCTACCCTGAATTCTCCTTAATTGTCTTTTACAACATGCATGTCAGGTCACAGTGTTGCCATTTTCCATTTTTAGGTCAAAGTGACAAACAAGCAAAGTTGAAGTTTGTTTTGAATCATAAACAAATTAATCACAAACACAAAACATAATCCAAGCCACAATTACTTCTAACTCTTACTTTTGCATATCTACGTTCACCGCTAATTGTTCTGCTTCATTTTCCCTGGCAAGGATAAGATAACCTTGGTGGTTAAATTGTATATCAGGTGGACCTTCATCTGAAAAATGTGCATACAAAATTTGTATTAAATTAAAATAAATGTGTACAGAGTTTTCAAGTTATAGAAGATTGTTTGACTCAATGTGTCCAGAGTATTCAAGCTCCAGAAGATTGTTCGACTTAATGTTTTCAGAGAATTCAAGTTCCAGAAGATTGTTCGACTCAATGTGTCCAGAGTTTTCAAGTTCCAGAAGGTTCCAGAGTTTTCAAGTTCCAGAAGGTTCCAGAGTTTTCAAGTTCCAGAAGATTGTTCGACTCAATGTGTCCTGAGTTTTCCAGTTCTAGAAGATTGTTCGACTCAATGTGACACTTGGATGCAGTGCCAAGTCTTTGTATACTAGCAACCTGCAGTATTCTACTCTGAAGGGGACTCGCAGACATAAAAAATAATTAGAATTAAGTGGTTATAGAAACATAGGTTATTAATACTAGCTTACAGGTACAAACATCAATAATCTCATGCCATACAACACTGTAGGGGAGGAATGTTAGCAGGACGACAGTATTAGATTACCACTTTCCACATCTGGAGACAGGAGGACACCACTTCATACCCATCTAGCAGTTATTTTAGAGTTAACTCAGGAATAGATGAGAAGCAAATATATTTTTAGTTCATAACCGAAGTCACAGTAAAACTCATGTTTAACAGATGATATTTGATGTCACGCATGAACTCAGAGACTGAAGTTATGGTAAAACTCACATTTAACAGATGATATTTGATGTCACGCATGAACTCAGAGGCACACAGAGACTGAAGTCACTGTAAAACTCATGTTTAACAGATGATATTTGATGTCACGCATGAACTCAGAGGCACACAGAGACTGAAGTCACGGTAAAACTCATGTTTAACAGATGATATTTGATGTCACGCATGAACTCAGAGGCACACAGAGACTGAAGTCACGGTAAAACTCACGTTTAACAGATGATATTTGATGTCACTCATGAACTCAGAGACTGAAGTCACGGCAAAACTCATGTTTAACAGATGATATTTTATGTCACTCATGAACTCAGAGATACACAGAGATAACTTGACATTTTCTGGGACAGAGAACTGGTGTCCCACACCTTCCCAAGAAAGTAGACTTGAAGCTATTGTGTACTGGAAGTAAAAAATAACATTATTTTATTATCAAATTTTCTGACAAAAATTAGAAATAAATGTTTTCCCTGGGAAGCTAAGAAGAGGAGGATCTCCGCAAAATAGCAGCGGCTTTTCATTGCATCCTTAAGAATACCTCCGCAGCTAAGGGGTTAACAATTCTATATTAAAATCAATTTTAATTATGTAAATTAGCCATTATGAATATTAATTAGCTTTGGTTGTATTTATAAATTATGGCTGTGTAATCCACAGATTCGTCTAGTTTTCCAGAACACAAAAATGTATAGTATATAGGATAATTTTTCTCGAAAATAATTGAAATATTTAATAATTACACTAAATTCAATGTTAATTATGCAAAGTAGCCGCCATTTTGAATATTTAATAACCCCAATTTCTTCAGAAAATTAGCACAATGTAATAAACAGATGTGTCTTGTCTGTGCGCACACAAAAATATAGTTTATGTGGTATTTTATTATATTCAATAGTTATATAATTTATTTCCATTTTAATTATGCTAATAAAGTACCATTTTGAATATTAATTAGTTCTGCTTGCATCTAAAAATTACAGAAATGTTATCAACAGATCCATCTTGTCTTTGCAAACACAAAAATATATATATTATATGGCATTTAAATATATTTAATTAGTATATAATTCTTTTTTTAAATT
Source organism: Meghimatium bilineatum (assembly GCA_034231615.1). Taxonomy (NCBI): domain Eukaryota; kingdom Metazoa; phylum Mollusca; class Gastropoda; order Stylommatophora; family Philomycidae; genus Meghimatium; species Meghimatium bilineatum. The sequence goes on from CM067301.1 coordinate 8,042,969, forward strand.
TTAAATATGCTAATTAGCTGCCATTTTTCAATATTAATTAGTTGTGCGTGCTTCTGAAATATACAGAAACGGGATCAACAGTTGTGTTTTGTCTTCGCAAATAAAAATGTATAGTTTGTGTGTTGTATTATTGAAAATAACAAAGATAATTTAAAAATTATCAGATTTGCTACATTTTGTGGTCACAAGTTTTATTTATATTTTTCTATATATGTCATGTAAATTATTTTGATGCTAAATTAATTTTGTAAAAATTCATAACTTTTTACATGGTTGACGTACAGACTTGGTTGAGGTATCGTTGAATTGCAATTTTGGCACATTCGTCATTCAGGGCTACACTATGACCTTTGATCTAGTTTCGAGGTATTCCCTAACATTTCCCAAGTAAGATGAGATATGATCAAAGGTCAAGGTTGGAATAGGGGAAATCAGCATTGGGCAAGCTGGTGGGGTTTTTTGTATGGTTTAAAAAGGGATCTTCTCTCCCCCCCCCCCCCCCACCTAATTGCAAATAATAAAATTGGTAAATTGTTCTTTTCTACGGTCACTGCGCTATAAATAGCACACTGTTTTCATGTTTAAGCAGATGACGTCACGGAATTTCCGCGAGAAAACCAATCACAGTGATGCGTGCAGTGACGTCACACCCCGCCAAGTGATTGTGTGCCGTGGAGCTATAAATCATATCGATTCACCCTTACACAAGAATTCTTAGAGAATTAATCATTAATTCTAAACATTTTTCTAACCCTTCTCCCCCTCCTAAAAATATCTATAAAATAATTCCAATCCTTTTAACCCCCCTTTACCAAAAGCTATGGTACCAGATTGTCATTCTGCCGGGATCATCATTCTTATCATGTTAGGAAATACATAAAAACTAGGTCAAATTTCACTGTGGCAGTAGAAACGAAAGATGTGCCATAAAGTTTATGCAAAAAAAATTAATCTCAGTCTGCATTGAGAGTTGCAGCATGTCTTTCATTGTGGCGCATGTGCAATTGCTGGCGGGGAAAACATTTTTAGGAGTGCGTGTACATGAGCAGTGGAAAGAAAAAATTACCACTTCAAGTCTACCGAAAACACTAATATTCAACCAAACTCAAGTGTCATGCCGAGTGGCAAATTTCTCCACAACTCTTTGGTGTTGTTAATAAGTTCAGCTGGTGACTTCTTTTTATGCCACAGTGACAACCACAACTGTCAACACATCCAGAAATTTGTCTTCCTGTCTCTTCAGGAACAGTACCAGGTGTAGATACTGTTCAGGACCCCACTCAGTTCACCAATGCCCTGTTGCATTAAACGACAAAGATTACAAAACAGCAAATAATAACAGAAAGTGTGCTAACTGCTCTGGCAGCCATAGTGCAAAATATTTAGGATGCCCTGCATACCAAACAATTAAAAATGATCTAAGACATAAACATGTCAAACAACAAAAATTAAACGAAAATAAACCACCAAAAGTGCCAAAGGAATGCTGCCATAGTCAGGAACCTATTACACTTCAGAACAGCCAAAAGGCTGAAGGACCAAACGAGGAAAGATAAAAAGCTGGAACGGACCATCTAGACAAAGTTATACTGGAAAGGATCTAGGAAGGAATCAGCAGTCTCAATGCATTAAAGAAGGACAATGAAGAACTTCTCAAACGAATAGAAACTGAGAGACAACTAGAGAATGAGGAAAGGAGACAAAGGAAGGAACAACATGAAAAGGAAGAAGAGTGGAAGGATATGATCACAAAGGAACTAAGAGAAGTTAGGAACATACTAGGCATTAGGACAAAATTTTCAAAATGGGTGTACAGAATTTTAAATACCACAGTTAGATAGCTCTTGAAAATTGCAATCCAACGATACCTCAACCAAGTCTCTACGTCAATTCTGAAAAAAGTTACGAATTTTTTTCGAATTAATTTCCGCATCATGATAATTACATGGAACATATAAGGAAATATGAAATGACAGTTGTCAAAAAGTTGCGGCCTTGCCTTAGAACCGAGCCACTAATTTATGAATATCAAAGTTATTTGCATTAAAAAATCTAACAAATTATACATTTTCTTGTTTGGAAAGACAAGACGCACCTGTTGATTACATTCTGCTAATTTTCCGACGCAGCCAGAGTTAATAAATAATTAATAATGGCGTCTAATTTGCATAATTACATTGTCATATTTAATATATATTTATTAAATTTTTTAATTATTTAGAATAAAATATATTGCAAACTGTACATTTTTGTGTTTGTGAAGACAAGACGCAACTGTTGATTACATTATGCTAATTTTCTGACGCAGCCAGAATTAATTAATAATTAAAAATGACGTCTAATTAGCATAATTGAAATTGAATGTATCATATACATCTTCCCTTTATGGCAACATGCATGTGGATGGCAATCTGTAACCTCAGCCCTCTTTGTATCTGAAATATAATATTTGATTATTATTATTATTGGCATTTGGTACACATGTACATAAACAATTCTATGTCAAAGGTATGAATAAATTACCAGGTAGTTATGTGCACCAAATTTTCAAAATTTCCTTTTTGTTTTTCCTATTATAGTGATACCTAATTAGCCCTATATAATTAAATACTTTATTACATTATTCAGTAGATAGGTTTATGTAGAACATTGAGCAAATTTGATAATAAACAACAAGAGACAAAGATATCAAAAAGAGTGAGAACGTTTGGAAGATGCTGCAGTTTACGTTGTCTGCATTGATGATTTGATTTATTCGGCCTACTGAAAGGAGAAAGCATGTCTCAATAAAAAGTGAATTTTACGAAATATTCATGAGAGAATTATAAGCAATTGGACTTCATAAACAATATAAATAATATATATTTAATTTGAAATGTGTTTCTTGTAAAATTATCAACATGAAACAGACTGATGTGACTAAGAAAACACTTCAGTCGTCATGGCGATGGACGCATGATAGTACATAAGTACGCGCACTCGACATGGTCTTGTACCAATAATTTCAATTATTTTACATATAAATCTTAGATTTTTTACTAGTATCATTTAAAAATGAATTAAAGAAATTAAAAGAGGCAGGAATTGTAGTTGTTAAATGTCAATTTCTTTAAATAAGAGATATTTCAGAATTATCGACGCGCAGTAAAGAATAGCGGTAGACAATTGGCGGATGAGGAACGCGTGACCGATCTGCAGTGCGTTTGTTTAAAATTCGATAATAATTACTGGCAACTTCCAAAATTAATGAAATTTTGTATATAAAGAGAAAAATGGTTGTTTCATTTCTTAGACATGGTTACAACATCCTATTTTATTCAAATTAATACATATACGTGTGCAAAGAGAAAAAACACTTACCTAGGCTTATTTAATTGCTTGGTGAAAAATGTACACAGCGTATTTCCAACTTCTAGTTACGTAATTCGATGCACAAATGAATGAGAAAAATTAAACAGTTGTCTTTTATAAACAATAAAGTTGCGTCGCGTTGTCTAAAGACAATTGCTGTGGTCAGTGTTTTACGTGATGCAAAAAATTCTTGGACGCTACCAAAACAAGGGAAGTAATTTAAGCCACATTGACTTTCACGTCCCCTTACGATTTCCTAATGCCTAAACATACTAAAACTAATAGTAGAGAACCGCCAGGAAGAGGAACAACGGACAGGCAGAAGAATAACTAGAACACTGGCTCGGGCAGCAACCTCCAAACGCACTCCTACTAAAACCATCAAACACCAATAAGTAAAGTTAAAATACCGATACAGTGCCCAATAACAATTAGCAATAAACCATAATGGATAAAAATCAAATAAAGATCATTCAGTGGAATGTTACCAGTGTGAGTACTGTGAGACAGAATATGCTCCTCTAATGACTGCAACAGATTTCCAACATGTTTTGGTGGTGCACCCTGCTAGACTGTAACCTGTCCATCTTGTGATGATACTCTCCCACTTGTATCTATGTCTGCCTCTTACTCTTTTCCCTTTGACTTTACCCTTAAAAGTTCTTCAAGAAGGAGCCATGTCTTTTAATCTGTCCAAAATATTTATTTTCCGATTTTTATTTCTGTATATGTCAGAGAAAATGAACAGGAAGTGTGGTGTCATGCAGTTCTAAGCTAGCAGTCAAAAAATGTCTGTTCAGTAGACACTAGACAGCAACCATCTTCTGTTTGACATCTGCTTTCTACATTTTTATTGACAGTATATTCAATATTGACACCGGAGAGTACGAGCAGAGGGACAAGAAAAATAAGGATAGGTTTGTGTATGGAAGCTTCACATCAGTGAGTTATTTGTTCCTTGCTTTTTTCTTTATACTCCTTTTAATAACAATATGATATTATGATTGAATTCAGAAATTAGCTGGCCTCGCCAACGACATGGCCAGCCTATTAGCCGTGCAGTGCTAATACTCATTCTTCGTGAGTCCTCTCGATCTGAGAATTTTGAGCTGTATGAGCTTGAGTCAATATCGAGAATGTGGAAATTAGAAGTAAAGATGGGCGTGGCCCGTAGAGAACCCTGACAACGAGCACAAAGAGAGCAGTGAACCAACCGGAACCATCAGCCGTCTGAAGTCAAATTTACTGTAAATAGTGTAAATTATAGTTCTCCGCTGTGACCTTTGCTCTAGTTTCGAGGTGTTACCTAACCTGACCTTTGTTGTGTGATTTGGCAAGCTTACGGGTAAGTACTTAGAATTAGAGTAAGGTTAGTATTTGAAATAATATTTCTAATGTGTGCACGCACCTCACTCCGTGTATAGCGGGCAGAAATACTGATCACTCACCATAAATAATAGGAAATTGTAAAAAATGTGTAAATTGGAAAACAAACAAATTATGCAAAAGTTCGTCTGTGTCTAGATTTGAACTAAAGTGATTATCGGATGTGACGTCATGTCATCCATTAATTTCATTGGTGTTAGTGTTACACGGAAATCCATGACGTTAGGTAGTTAGAAATGTAAGCAGTGCACTATTTATAGCACAGTGAAGACTTATTCTTTACTTTCACCACTGTCAATACTGCATTTCTCCCGTTATGGAGTTTTAGGGATGGTATTGAATAGCTGTGTCACTGTGTGATAAAGTGCTGCATGCTCTTGCTATCGCCAATTTTTGTCCCGAAAAAAAAAAGCAAAACGACATACAGAGTGAGTTTTTTAATTTACCCTCCGGCAGAAAAAAACCGTCCTTACCGGGGATCGAACTCTAGGCCTCACTAGTGTGAGACCATTGCTCTAACCTCGCAGCCATGCACCATACCTAATATTAATTCAGAATATTCTCAGATTTTTAGTAGAGTTCTCTGGAGATGGCTTTTTTTTGTGTGCTCCTAGGTCTATATATATATAAAAATTATATAATATTATATAATAAAAAAATTAATATATAATGTTTGTTTTCGTTGACTCTTTTATTTCTGTGAGTGAGAGTTGGACACTTACTGTGGACATGGAGAAATGATTACATGCTTTTGAGTACAAAATGCTATAGACAAATTTTACAAATTTCCTGGATATAGAGAGCTATAAGAAAGCACATTTAGTTTAGTAAGAAATAAAATAGAGATGTAGCAGGTGTACAAGAACCATTGCTTTCAATAGTGAAACGATGAAAACTAGCATTGTTTGCACATGTATGCAGACATGATTCCTTGTCATGTCAAAGACAATACTGCAGGGACTGGGAACTGTCGAAGAGGGGAGAAGCAGAAGAGGGCAGCAAATAAATTATAATGAAATGGACAGACAACATCAAGGAATGGACATGACAAAATTTTTCCTCACTCATCCGCATCATTGCAGATAAAAATCGCTGGAGGACTGTGCTGAAGCATCAAATGTGGTAACCCTACAACCTTACGGGTTTAGGATAGCCTGGGGTACTACCATGCACTTTTTACTTTTTAGCATATTCTGACAACTAAACATAACTATGAGAGACCAAACTGCCATCAGTGTATAGCTTATCCATCCATCTAACATTAGTGAGAGTATTGAAGACATAAATCTTACATGTAGACAATAGAATGAGATTTTTTTGAACATGTGTAACATAAACCACCTTCTTTGGTGCTAGATAGCACAGGCAAAAGGGCAGTACAAACCATTATAACTTTGATGGCGATTGCCACTGTAACAGGTCTAGCACACTGGTAGCATGTAAATGTGTGCTAAGAATATATAGAATAAATAGATAGACCTAGTTTCGTAACTTTACTCTGAAAAAAATAGTTTGAATAAAACATAGTTTGTAAGTTCCGTTTTAAAGCTAACGATGCCTTTTGTAATGTTGGATGATTGTTATAAACATATATATTAATCTCTCGCAGCTTTAGATCGGCATCTACAACTTCCTTATGACATGGGCATTTTTTCATAAATTTTAATGTGCCATCTTATCCCAATAAATGTACCCCACCTTTCCCAAATCATATTTTTAGGAACAATCGTAAATTCTGATGAAAAAAACAAAGTAACCTGATAAGAGGATGTGCTTAAGAACTTAACAACACAACATATATTTCAGTTTGAACATTTAAAAAATCACGATATTAATGATAACAGCAGGCAGCGTGCGGGTAGCTGCACAAAAAATAGATTGAACGTAGTGAACAAATATTATTCCGTTGTTGAAAATTGACTTGTCTTTGATCTATCAAATTTTGTTGGGTTAAAGATTGAAATGTTATCGTCTGACCTAGTCATGTGTGCCATCGGAAAAACTCATAGGCTCTGGAAAAACTTGGTGCGCCATCTTACCCCAGGCTACTCTATATATGTTATGTTATGTTCCTCCAGGGCCATAGGCGGCGCATAGGGCAGAAACCATAGCTCTCCATTTCTGTCTTTGTGTTGCCAGGTCTTCCAATTCTTGCGCGTTGTTTAGGTTCATTGACATGCCTTCTCTATTAATGGTTCTTCGTAGAGTTTCTCTAGGTCTCCCTCTTCTTCTTACTTCGGGTGGCACCCAGTATAGTGACTGCTGGGGAATTCTTAGGCTGTTCACTCTATAGATAGATTCAATTATTTCTGTAATCGATCGTTTACAAAGTCTGCCCATGGCGTTGCATCCATTGCGTCTGTATAGTAATGCTTTTTGAGAGGAACTGTCAGATGGTAGCTTTCCAGGACTGATGGTTGTCTTCCATGCTTCCAGCATGTGGAAACCAGTTAAGCCATATGTTGAATTTTGTCTTCTGATGTAATCCAGAATTATCATTGTATGTGTTAAAACTTTGTTAGTCTTATGATGTTACTGATTCTGTCTCTTATTGTTACTCTGAGAATTCAACGTAGACAAGTCATATCTCTTGTGACATGTTTTCTTTTGTATTCAGTTTTTTAATGTTCGTGTTTGACATTTGTAGCATAGTGATGGTACAATGATTGGTTTATATAGTGCTGTTTTGGTGTTCATGCTCATAAATTTGTTTTTGAAAATAGGAGACATCTGGTATGCTATGCTGCATGATTTCATTGTGTTTTTCCCATTCGATGATATATGATGCTTCCAAGATAAGTGAATTCTTTCACCTGTTAAAGCTGTTGATCATCGATTAGAATTCTGTTTATGCGATTGATATTACCTCAGTTTTTTTGACAGTGTTTATCTTCATGTTAAAGTTCCTACAATAATAGCATTGTTATATCGACAATAACCTACCCAGGTTTATGAAAATTTGAGAAAAGTGAGAAGTCGAAATATAGGTCTACTTTAGACTTGTGTTAGGTGAGGATAGATTACTAAGAAAACAAACTAGAAACTGGTGAAATTACAAACAAGTATTAGTAGGATATATATACAAGTATAATTTAAATAAATGGAAATTGTCCTACTATGTGAAGTAAAAATATAACGAACATCATGGTTAATGGTTAGGCCTATTCATAATAAAAACACACAAAAGTAAAAGTCACTAAAAATAAATATTAAATTTTGTGAAACGGAGTCGTAACCATTTCTTCATATTGACAATTTAATAATATTGTGTGTTTATTTATTCTTAGTGCGTATTTGTTTCTTGATAAAGGTCTCTTCTGGACCGTAACATAGCAAAAGTACTTGTTCATTTTTTTTCTTTTATTTCTCTTTACATTGATTTTACTATGTGGTAGTTAGATAATTATCTTGTAATAATATTACATTAACATAATATTTATCGCTATATGAAGCACATATTACCTATGTGTAAAAAAAAAACGCTGAAGAAAAGAGAATAAATGTGATACAATCATGGTATGATCATCATTGATTCAATTCTTTTTGGCCTACCTCTTTTTCATTCCCCTGGCATCATCTCCTCCATTATGGTATTTTCTATGGATATGGCCAAAATATTATAATTTTCTAGAGAGAACCTTTTTTGAGTTATCAAACAATATATCTACCATCAGAGACTGATGTGTTGGGCCATTGGCACAAATAAAATAGCGACAACACATTTCCATTCTCAGGGCTACATCATCCTCGAAATCTAGTTGAACCACTGTCTTGCTGCGAGAGAGGTCCAGCGGGAGTTTGAGAATGGATGCTGAAGAAGAAACAATAACTGACATGCGTCTCATGATCCCCACAACCAACAAAACCTGTTGCAGCATAGCTGAATATGATAATGGAGAGCTAGACTGTCATCACCCATAACCCATTAAATGATTTATCTGTGAGCTAGTCTCTAGTGATGAGAGGACTATTTATTAAGTGCAATGTCAAAGGTATAGAAAAAAAACACAGTGCTATAGGGAATTTGTTTGATGCAAGTGGCAGTACACTCATGGCAACAAAATATGGAAGCTATAATGAAAACAGTGTTTATGGTCAAGAGCAAGACTTCACTTACCTCCCAGAAGCACATTGTGTGTAAAAGCAAATGGCTGAAGTCAAATCGTACCAGTCTGCAGAAAAATGTGTGTAGAAACACAAGCTTTGAGGAGTCGTTCATGATATTGAAAAATTAAACTTTGGCTTAGAGGGAGAACCAACTTAATCCAATTCTTCATTCAAGCATTTTTCTATACTATGACCAGACTCGCAGATGATAAAGGGTTAATTTCCATGGGCAAAATGGGCACTATTGTCTATCAAAGAACACGAGATTAGTTATTTGACAGCAGAACATCCTATACAAGATATACATAGTTAACACAAGTCCAAATCTCTCCCTAGCATTTCCACCTCAAAATCTGTCTCCCATGAACATATTGGCATTATGTTATGATTAGCCAATATTATTGTACTCCAGGCAAATTCATAGATGCTCAGTCTCCATAGGTGCGCTCAGTCTCCTCCAGCATATAATTATTGCTGATGGTTCCAGTGGCCAGCTAGTTAAATATTCTTCTCATTCCTCCTTATGGGTGTCCAGTTCTACTACTACCTCACTTAATAACAAATTCTTGAAATCTCATTCTAGATGTGTCTGCAATAGAGTAGAGATGTCCACATCAAGCGTGGTCTCATAAAGCAGTATCGCCTGTGTGTTGCCGGAGCCCGAAAGGGGAGCAAAGAATAGCAACACTGTTTACCTTCCACGTATGTCGTAAAAGGCGACTAAGAAGGTTATGGGATGGAGTTGGCTGTCCCATCCCATATAGGGTCAGTGACCCAAAGCCATGCTGAAGTCGGATGTGTCAGGTCAAAAGGCGCAGATATCGCAGCAATGCTGTAAACCATGACACAACGCATCCCGGACTACATCCTGCTAATCTGCAGGAGTTTGAGAATGAACGCAGAAGAAGAAGAAGATAAAGCAGTATCAGTAAAAATGCCACTCTTATGCATTATCAATTCTCCGTTATCAGTTCTATCCATTCTGGACTTCCAAGATTGGTGGGTCATAAACCATATTATAGAAATATGGAAGGGGGTGGCTGCAGTAACAGGCAAATGTTAGTATGAACAGGAATATATCAAGAAATAGTTCTTTAGGGATATACTCCCTTTGCCTGAGGCACTCCTGTGCTGAGTTAGGCCGTGAGGATTTATTGTAGGGGTTGACTCCCTTAGATTAAAGAACTCCCGTGATAACCCATAAGGCAGCGGGTGAATAAGTAAGACTGAAGACAGGTAAGAAATTGAAACAAGACATGAAGTAGCAATTATTTTTTTGCAGGTGACAGATTGTCAACATATCCCCCAACTTTCCTTAGCTGCTTCCTGCGACATGTCTGGAAAGATGACAGTGTCCGTGTTAATTGCACCCTGAATTAGAAGTGCAGGTCTCTGTTGTCACTCGGGTGAAGATACATGAGGCACAGAAAGTAAAGTTAGTTAGTCGTCAGATCATCATCACTGCAAACTGGACACGTCCATAGTTGCTCCGATCTCTCCTTGAGTGTATCCGCCATTACACTTCTGCTGACAGTACCGGTTCTATGCTGGTTGACCATCATTCTTCTGAGCCCTCCAAAATGTTCACTTCTAGCAACACCGCATTTTCCAACCCTGATCTAAAGTAAAGTAGAAAGCAGGAAGCAAATTGTAGGATCAAAGAGAGAATAGCATACCACATCAGTGTTTGAGTGAAACAAAATCACACTTTTTAACTTATTAGTGCCTTCTGTTGTATTATATTGCTGTGAGAGTTGGACACTTACTGCAGAGATGGAGAGACAATTACAGGTCTTCAAATACAAATATTACTGATATATTCTGTAGAAAATGTCCTATAGAGAACATAAGACAAAGGTGTACATGAGAAATCAAATGGAGATGTATACAGGCTCACAGGAACCTTTACTTTCTATAATGAAGCAATAAAACGTGCATGGTGTATGATGAATAGTGAAAATTAAGAATATTTTGGGTCCTGTGTTACCAGGGCCTAAAAGCGAGCAGAGAATAATGACACAGTTATCTACCATACACATCATAAGAGGTAAATAAGTAGGTTTTGGGGATGGAGTCAGCTGTCAAATATCATAGAGGATGAAAAAAAAAGTCAGAATACATGCTGAAATCGGATGTGTCAGACACATATACCGTAGCTAAGCTGTAAACCATGACACACAATGCTTTCTGTTTCACATCCTATTATGTAGAAGTTTGTGAACACGTCCTATTATGTAGAAGTTTGTGAACACATCCTATTATGTAGAAGTTTGTGAACACATCCTATTATGTAGAAGTTTGTGAACACGTCCTATTATGTAGAAGTTTGTGAACACATCCTATTATGTAGAAGTTTGTGAACACATCCTATTATGTAGAAGTTTGTGAACACGTCCTATTATGTAGAAGTTTGTGAACACGTCCTATTATGTAGAAGTTTGTGAATACATGCTAAAGAAGAAGAAGATATACAATTTTAAGAACAAATTTTGCCTAATAGTTTATTGTAAAACATTTCTTTTTGTGCTTCTAAAATTAGGATTATTAACAGGATACAAGTAAGCATCTCATCCAGTGATGATCTAAGCATTGTTCGAAGATCTTCGAGTAACTGCAATATGAGAATCAAAAGAAGTTTGAAGTGTTACGTTATTGCTGGAGTAACATTTGCCTTCTTTTTGTTATGCTATGTCAGCGACTGGACTTATTTTACCGCATATGTCACCAACAAGGTTAGTATAATTCACTGAGTAAACAAATTGTTGTGTCTGTATGGAAATTATGTGATAAATGGAGAGAAACTACAACAAGTAAAGCATTATCATTATCTTGGACACATAGTCACAAATAATGGCAGATGTTAAACAGAAATTAAAAGGAAAATAGGAATGGCCAAAAGTACATTCAATGACATTAGGAAAATAGTAACATCTAAACAAATTACAAATACCGGTAAGTTAAAAATGAGAATTATAAAATACTACATCTATTCTATATTAATGTATGGATCAGAAACATGGACATTAAATAAACAAATAGAAGACAGAATTAATGCCTTCGAGATGTGGGTATATAAGAGAATGTTAGCATGGTTCGGACATGTATGCAGGCATGATTCCTTGTCAAAAACAATACTGCAGGGAACTGTCGAGGGTGGAAAAGCAGAGGAGGACAAATAAAGACATGGACAGACAACATCAAGGAATGGACAGGGCTAGATATTTCCACACTCATCCGCATCGCTGAGGATAGATTTCGCTGGAGGACTCTGTGTGCTGAAGCATCCAATGTGGTACCCCTACGACCCTGAAGGGTTATGGGTTTATTGATTGATTGATATAAGAGAATAGGGAGAACATCATGGAAATAGAAGAAAACAAATAAAGAGGTGCTAAAAACACTTAATATGAAGAAAGAACTACTAAGAGAAATTAAGATCAGCAAGTAAAATATTTTGGACACATTAAAAGACATGACACCTTGTTGAAGACATTACTTCAGGGTAAAGTCAAAGGGAAGCAAGCAAGAGGTAGGCAGAGATACAAGTGGGAGAGTAACATCACAAGATGGACAGGTTCGTCTAGCAGAGTGCACTACCGAAACAAGAGACAGGATGTTTTGAGATCAGTTGCAGCCAACCTTCGTTGCGGAGACGGCACTTGATGATGATGAATTTTTCCCAGTGTTCATGTATGTATAAATACATATGAATAACCAGACTGTCATAGGATATCCGACAATGTGGAGAGTGCCGCAGTAACACAACAAAGCGATAACTAGGATTATGTAATATTGTTACTGGTCTTCTTCTTCTTTCGTTCACTTGAAATATGTCTATATCTGTAATTCTGTCTCCTTAATAAAACTCACTGTCTTTTGTAGTTCATACAGTGTCCCATAGAGCTTTGATTCCAGTGTTGTTTCCTCTGGCCAATATGTCTGCCTCAGCATTTCATGCTCAGAACACTCTTGAAGTATATGTTTGCCACTCTGTGCTGCCTGTCCACATGTACACATGGCAGTGTTGCCAATCTTGAACTTTGTATACATGTGACTGCGGCGTCGGTTGTGTCCTGTTCTGAGACGTAAAATTATAACTTGTTCTGATCTGTTCATAATGTGATAGTCATCTTGTGTTGGTGTTTGTGGCTTTCTTATTGACTTGATCATCTGTTTTTTCTTATGGTAGGGGATTGGTATAACTGGTTGGTCTTCGGCAGCACCTTCCTTAGCCAGTTGGTCTGCTTTTTCATTTCCTGGTATCCCACAGTGAGAGGGTATCCACTGCATGGTTACCCTATAGTGGTACGACAATTCGCTAAGTAGTTTTTTCAAGTCTGTTAGTTTTCCAGACTGGAGAGCTTGAAGCACTGACCTTGCATCTGTCAGGAATACCACAGGCTGTAGGCCAGAGTTGGAGTTCAGCAGTTTTTTTAGCTGCCACACTAATTGCCTGGATTTCTGCATCATAATTATTGCATAATTTTCCTGTCGGTGTTCTGATTGTATCTCTAGGCTTGTGTGGATATTCTATATATGCACCTGCATTCTGTGCTGACCCATCTGTGTATACTCTGACCCATATATCTTGTGGATATTCCTCATCCAGGAAACTGAGAGTGACTGTCCTTCGCTGCACACTGTTGTTACTGGTCAAATTAATAAAAACTATTGTGAAACAGAATTAACTGAAAACAAAGAAACAAAGACGTGTTCCACTTAGCGGTTCAATTGGGACTTTTTTCAAGTAACAGACGAAATAGACACACAAAGTATATACCATTGAATGTAGCAAACAGTAATGATTATTGAATATAACAAACAGTAATAACTGTTTAATATAACTAACAGTAATGACTGTTAAATATAACTAACAGTAATGACTTCAATATAACAAACAGTAATGACTGTTGAATATAACAAACAGTAATGACTGTTGAATATAACAAACAGTAATGACTATTGAATATAACAAACAGTAATGACTGTTGAATATAACAAACAGTAATGACTGTTGAATATAACTAACAGTAATGACTGTTGAATATAACAAACAGTAATGACTGTTGAATATAACTAACAGTAATGACTGTTGAATATAACTAACAGTAATGACTGTTGAATATAACTAACAGTAATGACTTGAATGTCCTACACGCAGACACCAACAGAATACACCACCAATCTCTTGAATAGGTACCTACAGGCAAAAGAGCAAGGGGTAGACCAAAAGAAACACTCAGAAGAACAATATTTAGAGAAAGTAAAACAACCAATATTCATACTATTCAAGAACTGCACAGAATAGCTTTGAACAGACAGAATTGGAGAGATCTGACCTCTTCCCTATGCGCTAACTTCAGCGCAAAAGGAAAATGAATTACTTGAATATAACTAACAGTAATGACTGTTGAATAAAACAAACAGTAATGACTGTTGAATACAGTAATGACTGTTGAATATAACTAAAAGTAATGACTTGAATATAACAAACAGTAATGACTGTTGAATAGTAAAGGCAATTGAATGTAACTAACATGCGATATTTGCTATTTGGAGATTTGTTTGTTTTGGTTACATTTTAAAAAGCTTGTTTTTTTAATGGCACATTTGTGATCTCCATGGTGTAGTGGCTAATATGTTTGCCCTGTACTCAAGAGGCTACGGATTCAAATGTGGCTCATGACAAATTGTTTATAAAGTGGATTTTGTCTGAGATCTGTGGATTATCACTTGAATCTACAGAGTTACTTGCTAAGCGTGGTACTCTGGAGACTGCAGAGTACTACGAAATAAATCCTCTACAACTTTTAACTTTTATTGTGCATTACAAATGACAATTAGTCAGCATTGTGACATTTCACGGAGATATTCGCGCCAACTGATGGGCACCACGGAGTGAATCAGTTAATTATGTAATGATGTTATGTGATTTCATTGATTGCATTGATTATGTATACATTTAATACTAATTATTGTATATTTACCTCTCCATCAAGGTGCCTGTCCATCGACATATTGTAAGATGGGCTGACCATGAGCATAAAATTGACCATAGCCGACCTCGTATCATGATCACATACAAGGGCAGGCTGGGAAACCATATGTTTGAATATGCAAGTCTTATGGGGATAGCCCATTCGTACAATATGACTCCAATCATTCCTTCAAACATTGACTATCTTGATGTATTTAAAATACCTACACTACAAGGAGATATAAGTCTTCTCCGGAACCCTGTTACATACACAGAAGAACTGGCGGCAAAGTATTTCCGAGGAGTAGAGAAAATAGACCGAAACAGAGATGCTTTTTTAGACGGCTTTTACCAATCCTGGAAATATTATGAAAACATTCGCAGCGATCTTCTAAATAAATATTTTGTTCTTCATGACAGTCTCCAGACAGCTGCATTAAAGTATATCAACAATGTACTTCAAGAGAGGAACATGCAAGGAGCACAGGTTGTTGGGATTCATGTGCGTCGCGGTGATTTCGTACGGCAGCGAGTCAAAGGTTTCACAGTTGCCCCCATCCCTTATTACTACAGAGCAATGGCATACTTTCGTAAGAAATTTGGCAAAGTGATGTTTATTATATGCACAAATGATTTAATGTGGGCAGAAACATATTTAGATGAAGGTCCTGATATTCATTATTCCCATGAGACCGATGGCTCACTTGATCTAGCTATTATGATTAACTGTAATCATATGATTATTACATCGGGTTCTTACTCGTGGTGGGCTGGTTATCTAGTTAGAGGGGAGGTAATATATTATTTAGGATATCCTCAGCCCAATACTAAAATAGGGAATCAGACAGTTAAAGAGGATTATTATCCCCCTTACTGGATAGGACAGTGGTGATAGGGGATGGTCTTATATTATAGTATTTTGATTACTTTCTTTCTAATAAATTTGGGTATATCCTGAGACTCTCTATTTTGATGGGATTAACAAGCTCTCACTAAACACAAGTTTATCTTGTAACTAAATCACTCAATCTGGCTTATCAGTCAGATATCCTTCAGAAATAACTTTTAACAGAGGTCGTGGTGATTTCTTCTTCTGCATTCGTTAGCAAAATCCTGCAGATTAGCAGGATGTAGTCAGGAGAACGGAATGCGCTGTCATGGTTTACAACATTGATGCGATATCTGCGCCTTTCGGCCTGACACATCTGACTTCAGCATGGCTTTGGGTCACTGGCCCTATATAGGATGGGACAGCCAACTCCATCCCATAACCTCCTTAGTCGCCTTTTACGACATGCGTGGAAGGTAAACAGAGTTGCTATTCTTTGCTCCTCTTTCGGGCCCTGTCAACACATGGGCTGTGGTGATTTTATTACCAGAACTGCTACCTCCACTATTTTTTAGTGGTTTAAAATTACAGATTTAATGAATTTGGACTAGCCTCCACGGTTGAAAAAAGTGCATTTTGCCATAAATAGTCCATTTTAATTAACCAACTAAGCCTTAAAAATCAGTAATATTTCTCAAATTGTAAGAAAGCCAACTAATTGGCATTTTGAATTGTTTATAGATATCAGTAATATTTTATTGTATTGTTTATAGTTTGTTTGCATGGCAGATCATGGATGGCAGAGGATGAAGACACACTGCGAAGAGTATGTGAATTTGAAGAAGTAGGAAATGGCAGTGAATGGGTGAAGGTAGACACTGAGAAGAAATCACTGACTAAAGTAATAATACAACTAGATAAAGTGTGCCGAAAATGGAGGGGTGTCAGGGCCCAGATTACAGTGCATGGACTCTCCCAGGTACACTCAAAACCACAAGACATAATTATATACACAGATGGCTCTGTTAACAGAATCACAAATAAAGGTGGTTGGGGTTTTGTTGCTTACAGAAATGGCGTGAAGTTGGTTGAGAAATATTCAGCATATCCCACTGTCACATCAAGCTTGAAAATAGAGATAGAGGGAGCTACAGCAACACTTGATTGGTTGATAATTGATACATCAACACACTCTGTAATACTCACAGACTCTCAAAGCATGTTGTGCAAGATGGAAAAGTACATGCTGAGAAAAGAATGGTGGGACTTACTGAACAACTCAATTGTCCAGAGCATTACATGGATATACTGCCCTGGTCGTGCTAGGGTCAGAGGAAACGAGAGAGCCGACTTATTGTCAGAAATGCAGCGATAGATGGCACACTGCTGAGAAGAGATAAAGCAGACTTAATAAAGGCAGTAATAAATTCATTTCAAGATGAAGATGATGTCAATGAGACAGAACGTACACATACAGAGAATATTAGAAATGGGAGTATCGAGAGTTGAGGGAAGGAAAAATAAATTTTTTGGAAAGTCCCAAAGATCACACAATCAATACCTGATCGGGACCCTGAGTCTACATACACTAGGGTGGCTGCTGGAACAGAGGGTGGAGCACTTATGGGAATGCCCCACATTCTGTGAAACCAATTTCTAATCAAGAATTGTTTGTTTGAGAACCCCAGGAATTGCGAGAGATTTAGCTTTTACTTCCTGTGTGCAGTGGGATAGTTTTTCTGAGCTTTCATTCATACCCAGGAGACTTCAGCTTTCTATTTAGTGCAATGCCCATTGAAGGAGCCTTCTACTATAATTGTATAGATGACATGCTACAAAGCTTCCATAAGAGAGCCTCAATATAACAGCATGTCATCTACTAAGGTTTTCTGTTGCATTAGGTGGTTTGTCTAGTGGGCAATTGGTGAGATCCACAGATGCAACCACATGTGTATTGTTTATAAGTAATATTTTATTGAATTGTTTATAGAAATAAATAATATTTTATTGAATTTTTTATAGAAATAAGTAATATTGTATTGAATTGTTTATAGAAATAAGTAATATTTTATTGAATTGTTTATAATAAACATTAAGTGCTGTCTCCATGACAAAGGTTGATTGCAGCAGACCTCCAAAATCCCCTATCTTTTGTTTTGGTGGTGCACTCTGTTAGGCTGTAACATATCCATTTTTTAATGTTACTCTCCCACTTGTACCTCTGTCTATCTCTTGCTCACTTCCCTTCGCCGTTACCCTCAAGTAAGGTCTTCAATAAGGTGTCATATCTTTTAATATGTCCAAAATATTTTATTTGCTTGATCTTTATTTCCCTTAATAATTCTTTCTTTATATTAAGTGTTGTTAGAACCTTTGTATGTTTTCATCTCTTTCCATGATGTTCTCCCTATTCTTCTATATATTCACATCTCAAAGGCATCAATTGTTATATTCTCTTACATGTAAACAATCATTATGTCAGATGTATTCATTATGTGTTCTTTCATGGATTCTGGGGTGGTGTTGGTTGTCCCATTACATGTAGAGTAAAAGTAATTCAGAGGCCATGCTGAAGTCAGATGTTTAAGGGCAAATTGTGCAGATAACACATCTAAGCTGTAAACTGTAACACAACATAATCTTTTCACTGGACTGCATCATCAGTCTTCAAAAGTTTTATAATGAACACAGACAAAGAAGAAAATAGATAAAACATCTTGAGTTATGAGTTAGACCGCAGGTTATCTTCAGTGCACACCGTACAACTTTATAGGTGCTCTGATTCTCCATCTCAATAAAACCAACAGAGCGTAGCATCCTACAGTTCCAGAATAAAATCAACAGAGCGTAGCATCCTACAGTTCCAGAATAATACCAACAGAGCGTAGCATCCTACAGTTCCAGAACAAAACCAACAAATCGTAGAATCCTACAGTTCCATGCGATCCCCCATCTCATTAAAACCAACAAATCGTAGCATCCTATAGTTCCAGAATAAAACCAACAGATCGTAGCATCCTACAGTTCCAGAATAAAACCAACAAATCGTAGCATCCTACAGTTCCAAGATAAAACCAACAGAGCGTAACATCCTACAGTTCCAGAATAAAACCAACAAATCGTAGAATCCTACAGTTCCATGCTGATCCCCCTTCTCAATAAAACCAACAAATCGTAGCATCCTATAGTTCCAGAATAAAACCAACAGAGCGTAGCATCCTACAGTTCCAGAATAAAACCAACAGAGCGTAGCATCCTACAGTTCCAGAATAAAACCAACAAATCGTAGCATCCTACAGTTCCAGAATAAAACCAACAGAGCGTAGCATCCTACAGTTCCAGAATAAAACCAACAGAGCGTAGCATCCTACAGTTCCAGAATAAAACCAACAGAGCGTAGCATCCTACAGTTCCAGAATAAAACCAACAAATCGTAGCATCCTACAGTTCCAGAATAAAACCAACAGAGTGTAGCATCCTACAGTTCCAGAATAAAACCAACAGAGCGTAGCATCCTACAGTTCCATGCTGATCCCCCAACTCAATAAAACCAACAGAGCGTAGCAGCCTACAGTTCCAGAATAAAACCAACAGAGTTTAGCATCCTACAGTTCCAGAATAAAACCAACAGTGTGTAGCATCCTACAGTTCCAGAATAAAACCAATAGAGCGTAGCAGCCTACAGTTCCATGCTGATCCCCCATCTCAATAAAACCAACAGAGTGTAGCATCTTACAGTTCCAGAATAAAACCAACAGTGCGTAGCATCCTACAGTTCCAGAATAAAACCAATAGAGCGTAGCTTCCTACAGTTCCATGCTGATCCCCCATCTCAATAAAACCAACAGAGCGTAGCTGCTGACAGTTCCAGTTCAAGGCTGATTTATCGATCAAATTGTATATATATTATGTTTTTCTATACGGGTTCTTCAGATGTTTACACCAATCTTACAGAGTTTTGTGATAATCAATACAAGGTAACTGCGTGAAACGTAACAACAATTGTACTTACGTAAAACACAGGTTTATATAATCATTTCAATCAGACACGAAACCGGCTTAAGATTGAGCGATCGCTTTTGTAACCATCTTCATGCCATTAAGCACAGAACACCCACTCCTGTGGTCACACACTTCAACGGCGATGGTCATCATGGTGCTTTTGATATTCAGGCCACCGCCATCAAATCCTGCACCACCGATGATAGATCTAGGTATGCTCTAGAAAATCGTCTCATTTTTTTAATTGGGTACACTCAAGCCTTTTGGACTCAATTCCGACCACTCATATGTCTAGTACTGGGTTGGTGTGGCCTTTGTCTTTATTCTTTTTGTTCCATCATTTACGCATCTTTTTTTTCGTTTCCACATATATTTACGTTTTTTATGTACTTCCTGACCTTCCAGCATCTCATTTCCGTTGGATATGTTTATTTGTTGTGATAATTTTTCCATTCATTGTCTTTTGATGTTTTGTGTGTATCTTGATAAAGACCTTTTGGTTGAAACTTTGAATATGATTTGTGTATTGTAATTTGTATGTTTTCTTGTGTGCACATCATTACCCACTAGTTTTAGTTATAGTCTGTCGTGTCTGATTGTTGCGATTATATAAGCCTGTGTTTTACGTAAGAGTTATGTGAGTGACCTCAAATATAGACATCCAAACTCTCAGAATATCCATTACGTGTTACATATTAACTATTAGAATGTCAGATGTATCCATTACATATTACATCTTAACTATCCGAATGTCAGATGTTTCCATTACATGTTACACCTTAACTATCAGAATGTCATGTTTCCATTATATGTTACATCTTAACTACCCGGTATTAGAATGACAGATGTCTCCATTACATGTGACATCTTAACTATCAGATGTATTCAGTCTTATGTTTTATGTTCAGATGCCTTTGAACAAAGTAAGCTCGCGTTGTGTACATTGAGAACAAAACATGTGGGGAAAATTTTTTTTTAAATATGTACATAACTTTGTTTTCTTTGTATAAAATCATCAAAAGATTAAGAAATAAAAATAATGTATATATTATTGTATGAAATAAACTTTAATATTTTCATTTGAAAAAAACTTAATTCTTCTTCTTTCATTCGCTAATAATGTCTATATCTGCAGTGTTGTTTCTTGTATAAATTGGACAATGTTTTCTATTTCTTGTTTTGTACCATAAAGTTTAACATTCATTGGTGTATCAGAAGGCCAGTATGTGCATCTTAATGTGTCATAGTTTGCACATTCTTGAAGGATATGTTCTGAAGTCTGGTTGGCTTGTCCACAATTACACTTTGCTGTTGTGCCAATTTTAAATTTTGTATACATATGGCTGTTTAGTCTATTGTGGCCAGTTCTCAGTCGAAATATGATGACCTGTTCTTGTCTGTTAAGTAGGTGGTAGTCATCCCGTGGAGGTACCCGGTAAGTTAGGCATTCGTTGTGCCTTTATCATGGATTTCTTTTGGTGATAGCTGATTGATACATCTGGTTGCTGCATGTTAGCACCTTCCTTGGCGAGTTGATCAGCTCTCTCATTTCCTGCTATTCCACAGTGTGATGGAATCCATTGCAGTATAACTCTACACCTATTTTGTACTATGGACAATACCTCTTTTAACTCTAGAAGTTTATTGGATTGTAATGCCTCTAGTATTGACCTTGCATCTGTAAGTATTACAATAGGGTGTGAGGTCCTGTCCAATGTTAACAGTTTCTCTGCAGCTGTATAAATAGCTATGACGTCATAGTTGTTGCAGTAATTCCCTGTTGGTATACAAGTGGTATCAGTGGTGCCATCTGGGTATTCTACATATACACCACTTCCTCCATTTTTTACTGCATTCTGTGCTGATCCATCTGTATATACTCTTGTCCATATATCACTTGGGTAAACGTCATCGAGGAAGCTGAGAGCTGCTACCCTTTTCTATAGATTATTCTGATGTTCATCACCATGCACACCTGTTATTGTTGTTTGGATGGTCACTGGTAGGCATGTTCGTTTTTCCCATGGGGTGTGTTCTGGTTGAGATGTCAGTGGTATTGTTACCTCTGGCAGATCTGATACCTGTCTATGTAGATGCTTGGCCTGGTGTATGAAGCTGCTTCTTTTAAGCCATCCTTGTGACAGATTCTGGAATCTTTCCTTCATTGGGTGACTATGGTGGGAAAGAAACTTTTCTCCATGAATTATAATTTTAGTATCTCTATGCTCTTTCAATGAAAAACTTGATGATTTATTGCATTTGATTTTATGCAGCAATTCCTTACATTCCGAAGACATATATTAAAACATATACAAAATATATCAATGTAATGCAAATTCTACGGACTGTCTACAAATTAAAAAATAATCCACTTCCAACTAGAGTTGAATATGCTGGATGTATCAGTTTTGAGACTGGCTATCGAGCCTTGTGGTTATGCTAACGTCAAATATTGCTATTTAATAAATGTTACCGATAAATATCTGTGAAACTCTTTCAAATTGAGTGTAACGTGCCCCTAGTAAACAAGTCCCTTGCCATTGATTCTTACTATTGGTGTCTCTGTCTTCCATAACTTCTGTGCCACTGATCTTTCATGTTGTAGAAGTTTTTTATATATTAAAGGTGGAAATTCAATAAAACATTTTTTGTTCTTAAATACTCAATGTTTGTTGATCTTTAAATTATGCCCTGTCTTAAATTATGACATGGTTTAAAAAAATTAATATTGGTATTTTGAACATTTTTCTGTCAAATCTTATCTTTGTTTTCTTTGTTTTTAAGTTGGGTTTCGTTGCAAGACAGGTTTGCAGGCACACAAGCTGAGAAGAATATCTTGATTCTGTGATAGATATGTGCATGTTATGTAGTGTGAGACCATTTGTTGAGTAGAATTGATAAATAAATTGCAGGTTTTGTTTCATGAGGTCATGAAAAGTTTTGTGTGCTTAATTTAGAATGAAGTTTGGGTACCTTCAATAGGTAAAACAAAAATAAATCTTTAAAGTGGTGCAAAGCAAAGAATTTAACTGCTATCTCACTTATGTATTGTATTAGAATATTCTTAGATCACGTCTAGTAAAATGGTACATCATTTCTGGCATCATTTTTCTAGAGTGTAAATAAACAATAATAATAATTAGATCAAAAACCTATCAGGTTTAGGGGTGCCACATGCAGGGCCATGCGGTAGATTTTCTCAGTATGATGCAAGTCTTCACAATGTCCCCCTTGTTCATTGTCATCTGTTCTGACAAGTGTGCTTTTGACTGTCAGCTCTCTCATAAACTCCAGCTGGCATGGGCAAAATATCCATGTAAGTTACTGGAGGTTGTGAAACTCCAATATACTCCATCCACTCATAACACATCAATTCATTCTAAATTTTGCATAACACATCAATTCATTATAAATTTTGCATAACACATCAATTCATTCTAAATTTTGCATAACACATCAATTCATTCTAAATTTTGCATAACACATCAATTCATTATAAATTTTGCATAACACATCAATCCATTCTAAATTTTGCATAACACATCAACCCATTCTAAATTTTGCATAACACATCAATCCATTCTAAATTTTGCATAACACATCAATTCATTATAAATTTTGCATAACACATCAATCCATTCTAAATTTTGCATAACACATCAATCCATTCTAAATTTTGCATAACACATCAATCCATTCTAAATTTTGCATACCACATCATTCCATTCTAAATTTTGCATAACACATCAATCCATTCTAAATTTTGCATAACATCAGTCCATTATAATTTTTTCATGACACACCAATTCATTCTCATCATCATCAGGTGCCATGCCGGCTGGCGTAGGCGGTCATGGCTCTCCACAGCTCTCTGTCCACAATATTTTGTATCATTATGTATCAAAGTCGTTGTTGTTTCCCTGCCGTGACAGGTTGTCAAACTGTCTAATATTACTCACGTTGTCGACCACTGTCTCTGTTGCCTTCAATTTTGCCTGTTGTGACTATGTTCTCTAAACCTGCATGTCTCATGAAGTGGCCAAAAAAAAGAAGATTGCCTTTTTCTTATATTGTTGATCAAGGTCCGCTTTGCATTTGACTCCCTCAACACCTCTACATTAGTTTTTCTAGCAGTCCATCAATCCATTCTAAATCTTCCAGATCATGCATTAAAAATCCTACACAATAACGGCTCTGATTGTCACTGCTTATGAGATCAGATGTATGGCTTTCGTAACTGCCTTGAGCTCCATTTTTAAACTGGAGGTGGTTGTAACTATATGCGCAACTACTATACAAGTATTCAGAAATGACACAATTATTGTTAATATATGTAACACCACCCATTACTGATTTTATTTAATGTTGTTATGTCCCTTGGATTCATTATTGCGTGTAGGTAACGCTCCTTCAAATACAACTACAGTGTAATGAATCCAATTAAAACAATTTAGTCCGGACCGGCAAAACATTTATGTTATAACATAAATTTGCCATAAACAGTATAAAGAATAAATGGTTCTGGGTTGAAACCTGTGTCTCCTTGTTTATTTTAGGATTAATTCATCTGCATATTATATCAATAATTAATTTAAATATTCATTGTTAGGATTAGGGGTTAGTTATGTTACATAACTAATCTTAAATAAATGTATATTTAAATTAATAAATGATAAACATAAATATATCATGGTATGTGACGTATTCTCTCCAGAACGTTGTCTTCTCAATAAACTCCTTGAACCCTTATCTGTATTGGGCCATGCTGCTCGCATTTTCCAACAGCGTATTCATGTTATCTTTAATGTCATCAGTCCATCATCTTCTTGGTCTGCTCTCTCTCCTCCACCAAGGTGATCTGTCCTCCATTATTTGTCTTTCTAAACAGGTGTATCTCTTTATATGACCAAACAGGTGTTTTGTTTTTGCTATTGTGTTTAGTAAGCAAATACTCTGACAACTTCAATGTGTTTATAATCTCTGATTTTCTCTTTTTTTTTCTTTCCGTGATATTCTAAATATCTTTCTGTAGTATTTCATCTCAAAGGCGTTGATCGTCTGTGCTGCCGTTTCACTTAGGGTCTATGTTTCACAGCTGTATATTGCAAGCGGAAAAATAAAAGTTCTTAGTATTAGAAGTTTCGTTTCTATTCTGTTGTTTTGCCACGTTTTTCAAACGTCTTATTTTACAATATGCCTTTGCTAATCTTTTCCTTATCTCTGCCATGCAATCTCCTGCAGCATTGATATTTACTCCTAAGTATTTGAATTTGTCCACACATTCTATCTCAGTATTGTCTATTCTGATTTTTGGTTGTTGTGTTGTTGTATCTGTTGAAATTATTTTTGTTAAACATAGTGATAAACATATCCAAGGGAAATAATCAAATAGGGGGACACATGTTCCAAACCAGAACCGAATAAATTGACCAATAATTAAGTATTTTGAACTGTGTTAAGCAGAGAAATTGTTTAAAAAACTCTTGAGCTGTGGAGTGATTCCACTGTTTTAGAGTATGAACTATATAAAAACAATTGCAAAAACCAGAAAGAAACACTATTTTCATCGATGATCAATAACTTAAACAGGTGAAAGAATTTACTTACCTTGGAAGCATCATATCATCAAATGTAAGGACAACCCAGGCCATTAGGCTATAGTATACGCCCTGATGTAACCACAAGAAAACCATTCCAAGGTTGAAAGAGGCGTGCCTTCCTCTAGGAAGACAAACCCACCAACAAACAACAAATATCATCAAATGGGGAAAAACATAATTGAAATCCAACACAGATGCAATATAGCATACCAGATCTTAGGACAGATGTTTTCTTTTTTCAAAAACAAGCATGTGAACATAAATACTAAATCTACACTATATAAAACTATCATCATACCATCACTGTGTTACCAATGTCAAATGTGGACACTAACAACAAAAGGCACAAGGAAACTTGTCACAACAGAATTGGCCTGTCTACAACAAAAAATTGTCATAACAGAATTTGCCTGTCTACGTAGAATTCTTGGAATAACAACAAGAGATAGAATCGGAAACGAAAACATCAGAAGACTAACAAACACAATGCCAGACCTGGATTACATCAGAAGACTAACAAACGCAATGCCAGACCTGGATTACATCAGAAGACTAACAAACACAATGCCAGACCTGGATTACATCAGAAGACTAACAAACACCATGCCAGACCTGGATTACATCAGAAGACTAACAAACACCATGCCAGACCTGGATTACATCAGAAGACTAACAAACACAATGCCAGACCTGGATTACATCAGAAGACTAACAAACACAATGCCAGACCTGGATTACATCAGAAGACTAACAAACACAATGCCAGACCTGGATTACATCAGAAGACTAACAAATACAATGCCAGACCTGGATTACATCAGAAGACTAACAAACACAATGCCAGACCTGGATTACACCAGAAGTCATCTGATGAATATGATCATGAAATCAATGTCTGTGGTCAAGAGCAAGATTTCAGTTATCAAAACTGAAACGCATTACTATACAGCAACGATACAAAGCCAGGGGCAGACCTTGTAAATATGGATTACAAAAATAAAAGAATAATAAGCAATATACACAAAGTAATACGACCTCCAACAGGGCGTTCAACATGGAAAGAAATTACTATTGCCCAAAAGGGAAATAATCGCCGCTGTCCTAATCGATGCCAATCCTTGGTTTAGTCTAGCCAACATTGGCTGGAAACTAAGATTGGTCGGGCCATCCCCCGTATATCGAGTAGGGGGGCCACAGTCCTGCCCAAGCAAGCATAGGTGCTGAAGTTGGAGATGCCAGGGCCGAGAGTCACACCAGCAACCATGTTATCACCACGCAACACGCCTATATAACATGTCTTCACAACTACCAGCAACCATACCTTTCATTACTAATTCCTGCAAGTTCTTATGTCCCTTTACATATGACGTCTACACTGAAAAACGTTCAAAAGAATTAATTAGGTCTCCATCCGTAATATTTTTTATTATTGTCGTGTTTTCGTTTGGTCATTATTTATGTACTTGGTGTTTCCTTGGCTATTTTTGGCATGCAATTCTAAGTATATTAATAGTGACCAACGGAAAACATGAAAATAATCAGGAGAAGGAACGAAGTAAAGCCTAATTAATTCTGTTGAACAGTCTTATAAGTAATATTGCAGGTTATGCTTTACATGACCAAACACTTCCGCTTTCTTGTAATGTTGTTTAAGTTTCAACTCTCTTCATCGTTCAATGTTTTTATTCACTTTTTTTGTTAGTCTTTTTGTTATGTCTATAGTATTCTCACAATCCTTCTATAGCATCTTCTTCAGCGTTCATTCTCAAACTCCCGCAGGATCTCTCTTGTAGCAGGACCTTGGTCCTACTGGATTTCCAACAGAATCTAGTCCAGAGAATGGAAATGCGTTGTGTCGCCGTTATTTTGCGCCAATGGCCCAACACGTCAGTCTTCGGCGGACTATAGCATCTAATTTTCTTTGTCACTTATTTATTTTAAGAGTCCATTTTCACAGCCGTAAATTGTTACTAAGAATGTGCTCGTTCTTAGCGTCGTAGTTATGTCTACAGTTGAGGGGGGGGGGGACGTTACCTTAAAAATAAATGCATCCTCGAATTTTAAATGTTATTCCGACTTTTCCATTAGATTTTGGATGCCCTTCCTAAAGAAAAATTTTGAGAGGTTGGACGGAGGAATTAACTCACGTTTTGTCGCAACTCCTAGTACTAAAGATCATGTTCCTATTTCCTAACAGATGATGAAGTTGAACCCCCTTCATGTCTACGTGCTTGCTTGATCTAGTCAGATTTATTTTAGTTGTATAAGTTGTGCCTTGTCAAAGTTGCGAGAACATTTTATGTCTAATAAACGTAATCCCTCACTGACTCCTTCTTGGACAATTTATATTATTAGCACTAAAAATATTCTGATATATGAGAATTCGAGTATTAGGGTATTATGTCGAACCTATTGTTTTCTACTGACGTGAATAATGGAAACAAAAGCTGAAACCGACATTAGAAATTAGAGACATACATTATTTTTATGTCACGCGATGAGAAGAACAAAACTTGAAAATCTCAGTCACCATTGGAAACATCACGAGGATGAGAGACCTGGAAACAACAAATAAGTTGATATGTAAAAACGTATGATGCTGGCGTAAAATGATCAAACATTAGGGGCAGACAGTCAAGGTTTCTAGGGCATGTACTGAGAAGAACACAGCTTGAACACTTAATAACCACTGGAAAGATCAAGGGGAGAAGAGATAGTGGACGACAAAGAGAAAAGTTACTAGATGGACTTGTATTGTGGCACGGTAGAAGCTCACCAACCGAGCTTATTGACAACACAAGAGACCGAGAGTCGTGGAGAAACATGATCACCTACGCCATTCGGCACGGCACTTGGTTGGTTGATTGATTGATGTAAGAACTTCACTAAATGAACTTATTAACAACACAAGAGGTAGCGAGTTGTTGAGAAACTAGATCGACTATGGCACTTAATTGATGGTTTAAAAAACATATTTACTATTGGAAACTGCATCTATGAATCAGACCGAAGCGGTATGAGTTCAGTTAAATATTTAATAAAGTGTTTTGTGTAAATATCGTTGAGAAAGAAAATAAAACTACTTCTTCTGAGAAACAGAGAAGGAACACATTTAATTAAAATTTTATAACATTTCCCATCGCTTGAGAAGATATTCTTTTTTCGTCCAATCAAATGAGCTTCTCTCATTCGTTTCTTTTGTACAGATTTCAATTTAAAGTTGAGATTTTCATCAATGATTTCAAAAGAAAACAGATGTGGGAAATAAAACAAAAACCAATTAACAGTCTGGACTACGAATGTGGAGTGTGAAATAAAAACAGTGTCAAACGCAGGACGTGAGTGAAATGAGTTTCACACAGGTTGAGGGCGTGAATTTAATAGGGTCAATCATAGACGGGATAGTGCTGACAGATGGATGAGACTTGTTGAAGTGAGACAGAAATGAAATGTCGGGAAGTACCGAGGTGGAGGTTATACAGTGGAATCCCATTATAACAGCTTGGTCTGGACTGATGAAATGTGTATGTAATAGCAGCGATATAATGGAACAGCTTTCTAATAGACTCAATTCAATTTTCCTGTGATTTTCATTGGCCACAAATATTATGCTTTGTGTCGACAGCCAATGAAAATCACGGAGAAAGTCAAATGAGTCATTATAAAAGACTCTTTTCCAAGTAAACAGTGTCTCAAAATATCGGTGGTCACACATGAGTCTGCGTTACTGTAAGAGGCTATTTTGACTTTTATTCTACTTTTCATTTCGATTTTTCCGTATACTCTGTGACGATGTCAGGGAAAATTTGGATTATCCATACGCCGTGACGTGGAATGTGATAGCACTCAGTCCTCTCTTTCGTAGGTTACGACCAGGACCGTGCCGTGCTATGATGCAGAGATGCGGCCGCATCAGGCGGCACTAATCAAAATACATTGTCGTAGGCGGCAATTCGAAGATAAACCATTGAGGAGGGTGGGGTGGGGGCTGCATTTCGAAGACATGGATCAAACTGAGAGAAACTATCGCACTGTCTTGATTAGAAGCGACTAAAAGTCTCGTTAAAAGTCAAACTTAGAAGGATGACCATGGATAAGTTCATATGATTGTACTTGTCAAGGAACTCGCGTCTGATGTCTGTTTAGTTTTATCCTCCCACTAGTTCCTTATTATCAAGTTCCCGTAGTCGTAACCTTCGATAACAATTACCATGTTGTTCTGACAGGCCGACGTTGTGATTGAGCTGGTTATGGGCACAGCGTGGGTGGGTGGAACACCAAAGAAACTTGTCGCAGGGGCCAGAGTTGTGCCCTGATGTGGACGTCTGATTCGGCGGCATTAGACTCGAAACACCATTGAGTCGAATGGCTGCTGGAACGGAGGGCGGATCACTTATGGGAATACCCCACGTGCTGTGAGGCCAGTTTTCTAATCAAGTATCATATTTTATCAAATGTTAGTTCATATACATCTACTGCGTTCGTTTCTTCTGACATAGTCAACAGAAATATTTGTGTGATTTGAGGTAGAGTGCATGAAGTAAGTTGTGCGGCTAGGTTTACATCAGAGCTGCCTTATATCCACCTTAAATTAGGTTAAGTTAGGTATATTGATATTCCTCTTCGTACACCGGGCATATTTATAGGTGCTCAGATCTCCGCTTCAGTAACTTTCTCGGTGTATGATGGTTCCGGTTCTGTGTTGGTTCACTGCTCATTTTGAAATATTTGTTACATGTTCTCTACTGACTCCTCCTACCCTCGATCCGAAATCTTTGTTACATGTTCTCTACTGACTCCTCCTACCCTCGCTCCCAAATCTTTGTTACATGTTCTCTACTGACTCCTCCTACCCTCGCTCCCAAATCGCGCATTCTCGATATTGACTCATGTTCATGTATCTCAAAATCCTCTGATCGTGCAGACTCATGACGCTGAGTATGTCTGCTCGGTCCAAAGGTTGACCACCTGTTATGGCGGCTATGCTAGCTAATTTGTCGGCTCGTTCGTTTTCCTCTACACCCAGGTGTCCAGAACAAAGATGAACGTTATTATTCGCAGCGATGCTCACTTTTAGCTCTCTCTCTCTCTCTAGTGACTCCACTCATCCCCTAATTTCATCTCATGTTTTGTCTTTTTTATATGATTCTGTGGTGGTAACATTGTTTTTACTATGTTAATTGTTTTTCACTGTTTTTTTAAAATATATTTCTGATAAAGACCTAACTGTTTGAAACGTTGAAAATGTCTTGTGTATTATCATTTGTATGTTTTCGTGTTTACACCTCATAACCCCTTACGATAGTCCTTTGTGTTCAAGTGAAACTTTCAAAAACATGTGTTCTACGTAAGCACTATTGTTCCTCTGTTTCTCGCAGTATTACCTTATATCACGAGTTTCCAAACTTGTTAAAGTCATGGCGCCCTTAACGTTCACATTATTTCCTGCGGCGCCCTTAATATGAAGCAAAACAAGAGGACCTGACCAATTTAAGTATAAATGTTAAATTTAAATAAATTCTATGTTATGATCTCTAAATTTAACTTTTAGATTTTTATATGTTAAATTTTGTTTAAATACTTTGTGAATAGTTGTTGGTAAATTTGATTTTTCTTCGTTTGGCAAGGCTGCCGCTTCGCCCCTGGACACTCGTTGAGGCGCTCTCGGGCGTCGCGATTGACACTTAGGGAACCGCTGCCTTATATTAATTGTCGAATTATATTCATTGCGTCACTTAGTATGCACACATGAGAGTATGTTTTTGTACCTTTGTACCTTACGGACCAGAACATTCGTTTTCGGCATTACTAGCAGTCCGTATATCCTAAGAACTTGCATTAGCTAACACAGACTTACCGATATATGTCACAGAGAAACAGAAGAATACACATCCCTATGTTGTTATCAATATTCAGTTTTGAAGAGTTGCAAAGAACTGGCGGAGCAATGTCTGGTCAAATATATTGAAAAACAGAGACTGAAATGGTTCGGCTATTAATGAGAATGAATCCATATTGGCCAGCAGCAAGAATATACAACATGAAAATGGAAACAGCAAGATACAGAGGAAGACCAAGACGAAAGTGGATTGAAAGAGTCAACGACATTCCGAGGCGTCACAATATTACTGCATAACAAGCGATGAAACTTGACATAGCCCGAAGAAAGATCATCATTCAATCATGTGACGCCTTACTGCAAAAGCAGAGAAAAGATAGATAAATAAATAAATAGATATATTAGATTAGGTTAATTTCGATTAGATAGGTAAGTAAGTAGATTAAATAGTTAGAAAGAAATAGATAAATAGATAGGATAGATAGATAGATAGGTAGGTAGGTATCTATCTATCTATCTATCTATCTATATATATATATATATATATATATATATATATATATATATATATATATATATATATATATATATATATATATATATATATATATATATATATATATATATATATATATATTTATATCTATCTATCTATCTATATATATATATATATATATATATATATATATATATGTATGTATAGATAGATAGATAGATAGATAGATAGATAGATAGATAGATAGATAGATAGATAGATAGATAGATAGATAGATAGATAGATAGATAGATGGATAGAAAGATGGATGGATGGGTAGATAGATAGATTGATAGATTGATAGATAGATAGATAGATAGATAGATAGATAGATAGATAGATAGATAGATTGATAGATAGACAACATAAATAACATAACAAAACAAAAGCTTATTGTAGAGATCGTACGGACTGGGATTATCGATTCATACAATAGTGCAAATTATGTATGCATTTCTGGTGTGATCTGTCTGTCTGTTAAGCCGTACTTCTATCTCTTTGATCCATTACCGGCTGTGCACTTTAACATTTGGTATTCATATGTCTCTAAAATCAACTCTAACGTTCACTGTATTGGAGCTGAACGGAGGCATGGGACCCGAAATTCATAAATTGTTCCATAAAACGTATTGTAATGCGTTCTATTGTGACTTTTTGATTCTACTTTTCTGTTTTCTAATGTATATGTTTCCCAAGAGTTTTACTCGTATGGTTAATGTTTAGTGTTTGTTTCGCGATTTATTGTCCATAGGTTTTATACTGCTTCACAATTGTTCATCAACGTTTGATGTGACGCTATAGTAAAAAATGTTTATAGGCCTAAATATGCGGAACACGAAGGAATATTGTGTTACCGATGCAAAAACAGACTGAACCAATAGTGCGATTAAAATGCATTTATCTACCAAATAACACACGACGGTGAAAACGACACTTTATGTACACCTAATACAAAATTATTTCCTTTAAAAAAATCTCTAAACATGGTTGCTAGAATGAATATGTTATTGCCAAAATTTTTAAAAATAAATTGTCATACTTAAAAATCATGCACATCGATTATTGAAACATTAATATAACTATCTTTGATTCACATTTCGGCCTTGTTTGGAACCCGTGCCCCTATTTGATTTTTTCTTGGCAATGTTTATTAGTTTATGTTTATCATTTATTAATTTAAATATACATTAATTTAGGTAAAACATAACTAACCATAAGCCCTAACCCTAAAAACTAAATATTTAAAATAATTATTTATTATTTATTAGTATAATATTTAAATTAATTAATAATAAACAAGGAGACACATGTTCCAAACCAGAACCCACAATTCTAATAATGATACATTTGTGAACTTGCATTCTGTCGAAACACAGCATATAAAGTGTTGACCAATGCTCATAGAACGTGTTACAGTGTCGATCAGTGTATACGCCTGTTTACTTATATTTTAACATTGAATATATCTATATTCAAACAAAATATTTATATTTAAACTCAAATCGAATATTTGACAACTCGACCAGGAAACCAATATCCACAGAGTAACCCACATAAACTCACAGAGTAACCCACATAAACTCACAGAGTAACCCACATAAACTCACAGAGTTACCCACATAAACTCACAGAGTAACCCACATAAACTCACAGAGTAACCTACATAAACTCACAGAGTAACCCACATAAACTCACAGAGTAACCCACATAAACTCACAGAGTTCGAAATGATCTATATGCTAATATTGAACTGATTTAGTGACACACATACCAAGTGACAAACTAACTGACCGACTACTTAGTTTTGCGTTTCATTTCGGTCTTTCTTAAACTCCCGCTTAAACTCTTTTGTAACAGAACAATGGTCCTACTAGATTTCCATATGTAGTCCAGAGAATGTATACATTTTATGTTGTCGTATTATTTGTTCTAATGGCCTGACACATTCGTCGTTGGGAGTTATAAATAATACGTTAAATGTTTTTATCGATTTCAGGAACGTTGGATGTCTGTAACCATATCCCTTGTATGTCAGGTGTACGTTGTAATCTCTGTATATTCCTTGCTTGCACTGCACGCTGGAAAACATTTGCCCCCGCCCATAAAAAAACAAAATCGTTATTGATATGGCTATTTGCGTCCACACTGTCTAGTTCACTGTCCGACCAACTGTCATAAAGATTGACTGATGAACTATCTGACTGGCCGACTGTTTGGCTGTCGAACTATTTGATTGACAGACAATTTGAGTTACTGACTGTTTAAGTTACCGATTGCTTGACTGATATACTATTTGATGGAATTACTGTCTGACTGATTGACGGGTTGACCGACTGTTTGACTTACCAACTTCTAAATGACCGAATTTTTGTCTTATAGACTCTAGGCTGACTGTTTGACTAGCCAACTATATGACTACCGACCGTCTCAAGTACTGTCTGGCTGACCAACTGTTTCACCGACTGTCTGACTCACCAATCATCTTACCGACTGTCTGATTCACCGACTGTCTTACTGATCGATTGTCTGACTGACCCACTATCTCACCGACTGTCAGATTGACCGATTATCTGTGTGACCGACTGTATGACTGGCTGATAATACATGCATTCTAGTAATTCGACCATTCGCTACACAAGCTATGAAATGAATAATACAAATAGATAATCCATGAAAACCGACATTACTATGGTCTAAAACTAAAACTACTGTTTAAGTCTTCACTGTGCTATAAATAACGCACAATGTTTACATTTTTAAGTAGCAGACGTCAAGGATTTCCGTGTAACACCAATGAAATTATTTAAATTAATAATGGATGCCGTGACGTCACATCTCCCGACACAAACGACATCAACCACACTTATAATTATAATTCGTATAACTAATTTTTAAAACTATGAAAACAACGTTCATAAAAATGAAAAATATACTGTGTAATATGACCTTGTCATTAGAGGTGAGAAAGAGAGTTCTGCAGTGCTATATAACTCTTATACTAACATATGGGTGCGAGTCTTGGACAATAAACAAACTGGAAAGTGGGAAATTAGAGGCAACAGAGATGTGGTTCTACAGAAGGATGCTGAGAATATCATGGACTGCCAGAAAAACTAAAGTATAGGTGTTGAAAGAGTCAAATGCGAAACGGACCTTAATGAACAATATAAGAAAAAGGCAATCTTTTTTTTGCCACTTCATCAGACAGGCAGGTTTAGAGAACATAATCACAACAGGCAAAATTCAAGGCAACAGAGACAGAGGGCGACAGCGTGAGAAAATATTAGACAGTTTGACAGCCTGGCACGGCAAGGAAACAACAACGACATTGATACATAATACTGTGAACAGAGAGCTGTGGAGAGCCATGACCGCCTACGCCAGCCGGCATGGCACCTGATGATAAGTAATTTATTTTTTCATGTATAACTAATCCTAACCCTTACCCCCATCCCTAATGTAAATACTAATAAGAAATTAATATGCCCTTTCAATTAAAATACCTTAATTCTAAATACAAATTCTACTAAAGGTTTGTAAAGGTTTGGTAATACTTCGAAACTGGAACAAAGGTCACAGTGAAGACTTAAACAGTAGTTGCGCCCATTTCTGGTTTTGGGGATGTGTGTTAGGAAACGAACACAGTAAAAGTTGAGTAACAACACATATTACTTCTTCTTCTTCTGCGGTCGTTCTCAAACTCCTGCAGATTAGCAGGATGTAGTCCGGAGAACGGAATGCGTTGTGTCATGGTTTACATCATTGCTGCGATATCTGCGCCTTTTGGCCTGACACATCCGACTTCAGCATGGCTTTTGGTCATTGACCCTGTATTGGATGGGACAGCCAACTTCATCCCATAACCTCCTTAGTCGCCTTTTACGACATGCGCGGAAGGTAAACAGCGTTGCTATTCTTTGCTCCCCTTTCGGGGCCCCGACAACACAAGGTCGGTTTATTTAATAAAAGTTAAGAACCGCTGGCATAAATTATGTTGAATACATGTCAGAGTTCACATTGACACCAGTCAATCGTCTCATGCCTTGTTTTTTTCTTTTTTTTTTTAATTGTTCAGATATAAAAAAAAAAATACTATTATTGTGATATCCCAACTTCTGACCCTATCCACCTCTCGTATCATACCCCTCCCCCTATTTACGCTTAAATTGCTAAAACAAAAAACAAACACAAATTTCACGTGATTCAACGAGTGTCATAGGAAAAAAAAAAAAAGAAAAAAAGTGCGAGTCATCATCAGCTTTCAGTGAGGTAATAATACGCTATACCTTCTCTGTTTTGTTACCACATCGCGGTTCCGACTTGTCCCTGAACAGATACGCCAAGACTCGCAGCCACAATCAACGCGGCAAACATTTGCTACCTTCATGTAACCGCACAGGCTAAGTTATCTTGTGGCAGCTTACAGTAACAAGTAAACTTTGACAACGGTAGAAACGAAACCAGGAATAACTTGGCCCTCTCGTGGCATTCAGAGAATAGACTAGATCTTACTTATGGGAATACATTTTTGTTTCTTTATAACGAGCTAATCTGGAAGACTTTCCCCCCACGGTTCTTACCAGGTAACAAGATCTGGTAATTTGTGGTAGGTTGTCAGAGATTTCATTGTCGAACCCGAGATAGAGCACTATCAGATTGTGACAGGCGTGGTTCAACTGTGTGAAGCTTTTGTAGAGGATTTGTTCTATGAGTGGATTACATTACATTCCTGGATGCGTTATGGTTGTCAATCTTGTAGGTAAGTTTGTAGCAGAGAACATATTTAGAGTTATTTTGTATATGTAGCGTATGTCATGTGTTACAATCTACCTAGCACTTTATATATATCTGTAAACCAGTAACTGTCAGGATAGCAAAGCGATTCGGTGCTGCTAGAACAGACCTGGTTCAATTCCCGTCAGCTGTAAAAATTATTTTCATTTATCATCATGCTTCCTACTTGAATTTACTTGTATAAGATATTATTTGAAGCAACATTGTTTTGTCTCTATGTTATTTATGTTTAGAAAAAGGCCTTTAGGTCCCTGTGTACGAATATGCATGTTCTGTGTTTGTGTTCCTGAGGATATTTTAATACTTTTACGGGATGTTCGTTGATGTTTAATAGTCCTTGTTTCGATTGGTCTGTTCTCAGTGACTTGAGTACACAGGCTGAGACCATATCTTTTTTGGGGTTGTGGTTGGTAAAGTACGGACAACCTGTTTACTTGTGTTGCAAAGCGATTCGGTGCTGCTAGAACAGACCTGGTTCAATTCCCGTCAGCTGTAAGAATAACTGTCAGGATAGTAGGGGAACCATATCGGATACATCAACACACAGTTGTCAGTCATCGAGCTATTTATATCTTCAATAAAGCGGACGAATGAGGACAAATCTTGTCGTGTCCAGTCCTTGATGTTGCCTGTCCATGTTTTTATTTGGGACCCCCCCCCCCCCTCTGCTTCTTCCACCCTCGACAGTCTTGCAGTTTTTTGACAAGGAATCATGTCTACATACATGTTCAACCCATGCTAGTTTTCGTCATTTAACTATTCTTCTTCTTCTTCGTACGTTCTCAAACTCCTGCAGATTAGCAGGATGTAGTCCGGAGAACGGAATGCGTTGTGTCATGGTTTTACAGCATTGCTGCGATATCTGCGCCTTTCGGCCTGACACATCCGACTTCAGCGTGGCTTTGGGTCACTGACCCTTTATGGGATGGGACAGCCAACTCCATCCCATAACCTCCTTAATCGCCTTTTACGACATGCATGGAAGGTGTTTTAGCAACATTACACAGTGTTGCTATTATTTAACTATTGAAAGTAATCATTCTTGTGGGCAGCATACATCTCTATTGTATCTCTTACGTTCGCATTGCCTTCTGTTTTTATATAGGAGATTCGCAGAATTTATCTGTAACATTTGTATTCGAATGCCTGTAATGAATGTACCCAGCACTAGATATTTGACAGTTACAATCACGGTAGCGATCACTAAAGTTACTGGTAGCATATCTTGTTCAGGCTGTTTCCATTAACACCGCATTTTTTGGCTGTAGTGATTTTCTAGGTACAGCTTTTATCCGTTCAGGTGTTCACTGCGCGTGTAACATCAATGAAAGTAATGGATGCCGTGACGTCACATCTCCGTACAGAAACCACATTTATAATTATAACTTTTATAAATAATTTATTTTTTAATTTATAACTGATCCTAACCCTTATTCCTAACTCTATTTTAAATATAAATTCTACAAATCACACTGCAAAGGTTAAGTAATACATCGAAACCAGGGGAAAGGTCACCGTGTAGACCTGAACGAAAAATCTGCCATATAAATTCGTGTAGGCACAGAAGCTTGTCATTGCTTTCGGAAAATCCGAATGAACAATTGCCTGTGGCGTGATTCGAACACGGTACCTTGGTTTTCACATATTGTGCTCTGTATCACGCCGCCACGGAGCCGGATCGTTTATAATGAATATTATTTATAGCGAATGTTATATCCATTGAACTTGATACAATCTCGCAAGCATTAGTTATAGTCTTCTTCTGTGATCGTTCTCAAACTCCTGCAGATTAACAGGATATAGCCCGCAGAACGGACGGCCTTCTGTTAGGACTTACAGCTTAGCTGCAATTTCTGCATCTTTCAACTTGACCCATTCGACTTCAGCTTGACCCATTCGACTTCTGGATTACTTGATCCTACATGGGAAAGCAACCCATCCCCAGACCTCCTAAGTCGCCACTTACGAAATGCATGGAAGGTAAATAGTTCTGCGTTTCTTCACTCTCCTTTCAAGCCCGATAACATTAGGGCGCATTAGTTATGTGACGGGATAACATTAAGGTGCATTAGTTATGTGACGGGACAACATTAGGGCGCATTAGTTATGTGACGGGATAACATTAAGGCGCATTAGTTATGTGACGGGATAACCTTAGGGCGCATTAGTTATGTGACGGGATAACATTAGGGCGCATTAGTTATGTGACGGGATAACATTATGACGCATTAGATATGTGACGGGATAACATTAGGACGCATTAGTTATGTGACGGGATAACATTATGACGCATTAGATATGTGACGGGATAACATTAGGGTGCATTAGTTATGTGACGGGATAACAGTAGGGGGCATTAGTTATGTGACGGGATAACAGTAGGGGGCATTAGTTATGTGACGGGATAACAGTAGGGGGCATTAGTTATGTGACAGGCTAACACTTCGTTGGCAGTAGTTTTATGACTTGTTAAAATCTCGCTAGCTACAGACTGGTTACACCAAAGATAGCACTGTTACATAACTGGTTACAATCAAGATAACACTAATTACATAACTGGTTACAATCAAGATAACACTAATTACATAACTGGTTACAATCAAGATATCACTAGTCAATCACTGGTTGCAATCTCAGAAGCACAAGTAATATTGCCTATTACTATGGTTAGAATATCGCTAGCGATTGATGTATCACATGTTATAATATCGTAATAAATATTTATAACCACTGGTTACAATATCGCTAGTAATATTTATAACCACTGGTTACAGTATCGCTAGTAATATTTATAACCACTGGTTACAATATCGCTAGTAATATTTATAACCACTGGTTAAATATCTCTAGTAATATTTATAACCACTGGTTACAATATCTCTAGTAATATTTATAACCACTAGTTACAATATCGCTAGTAATTGTTATAATCAGTGCCGGATTTACCTATAAGCTAAACAAGCTATAGCTTAGGGCCCCCCAATTTTTTTATTTCACTATCCATATATTTTTATTCGTTAAAGGGCCCCATATCTCAAATAGCTTAGGGTCCCATATCTCACATAGATTTGGACCCTATCAAGTCTAAATCCGGCCCTTGTTATAGCCAATAGTTACAATATCGCGAGTAATATTTATAACCACTGGTTACAATATCGCTAGTAATAATTATAACCACTGGTTACAATATCGCTAGTAATAATTATAACCGCTGGTTACAATATCCTCATACGATCTCTTCCTGCTCTGTTTCCTGCTTCTCCTAGACATCTCATTTCACGCGTAGCAACATTTCCCTCGTTCTTTTGCTAGTGTCCATGTCTGACAATGATAACACAATGTTGGTATGAAGATTGACATTATGATTTGCCTTTTGGTTTCCATAGGTATAGAGTTCCTTTTCAAAGTTGGTTAAGTTCATAACCCATTCTTCCATCGTCTGTAAAAAATGCTCCAAAGATATTGAAATTCTTGCAATTGCTCCAGTAATTGATCATTTAGTTTTATGATGATTGTATTTGGTTCTCTAACTATAGACATTACTTCTGTCTTTCTTTGTTGATCTTCGTGTTGCGATTGAGGCAGCTTTCGTTGAGTAGGTTTATGTGATCTTGCAGCTCTTCACATGATGATCTGTGGAGAAGGCGCTAATATTCAGCAAATAGTGGTTCAGCTAGAACATGTGGATGGTAATTGTCTGGTAGTGTTTGTACAGTTTTGGTAGTATTACCCATATAAATAGTAAATAATAGTGGTGACAAGAAACATCATCATCGTCATCAAGTGCCGTCTCCTCAACGAAGGTTGGCTGTAAGATACCTCCAACATTCCCCGTCTCTTGTTTTGGTTGTGCACTCTGCTAGACTGTAATCTTTCCATCTTGTGATGTTACTCTTCAACTTGTATGTCTGCCTACCTCTTGCTCGCTTCCCTTCGACTTTACCCTCAAGTATGGTCTTAAACAAGGTGTCATGTCTTTTAATGTGTCCAAAATATTTTATTTGCTTGTTCTTTATTTCCTTTAATAATTCTTTCTTATTGTTAAGTGTTTGTTAGAGCCTCTTTATTTCCTTTAATAATTCTTTCTTCATGTTAAGTGTTTGTTAGCGCCTCTTTATTTCCTTTAATAATTCTTTCTTCATGTTAAGTGTTTGTTAGAGCCTCTTTATTTCCTTTAATAATTCTTTCTTCATGTTAAGTGTTTGTTACCCCATCGAGGCCAGAACCTTGAAGTGGTGATGGGGCTTAGTTCAGCCATCAGAGGCTGGAAACTAAGACTGGTCGGGCACTCCCACTCGAGCAGGACCATAGTCCGGCCCAAGTAAGCAGAGTGCTGAAGACGGAGGCAACCAGCCAAAAGGCGCACAGATAATCAGGTTGCCACGCATAAAACACAATGGAAACATGTCTGCATCTAATAAACGTTATGGTGCCTGCCCTGTGGCGGACGTTCAGGCAGGGACGGTGCCGGGCCCTATACCTCGAAAGGGCCCAACCTCAGTTACTGGAAGTCCTTCTCAATTGCCCCGAGGAGCCAGGAGGCAAGGGAATAGAGCTACTGGCCAAACAAACAAACGACCAATAAAAATAATGCACTGGAATGCTGAGGGTGTTAACAGTAAAAGAGATGGATACAGCAAAAAATTGGAACTTGAAAATGTCCTCAGTGAAGAACAAGTAAATATATGCTGTATCCAAGAAACACACCTCAGCAGCGACATAGCCTTCAAAATCAGAGGCTACCAGTGCTACCGATCTGACCGAAAAGACAGGCGAAAGGGTGGAATTCTGACACTAGTTAAAAACAATATCAGCGCATGTCAGCTGGAAGTATACATGGACGGGGCAGAATACCAGATGCTCCACCTAAAAACAGACAGTGCAGAATTCCATCTCCTGAACTACTACTGCCCAAATGATAAACCATTGGCACTAGACACAATTCCAGACAAAGAAAGGCTTATGGTGTGTGGTGACTTCAACAGCCACTCTCAGAGCTGGGGCTACGATCATATCGACAAGAGAGGTGAGGAACTTGAGAGCTGGCAGGATGAAAATAATCTCATTCTTATTAACCAGCCAGCAGACTCACCAACCTTCTACTCGAGAGCATGGCACACCACCTCTACACCAGACCTGGCATTCTACTCACCAGGCCTGGAATGGAACATCACACGTGTCGTTGGAAA
The DNA here is from genome assembly GCA_034231615.1 of Meghimatium bilineatum. NCBI lineage: Eukaryota > Metazoa > Mollusca > Gastropoda > Stylommatophora > Philomycidae > Meghimatium > Meghimatium bilineatum. The sequence continues at coordinate 8,084,578 of CM067301.1, forward strand.
GCAGCTTGGGGGTAGTGACCACAGACCAGTATTTCTGGAAATTCACAATGAATATACCAAGGACAGCAGCACGCTCACTAGGTGGAACTATAAGAGGGCAGACTGGAAAATGTACCAGCATTTAACCAGTGTTCTAGCTAAGGACATGAACTTGGACAAAGACATCAATAGAGCAGTGAGTGAATTTAATAGATGTATACTACATGCTGCTAGTAAAACCATACCCAGGGGGGCACGCAAAAACTACAAACCCTACTGGAATGATGAACTGGAAAAGCTGCAAAATGAGATGGAAACATCTAGAAAGCAGGCCGAGAACAGACCTAGCCAAGAACATCACAACAAATATCAGCAAACAAAGGCTAAATTTCAAAGAGCCAAGTTACTAGCCAGACGGAGCAGCTGGAAAGAAAAAACAGAGTCGCTGAACCTAGAAAGAGATACTAGGAAATTATGGAAACTTGTAAAACAACTAAATGATGAAGGTACAGGGAGAAATACCAAGATCACACTTTATAAAGATAGAAACATTTTAACAGGTAAACATGCAGCTGATTACTTTGCAGATTCCTTTGCAGAAGACAATAACGTCAAAGTCAGCCCAGACAAACAACAGGAGGTTCGAGAGAACCAGCAAAACATTGGACAAGGTGAACCTATACCTGAAGTCATGGAGGCACCAATCACAATGAGAGAACTGGAGCATGCAATATCCAAATTGAAAATGAAAAAGTCCCCTGGAGCTGATGGAGTGTCCAATGAAATGATTAGAAACCTGGGAAGTGCAGCAAGAGCAAAGCTACTGCAGATCTTTAACACAAGCTGGTCCACAGGTAATGTACCACAGGCGTGGAGAGAAGCAATAATGATACCACTCCTCAAATCAGGAAAAGATGGCAACACAGTCTCCAACTACAGGCCCATCAGCCTCACAAGCTGTCTATGTAAAACAATGGAACGCATTATCAATCTTAGGATGCAGTGGTACCTTGAAAGTGAAAACCTTCTGGTATCACAGCAAGCAGGTTTCAGACAGTGCTACTCTACTGAAGATCAGGCAACCTACCTCTCCCAAGAGATTGAGGATGCCTTCCAAGAAAAGAAACTGGTACTAGCAGCATGGATAGACCTCAGGAAAGCATTTGATAAGGTCTGGAAAGAAGGGCTCCTAAAGAAATTGCGAAATTGCAGGGTTAGCTCAAGAATGTACAAATGGGTAAAAGCATACCTGCATAATAGAAGAGCCAGGGTACAATTAGATGGTCGCAAGAGCAAGAAAGTTCTACTGCGTCATGGAGTCCCCCAGGGAGGAGTCCTGTCACCCACACTTTTCTTGGTTTACATCAATGACCTAGTTGCTGAACTACCTCACGGGATCAAAGTGGCAATGTATGCTGACGACCTGGTGATCTGGTGCACGGAAGAACATGCAACAGTGGCCACTAAACAAATACAAAGAGCTATCGATGCCCTAACCTTATGGGCTAATAGATGGTGCGTCAGCATTAACACAGATAAGTGCAGCACTACACTCTTTACCCTCTCACCAAAACAAAAAGCTGGTCATATCAAGATAGATGGAGAGCTCTTGAAAGAAGACAAACAACCCACATACCTCGGAGTTACTTTTGATGATAAGCTGACATGGAAGCAGCACATAAACAAAGCAACAACAAAAGCCAGGAGGAAGCTAGCTATCCTGAGAAAACTAAGTGGAACCACATGGGGAGCCAGTGGAAATATACTCAGTAAAGTTTACCAGCAAGGCATAAGACCACACCTGGAATACGGTTCAGCTGCGTGGTGTCCTGCATCAAACACCACATTACAAGATCTAGATAAAGTGCAAAACCAGGCACTTAGAATAATGTTGGGAGCAATGAAATCAACACCCATAGCAGAGATGCAGAAAATGGGAAGAATGCAAACACTTGGCGAACGCAGAGACACAAAAGTACTAATTCAAGCAGAAAAGTTTCAGTGTATGCCAAGTCATCCAATGAAGGAAAGATTCCAAAATCTAGCAATGGGACGACTGAAAAGGAGCAGCTTTATCCATCAAGCTAAACGACTCCGTAGACAACTTACAGACCTACCTGAAGTTGGCAGCCCCTTAAGGTCTGTACCAGAGCAAACCCCGTGGAGTGAAAGCCATGGAATGCCAATATACATTCAGACCCATGTGAAAGGAATACTAAGCGAGGACGAACAGAACAGTGTGCAGCGAATGACAATCACTCTCAGTTTCCTGGATGAGGAATATCCACAAGATATATGGGTCAGAGTGTACACAGATGGGTCAGCACAGAATGCTGTGAGGAATGGAGGTGCAGGTGTATATATAGAATATCCACACAAGCCTAGAGATACAATCAGAACACCGACAGGAAAATTCTGCAATAATTATGATGCAGAAATCCAGGCAATTAGTGTGGCAGCTAAAAAACTGCTGAACTCCAACTCTGACCTACAGCCTGTGGTATTCCTGACAGATGCAAGGTCAGTGCTTCAAGCTCTCCAGTCTGGAAAACTAACAGACTTAAAAAAACTACTTAGCGAATTGTCTTACCAGTATAGGGTAACCATGCAGTGGATACCCTCTCACTGTGGAATACCAGGAAATGAAAAAGCAGACCAACTGGCTAAGGAAGGTGCTGCCGAAGACCAACCAGATATACCAATCACCTACCATCAGAAAAAACAGATGATAAAGTCAATAAGAAAGCCACAAACACCAACACAAGATGACTATCACAATATGAACAGATCAGAACAAGTTATAATTCTACGTCTCAGAACAGGACACAACCGACTCCGCAGTCACATGTATACAAAGTTCAAAATTGGCAACACGGCCATGTGTACATGTGGACAGGCAGCACAGAGTGCCAAACATATACTTCAAGAGTGTTCTGAGCATGAAACGCTGAGGCAGACATATTGGCCAGAGGAAACAACACTGGAATCAAAACTCTATGGGACACTGTATGAACTACAAAAGACAGTGAGTTTTATTAAGGAGACAGAATTACAGATATAGACATGTTTCAAGTGAACGAAAGAAGAAGAAGAAGAAGTGTTTGTTAGAGCCTCTTTATTTTCTATTCTTTCCATGATGTTCTTCATATTATTCTATATAAACCCACATCTCAAGGCATCAGTTCTCTCTTCAAATTTTTGGTTATGGTCTATGTTTCTTAGCCATACATTAATATAGAATAAATGTATCAGTTTATAACTCTCATTTTTAGCTTTCTTGTAATTTGTTTAGATGTTAATATTTTCCTCATGTCATTGAAGGTACTTTTAGCCATTCCTATTCTCCTTTTAACTTCTGTTTCACATCTGCCATCATTTTTGACTATGTGTCCAAGATATTGATAATTTTCTACTTGTTATTTTTCTCCATGTATTTTATGTTTAGCACCTGCTATTCTGTGATAACACATCCCTGTCTAACTCCTCATTTTACTAAAAACCGCTTTGTACATCCTTCACTTGTTCTAACTGTACTTTCACTATCTTTGTATATGTTACTTCCACAGTCTAATAATGATAATCTTTTCATACGTTTCTAGAATACTCCATAGTAGTTTTTCTATTTATTCGGTCTAAAGTTTCTCTTGATCTATAATTTATAAAAGCAATTTTCCTTTTTTTAAATAATCCTTCGAATTTATCACTCTGTTTACGTGACCCATCTTGACCTCCTCCTTCAAATACAGCAGCATTTATCAAGATTATCAGACTTGCTGTGAAGCACGTAGACATGTTAAACTGTGAATAAGAAAAATAACAACGCTTTACGTTTAGCGTATTAAAAAAAAATATGCAACTGAAGTAAAACTATAATCCGATAGACGATTTCTAAACAATGTTAATGAAATTTTTCTAATACCCGGAAAAAAAAGAAAATATATAATATGGATGGGAGGTCTTGGACAATAAAGAAACAGGAAAGTGGGAAATTAGAGGCAATAGAGATGCGGTTATACAGAAGAATGCTAAGAATACCATGGACTGTCAGTAAAACAAATGTGGAGGTGTTGAGAGATTCAAATGCGAGGCGGGACTTAATCAACAATATAAGAAAAAGACAATCTTCATTTCTTCCTCACATTATGAGAGAAGAAGGTTTGGAGGACCATAGTCAAGATTAGGGCAACAGAGACAGAGGTCGACAACGTGAAAAAATATTACACAGTTTAACAACTTGGCACGGCAGGAAAACAACAACGATCCTGATACATAATACTGGAGATAGAGAGCTGTGGAGAGTCATGGTTGCCTACGCAGCTGGCATGACACCTGATAATGATGACACAATTCTCTAAATTTATCTCGGTGATGTGATCCGTCAACAGTGCTTTCTTTTACTCGTCCTTTGATATATTGTGTTCTTGATGAAGGCTTTTTGATCGAAACTCACAACTGGGGGCTGTCAATAATATGTCAAATTTTCGGGGGATTTTTTTTACTACTCCTTCCAAACGGACACTCACAAACACGCACACCCCCCCCCCCCCCATGTCAGCAACGTGTCATGTGTTGGGGACCACCCCCTGCTTAATTACATCATCTTTCTCTCCGTAAGAATTTTTAAGTAGTAAACGTTAAGTCCCATAGCAAGTAACCTGTCGTCGGAGATAGGATAACTATTCATGTACTAATCCGCAGCAACTATTAGGCGGGGTGGTCAGTTCCCATCCGTCCTGTGTTTACTTTCCCTTCCTCATGTGCCACTTAGCTATTTTACTGAGTGAGGAAAATAAAAAAAATTTTCTTAAGATTTTTATAATTTAGTTCTGAATTTCAAATACTTTACGTTGTGTATAAAACACTTTCATTGACGACCTCCCCTCCCTCCCCCCTGTCAAGAACTGTCAAACTTCTTCAGACTCCTTCTCCCCCCCCCCCCCCCAAAAAAAATAATTAAAAAAAGAATTGTTGCCCTAATTTATGGACAACTGGATGTGTGCCCATTTCTCAGTGTTCCATTGATCATCAAAACGATGTGCAGTCTGTATCCAATATTTCGCCTACGTTTAACTTAAAAAAACCGCTCCTAAAATACAATGTTTCGAATGATCTTCACAATTGAGAAATAAAACCACGGACGAGAAGTCATCATTTTAAATTTTGGGAAAACTAGCAATAAAATTAAATTGAGTAAAACCGAATAAAATATGCAAATAAAATAGCAATTTGACTTGCAATTCTCAAATTTAAAGTGTGTCTCTGATCATATTACGTGTATTGTGATAAATATTTTCGTGTTTGGAGATATTAGAGGAGAATCGATCGTCTATAGTTAGAATTTGATACATAAACCGAGGTTAATCTTCTTATCTCTGACATGTTTTATTTTCCATGCGTTCTTTTCTCTTTGAATCCTTTGTTACTTTCTATGTTTATTTCTTGAACAGCTTTAATCCGATTCTAAAAATAAGATATGGTATATGCACCTATTGAAGAAATATTTGATAGTAAGAATATTTCTTTGTTCAGAATTCCAACAATTTTAAATTATCTGCTTTGTCTATGCCATATTATTTGGAAAAAAGAGTGCGTGAAGAATTGGCATTGATACGATATACTTGTTAGCAATAATGATTTTGTTCTGAATACAAATCTCCTACCTGATGGAATTGTTGGAATAATGCGGACAAAGAAAGTATTGTAGGTGTTAATATTGTCTTTCATTGAAACAGTACAACTCGATATTATATATTTCCGATGTGTGTATGCGAGCCCTTCGTCAATTATACAGTTCTATGGATTCATCGGTTTAATTTTCTTAAGTGACACTATTTCTCTTTTCCTATGATTTTCATTAGCTGTTGGGACAAAGTATACACAAAATGAGAAATAAAAATCAAGAAAATTGTCAAGTAGCGACAGTTTTGAAGTAGGAATCACTGATACGTCCGCATAACTGTATAATGACGAGGGAATATTCTTCTTCTTCTTTCGTTCACTTGAAACATGTCTATATCTGTAATTCTGTCTCCTGAATAAAACTCACTGTCTTTTGTAGTTCATACAGTGTCCCATAGAGCTTTGATTCCAGTGCTGTTTCCTCTGGTCAATATGTCTGCCTCAGCGTTTCATGCTCAGAACACTCTTGAAGTATATGTTTGCCACTCTGTGCTGCCTGTCCACATGTACACATGGCCGTGTTGCCAATCTTGAACTTTGTATACATGTGACTGCGGAGTCGGTTGTGTCCTGTTCTGAGACGTAAAATTATAACTTGTTCTGATCTGTTCATAATGTGATAGTCATCTTGTGTTGGTGTTTGTGGCTTTCTTATTGACTTGATCATCTGTTTTTTCTGATGGTAGGTGATTGATATATCTGGTTGGTCTTCGGCAGCACCTTCCTTAGCCAGTTGGTAAGTTTCTTCATTTCCTAGTATTCCACAGTGACAGGGTATCCACTGCATGGTTACCCTATACTGTTAAGACAATTCGCTAAGTAGTTTTTTCAAGTCTGTTAGTTTTCCAGACTGGAGAGCTTGAAGCACTGACCTTGTCAGGAATACCACATGCTGTAGGTCAGAGTTGGAGTTCAGCAGTTTTTTTTTCTGCCACACTAATTGCCTGGATTTCTGCATCATAATTATTGCAGAATTTTCCTGTCGGTGTTCTGATTGTATCTCTAGGCTTGTGTGCATATTCTATATATGAGTAGATAAATGTTGCGGTGGGCGCATTGATATGATTGGCGTAACAGGACTGTTCTCGCGCATTAATACTCAGTGACTCAATGAACGTCTAGCTCAGCAAGTTTTTTTTAAGGTTTATTGACATTTCAATTTTGTTCAATATAGTTCCCTTGATATAGCCTCTTGCAAAATAGTTCCTTTGGTATACCCTCTTGCAGAAAACTTCCCTTGATATACCCTCTTGCAGAAAACTTCCCTTCATATACCCTCTTGCAAAATGGGTCAATGACCGCCCGATTTGTTTTTCCGTATTGCATGTAATACTTCATGCGTGACCTTCTATGGAGATATAAGACCTCTGCACATAATTAATTACTTGATTCGTTGAGTTTTTGATTATTGTCGTGTTTTGGTTGGTCGCTATGTATCGCGACAGGCGGCAGTAGAAGACCTGTTCTCTGAATTAATTAGGCCTTTCGTTCCTGTTCTTTTACCGTATTTTCCGTTTGTCAATATTTATATATACAAAACAATGTACATATTCAGAGAATGGTAGAAATGGGTGAGACTAGAGGCCACGGGAGAAAGTGTTCCCTCTCCGGAAAGATCAGAAGAACGCGTAATCAGCAACTGACTGGGAATCAAGAATGCGTAGAATGCTTTTCGTTTTTTGAAATGTTGATTTGTCCTGGGCTGTCCTGTTTTTGATCTCAATCTGTTATGAAAGATCGATTTTGATTATTTCCACGCATTTCGTTGGTCAACCATCGCTATTTTTTGGACTTTCGAGTCACGTATATAAATAGTGACTAACGAACAACATGACACGTAGACATGCCTTTATATTGAGGTTATATTCTTATAGAAGCTTCATGACACGTCATCTATACAATCTCGTAGTCGTAACCTTGGTAACAGTTACCATGATGTTCAACAGGTCGACGTTGTGCTTGAACTAGTTACGGGCACGGCGTGAGTGGGCGGAACAACAAATAAACATGTCGCAAGGACCAGAGTTGTGTCCTGATATCGACGTCTGTTTTGGCGGCATTAGACTCGAAACACCATCGAGTCAGATGACTGCTGGAACAGGGCGGAGCACTTATGGGAATGCCCACGTGCAGTGAGGCTAGTTTCTAATCAAGAATCATGACAATAATAACTCTATCTGGACCGCTAAGTTCTGTGGACAGTTCTGACATGGGAAGATCCCTGTATATGTTTGATCCTCGGTGACTGACTACTATCATCTGTTGAGCTGCTTCTATTTCTGTAATGGAATATTGGATGAACTACACCAGTAAAGTATGACCTTCTCCATAAAGACCTTTCAACAAAATAAATTAGGCTTTCATTCGTAACGTTTCAATTATTGTCTTAATTTCAGTTCGTCATTATTTATACACGTGGAGTCGCCTTAAACAAACAATTAATCTATTAGTATAATAAATACAAATAGGTTAGCTACATAAGAAATATGTGTGATTGAAAAAAAAACCACTACATAGATGTACAAATAGATTATCTACATAAGGAATATGTGTGATTGAAAAAAAACCACTACATAGATATCATCACCATCAGGTGCCGTGCCAGCTGGCGTAGGCAGTCATGGCTCCCTACAGCTCTCATTACGTCTGTTTTTATATTACAAAAAATGTAATAAAATTTAAAATTTAAAATTTAAAATTAGAGATTAAAAATGTAATGTACATATATGTACAAATTGATTAACTATGAAGGAATCTGTGTGATTAAAAAAGAACACATAGATATACATATAAATGAAAAATATTAGTAATCTGCGTAATTGAACAAAAACAAAAACAACCTAGATATACACCAAAATTAAATACATAAGGATTTTGTGTGATTAAAAAAAAACAACTAAATATACTAATAGATTAACTAAATAAGGATTCTGTGTGAAAGAAAACTAGATATATTAATAGATTAATTATATTTTCTTCTTCTTCTTCTTCATTCATTCTCAAACTCCCGCTGGATCTCCCTTACAGCAGGACCATGGTCCTACTCCAGCAGGATGTAGTCCAGAGAATGGAAATGCGTTGTGTCGCCGTTTTATTTGCGTCAGTTGCCCGACACATCCGTCTTCGGCGGAATTATATTTAAAAAATGTGTGATTGAACTAACTAATATGGGCGTCTGTGGTTATGCCGATATTATACAAGACAGCGACGAAAAGGTCAAACAGGCCTGACCTCGGTTCGATTTGAGATTGGTGACTAGATTTTGAGATTGTAAGTACAAGAACCAGTTCTCTCGTACAACTGGCATACAGACGTACGCCTTTTTTATTGAAGTGGTAAAAATGCTGAACTGTTGGTCATTACCACCAAGTCAAGTTGGTTTTTTGTGTGACAATTGGCGCAATGCTTCGACACAACACATTTTTCTCCGAACTACATCCAGCAGGAAATTTAAGAGAAGAATTGTCCTACTATAAGAGATTCAGTGGGAGGCTGAGAACAAACAACACGAACCAAAGATTCATAGAATAAAAAAAGAGCAATGCATGATATTTAAGAATTAAACAAAACATTTTGTTAAGGAATAAATGACAGAGAAATGCAGATTTAACATTTGAGAAATCGATATGCATAAGGGAAATGATTGTTAATGACATACTCGTATACAAATGATAAGAGAAATGCAGGTAAATGAAGCGGAATTTTATAGAAAGGCTTTTTGTGTCTTCGCTATTTCATGTTGCTGTTGTTTTTGTCGATATTTTGTTAATACTGAGTAGTTCTACTCTTGTCAGCACAATGCATTCTTTAAAAAAATGCATGTTTCCATTATCTATATAGTGACTTAGTAAATGTTAAGGATGTTTGTAAACGTTTTTTCACTTCTGGCAGTTGAGACTGAAAGGCAGTCAATAAGGAGGTGTATTTGTGGATGACAGAAGTATTAACATCTGAGAAATATGTAGGTGCTGATGAGATTTATATCTGGCTATGGACTCTTAGCATATCCATTTCGAAACTGAACGACAGAGGATGGATTTCTTCTGAAAAGTCTGCTTATCTTGTCAGCAGGGCCGTATAGACGTTTTTGATACGGGGATTTTTGTTCTACTTTGACAGAAAACAGTTCTTTCGTTTCCTGGACAAGTCACATTTATCTTTAGATTTTAGGGTTTCAAAAAAAAAAAAGGGGGGGGGGGAAGAGGAAGTCTTACTGCTTATTTTTACGCGATTCCTATTGCTAAATATCATGTTGTTATTTCTTAGTTTGGGCGAGGTGTTGACACTCCGTCCCCTTATCTACAGTACTGGTTGTCATTATCTTCGAGTCTAAATATATTTCACTAAATACATTTTGAGCAATTATCCCCTGTGGCTCAGTTTCCTAGTTAATGGTTGTCTAGTTAATGGTTGCTCATTTAATACTAGTTGCCTAGTTAATGGTTACCTAGTTAATGGTTGTCTAGTTAATGGTTGCCTAGTTAATGGTTGTCTAATTAATGGTTGCCCATTTAATAGTTGCCTAGCTAATGGTTGCCTAGTTAATGGTTTTCTAGTTAATGGTTGCCCATTTAATAGTTGCCTAGTTAATGGTTGTCTAGTTAGTGGTTGCCCATTTAATAGTTGCCTAGTTAATGGTTGTCTTGTTAATGGTTGTCTAGTTAATGGTTGCCTATTTAATAGTTGCCTAATTAATGGTTGACTAGTTAATGGTTGACTAGTTAATGGTTGTCTAGTTAATGGTTGTCTAGTTAAAGATTGAACAGAAACTGTCGGACTAGTGTTGATAAGGCAAATATCTCTAGATACTACGACGGACGTCATGGGAAGGGTTAGTTGTAAGAACAAACGTTTCGGCGAGTTCCTTTTTTGTAATAAAATTTGGTTAATTATGAAGAACAGTGGCCATATTCCAACTTTTTAATTTTATACGTAGATTTATCAGATTTCGTGAACTTACTGAATTCAGATCGTTGCTGATCCAGCGGTCCTTGGGCTCATGCCATTTGACCCAATGCCATTGTGTGAAATATGCATGTGTTTGTGAGCTGTTGTTTTGTTCCATATAATGTGTTCCATTTATCTGGCCCTGGAGGGGTGAAACTGAATTCAGATTAAAAGGTCGATACGTCTGCATCGATCAACGCGCTACCCACTGAAATACAACACGCGACCCCTTCCCCAGAGTCATCCAAGGGAGGCGGGGGCTCCCAGTGTGTAGCGGACAGATCGCTGAAGCGCAAGTAGTCTTAGCTACTCTTAAATGCATCTTCATCAACATTTCGTTTTGTTAAATAATGTACGTATATATTTCGTTAAAAAGTGGTCACTGCTGCACGTAATGTACCACGAATGTTTATACATATTTTGTTTCAATAGCTTTACCTACATCATTAACTTTACTAGGTAAAAAATGGTTAAAGTTGTTGTAACATCCTCGAGACATTTCTCACCAGCAGATTAGAAAATGTATAGAGTGTAACGGAACACGCATCACTGTTTTTTTTCCACAACTAACCAGAGAGGTTTTCCCACAACTAACCAGAGAGGTAGATATGATTTTAGTATATCGGGGGAGGGGAGGGGAGGGGTGGAAATTGCTTTTTTTGGTAATAACAGGCATTTTTTGTTTTCGTTAGTTTTTGTGCGAAATTTTTGGGGAAAACCATTACGAAGGTGAGAACAGGTGTACCTGTTTAATTGATTTACTTTCTAGTACTAAATGGCATGTTCTTACTTTATAATTTGGGGGGGGGTGTTTAAACTCTTATACGGGCTTGCAGTAACCTTTGTGGTGACGTCACATATTGTGTATCGTGTTCATATACCTTAGACATCCATGCACCATCATGTATGTAGATGCCGACAGTCCTGACCATTCTAGAAAGTCTTTAGTCCTGAGGGTCTGCAGGAGTTTGAGAACGAACGCAGAAAAGAAGTAGAACCTCTAATGGCCGTAGGAGTACCAATCTGGTAAAAATACTGTCAAGGTTTCTCTATCGTTACTTTATTGTTTAAGTGTTGAGAATTGTAATCCAGTCCAGTCCGTAATATTATAAATTTATATTTTCTTTTGACCTCCTCATTTTCGTCTACTCTCAACTGTTCTCTGATAATTTTGGAAAGGGAACCATGCCTCATCACATGGCCAAGCCACACAAGTTAGAAACGTTTCAGCACTGCCATGAGATGGTCTTGTTGTCCTGCAGGAGTATTTATTTTGGTTTTTAATATCATATAGGTAATTTAAGTCACCATAATATCCACACCTGACATGAGGAAAATATTAACATCTAAACAAATTACAAACAAGTTAAAAATGAAAATTAGAAAATGGCTACATTTATTCTATATTAATGTATGGCTCAGAAACATGGACACTAAACAAACAATGAAATGACAGACTTGATGCCTCTGAGATGTGGGTATATAGAAGAATAGAGAGAACATCATGGAAAGAGAAGAAAACAACGAGATTCTAAAAACATTAAATATGAAGAAAGAATTACTAAGAGAAATAAAAATCAGGCAAATAAAATATTTTGGACACATTAAAAGACATGACACCTTATTGAAGACCTTACTTGAAGGTAAAATCAAATGGAAGCGAGCAAGAGGTAAGCAGAGATACAAGTGGGAGAGTAACATCACAAGATGGACAGGTCACAGTCTAGCAGAGTGCATCACCAAAACAAGAGAAATGGGATGTTGGAGGTCTGTTGCAGCCTGCCTTCGTTGCGGTGACGGCACTTGATGATGATGATGATGAATATCCACACCTGTAACCAAGGAAGCATGCAATAATCATCATCAACATTTCCAAATGCAGTACACATGAACTGATGGCGTCATACACGTCTTCCAGCATAAAGTATATAAGCCTTACAGAGGTAAATGCAAGCGCGTTTTGAGATGGGGGTAGAAACAAATGTAGGAGTGAAAGCACAAGCCTGGTCTTCTGGGCTTATTAGATGAGTTTTCAGACAGTTTCTCTTATCTGAGAGACATCAAGGGATGTATCACGTTCAGCAATTCAAATTAAATTGTTATATTATAATATGTCTAATATCTAGAACACAGAGGGTTATGTACCAAAGAATTATATTTCTGGAGAATACAAGTTGGGGAACCGATCTCCAGGTCGAACTCTATATTAACATTGAAGCAGTAATATGGTATCAGTTTAATACTGCTTCATAACCCAGGCGTATGCAACCCGTTGCTCTCGAGAACTAGTGCTCTTTTAACATTTGGTGCTCTCGTCATACGATAAAATAATTTCTAGTAAGCACGAATGCTCACGAAATTAAAAAAAAAATAATTAAAGTTATGTTGAACGAAACGGAACAAATATTTTGTTATGTGTTCATTCGTTATCCGTGTGACAACCAGGGTTTAGGTTTATATTTCTCGGTCAAAGAATAGGACCCATGTCTTCTTCCCGTGTATGCTATGAAATGTTAGGGATAGGCTGTCAACCTGTCACCTGTGAAAAAAATCGTCATTGTCACTGCATGTCTTATCTCCATTTTCCATTTTTGTCTTAAGTAAAATGGTCTTCATTGATGGCAGTAAGTGCTGGCCAGCGGGTTACATGTTTGTACTTTTGTGGTTTGTACTTTTGTGGTTTGTACTTTTGTGGTTTGTACTTTTCGTGGGAACGGGGTACGCTAGATGTTCTACCATTGCAGATAGGTCAACCGATCTGAAAGAAGAATGGAGAACTAGTTGGGTAGGTCAACAGATCTGAAAGAAGAATGGAGAACTAGTTGGGTAGGTCAACAGATCTGAAAGAAGAAAGAATGGAGAACTAGTTTGGTAGGTCAACAGATCTGAAAGAAGAATGGAGAACTAGTTGGGTAGGTCAACATATTTGAAAGAAGAATGAAGAACTAGTTGGGTAGGTCAACAGATCTGAAAGAAGAATGGAGAACTAGTTGGGTAGGTCAACAGATCTGAAAGAAGAATTGAGAACTATTTGGGTAGGTGAACAGATCTGAAAGAAGAAAGAATGCAGAACTAGTTGGGTAGGTCAACAGATCTGAAAGAAGAATGGCGAACTAGTTGGGTAGGTCAACAGATCTGAAAGAAGAATGGAGAACTAGTTGGGTAGGTCAACAGATCTGAAAGAAGAATTGAGAACTATTTGGGTAGGTGAACAGATCTGAAAGAAGAAAGAATGCAGAACTAGTTGGGTAGGTCAACAGACCTGAAAGAAGAATGGAGAACTAGTTGGGTAGGTCAACAGATCTGAAAGAAGAATGGAGAACTATTTGGGTAGGTCAACAGATCTGAAAGAAGAAAGAATGGAGAACTAGTTGGGTAGGTCAACACATCTGAAAGAAGAATGAAGAACTAGTTGGGTAGGTCAACAGATCTGAAAGAAGAAAGAATGGAGAACTAGTAGGGTACGTCAACAGATCTGAAAGAAGAATGGATAACTAGTTAGGTAGGGCAACAGATCTGAAAGAAGAATGAAGAACTAGTTGGGTAGGTCAACAGATCTGAAAGAAGAATGGAGAACTAGTTGGGTAGGTCAACAGATCTGAAAGAAGAAGGAAGAACTAGTTGGGTAGGTCAACAGATCTGAAAGAAGAAAGAAGAACTAGTTGGGTAGGGCAACAGATCTGAAAGAAGAATGGAGAACTAGTTAAGTAGGTCAACAGATCTGAAAGAAGAATTGAGAACTATTTGGGTAGGTGAACAGATCTGAAAGAAGAAAGAATGCAGAACTAGTTGGGTAGGTCAACAGATCTGAAAGAAGAATGGAGAACTAGTTAAGTAGGTCAACAGATCTGAAAGAAGAAAGGATAACTAGTTGGGTAGGTCAACAGATCTGAAAGAAGAAAGAATGGAGAACTAGTTGGGTAGGGCAACAGATCTGAAAGAAGAATGGATAACTAGTTGGGTAGGTCAACAGATCTGAAAGAAGAATGGATAACTAGTTGGGTAGGTCAACAGATCTGAAAGAAGAATGGATAACTAGTTGGGTAGGTCAACCGATCTGAAAGAAGAATGGAGAACTAGTTGTTGTAGAAGTTTATATTGTGCTCCTAGATGACTTGGATACTGCTGAACTGGAATGCCTTCCTTCAACGAGATAAAACACAACTAAAGCCATGTACAACCATGACCATGAGATATTATACGAGTCTCGGTATCGCCTCAGTTCTGCAACTCAGGAGGACATGTGCTTTTGTAAGAAAGGCTACGGGCTGTCAAGAGCTACCTGCTCACAGTTACATGGGATTTTTTTTCATCACGTGTCAAAGTTACCAGCCCACAACTACAGGGATTATTTCATCAAGTGTCAAGAGCTACCTGCTAACAGATACAGGTATTATTTCATCAAGTGTCAAGAGCTACCTGCTAACAGACACGGGTATTAGTTCATCAAGTGTCAAGAGCTACCTGCTCATAGACACATGTATTATTTCATCAAGTGTCAATAGCTACCCGTTCATATATTCTCTGCCTTCCACAAAAATACTTATTACGAAATTTTGTTTTCATCCATTCTAAGTACATAGCTGATGTAATTCCATCGTCTTCTCATAAAACTTGACACAAATTATTGATGTGTTTCTTCAATCAGTGAATCTCTTGTTTTCAAATATTCCATTTAATGTTCCAGATTCTTCGATGTAATTTGTATTTAGAGGTAATAAATTTTGTAGGGAAAAACAGTATAAATGATATAAAAACTAGAATAGAACAAGACAGTAAAAACACAACCAGACACTGACCAGACAAATAATCTAGCTGAAATAATCTAGGAACAAATCTAAGCAGAAATTTGACAGATTAGAATAGGATAACAACAAAACAAAATAAAAATGTAAAGAAACACAATAGCTTATCAACACATAAAAATGACGGATGTTAATCCCAAAAGGAAGTATTGTACCAGATTAGTGGATGTACCAATTCTGCAAGTGCATATCGAGTCCGTTCATGCGAGGAGAACTTGAAATTTGAGATAAATAGATTGTGTTTTGGAAAGAATACGCCAACTGAAAAATGTTGTGTTGTTGGTGCTGGCAGTGTCAACTTCTCTCTCTATTTTGAGATATTTATTACAAGTATTCGATCTCATAGTGCTGTCAAGCAAGTACATTCTGTCTGTGTTCATAATCTTCCAGTTTGTGCACTTATGCAGGACCGTAAATATGTCTTTAGTAAAGGGAGGGAGGAGCTACCTAATGGAATAAAATAGGGTCGAATCACTTTGTAGAAATTTTATCTCGTTTTGTTTTGTAAAGACGTAAAAAAAGGGGGAAATGAGCTATACGCGGAAGAATGTTTATTTCAAAATGTCATGATTCATTTTACTAAAGGGACGGGGTTTAACCTTTCACCTTCTCCTGTATACGGGCCTAGACTACTGACATACGATTAGAAGATAAAGCTCCAGTGCCGAAAAAAATCCGAAAATGAAATGGGGGGGGGGGGGAGAAAATTGATAACACAAGGCAAATATCGAAATGAACAGAAATAGGTACATGTGTTACCAATATTTATCAATAAAACTAACGTTCGTTATATTGACTGATATGGCTGATGTTGACTGATATTGATCGATATTGACTGATATGGCTGATGTTGACTGATATTGCCTTATGTTGACTAATATTGACTGCTGTTAGTTGATATTGACTGATGTTGACTGATATTGCTTGATATTGACGGATGTTAATTGATATTGGTAACACTTATACCTATTACTGTTCATTTTGACATACGATCAAGTTAACCGCAGATTTTAGTTGATAGTTTTATTCATAGTTTCAGCACTATCTTCTTCAATAGAAAACCTTTCAACATAAACAAGATCCCATTCGTTACGTGTTTGATTATTCTCGCGAATCTCATTGGTCATTATTTATATACGTGCCAAAAATAGCCAAGGACCAATAGCATTATAGAAAACGGCCCCTAGGTCATGTTTACGTTTTAGTTGAAAGGTCTTATATTGAAGGAGGCCATGATTAAAGACAATACGTCTCTTTCTGCGCAGTAATCATATCAGGCATAATAACGTCAGAACTAGACACAGTGTTGCCATGAAATAAAATAATACATTTCTCAGTAAAATTGAATTTAAAATTGTTTTTGGTATAGTTTAAATAATTTAAAATCTAAATAAATCACGCCAAGGATAAAACAAGCAAGTGGGAACAGATAATTGGAATTTATACACTGAAATCGGATGTTTTTGTGATCGAAAGGCGCATAAATCGCTACTAAGCTGTAAACTGTGACAAACTAATTCCTTTCTCAGGACTGCATCATGCTATTCTCAGGAGTTAGAGAACGAAGAAAGAAGAAGAAATATTATTTAATTAAGTATACAGTGATGATAGATCCCCAAGAGAATACGAATTTGCCACTCTTGTTCACTGTGCCAGTTAGTAGAGTAGTACTTTCAGCTATGGATTGTTGTTTCTCGTACATATTTTGATGGGAATTTTTACTTTCAGCTCTAGATTGATGTTTGTCTGACACTGTTTGATGGTGGAGGTTTCCTATAGCTTCAGGAAGTCCCAGATGACTCTTGTGCTCAGTGTGACACTAAGATGCAATTCAAGGAGATGAACAGTCTTCTACTCCACCAGATTAAATGTTGCCATGACATTCTTGTTATCTCAAGGAATACTGCAAATGAAAAGGATGATTATCTTACAGGTCTAGGAATGGGTCTTCAACAGTGTTGCTATTCTTTGCTCCCCTTTCTGGCCTCGACAACACACGGGCGTAAGAAAACACTAATTTGTACTATAAACAAATAAAATAACGAACATCATATATGAACGTATATGTATATATGGAAAGTGTATTAAGATCAAATTTGTATAATACTGCATACTGCAGTATAAAAACGATTCTCAGTGGGATACCCAGTCCTATAATAAATAGAGCACGATTTTATTGCAATCTATTTTATGAACTGTTTACTATTCTTCCATGTGATTTAGTCAGTTTTGTGAGCTATACGATTTATATATTTATGTTGTCTATTACTATTTATTGTTATAACGTTTAGCTGCAGCTCTATACATTACAGGAAAAAACAACAAAACAGCCCAGCACTACAAAACTAGAAGACATACAGAGGTATTATACATGCAATAGACAGGCAGGTTTGGAGAACATAGTCACAACAGGCAAGATTGAGGGCAACAGCGACAGATGGCGACAACATGAGAAAATATTAGACAATTAAACAAACCTGGCACTGCAGGGAAACAACAACTATCTTGATACATACATCTGTGAAGAGCCATGATCGCATACGCTAGATGGCATGGTACCTGATGATGATGATTATATCTACTAATACAAATAAATTGAAGACTCACACATTGTGAATTGACTAATAGCATGGGAGAGCACGTAAGATAATCAAATGAATTTTACACTTAGAATGATAGCCAGAACAAGAAAATTAACGTTAAGGAGACGGGTGATTCTCGTTTACAGAAATGATTACCTGTTTTGTGTGTATGTGTGCGCACGTGTGCGTGTTTTAGTGGCCTAAAATCTTCTGAAAATCTTAATCAGAAGGCAGCAGGCGGAATTTGAATTAAGTTTTCTCTGTTCCCACCGATTCACTTCGCATCTGGAGCCGGTACGTTTTCCAAACTCTATCATTTCGAATCTTTGAAACAAAGAAACGATTTTAATCACGATATCTAAAGTGTATATTTTCAAGTTCCATTGACCGCGGAAGTCTGATTTGTCAGACCCTTCACGCAAATAAAACATCAACAAAACGCAATTACGTTCACTGGACTACTTGCTGCTGGAGATCTAGTTGGAACATCCGTCTACAAGAGAGGTCCGACGGGAGTTTCAAAACAACAAAACAAACGCATAAAAATTCATCTGAATATGGACCGGTCGACGAGACAAAGACAACAACGATACATACATTGCATATATGTATATATATATATATATATATATATATATATATATATATATATATATATATATATATATATATATATATATATATATATATATATATATATATATATATATATATACGAGGCGTGTTCAAATGAAAACGGGACTTGTGGATTTATTTAAAAAGTATCATACGCAATTTAATATTTTCAACGGAATTGAACAAAGCAACCACTTGTGAATAAGAATGCACCTGGGTTCATCAGAAAAAATCTCCGTATGCATTTAGGCAAGCATCCCACTGTTTAGGTAGACGTCGAATGCCGTCCGAGAAAAAGTTGCGTGGCTGTTCTCTGAACCATGTGGTCACCGCTGTCTTCACGTCTGCGTCGCTGTTGAATCGCTGTCCCTTTAGTGCTTTCTTCAACGGTCCGAACAAATGGAAATCACACGGGGATAAATCGGGACTATAGGCTGGGTGATGAAGAACTTCCCAATTCTTCTTTGCCAATGTTTCCTGCACAATTTTTGCGACGTGCGGACGAGCGTTGTCGTGGAGAAGAATCACACCTTGAGAAAGTCTGCCTGGTCGCTTAGCCTTGATGGTCAGTCAGTACTGCTTTATCAAGCACGGCTATGGCTTCTTCTGTTGCAACAATATGCGCCTGAACTGGCCGTGCAAGATCTGCCGTTAACTCACGTCCGTCTTTAAACATACGCACCCACTCCATCACTCTGGTCCTCGACAAACATGTGTCACCATATGCTGCCTTCATTCTCCGATGAATGTCTACTTCTTGACATCCTTCAAATGAAAGAAACTGGATCACAGCACGCTGATTCACTTTGGACGGGTTCGGAATCACACCCGCCATATTGTTAACAGTCTTCTGCAGCACATATGCATGCTGGGAAGATGAACACGTGACCGTATGTAAATTATTGGATACTCATTACTAGTGCAAAATGTCATCAATATCAGTGCGCTCTATCACGCGTGGTGTAACAAGTCCCGTTTTCATTTGAACACGCCTCGTATATATATATATATATATATATATACTAATGTATATATATATATACATTCTGCGAACGACCACAAACATTGAACAGAAGTATGTACCCTTGGCAAGCTACTGTACGTATTTATATTTCCTAGAAAGTCACCACAGCCAACAAATGCTAGGTTATATAAGTCATGTAAAGGACATGCTACCAATTTTTTTTTCTGTACCATTAGGCATTCGGTGTTTTCCTAATTTCGTAAATTATTTATGGAAAATGTTACATCTTCGGTGGCGTTAGAATTCCACATTAGTAGTATAGTTTTATGTGTTGCGTTAGCATACCAAATCACATGTAGAGTCTTCTGTGAAATCAGCATACTATATAAAATGTAAAGTCTCCCGTGGGATCAGCATACCATATAAACGTAGTCTTCTGTGGCGTCAGCATACCATATAAACGTAGTCTTCTGTGGCGTCAGCATACCATATACACCTAGTGTTCTGTGTCGTCAGCAGACCATATCAAAAGTGGAGTCAATGTTTATTTGTTGTAATGTTATGTAGTCGTGTTGAGTGTTACCATGGATGCTGCTGCACCTCTCGGCCTGATATCTCCGACTTCAGCACATGTGCTTGCTTGGGCAGAACTGTAGTCCAGCTCGATATATGGGATAATAATAGTTTCTAGTCTCTGTTGACTGAACTAAGCTCCATCTCCACATCAATGATTTGACCCCTTTGAAGATTAGAATCAATAAAGCAATAAAAATAAACCAAATTTAAAAAAAGCGTTAATTGCTGCATGTTTTTTCCTATTAAGGATAATAGTAGATGTGTGGAGCCTGTGGACTTCCACAGTTAAGGAGAACAGTAGATGTGGGGCGCCTGTCGCCTTCCACAGTTTCATTGTGGAATATCATTGATTTTCTACAATTTGGGCGCTTAAGGACCGCTTTCATCCATTAGTTTCCGCTGTCTGAGAGGGAACAAAAAATAGAAAAACTCTTAAACTGCCATGTATGTGGTACGAGGAATAGTTATAACAGAATTCGCAGAGAAATGACAGAAGAATACGTGACTTGCTTGTTACACATGGAGCCATTTGACCGTGGCCGGAGTTGTTGCTTTGACTGGGAAGAGTACGTGACATGCTTGTCACACATGGAGCCATGTGACCGTGGCCCTGAGTTGTTGCTCTGACTGGGAAGAATACCTGGCAAGGCAGATGAAGTTCATAACTCCCAACTCTGCATGTAACAGAAATTGGTAGAAAAGTCACAAAGAGTATAGAAGTAACGATGAATGCGGGTGCATTCCGCTGTTCCATCTCATAGCGAATCACGCTGATATCGGGTGTGTCTTAGCCGAAAGGCGCAGAGATCGCCGGCAAGCTGCAAATCATTGCATAATTCATTCCACTCTCCGAACTACATCCTGCAAACCTACACGAGTTTGAAAACAAATAAAGAAGGGCCACTTTGCTATAGCGTTACCTTAACCTGCACAAGTTGAATTTCACTTTACCACCGAAGGAAAGAGAAATTAAAACCTAAATGGTAAATTGAATCTAAGACCCCCTCCCCCACCCACACACACACACTTGTGGATCTGCATTTTCTACCATTCGTCCACGCGTTCCAGGTAGACCCAAAAATTGTACAAATAATCTATACCATTATTGAAGCATAACCATTCATAGGACCTTGCCTAAACAACTATTGCATCGCTGTCATCACCTTCTGCCCGTTTGTAACTTGTGTTAATAATTAACACGTATCCTTTACACCTACAATTAACACCTGTAATTTCCCGTGACAATGCAGTGTTTATTCAAGTTTCATTTTACCGAAATAGATACGTAACAGCCAGGTATCTAGGTGATAATAGCAGACAAATAAAACGAGATTATGGAAATAAGTTACCAGTGTTCTCTCAAAACTCGAAATGGTTGTAAATAATAGCACATATCATTCGTCATGCTCGTTGTAGGAGGAGTGTAAGGGATTTTAAATTTGGTTATATTATCATATTCCTTAGAAAAAGGGTTTTCAAACAATAGGCCGTGACCTCTAATGGGGTCGCGAATGGGTATCTGTGGGATCGCTGGCTGAAACAGTAATCACAAAAATATTTATTTTTAAGCAATTTCGAGTCGTGCTAATCTCGTTTCTATATATCTTTGTGAGAGTAGATTTTCAATTCTACTGTATTTTAAAATGAAAACAACAAGCGTATTACGAGTTAAAAGTGTATGAGGTTGGTATTAACGAAAACTCAACCGTGAATTTTAATGCTTGTTAGCGAGGAGCATTTATAAATTATAAAACTTTTTTATAATTATTGTATTAAATGTGTCCTACATGATTATTTTATTTAAAGATATATTATACCGAAACATGGGACTTCTAATGCCGGAGCCCTTAAGGGGTGCAAACATAGCGAGATTGTTATGTGCCAAGCATGTCGCAAGAGTCAAGTCAAGTAAAGCCTGTCCATAAATTGCGTCAACAATTGTGTGGCATATAAGGGGGAGGTCTGAAAGAGTTCGACAGTTTTTAAGTTTGACAAAAGTTGACGACAACAATACCTGTTATTTATAAGCCAATAGCAGCTTTGAATGTGAGAAAAAAAATTTCAATAGTTTGAAACAAATCATATTGTTTTCCTTTTAAATTTTTTTATGGGGAGGGGGTTGATTTTTGGGGAATGTGGGGAATCCAGCTCGCAAAGTGTGTTTAAGCAGTATTTGTTTTCGGAGGTCACTGGGAATCATCGTTTGAAGCTACGGAGTTACGTGCTATGGGTGATATTCTCAGAATGTGGATTAATGTGGAGTAATATTAAGCAAATCGTTTATGAATTTCAACATTTAAAAAAATATCATTGATTGTTCTTCATTGTTTATGAATTTCAACATTAAAAAAAATGCCGTTGAATGTCCTTTATTGTATATGAAGACATTCTAAAACCGCGGACCCCAGCACAGAGTAAATTATAGACTATTTAATAATACCCCACGATAATACAAATTTGACGAGACTGTGTGACGTCTTCTGTAAAGACTGCGAGGGAGAGGAGATGGCTACCGCCTTCATTTGCAGAGCCTCTGAAATGTGTGATCGCTAACATCTCACACCCCTACGGCATTAATAAATGCTATGGGTTACTTAACTTTTTTTTATGAGGTCTTCTTCCAAGACTTGAGGATTATAGACAAGCTTTGATGTTGTGGTTATTTTCTAAATATTTCTGAGTAGGATTTTGAATAACGACCAGGTGAAAGTAGAGGTACAGCTGAATAAACTCATTATAATAGCAAATTAAAATATTTGCTCAGGTATTTATGTGGAAACTCAAGTGTATGGAATTACCTTTGCTTAACATGAAGTGTTAAGTGTTGCTTATCATGTCAACAGGAAGTGCACTGATATATATACATACATACATACATACATACAGTTATACTCTTCACCACCACTCATTGAATAACTTATTCTGCATAACTTACTATTGGCCTATTACATCAACAATTATGCAACAGTACTCTCCCAGTAGATGGCATGCCAATATATTGTGGCTTTTATCTTTTGGACATCTCACATCCTGCCAATATAGTGTGGCTTTTATCTTGGGGACACATAACATCATGCCAATATAGTGTGTCGTTTATCTTGTGGATACCCTCTCACTGTGGAAAACCAGGAACTGAAAAAGCAGATCAACAGCGTAAGGAAGGTGCTGCCGAAGACCAACCAGATGTACCAATCACCTACCAGCAGACAAAACAGATGATTTAAGTCAATACGAAAACCATATGCACCAACACAAGATGACTCACATATGAACAGATCAGAACAAATTGTAATTATACGACGTTTCAGAGCGGGACAGAATCGACTCCGCAGTCACATGTATACAACGTTCACGATTGGCAACGTGGCCATGTGTACACGTGGACAGGCAGGAAGGAGTGTCAAACACATACTTCAAAATTATTCTGAACATGAAACGCTGAGGCAGACATATTGGCCAGAGGAAACAGCACTGGAATCAAAGCTCTATGGGACACTGTATGAACTACAAAAGACAGTGAGTTTTATTCAGGAGACAGAATTACAGATATAGACATGTTTCAAGTGAACGAAAAAAAAGAAAAAAAGGAGACCACTTTGAGTAGGAGATACAACATTGGAGACCACTGTGAGTAGGAGATACAACATTGGAGACCACTGTGAGTAGGAGATACAACATTGGAGACCACTGAGTAGGAGATACAACATTGGAGACCACTGTGAGTAGGAGATACAACATTGGAGACCACTGTGAGTAGGAGATACAACATTGGAGACCACTGTGAGTAGGAGATACAACATTGCAGACCACTGAAAGTAAGAATTTTATTGTGTGGAGAAACCATCTCATTGCACATAGGAAGTAAGATCTATTCAAATCTATGGCTTGTAATACATGGGTGTGTGTGCCATGTGTCGTATTCTGTCCAGAACGTAGTCTTCCTTATGAATCTCCTGAAATCCCTGCCGTCTTTGACAAGTTGTCCAGTTTCCTCCAGCCACATGTGCCTGCATTCCTGAATATATGTTGTCCAACGACGTATTTGCCGTCCTCTACCTCTACAGCATTCTATCGCCCCAACCGACAACACTCTTTCCATGCAATCCTGCCTCTTCATATGGCCGAAAAAAACAACCTAACTTGCTTCTTAATATGGTGTTAAAAAACCAGAATTCATGAACATTGATTTTTCTTATCGCTTCTTGGTTGTTCTTTTTTCTTGTCCATGGTACTCTCATGACTCTTCTATAGCACTTCATTTCGACAGCCTTTATTCTCATGGCTGTAGTTTTATTTATTGTCCATGTTTCGCAGCCATAGGCTACACTGATAACATACATTAAATATATCCATCGCCCATGTGTTGCCGGGGCCCGAAAGCGGAGCAAAGAATAGCAACGCTGTTTACCTTCCAGGCATGTCGTAAAAGGCGACTAAGGAGGTTATGGGATGAAGTTGGTTTTCCCATTCCATATAGGGTAAGTGACCCAAAGCCATGCTGAAGTCGGATGTGTCAGGCCGAAAGGCGCAGATATCGCAGCAATGCTGTAAACCATGACACAAAGCATTCTGTTCTCCGGACTACATCCTGCTAATCTGCAGGAATGTGAGAACGAACGCAGAAGAAGAAACATATCCATAAGGAAATTCTTGACACAATACTCCTGTATTTTGCCGTTGCTATCAGGAGCTTCGCCATCTTGTACTAGAAGATGGTTGAATTCATGGAAGAAATGATGGGTATCTAAGCAAAACAACAATACTGTTCTTAAATCAACCATAACATGATTGTGCTATATGATTTAATCAAATATTTGCTAAGCCACAGATAAGGAAAATTGATGTGGAGGTATATGTGCAGGTTATCCTCAGCGCTCATCAAAAATACAAACATTTGTTCTGATTTATATCTCAGTCAATCCATCAACAGCGTAGCGGTTTACAGTTAAGTTCCGTGTTATTTATCAGTTTCTGTGTCCCATCTATTATACATATTATATCGCTATTATATTATATCTTTCCCGGCCGATTTGCTTCCATCTCTCGAAATCTTGAGATCGCCCACCATTTTCTTTATTATTATAACATTCTATATATGTTACTTCATTGCCGAAAACCGTGCGTAGGGCAGAAGCCAGAACTATCCAGTTCGAGCGATGTGATGCTACTGTGTGTAATTCTTCTATGTTATCAGACCCATATTTATACCCTCTTTGATGGTTGTTCTGCAACAAGTCTTTCTTGGTCTTCCTCTATGTCGTTTGTTATCTGGTACGCAATTTAGTGTTTGTAGTGGCAATCTGTTTTCATTCATTTTAAGTACATGTCCGATATAAGTCCATCGTTTTATTCTTATTGTAGAAACATGTTGATTTTTGGTGTCTTCTCCTACTTGCTTGTTTGACTTAAATTCTTTCCAACCAATATTTCAGAGTTTTCTAAGACATTTATTAACATTATTTATTAATATTACTAAAATATTTGGAGCGGGAAAGATCGCACAATACATTGCTCCATCAATACAGTGATCCCTCAATACAGTGATCCCTCAGTACACTGATCCCTCAATACATTGATCCCTCAATACATTGATCCTCAATAGATGGATCACCCAACACATAAATCCCACAATACATTGATCCCTCAATACAGTGATCCCTCAGTACATTGATCCCTCAGTACATTGGTCCCTCAGTACATTGGTCCCTCAATACAGTGATCCCTCAGTACATTGATCCCTCAGTACATTGATCCCTCAATACAGTGATCCCTCAGTACATTGATCCTCAATAGATGGATCACCCAACACATAAATCCCACAATACATTGATCCCTCAATACAGTGATCCCTCAGTACACTGATCCCTCAATACATTGCTCCCTCAATACATTGATCCCTCAATACAGTGATCCCTCAGTACACTGATCCCTCAATACATTGATCCCTCAGTACATTGATCCCTCAGTACATTGCTCCCTCAATACATTGATCCCTCAATACATTGATCCCTCAATACAGTGATCCCTAAATACATTGATCACACAATACATTTATCCCACAATACATTGATCACACAATACATTGATCACACAATACATTGATCACACAATACATTGATCACACAATACATTGATCACACAATACATTGATCACACAATACATTGATCACACAATACATAGCTTAAAAATGCTTGTAATAAACTCTTCTCTACGAGGATTTTTTAATCTACGATTATTTGACAAAATATCCAATACTGCATTCACAGAAAGAATTATAGCTTCTAGAAAATCGAAGAAAAAAAATATCGATAAGTTTAATAATAGTAATAAGACCCGTTAAGAAACCGTTAAGGTTATTGAGTGTCACATTGACGACATCAGCACAAAAAGCTCTCCAATTATATCTACTTTCAGCCATTCGAAAGAGTGCACAAACACCTTCTGGAGCCGCGTAGCGCAGTGGTTAGCGCACTGGCTTCGCATTGGAGTGGTGCTGTTGAGACGTGTAAGTTGAGACGGAAATGACTTTCAGATCGCAACGGCTCCCTGCTCAACCCAGCCTCTGGGTACCGGATTAATCCGTAAAGTAAAGACTGCGAGGGAGAGGAGATGGCTACCGCGCTCATTTGCAGAGCCACTGAAATGTAAGAGCGCAAACATGAATAAATGCTATGGGTTACTTTACTTTTTTTTTTACAGATATATATATATATATATATATATATATATATATATATATATATATATATATATATATATATATATATATATATATATATATATATATATATATATATATATATATATATATATATATATATATATATATATATATATATATATATATAAAGTATTACACGTTCGGAAAGTCACCAGATCGTTACCATCAGAAATCGCTGTCATTAAACCCCAATAAAGAAAAAGAGGTGGCAAAAAAGGTATAATTTAAACATATCATTTATATGGATTGTGGAAGAACAGATACCACCTGAATAAACTTGATAGAATTGTAGAGAATAAAACTACGTACAGAAAATTTAAGATCGCCGCACCCCTAGGTGATAATCACAGAACTAGATAAGAATAAATTGCATTTTAATCAGAGCAAAATTTCCACAAACAGAAAATAACTCAACAGACGAAATATTTAATATCACCAACTGGGAACATACTCGCCAAAAGGCAATCAACTATGCTGTAGAAGGTATATTACAAGAGAGACCATGCTGTAGGCTGTTAAAAATAAAGCCAATAAACGCTGCAGAAATCAGCATGCCAGAATGTATAATGCAACAATGAAAAGCAGGACACTCATATGCAGTGATATTAGATGGAGATTTTACGATAAATGTGTGATGGCTTGACACATGAGTACTGGTTCTCATGAAATAATCGTTAGTAAATGACGATCTTAATTCAAGTATCCGATTCGATCTAGTAACTTCAGGAACATGCGTAGAACCGTCCTCGAGGCCATGGCAAGACCGTTTGATTATGATGGTTGAGAGAGAAACAGTCTAACAAAATGATATTGTGAAAAAGAAGAAAAAATGGAGTGTTATTGAAAAATATCAGGACTGTTGTAACGACACATCGATCATACTCGAGGGCACTCATTTCTGTTTTCTTCTTAGTCCCCGTTCACCGGAGTCAGAGGCTGGTATGGATTTTTTAATGAATTGTACCGTGGTCACCAGCCGTGACAGGACAGTCGTTAAACTAGTCTGTTGTAGATATCTCAGATTATTACCATCATTTTTGTTCTCATGGTACAGTGGTCAGTTCTAGTAACAATTTTCTGCGCTTTTTTTTTTGCAGATTGTCCAGATACGAATATATCGGTGTCATCAACTCCAAATTTCATATAATTGTATTGTTTGAGTGTGATGTGTTAGGGTTAGGGTTAGGGTTAGGGTTAGGGTTAGGCAAAATTACTTATTGACTAACAGGAAATAATCAAAATCAGCATGTATGAACGCCTGTTTTTATTCTGCTCGTAGGTCTCTTCCGTTGATAGCCACACACTGTGTGTTGACGCATCGATTGTGGTACCACTACGGCCTTTACCTCAACAACAAGCAGTCGAACGATTGAAGTGCTTGTTCTAATGCAGACACTAAAGTGGTTAGAATCGCAAACCTATTCCCCTACGTGCATACTAAGTGGCTCTTTGAATATTATTCAGAAAGTCAAAATAAGTGATGTAGGTAGGGGATGGGTGGAGTCATTCAAGAGAACAAAAATTAGGGCCTCACTTCAAAAAAAAAATCATGCTTATCTTTGTCCCCGGACATGCGGGTATAGAAGAAAAAGAATAGGCCCACGCATTAGCTAGTCTTGCGATCATAACAGATGGTCAGCCTATGGTACGAGCAGACATACTCAATATTCTTCGTGAGCCCGCACGATTAGACGTTTTTAGATACATTAGTCGCCTGTGTGTTGTCGGGGCCCGAAAGGAGAGCAAAGAATAGCAACACTGTTTACATTCCATGCATGTCGTACGAGGCGACTAAGGAGGTTATGGGATGGTATTGGCTGTCCCATCCCATATAGGGTCTTGACCCAAAGCCATGCTGAAGTCGGATGTGTCAGGCCGAAAGGCGCATATATATTGCAGCAATGCTGGAAACAATGACACAACGCATTGCGTTCTCCGGACTACATCCTGTTGATCTGCAGGAGTATGAGAACGAATGCAGAAGAAGAAGATACAGTAGCTTGAGTCAATAGCGAGAATGCGCGATTTGGAAGTTAGGATAGGCATAAGCCGCAGAGAACGAACACATAACAAAGATTTAAAAAAAAAAAAAACTGACCCGACATAGAACTGGATCCATTAACTGTTGGTTGCTGATCCAGCGGTCCATTGGCTCATGCCCTTTGACCCAATTACATTGTGTGATATATGCATGTGTTTGTGAGCTGTTGTTTTGTTCCATTAACTGTTATACCCTGAGAGATTGACTGAAGCGGAGAACTGAGCACCTAGGGATATGTCGGGCTTGCAAAGATAATAACTTACTTAACCTGATCTAACCCCTACGATCCAAGGTGGTTATGGGTTTGTGTGTGTGTGTGTGTGTATGTATGTGTGTGTGTGTGCGTGCGTGCGCGCGCCTGCCTGCGTACGTGCGTGCTTGTTCACAACGCAACCGTATGTGTGTGTTCGCGTGCGGTACGGTATGTATTTACGCAACACAATGTATGTATATATGTGTGTATGTGTGTGTCTGTCTGTCTGTCTATTTATCTGTCCTGTCCAGTCCGTTTGGTCTTGCCTGGTCTGGCCTGTCTCTGTGTGGCCTGTCTCTGTCTGGCCTGTCTCTATGTGTGTGTGCGCGTCAGGAGCTGTATGCTTAAGCAATCAAAATAAATATATATTGTCCACGTAAGATTGATTGCGTCAGTAACCTACACTGACTCACAGGAAATAATACATATATCACGCCCGTGTGTTGCCGGGGCCTGAGAGGGGAGCAAAGAATAGCAACACTGTTTACCTTTCATGCATGTCGTAATAGTCTACTAAGGAGGTTATGGGGCGGACTTGACTGTCCCATTCCATATAGGTTCACAGTGATGCAAAGCCATCTAGGATATATGTCAGACCAAAAGGCTGAGATATCGCAGCCAAGTTGTAAACCATCACACAACGTATTCCGTTCTCCGGTCTACATCCTAATAATCTGCAGAAGTTTTAGAACGAACACAGAATAATAAAAAGAAGAAGAAGATAGAAATATTACAGAACAGATGTACAAACTAATAACACATCTTATGCATGGACTATGTACATGTTTATTGGTGGTCTGTTGCAGCCAACCTTCGTTGCGGAGATATCACTTGATGATGATGATAACATGCATGTACTATCAGGTTGGTGTCGCTTCCACATCAACAGTTGACATAAGCATTGGCGAGTTTCTCACAATTTATGCTCTATTGTAGAATCATCAGTCTCATCCTTCAAAAGTGACGATGTTTGACTCAATCCTTGTTTTAATTGGTTACTCTATATATACTTTGTATGGCAGCCAATGAAAATCACGGAAACAGCCAAATAGCTTTACTTTTAAAGGATGAAACATGATACTCAACCAGACTATAATCATTCGACTTCATTATTGACCTTCACTTCGATAATGTTTATTTGTTACCTCTGTTCACATAAACATTTCTTCTGATAATTGTTTTATTGTAACTAAGACATTTCGTTTTGGTTGTGAAGATGTGAGTCTGTTGGTTGATGTTTTCATTTTCAGCTGAGCAGGTGTGGTCGAAAATAAACTAATTTTAAAATATTTACAATAATATTTGGCACATATATAATATTATCTTATGTTACTTGACATAAAGGAGATACTGTAATATCTCTGGTCTGTGATTGAAGATAATAAATCTTCTTTAATGGTATACTTTATTGGCATGGAAAGACGGGTATTAGAGGGCAAAATTCCGGGAGTAGAAGAGGTAGGGGTTCAGGACATCAATTACATAGACACCGTTCTGGAAAGAATACGTCACCTGATGATGATGAATGTATAATTTAATTTATATAAGCATGAACAATAATCTTTGTATTCTGTAAAATTAGTAAATATAAATTAGTTTTAAATGGCACCAGATTGTATGTCGTGTTTTGTAGTCGATGTTAATTTCGGTACAGGCATATAGATATACAGATATCGATATATCGGTACAAGCAGATAAATATACATATATCGTTATATCGGTACAGGCAGATAGATATACATATATCGTTATATCGGTAGAAGCAGAAAGATATACATACATCTTTATATCGGTACAGGTAGAGTATATCTTTATATCGGTACAGGTAGATATACATATATCTTTATGAGTTGTAAATAAAGTGTGCCGTAAGTGTAATCTCATTTATGTTGAGTCATAGCTAATGTCCAGTTTTGGGTCTATTTCTGAGGATAGACAGGTACAGGTATGAATGTTATGACAGGTAGTTGTGCTTGCGGCGATTGGCTGGCACTTCAAGCCAATAGTATGACTAATGACAAACCATGACTATCGTCATAATTACCATCATCATGCACCATGCCGTGTTGTTTGTTTAATGTGTTCGTAACTTCCAAAGCAATAACGATAATTTAACTATTGTATCCTTCGTTGTTTTTTTTGTTGTTGTGCTGTTCCTATAAGCATGCTTTGAAAGATTAAATATGGCTATCCATGCCGTCAGTTGCTTGATTCGACGACGGGATCTGTGCCGAAGAGAATTACCTTAATTATTGTACCTGGACATGTGGGTGTTGAGAGAATTGAAAGAGTAGAGCAGACAAGCTTACAGCTTGGCTACAAGTGAGTAGTGGCATATAAATGGACCGTGCTGATATTGTTTATTCGTTCAAGAAGATGGACCAGTTGGAGTCATCAAAAGCAGAGTTATCAACCAACACACAACTGGAACAGTCACGACATGCTGAAAGGAGATCGGAGCACCTATGTCACCACATACTGAAGGACATACTGAATATGAGATAGGAGCACCTGTCACCACATACTGAAGGACATACTGAATACGAGATCGGAGCACTTATGTCACCACATACTGAAGGACATACTGAATATGAGATCGGAGCACCTATGTCACCACATACTGAAGGACATACTGAATATGAGATAGGAGCACCTGTCACCACATACTGAAGGACATACTGAATATGAGATATGAGCACCTATGTCACCACATACTGAAGGACATACTGAATATGAGATAGGAGCACCTATGTCACCACATACTGAAGACATACTGAATACGAGATAGGAGCACTTATGTCACCACATACTGAAGGACATACTGAATATGACATCGGAGCACCTATGAACTTGTCCAGAATGCTACGATGATGATGATCTGACGACTAGCTAACTATTTTTTGTTGCAATGTTAAAGTTTCTCCAAAGTATTGCTTCCAACATGACCTCCAACTCTCCGATGTGCGTAATTACGAGAAGAATCCTTCTACTCATAAGGAGTAAAAGTGGGACCAATCGTCAATTTAAGACCTGCTGCCTCACTGGAATATATTGAACTCTTTATAAATTCAAATTTAAAACAACATCCTATAATAACTCATTCGACTAGCACCGTGATTTTCATTGCCAATGTGTCTATACTTTGTATCCACAGCCAATGAAAATCACAGTAAAAGTCAAATTCGTATATTTAGATTCCTGTTTTTCAATTAAACCCGCAAGTATTGTATTAGCGGTTGGTCACGGTAAGAGTATACCGCTATTACATAGAAGAACTTGGATTTCCATACACTTCTGCCTCTGGTGTTACTATCGTATCCTCCGTAAATTGTACAGTATAATAGTTTATCAAGGATCATCCTTCTCTAGTGACTCATTTGACTGTTATCGTGAAGTACATTGATCACTGTGTACACTTTGTGTCCTACGGTCCAATGAAAATGCAGGGAAAAATCAAATGCGTCACTTTAGACCGATAATTCGCATATTATGCCACGTCTTATATGGTCGATGGTCCATATGCTCAAATATTGACGTGTGTGTGTCATGTCGCTAGATTGTTCAGTTGATTGGTTTGAAACGTGAGACACATGCTCCCTAGGGAGCTACATCATTTTGCAGTAGAAAACGTTTAAAAAATAAATTAAAGTGGGAAAGTGGGGCAAATATCCGTCACAGATATGCGAGTTCTTCTCCTTCTCGATAAATCATGTAAAGTCGATAAATCATGTAAAGTCGATAAATCATGTAAAGTCGATAAATCAAGTAAAGTCGAAAAATCAAGTTAAGTCGATAAATCAAGTAAATTCGATAAATCAAGTAATGTCGATATATCAAATAAATTCGATAAATCAAGTAATGTCGATAAATCAAGTAAAGTTGATAAATCAAGTTAAGTCGATAAATCAAGTTAAGTCGATAAATCAAGTTAAGTCGATAAATCAAGTAAAGTCGACAAAGCAAGTTAAGTCGACAAAGCAAGTTAAGTCGATAAAGCAAGTTAAGTCGATAAATCAAGTTAAGTCGATAAATCAAGTTAAGTCGATAAATCAAGTTATGTCGATAAATCAAATAAATTCGATAAATCAAGTAAATTCGATAAATCAAGTAATGTCGATAAATCAAATAAAGTCGATAAATCAAGAAATGTATATGGAATACGTATAACTATTTAAAATAAATTTGATAGTCAAGAGAATCGCAGAGGAACAGGCGCTATACATAAAAATACATTAGGAGATAGAAGAAATATATTATTACCAAATATATTGCGACACATTATCAGAATTATAAAATGCTATATATATTCTACATGACAGTATCGCTTAGAAGGATTGATAATGAACATAAAAATATAAGACAAAAGTAATGCTTTTGAGAAATGACACAGTGTTTATTGTTAACAGTATCGTTGTCAAAAATGTATTGTAAAAAGTGCCATTGGCAGGACCATTGTCAACAGTGCCATTGTAAACAGTGTCTTTGTCGATAGTTGTCATTGTCAATAGTTGTCATTGTCAATAGTTGCCCATTGTCAATAGTTGCCCATTGTCAATAGTTGCCCATTGTCAATAGTTGCCATTGTCAATAGTTGCCCATTGTCAATAGTTGCCATTGTCAATAGTTGCCCATTGTCAATAGTTGCCCATTGTCAATAGTTGCCCATTATTAATAGTTGCCATTATTAATAGTTGCCATTATCAATAGTTGCCCATTATCAATAGTTGCCCATTGTCAATAGTTGCCGTTGTGAATAGTTGCCATTATGAATAGTTGCCGTTATCAATAGTTGCCATTATCAATAGTTGGCATTAACAATAGTTGGCATTAACAATAGTTGCCATTATTAATAGTTGCCATTATCAATAGTTGCCATTGTCAATAGTTGCCGTTGTGAATAGTTGCCATTATCAATAGATCCCATTATCAATAGTTGGCATTGTCAATAGTTGGCATTATCAATAGTTGGCATTGTCAATAGTTGCCTTTGTGAATAGTTGCCCATTATCAATAGTTGGCATTGTCAATAGTTGGCACTGTCAATAGTTGGCATTGTCAATAGTTGGAATTGTCATTGTCAACAACGACATTGTCAATTGTGACATTAATCTTATATGTGAACGCATGTTCTTTTTTTAATGTCCAACGTCCTCTATTTTTCTTTTTTTCTCCAATCTTGTCCTCCCACTCTGTCCACTATGACCTCTCAGGTTCACACCTGCTACAGTTCCCATAATTGTACATACTTCAGTTAATGTGTTAATTAGGACACATTAATATTTTCTGTCAATTTTAAACAGAAATGTATTTAATATTTTCATGTCATGTTATATTTATCAGTTTCTCTCCGGTGCTTTTCGCTGAGTGCCCTTACACTTTTTCAAATACTTTTCTCTATCTCTACCAGTTTCAAGGTATCTGTCTGTCAATCCGTTAGTTCGTCTATTTTGTTCTGTTCATTCTTCGGTTTGTCTTTGTCTTCAATAATTACTAATAATAACAGCGGTTTCTTGTTTATTTCTTTCGATGTAATTCTTTCCAAGAATTACGAGCGCTGACGTTATTCTTTCTTAGTGCACGGAAAGTGCTTTCCAGAGCTTTCTTTCATACCCATAATTCAACACTCAGCTATATTTCTGAGAAAAACCGCCTGAATGTTGTCTACGTGTACACATAGACATTTTAAACAATTAATTTCCGCCGATCACGGATGTGTCGGGGCATTGGCGCAGTTACATCGGCGACACAACGCATTTCCATTCTCCTGAACTACATCGTGCTGGAAAACTAGTAGGACCATGGTAGTATCTACACATCTAGTAGGACCATGGTGGTATCTACACATCTAGTAGGACCACGGTAGTATCTACACATCTAGTAGGACCATGGTAGTATCTACACATCTAGTAGGACCACGGTAGTATCTACACATCTAGTAGGACCACGGTAGTATCTACACATCTAGTAGGACCACGGTAGTATCTACACATCTAGTAGGACCATGGTAGTATCTACACATCTAGTAGGATCATGGTAGTATCTACACATCTAGTATGACCACGGTAGTATCTACACATCTAGTAGGACCATGGTAGTATCTACACATCTAGTAGGACCACGGTAGTATCTACACATCTAGTAGGACCATGGTAGTATCTACACATCTAGTAGGATCATGGTAGTATCTACACATCTAGTATGACCACGGTAGTATCTACACATCTAGTATGACCACGGTAGTATCTACACATCTAGTAGGACCATGGTAGTATCTACACATCTAGTAGGATCATGGTAGTACTTCACATCTAGTAGGATCATGGTAGTTTCTACAAATCTAGTAGGACCATGGTAGTATCTACACATCTAGTAGCTACAAGAGAAATCCAAAAAAGACAATTTTGATACAGGCAATGTTTTAATCACATTACTATAAACAAAAAAAAAACATCATGCGAAATGTCTGTGTGTCCCAACAATGGTACACTAGACCAGGGGTCGGCAACCTATGGCACGCGTGCCACACTTGGCACGCCAGGCAATTTCAAATGGCAAGCAGACTCTTCACATTTCCTGTATAAAGTTGATTATTAATCGATTAGCGCGGTTTCCTCGCTCATTTCGGCACTCTGAATAATTTGAAACCTTAAGTTGGCACACTGTTAGCAAAAGGTTGCCCTCCCCTTCACTAGACAAACTACCCATGCGAAATGTCTGTGTGTCCCAACAATGGTACACTAGACAAACTACCCATGCTATATATCTTTGGATCCACCAATGACACATTTGACAAACTACCCATGGAAATGTTTGCGGATTCCACCAATGGTTCACAAGAGAAACTACTCATGCAAAAAATCTTTGTGTCTACCAGTGGTACACTTGATAAACTACCCATGCGAAATCTCTCTGGGTCCTACCAATGATCCACTAGACAAACTACCCATGCGAAATGTCACTGGGTCCTACCAATGATCCACTAGACAAACTACCCATGCGAAATGTCTCTGGGTCCACCAATGATCCACTAGACAAACTACTCATGCGAAATGTCACTGGGTTCCACCAAAGATACATTTCACAAACTACTCTAGCAATAGAAAATTTAGCAGATGACATACCTGCATTTTGCGGCTTTAAAAAAATGCATATACATGCATCCTCAGTGGTTGGGCGATAGCTAGAGATGCACTGCGAAATTCTGGGTGACGAGGCGGAGATTAACTACACTGTTTTCCTATGGCTGGGAGAATGTGCCTCATTGCGCGACACAACTTTTGTATTGAACATTTCTATTGCAATGAACATTACTTTGCATGCCTGGAACCATAGAGAAATTCGTCATAGCCAGTAAGCAATTGGTGGCGGAGAATGAGCACAGTTGCACTAGCTTGGCTGCAATAACTTGGTGCAATGCAAAGATATAAACCTACTTACCCTGTAGTGTGACAGTAATTTTCAGGCTCTGAACCGGGGTGGGTAGAAAATTCAGACTTACCAGCATAAAAATTCCATTACAGACAAAATGAATAACGCATAAATACAACGCAAAAACCGGCATGCATAATATGTAATACAACAGCAACCATAGCGTCACCATCTACACCAGAACACTAAACAAAGAAAAACATGGATGTAAAACCATCAGAGTCAAAATTGTCAAAAGAGTGAAGTCAGAAATTGTTTCTCCCTCCTTGAAACACCTTATATGGAACAAAACAACAGCTAACCAAAAAAAAAATGCAAATATCACACAATGACATTGAATCAAAGGGCAATAGCACATGGACCGCTGGATCAGCTGCCAACCAACCAAATGAAAAAAAAAGATGCCTCTAATTGTGAGGATTTTTAGATGAATACGCGAGTTCATTTTCAAAATGGATGACCATAACAAATAACATAGGTCGCGATTCAGGCTGTCATATAATTAAAGCTTGCAATGTTTTTATGGATACTTATGTTTGTTTAATTTAGAAAATGCAAAAATATGACGACATATCTTTAAAAATATGAAAGAATAATCATAATAATAATTCAATAAAATAAACAACAATAATAACACAATTGAGAAAAACTCCGATAATAATAATAATAATGGTGAATATGGTTGTTTTTGGAGGGGATAAGGGCAACGGTGGAGATGATGATGGTAGTATTGTTGATGCTGGGGATGATGACGTTGTTGATTGCGATGATGATGCGATTGGTGGTAGTGTTGCTAGTGATGATACTGATGGCGGTGTGAATGATGATGGTGATGGTGGTGGTGAAGATAATGATGTTGATGCTGATAGTGATGATAATGTGATTGATGTTGATCGTGATGTGTAATAAGAGTAAATGATGGTTGCTGTGGAGGTGATGATGATGGCGATCGGGAGGATGTTGATGGCTATGGTAGAGGTGATGTTGATAATGATAATTATGCTGATAATGGTAGTGGTGATGATAATCGTAGTGTTGATGATGATGATGGTGGTGATAATGGTGATGACGATTACAATGAGAATGATTATAATGATGATGATAATGATATGCTGATGATAAGGGATGATAATAATGAATGATGATGATGTGAAAGCATATCCTGTTTACACCACTACCTACGAACTATTTTTTAGTTTACTTCGGAAGTAAAGAACAATACGATAATTATCAGTCATTAAGCATTAGCAGGAGACGGTACACAGGTGAGAGAGATTAAAGTGCGAACATCAAGAGGTTATAAGAAGAAAAATCGATCATGGTCTACCGTGAAAGTGAGTTATGTGTTATGAATTGACATCAATGCACTCCGGGCAAATTCATATGTATTCAGTCTTCCCCTGAGAATGTCGAAGGGTATGCACGATAATGGTTTCTGTTGTTGGCTGGTTGAATAATGGTTTCTGTTGTTGGCTGGTTGAATAATCTTCTCGTTCTACTAGTTCCAGGCTTAATACAATCCCCATAATTTCAAAACTCGGAGTCGTCCAATCGCGTATTTACATTCAGCAAAACCTAGAGAAGAGATATACCTTCAGTATTTGGAAATACAACATTGGAGTAACAGTGCAAATTTGAAGATAAATTAAAATAAGTGTACCAATAATGATAGACAAACACACTTAGCAACAAGACACAGCCATGCGACGATTCGACTAGAAACCTTTGTCAGGACGAAAGTAGGTTGACCAACAAGCTTTACATAGAAAAATACATACGGCATGTGGATAATGAATGATGGTTGTAATAACAGAAATAATGGTTGTATCGAAGAAACATAAACCAAAAAGATGCAGAATAATTAATGACACAAAATTAGCACAAGTTGAAAAGTGAAATATCTTAGCACCCAGTTAACATCAGAAGGTAGATGCTTAAGTGAGATAAAGAGCCGAACAGCACAAGCCAAATCAGCATTCCAAAAACTGAGAACCATTTTGTGCAATGGAAGTCTATCAATGCAGACCCGAATTCGAGTGATAAGTTATATCGAACCAATTATTTTTATGGATGTGAAGCATGAACTGTAAACAAACAAAAAATTTCTAAAGAAATATAGTTTCTGAGAAGAATGATTAAAAACCATGGACAGCTAAGAAAACTAATGCAGAGGTTCTCATTGATGCTGGCGTAAAAAGATCAATCATTTTAAACATTAGGGACAGCCAGTCAAGGATTCTAAGGCATGTGATAAGAGAACACAGCTTGAACACTTAATAACCACTGGAAAGATAAAGGGGAGAAGAGATCAAAGATAAAAGTTACTAGATGGACTTGTATTGTGGAACGGTAGAAGCTCACCAACCGAGCTTATTGACAACACAAGAGACAGAGAGTCGCTGAGAAACATGGTCGCATACGCCATTCGGCATGGCACTAGATTTATTGACTGGTTGATTGGTATGAGGATGATAGGAGAATGAAAATAAGAGAAAGGAGACAGAAAGAAGTAATAAGCAGGTAGATATTAAAATATAACAAGGAAAGAAATATAACACGGAAGTGTTAAAATAAAAATTTATTTTTTAAAAAAGGGTTTTTAATTCTGTGTGTAGATCTAGCGCGACAGGTCCACTGGTACAGGGCCGTGACAACATCGCTAACGGGCGGCGAGAGTTTCTCCTTGTATTTTAGAGTCATTTACGAATATGTAGAATTTGTTTAGACCGATCCCTGGTCTTATATATATATATTTTTAATAGCGTTGCGTTTTCACAGAAGATGAGAACCCTTGTTCAAGATAGGACTGTGGCTCCCAGTTTGTTTTTTCTTGGCATCCTGTAAATATCCATGATCTCTAGTAGACTAAATAGCCCACATTTTAAGAACCACTGATTTGTATAACGTGATATATAGGTCATATTCTCACATTATTTTTGCTGGTTGGCCACGATGAAGACAGATTGACAATGCCAGTTAATTCAGCTCAGTTATATCATCTTGACAGCGTCGTTGTTTACTCGTCGTATTTCATATTGTGTGTTCTTTATGAAGACCGTTTAGTGGAAACCCCAATTTGCTATTCTCCTGTATGCTTTCAATGATTATCAAAACTTCATTACAGTGGTTTCCAATGATCATCAACTATTTATTACCCTAGTTTCAAGTTTCTCCTGCCTAATTTATTGTAAACTTCTGTCGCATTAGGTTTAACACTGCAAACTTCTGTCTAATTAGCTTTGACATTGAAAACTTATGTCTCATTAGGTTTGACATTGCAAACTTGTGTCTCATTAGGTTTGACATTCGATTTCTAAGCTCTCCCACAGTAAACTCCCTAGCTTTGTTTAAAAGTTTGCACTGAAGAGTTTCATTTTGTCGCCGTGTATTACCGAGGCCCGAGAGGGAAGCAAAGAAAGCATCACTGTTTACCTTCCATGCTTATCGTAAGAGTCGATTAAGCAGGTTATGGTGTGGAATTGACTTTCCCAACCCATATAGGGTCAACGCCATGCTGAAGTCGGATATATAAGGCAGTAAGGCGAAGCAGTGCTGTAAAACATGACGCAACGCATTACGTTCTCCGGACTACATTCTGCTAATCTTCAGGAGTTTGAAAACTAAGGCAGAAGAAGAACAAGAAGAGATATACAAGTTTTCACTGAAGAGCTACAAGATGTATATGATTTCTAGTATTATTGTAAATAATGGAAGCAAATTGTCCAGGTATTACAGTATTGAAATCAATAAACAATTGTCTAAGTATTACAGTATTGAAATCAATAAACAATTGTCCAGGTATTGCAGTATTGAAATCACTAAGAAAACTGATTCCGTTGTTACAGGACTTTCAAGTAGTTATGTATTCAATATTTTCATTATGTTTGTGTAAATATTTTTATCCTGTTTGTGTCAATGTTTTCATCCTGTTTGTGTCAATGTTTTCATCCTGTTTGTGTCAATGTTTTCATTCTATTTGTGTCATTATATAATTCTATTACAATTTCATTATGTTTGTGTTTATACTTTCATTATATTTTGTCTATATGTTCATTATGTGTGAAAAAAAATATTTTTACTCTGTTTTTAACAATATTTTCATTCTGTATGTTTGAATATTTTCATTATATTTGTATCAAAATTTTCAATCTGTTTATACCAATATTTTAATTCTGTTTGTGTGAATATTTCCATTATGTATTTGTCTGTATTTTCATTCTGTATGTGTCAGTATATCCATTCTGTTTTTATCAATATTTTTTATTTTGTTTCTGTCAATATTTACATCCCGTATGTGTCTTATATTTTTCTTACATTTATCTTAACTCCTATTTGTTTATCCGTATTTCTATCCTTCTTTGTTTGCTTTCAATTTATTTCCTCCTTTTAATGATTACAAATTTCTATCTTCTTTTAGAGATTACAAAATGTGTGTTCCATGGTCTTGCATTCGTTTCTTTTCGTTCTTTTATACCATTACATTTCTTCTTTCTTTGTTATAGGTAAAGGTAGGTCCCGTGGCATCTGCCGTCGGAGATAAAGATAA
This sequence comes from Meghimatium bilineatum, assembly GCA_034231615.1. Lineage (NCBI taxonomy): Eukaryota > Metazoa > Mollusca > Gastropoda > Stylommatophora > Philomycidae > Meghimatium > Meghimatium bilineatum. Next base: position 8,125,715 of record CM067301.1, read on the forward strand.
CTCTTCATGTACTAAGCCGCAGCAACTATTAGGAGGGGTGGCCAGTTCCCCTCCTTGCTGTCTTTTTTACCTTCCCTAACTCATGCGTCAGGTACTCATTTACAGCTGAGTCGACTGGAGGAGTTGTCGTGTCGAGTAAGAAATCACAACCTGGATTATCTTTTTTTTATGTCTGGACATGGTTTCGAACCTGGCACGCTGTAACCAGATGATAGCAAGCAAGCTCACTATCTACTAGGCTACCGCGCTCCTCGTTGTTATAGGCCTACCTTTAAAGTTCTTGTTTCATTGTTACACCTTTAAACTGTTTGTTTCATTGTTACACCTTTAAACTGTTTGTTTCATTGTTACACCTATGAACTATTTCCTTCATTGTTATATCCTTATATATTTTGTTTCGTTCTTGTACCTTTAAATTTCTTTCTTTATTGGTATACCTTTAAGCATTTTTTTCCATTGTTCTACCTTTAAATTTATTTCTTGCTTTATTGATATACCTTTAGACTTATTGCTTCATTGTTATACCTTTAGACTTATTGCTTCATTGTTATACTTTTAGACTTATTGATTCATTGTTATACCTTTAGACTTATTGCTTCATTGTTATACCTTTAGACTTATTGCTTCATTGTTATACCTTTAGACTTATTGCTTCATTGTTATACCTTTACATTTCTTATTTCACTGTTGTACCTTTACATCTCTTGCTTCATTGTTATACCTTTAAACTTTTTTGCTTCGTTATACTTTTACGTTTCCTGCTTATTGTTATACCTTTAATTTCTTTCTTCAGTCTTATACTTTTAATTTCGTGATTTATTGTTATACCTTTAAATCTCCTGTTTCATTTGTATACCTTTAAGTTTCTTATTTCAATGGTTGTACCTTTAAATTTGTTTCTTCATTGTTATACATTTACTTTAGCGTTATTGTTATACCTTTAACATTTCTTGTTTCATTGTTAACATATAATTGTAAACGTAAGCATAAACTAGGATTAGTAAGACATCATTCAAAGATTGACACAACAATCATCATCATCAGGTGCCATGCCGGGTGGCGTAGGTGGTCATGGCTCTCCGTAGCTCTCTGTCCACAGTATTATGTATCAAAGTCGTCGTTGTTTCTCTGCCGTTCCAGGTTGTCAAACTGTCTAACATTTTCTCACGTTGTCGCCCTCTGTCTCTGGTGCCTTCAATCTTGCCTGTTGTGATTATGTTCTCCATACCTGCCTGTCTCATGAAGTGGCCAAAAAAGAAGATTGCCTTTTTCTTATATTGTTGATTAAGGTCCGTTTCGCATTTAACTCTTTTAACACCTCCACATTAGTTTTTCTGGCAGTCCATGGTATTCTCAGCATTCTTCTGTAGAACCACATCTCTGTTGCCTCCAATCTCCCAGTTTCCAGTTTGTTTATTGTCCAAGACTCGCACCCATATGTTAGTGTAAAGCTCGGAACATCCCGAAAAGAGAACAATAATCAATCAATCAAGTGCCATGCCGACTGGCGTAGGCGATTATGTTTCTCCACGACTCTCAGTCTCTTGTGTTGTCAATAAGCTCGGTTGGTGAGCTTCTGCCGTGCCACGATACAAGCCCATCTAGTAACTTTTCTCATTGTCGACCTCTATCTCTTCCCCCTTTGATCTTTCCAGTGATTATTAAGTGTTCAAGCTGTGTTCTTCTCAGCACATGCCCTAGAAACCTCGACTGTCTGCCTCTAATGTTTTATATGATTGATCTTTTTACGCCAGCATCAATGAGAACCTCTGCATTAGTTTTCTTGGCTGTCCATGGTATTTTCATCATTCTTCTCAGAAACCACATTTCTGTAGTCTCCAATTCACTTTGAATTTTCTTATTTATAGTCCATGCTTCACATCTATAAAAAAGAATCGGTTCGATATAACATCTCAGCAGCCGAATTCGGCTCTGCATTGATAGACTTCCATTGCAAAAAATGGTTCTCATTTTTTGGAATGCTGAAGAACAATAATAATAGGTTCGATAAATCATCATCTAAGTGAAACTGTTCATCGCTACACTTGATTTATTGAGGCGGGGATCGAACCACTGATGGATTTTCCCAGTGTACTCTGATGACAACCTGCAGTCATAACTTACATCTCTAAGTAACAACTGTGTCGTCATTCCAGTTCTTCCATATCTCCATTCGTTCCAAGTTATGTTTCCTTCACATCCTCCAAGTCTTTAACATGTTTTTCTACATTAACAAACGATGACTTTTGTGGCTGCGTACGTCATTGTTACCTTCTATTTTTCGGTAATTAAATGTCTGCAGTCTAGTCCATTTGTGATATTACTATTATTTTCATTTTATGTTTGTTCTATATTTTTTCCTTGATAAAGACCGTGTGGTTAAAACGCATATTTAGTCTGTCTTGTATACTGTTATCTATATCTTTTCGTACCTGTTAGTCAGTGTGCTTGTGCCTGTAAAACCTAGCTATTTTGTGGTTTGCGTAAGTAACTGTTGTAAAATCTACGTGAAAGATTTGATGAAAGGTTGCGTATGTTTATGAGTCTAGCCGCGTAGTCGATGAAAAAAACATTTTTATTGGAAGAAAAGCCAAAATTAATGGAAATGTTGACAGCACTTCTTCTCTACGCCTTCATTATTTTCATCCGCATAGTAGTTAGTATTGCCGTCACCCACACCGTAGCCATCTGTACCATTATAATCATCGCCCGTCATTATCATCATCCTCGTCGCATCATCGTGTCCATTATCAACATTCTTGTAACCTGGGCGGTTTTTCGGGTACAACGTTTCTATAATGTCAAGACTATCAGTCTCCATTCTGATATGTGGGTCTACGAATGGGAGTCTCTGATATCCTTGTTTCGTCCAGTTATCCGTTAACGTGTCCAGACAAAGACAAAAATCATTAAGAAGTAGTATTTAGTTAATAATATATATTAACACATGTACCTAACATCTTGTTTTTTCTGTATTTATTAAAAATTGTATTTAAGAGGTGCTCATTCTGTCTAGTTTTGTTAGTGGCAAGGTTTTGGATTACACTGTTATTTAGTGAAGGGTGTGGGCAACGATCTCTAATGAGGGTCTCATAACAATGATGTCTCTGGTTCAAATCACGTTTGGGACAGTTTTTTCTTTCTTTTTGAAATAATAAAATGAATTATTCCTATACACGTCGTGGCGACTGCTATAAGTGGCTTATAATATCACTGTGTATAAAAAGCATACCGTTTCAACTTCATTAGAAAATATGGAGTAATGAGAAATGTTAAGTTTGATTCAGTTTATATTGTTGTTAAGATGTGTTGCTATTGAGTGTTATAAAGCATTTCTATATTGAAATTTTTGTCCAAAAATGTAAATATGAATACTTCTGTTGCCACTGTTTCAGACTATTACAATGTACATCAGGGGTCGGCAACCGATGGCACGCGTGCCACACTTGGCACGCCAAGCAATTTAAAATGGCACGCAGACTCTTCACGTTTTCTGTATAAAGTTGATTATAAATCGATTAGCGGGGTTTCCTCGCTCATTTCGGCACCTGGGCGTAGCAGGGTACCAGCCACAGATTTATCCAGACTTGTTACATATACATTTTTACATATTATTGAATATCACTATATATTGATTAATTAAAATATAAAAATAAATTATATGGTAAAATAAGAATATTGGCCTCGGCTTGTATAAAATTATATGTGATGTTGACACTCTGAATAATTTTAAACCTTAAGTTGGCACACGGTTAGCCAAAAGGTTGCACACCCCTAATGTACGCTGTCGTCATATAACGCCGTTAGTCATCATATAATAGTGGATCCAATCAAGTAGAGATCTGAGCATATGCCTGTATTGCAATGTGGGTAATTTGAAGACTCACTAAGTACTAGTTCACAAACAACGTTATATTGATACGTCATTTATTGTTTTGTTAATGTATTCCCTATCTATCTACAACACAACCTCTGGAATGTCTCTCTTCTTGAGCTGCTGTCAGTTTAGTTTTTCTTTCCATCATTGTTGTTTTCCTGTTGTCTACCTAAAAAAGTTTCCAAGCAAGAAACTATATAAGGTAGTTCCTTACTGACTTATCTAGTTCTTCACATTTCTAAACAATAAAATCACCACATATCATATTTGAATGTTTATTAGTTTTATACTCGTACTAATACTATTCTAATAATATTATTCAATTTCCTTTGCTTTCAATAAATTCCCGTTCTTTGAACTAAGTAAAGACCGATGAAGACGGATGTGTTGGGCCATTGGCGCAAATAAAGCGGCAACACAACGCATTTCCATTCTCTGGACTATATTCAACTGGAAATCTTGTAGGACCATTGTCCTGTTACAAGAGAAATCCAGCGGGAGTTTGAGAATGAACGCTGAAGAAGAACTGAAAATTAAACCTTAGATCACCCAAACAGGAAGACAGTTTCTTATTTTGCGTTCATTCTCAAACTCCTGCAGATTAGCAGGATTATAGTCCGAATAAAGGAATGAATTTTGAAATGGTTTACAGCGTAGCTGTGATATCTGCACATTTCGGCCTGAAATACCTGAACGTATTCAGCATGTCTTCTGGGTCACTGAATTTGTATGGCATGGAACAGCTAACTTCACCCCAAAACCTTATTCGGCTCATGCAACGTGAGTGGTAGGTAGTAGAGCGATTCTTTGCTCTCCTATCGGACCCCGGTAACGCACAGAAGCACATGAGTTTAAGACTGAGCACAGAAGAAGAATAAGAATGTCATGTGAAGCATTCTCTCCAGAAGGTTGTCTTCTCAATGAATTCTTTGAACCCTTCTCTGTCTTGGGCGATGCGGCTTTCATTTTCCAACTTGTATTCATATTATCTTTAATGTCGTCAGTCCGTCGTCTTCTTGGTCTTCCCTTTCTCCTCATCTTCCCAGGTGCACTGTCTTCCAGTATTTGTCTTGTTAACCAGTTGTATCTCTTTTTATGACCAAACAGGTGTAGTTTTCTTTTTGCTATTGTGTTTAGTAACCAACACTCTAGAATTTTAATGTGTTTATAATATCTGAGTTTCTCTTTTTTTCCTACCATGATATTCTAAGTAACCTTCTGTAGCATTTCATCTCAAAGGCATTGATCTTCTTTCCCGCTGACCTACTTAGTTTCTATGTTTCACTGCCGTATCTTGCAACCCGGAAAAATAAAAGTTCGCAGCATTAGCAGTTTCGTCTCTATTAGAAGAATATATATATATATAATATATATATATATAGAGTTTCCAATGCGAGAACATTTCCTCTTTCTCGCGTGCTCTCAAGATCGCGCTCTGGAGAAGGACATCTCGTAAGGACATGTGCTCGCGCAATGAAAATTTGAAAGTTCTTGCGAAAAGTAACGATTACATATTACATATGGGCGGACCTCGCCGACTGAACTTGTTGAGAACCTCTGCTCTTGCCACTTGTGTTATTATAGTGTTGTTGTCTTCCTCTTTAAAATGATGTAAAGGGATTGGAACAACTAATCAAGAACACACAGAAATACAGCGAATCACAAAACTTGTAGTTAAACACGCAAAAAACAAAAATCATGTCAACAGATATAACAACACAACAACCAAAAATCAGAATAGACTATACCCAGATATAATGTGTGAGTAAATTCGAATACTTAGGAGCAAACGTCATCGGTGCAGGAGACTGCATGGTGAAAATAAGGAAGAGATTAGCAATGGCTTATTGTAAAATAACACGGTTGAAAAACATATAGAAAAACAACAAATTAGAAACGAAATTGCTTATGTTATGAACTTCTATTTTTCCGGTTGCAACATACGGCTGCGAAACATGGACCCTAAGTAAAACAGCGGCAAAGAAGATCAACGCATTTGAGATTAAATTTTACAGAAAGATACTTAGAATATCATGGAAGGAAAAATAAGAGAAACTCAGATATTATAAACACACTGAATATTCAAGTGTTGGTTACTAAACACAACAGCAAACAGAAAACTACATCTGTTTGGTCATATAAAGAGACACAACTGTTTAGAAAGACAAATAATGGAGGGAAGAGTACCTGGGAAGAGGAGGAGAAAGGGCAAACCAAGAAGACGATGGACTGACAACATTAAAGATAATATGAATACAAGTTGGAAAATGTATGCCGCATCATCCAAGACAGAGAGAGGTTCAGAGAGTTCATTAGGAAGAAAACGTTTTGGAAAGAAAACGTCACATGACATCTCCCTCTCATTTAATATTGTTTCCATGGTATGTGTATGACTTTGCCTTTATCATCGGCATATTCCTGGCGCTGTTCGAATGATCTAACGACCAGGTTTGCCCCTTCTTTGCTAGGCCACCTTGTCTGACATATTATTAAGCTCCTCTGTGAATTGCGCTAATCAAACGAGAACTCAACCTTGATTTATTGCTGCTGAAACTGTTCTGTTGTGGATTGTCTAATAAATTATGTAAAATTGCCGTTACAGATGAAAAAGTTACTGCAGTATCACGTCTTGACGTATGCTAGTTGATTATGATTCGTGTAAAAAGATTCACCATATAATGCGGGTATTTTTGATTCTATTGTGAATATTATAGTCACGACCGTAGATAAGGGGGGGGGGGTGGGGGTGAGGGTGGAAGAAGTAGGGGATCTTCAACCCACTTCCACCACCCACCCCTCTTAGCACATTAGAACATAACTTTCAGTACTGTTCTCCTCTTTCTTCTCTCTGTTAACCAACACGAAAGTTCGTGTGATTTCCTCTAACTCTGGTAACAAAGACGAAAGTCTTCCTGTACACATCGCGGCGACAGCTAGGGCAAAGCTGAAACATTTCCTCCCTGCACTCATCAGCAGTAACGCAGTAATTAAAGTTTAAAAAAAAATTATAGACATAATGTTTGATGGTATAGACATTATTTAATTGTTGAAAGTTCAACATAACAAGCATCATCAAGATAGACACAGTGATGCTATCTATAAATTATGTCAACCATTGTTTGTCAATTAATTTTTGGCCCCCCCGTCCGTCCATGTCAGAAACTGTCAAGAATTCACGATTCCCTTCTCTCGCTTGATTACGGCAATAAATTATCTTCCTTTACCAAAAAAAAAAAAAAAAAAAAAAATTAAGCAGGAATAGTAGGACAAAAATGTCCAATTCAATCACGTTAATTAGTTTAAAACAGTTTTATGGACGTTAATCCCCCCCCCTCCTTACCCCAATTGCCAAGAACTGTCAACATTTTTAGACACCCACACCGCTCTCCTTAATTTTTGACGTAATTTATTAACAGTCCCCATATACAACATATAAATGTCTTCGTAGGATAACTAACATCCATTGGAGTGAATTCAATCGAATGATAAAATCAGAGAAGAGACATCAAAATTTCATCACAGATGTTATCAGAAAACGCCGTTGGTCCTACATCGGGCATGTCCTACGCGCAGACACCAACAGAATACACCACCAATCTCTTGAATGGATACCTACAGACAAAAGAGCCAGGGGTAGACCAAAATAAACACTCAGAAGAACAATACTTAGAGAAAGTAAAACAACCAATATTCATGCTATTCAAGAACTGCACAGAATAGATTTGAACTGACATAATTGGAGAGATCAGAGCTCTGCCCTATGCGCTAACTTCAGCGCAAAAGGAAAATTAATATACAACATATAATGCAAAGATAAACTATACTGGTGAAGGGAAATGAAAGAAAACTGAAAATACAAATTAAAATAGAATTTTAAACCCCGACATAAAAATGTAATAATTTGTGTTTAGAATAAATTAAATCAGACACAGAAAAAAAATGTTGAAAGCAGCCTGGTAGTGTTGGAAGAGAAAACACACATGAATAACAAACTAGCAAACACCTGAATAACCCGAAGGTAAAAGAGACAAATCAACGCTCCAACAAAACAAGAAGAAAACGAAATCTTTAAGAAGAAATATGGAAGTCATAATGAAGCAAAGGCTTTATAAATCACGAACCTGTTTTCTCCAATTTATCATAAGTCTCGCTCCGTTGTTTCAGAATTCTTTGTCTCATATTTCAAGTTTCATTATGTGAACTATGAAAATCTGACTGGCTAGAAATAAAACTAGTTATCCAAACGCACTTCTTTTGCTATCAAATATTACATATATTTGTGGATATTGTTCATGATTAGGAGGATTTTTTTTGTTTAGGGTTGTCGTTTATCTTACTGCACAACAGTTGATGACACACTAATTGCTACTACGCAACACCTGATGACGCGTCTGTACTACTACACGATATAACGATCAATAATAATTGTAACACTCATAACCCATTAGATTCGTAGGCCACACTGAATACATTGAAAACATCAGCACAAAAAGACCTTCAAACAACTATTCTCAGCTATTCGGAGGAGTGTAGAATAATCACAACTATATTATTCCTTAATGTTATCAATCCAGGATTGTATCAGTTTTCCTCCACACTCGACTGTTGCCTGCAAAATAATTTTAGGAATCGAGTCATGTCTCGTTACATGTCCAAACAAACGAAGTTCACGCCGTTTCACCACTACCACTATTTGTTAACCTGCAAGTTTGTTTATTTGCTGCCGGACAAATATATTTTACTTGTTCTACATAACTAATTCTTAACAAACGTCTGTAGCACTTGTTTTCAAACTCCTGAATCCTTCTTTCCGTGTCTCCGTTGAGTGCTCCACTTTCACATCCTTGTAAAAGTATCATTAGCACTAATGATCTGAATAGATTGATCTTTACTGTAATAATGATCTTGTTTTTCCAATTATTATACATCTAGTTTGTTCTATGTCGTGTATAGAGCGATTTCTTTTAGTTCGTTGTGTGTTCACTACAGTTTATTTTGCAGAAATGTACCTGTGTGCGAGACTGCTGTTCTGTGAACATCGAACCCAGGAGAGTCCTGTATTACAATATTCCTAACTGGATGAGCTGCTTAAGAACTTGAGATTCTCTCTTTACGATGTTCTTGAATAATTGGCATATATTTCAAGTTGCATTACGAGAACAAGGACAATCTGAGTGATTATCGGTCTAACTAGTGAGCCCAGACGTGTGGTTAAGTATAATTATCTCTTATGTTTGGTTACGTTCATTTAAACCACAGATGTTAGTCCAATATGGTTATATCAGGGCGTTTAACCATATAAATGTTGAAGGTCGGTTGTGATAATCCAGTCACCGCGACCACCGAGTGATATAACCAGACATGCTTTCTATATACAAAAGTAAATCCACTCCACGAGCATCACAGGAGGGTTAGTAGTTAACAAAATAAACCGAGATTTCTCTGTTTTTACGAAATATCTCAGTATTTACGAAATTCTTCTTCTGAATAGTCCTACATAATAATCTCCCACAACGTCAGTCATCTTGGCTGATGTCCATTATTTGTATATTCTAATTATCTAATTGTCAAAAGTACTTATTTTTCGTAAGAATTTGTATAAAAATGAAAATCCTGGCTAGTTTTAGTAACTTTCCCTTTGTGTGACTCGTACCAAGTCCATGCATCTTGAAATCTACGACCCAAACTTACGAAATTGGACACTGGACTTCCTAATTGCTTAAACATAGTGAAAATATAGCTCAGTTGGAACTTTTATGTTACCCTTTTGAAAATTGAGGCCTGTTGAAGATAAAAGGGTTATCCCTTTCCAGCAGTCCGGGTATGGGTCTACAGCAGATTGCATGTCAGATTGCATTTGTCAGATAACAACTAGTTAGTTAGTCGTCAGATCATCCTCAAGACAATCCTGACATATCCATAGTTGCTCGGATCTAATATTCAGCACGTCCTTCATCCTATGGTAACTGACTGTTCAGGTTTTGTTTTGGCTCATAACTCGTCTCTTGATTCTTATATGGTACTCGTTTCTTGCAGCACCATGATTCACTCACACTTCCTACATTCTAGTCATTGTTTGTTTGTTTGTTTGAAAATCCCAGGAATTGCGAGCGATTAGCTCTTATTTCCTACTTTTGCAGCTTGACTGCGATATATGACCTTTTTCCGGCACATCCAACTTCAGCACGGTCTTTTGGATCACTTTGACATATGGGATGACACAGTAAGCTCCATCGCAGAAAACATCCTTACGTTCCTCTGCATACATATGGGAACGTTCACATTGCACCTATTATTTGCTCCCATTTGGGGTCACGGTAACACAAGGATGTATAAAAAAAATTAGATGTACTTTAGAATTTGGAAATGTTTTTGTGTATCTTATTCCGACTGGCAATCTCTCTTCAAAGAAAACAAATCATAAATAGACTTTTCTTAGAGAATAATTTACGATCGCGAAACAGGAATATTATGACAGGAAACGAAATGAAGTGATAAATATGGATACGACAAAGGTAGAATATATTTGGAACTCTAACAAACTGGCGTCCTATTGAGTCAACATTTGTGAAATTTGAGTCAAAAAATGTATGGAACAATTTCACGTTTTCTCCTGTACTATGTCAGAAAACCAAGTTTAAGTGACAGAACAACAGTAACAGACAAATAGAAAGTGTTTTTATGTCTATGTATTCTATCCCCGTTTCACATATCACTATGTTGCAATATTGCATGACATAAAAGTAGGAACAGAACACGCGATGAATTATCTTTTACAGTTCACAAAACATAACAGTCAAACGAAAGTCAATATATGAATCGACGTTTTGACCAGAAATATTTATCATAAAATGATAGTATTCCTCCTTCGCAATGGTATTCCTCCTTCATCATAAACTTCCCATGAAACCTTCTTGTAGCAGAGAAATTGCTACACTAAAATTTCCTGTAGAGTTAGTTCAGGAAACGGGTATATGTTGTGTCGCCTTTTATTGTTATTTAACACTGTTCTATCTATCTATCTATCTATCTATCTATCTATCTATCTATCTATCTATCTATCTATCTATCTATCTATCTATCTATCTATCTATCTATCTATCTGTCTGTCTGTCTGTCTGTCTGTCTGTCTGTCTGTCTGTCTGTCAGTCAGTCAGTCAGTCAGTCTGTCTGTCTGTCTGTCTGTCTGTCTGTCTGTCTGTCTGTCTGTCCTGTCCTGTCCTGTCCTGTCCTGTCCTGTCCTGTCCTGTCCTGTCCTGTCCTGTCCTGTCCTGTCCTGTCCTGTCCTGTCCTGTCCTGTCCTGTCCTGTCCTGTCCTGTCCTGTCCTGTCCTGTCCTGTCCTGTCCTGTCCTGTCCTGCCCTGCCCTGCCCTGCCCTGCCCTGCCCTGCCCTGCCCTGCCCTGCCCTGCCCTGCCCTGCCCTGCCCTGCCCTGCCCTGCCCTGCCCTGCCCTGCCCTGCCCTGCCCTGCCCTGCCCTGCCCTGCCTGCCTGCCCGCCTCTTAGTCCGTCTATCCAACTGTCCGCCCCCGCCTGTTTGGCATGCCTGCCTACCCGTCTGCCTATATGTATACCGATATTTTTTCAGCGCCGAACACGGTGCATAGAGTAGAGACATATTTCTCCAGTTTCAGCGATGTGATGCTACTGTGTGTAATCTTTGTATGTTGTTGAGACCCATAGTCATATCCTCTTTGATGTTTGTTCTGCAAACATCCTCTCTTGGTCGTTCTCTTTTTATTTTGCCATCTGGTACCCATTTCAAATCTTGTAATGGCAATCTGTTTCATCTGGTACCTATGTTATTGCATGACATTGGCCTGACACACCCACATTTATCTGTATACTTTAATTATTCATGAAGACTGTGCTGTTTCTAAATTGACATCGTGTCTTCCTGATATCATTATCTCCCTCACAAACATTCTTCTGACTACCCAGCCGGTTGGTGTTAGTGTCAGATATAAAAAGAGACCCTTAAATCCCGAGATGAGAAGCAGAATCCACCGCCATGACAGATTGGCAGCAGTCGGAAGTGACGTTAAGAAAAGATTTGCATCGGTCGGAAGATACTTACCAAAGTTAGACAGAGACTATCTTGTCTGAATCAGTAATGAGTCTCATTTGCTTTTAGTACTAGAATTAGTTCTGCAGAACAGAACAGTGGATCTCAAACTTTTTTTGTGTCAGTGGCCAGCATGAAGGAAGTTTTATTGTTCATTGCCAACCACCCCCTACCCGGTGATTAGAAAAGAGGTTATTTTTTACGATCATCGAACAATTTTACGATCGTCTTCCCAGATGATAGCATTATTACTGTGTAGTAGCGGTATTGAAGCGCCATCAATTGTTGTGTAATAGCAGTATTTCTTCTTCTTCGTTCGTTCTCAAACTCCTGCAGATTAGCAGGATGTAGTCCGGTGAACGCAATGCGTTGTGTCATGGTTCACGGCATTGCTGCGATATCTGCGCCTTTCGGCCGGACACATCTGACTTCAGCATGGCTTTGGGTCACTGACCCCATATGGGATGGGACAGCCAACTCCATCCCATAACCTTCGTAGTCGCTTTTTACGACATGCGTGGAAGGTAAACAGTTGTGCTATTCTTTGCTCCCCTTTCGGGCCCGGACAACACACAGGCGATAGCAGTATTGAAGCGTCATCAATTATTGTGTAGTAGCAGTATTGAAGCGTCATCAATTATTGTGTAGTAGCAGTATTGAAGTGTCATCAATTGTTGTGTAATAGCAGTATTGAAGCGTCATCAATTGTTGTGTAATAGTAGTAGTAGTGGTGGTACTCAATCGTAGTGTTACAAATAATATAAACAGATGCAACGTTTTAGATACGGCAAAAGTTTTTTTTTAAATCAAGAAACAAATAAATACGACAAATCTGAAATAATGAATGCAAACTAAGTAAAACTATAACTGTTCAAGTGTTTAAAGTTGATTGAACTACATTTCATCAAAGAAAGTCATGTTGTTTTTTGTCAGTTCTATATTACTATATTGTTTATTTAAGAACTATATCCACATTTTATGTTCATAACAATGATGTATTCATGTTCTCTATTCAAGAATAACTGAGTTATTTTCTGTTGGTAAGAATGATAGAATTATATTCTGTTCGTAAGAATTATAAAATTATGATCTGTTGGTAAGAATTGTAATGTTCTGTTTGTAAGAATGATATAATTATGTTCAGTTTGTAAGAATTATATATGTTCTGTTTGTAAGAATGAAATAATTATGTTCTGTTTGTAATAATGGTAGAATTAAGTTCTGTTTGTAAGAATGGTAGAATCATGTTCTGTTCGCAAGAATGGTAGTGTTAAGTTCTGTTTGTAATAATGGTAGAATTATGTTCTGTTGGTAAACATGATAAAATTATGTTCTATTGGTAAGCATGATGTTTGTTTGTTGTTTGAGAACCCAGAAATTTTTAGAGATAAGCTCTGACTTTCCTAGATGTCGTGTGGTTGTTTTTCTAAGCTTTCTTTCGTGTACAGAAGACTTCATCTTTCGGCTTATTACAATTCCTATTTAATGAGCCTTCTACTTAGAGGGGATCTATAATTGTATAGATGACATGTTACAAAGCTTCCATAAAAGAGCCTCAATATAACGGCATGACATGTGTGTACTGTGCGTCTGACAGGGCTAGGTAATCATAACATACTGGCGCAATGGAATGCATCCCTTCCGGGTCATAATATATAAATATAAACCCCATTAAACATGTATGTCTCTGATATGTATGTGATGTCCCTTGGGGCTGGTTATCTTCTCAGTGTCTTCTCAATTGAAGAGAACATATGCTTTTTGTCAGAAAGACTATGATGTCAAGAACTACCTGCTCACAGCTATAGGGGGTATTTCATCACAATGATATCATTATAGCATCATATCATTATAACATCATAACATCATATCATTATAACATCATAACATCATATCATTATAGCATATCATGATATCAATATATCATTATAGCATTATATCATTATAACATCATAACATCATATCATTATAACATCATATCATTATAACATCATATCATCATATCATTATAACATCATGTCATTATAACATCATGTCATTATAACATCATGTCATTATAACATCATGTCATTATAACATCATGTCATTATAACATCATATCATTATAGCATCATATCATTATAACTTCATATCATAACATCGTAACATTATAACATCGTATCATTATAACATATTATTATAACATATCATTATAACTTCATATCATAACATAATATCATCAAATGATCATCATAACTGAGGAAATTATGTAAAAGGGATATTTCATTCTTGTAGCCATTAGTTCCAGCTTATCTACAAAATATAAACTTCTAGACACGTTACTCAAGAATGGCGGGCATGGTCAACGGTAGCATAGGCGGATGTCTTCCAAGAAGAAGATGGTAACATACATATTAAAAATATTTAATTCTAGCAGAGACACGTCAGTTGATTCAAGTATGCGAGAATTTCAGAACAACCATAAGAAAGATGACAATAGCAGAGGAAAGTCAGCTGACTCAAGTATGTGAAAATTTCAGTACAACTATAAGAAAGACTACGTTCTAGTTTTACAACCACCTGCTACTGTGTCGTGGAAAATCTCATAGTCATTGTTTCTGTCTAGATGTCCGTGCTAAGTTCTATTTAGATCAGTGCTTCTCAATCTTTCTTGTCCCGTAGCCTTATTTTTGGACACAACTTCGTCCGTGTCCTCTACTCTTGGGGCAATAAAGAAGATATTGCCTTTATTTGCAAGTAATCAACGGTTGTTAATCGTAACTGTTATAAATATTATTGATCATTCAACTAGGTACCTTCTTATGCCCCCCCCCCGCAATGGGTCTTCAGCGTACATGCAAGTCACCCCCTCCAGAAGTCCACATGACACACTTTGAAAATCACTGAATATGACTGATTACCTGATGTTCGTCCGTCGTAATCGACGATGACCATAACTCAAACAAAATAAACATAATAATGATAATAATAATATAAATACAATAGTGCGTTTTTAAATGACTAACAAGTCCAATGCGAGCACAAAATGTTCTTCCAAACGACTGACATCTGTAGAAGGGTGTCAATGGGACGTTGAGATGTTTTGTTTTTTCTACTTGCCCGCTTCTGTCTTGCAGTATCGTGCCTGGTCTCTTCCGCCGCTACTGCTCCAGTTCTGAGACTGTAACTCCACGATGTTCTATCCTGAGCGAGGCTCTCCCAAGAGCCTACGTCAATTTTAAGATGTTTCAGTGATTACTTGAGTGTGTCTTTGAAGCGCTTTTTCTGTCCATCAGCTTTTCGAATTCCTGTCTTGATTGCTCCATAATATATTTGTTTTGGTAGAAGTGAGTCCTCTATACGCACAAGATGACCTGCCCAGCTTGCTTACGATTTCTTAAGTAATGTGTAAAGTTTTTTGTGGTTGATTTTTCCAATACCTCGTAGTCTGGTACTTTGTCCCACCAATGGATGTTTAGTAATTTACGTAAGCAGCTAAGATGGACGTGATTTAGTTTTCTTGCATGTCTAGCATCCACTGTCCACGTTTCGCAGGCGTATAGTAGGGTTGGTATAACAGCCGCATGATATACTTGCATTTTGGTAGTTGTTCTTATACCTCTTCTGTCCCATACATTGTTGCGTAATCTGCCAAATACAGCACTAGCTTTTGCCAATCTATTGTTAATTTCCACATCAATGTTGACATCCCGAGAGAGAGAGAGAGAGAGAGAGAGAGAGAGTACTTCTAATGTAAGTAAAATTGTCAACTGTCTGCAGTTTTTCCTGATTGACGACATTACACGTAGCAGAATGTTGGTTATTTGGTGTTAATTGATGTATGCCTTTTTTGTTTTTTTTGGTGTTAATAGTGAGACTAAAGTTGTTGCAGGCCTGTGAGAAACGGTCTATGATGCTTTGCATGTTTACGACAGAGTCAGCATACAATGCACAGTCGCAGCGTAAAGTAATTCCCTACTAGGACCAGATTTAGTTTTCGTGTTTTCTTTTAGATGACGTAAATTGAAAAGACAACCACCTGTTCTATAATTGATCATTGTACCAGTTGTTATAATACTACGGTGTGCATTCGTTAGCATGGCTGTAAATAACAAACTAAACAAAGTAGGGGCCAAAACACGCCTCTGCTTTACACCATTTATGACATGAAACGCAGGGGATACCCCTCACTCGCAGACGACACTAGCCATCATACCGAAATCTAAATTTAAATTTAATTAACTAAATCATCAAAAACGAACTAAAACTGTTTCTTAGCTGCAAATCTTGCTCGATCCATTCATTCCTTGCAAGTTGTCCGTATTCTGTCAAATGACACAGTGATGTGCTTCCTCTATCTGGCAGTTAATATGGCGTAAAAATAACAATCGAAGAAGATCATCAACGTAAGACTAGGATCCTATTTGTTGACGCCACGGTAAGCTGCTTAGCTCATGCAATAAAGCTGTATCCGGGAATTATGAGCACGTTATGTTTGGATCGAATTTTAGAATATTTAATGGCATTTCCGTTCACTGATTTGCACTGTTACTAATATTTTTATTTGTGTTAGTATTTTGTAATTATTTCGTTGGTAATATGTAGTTCAAGCAGTGGAATGTGCTATAGTACTACGAATAGAGATTTAGTGATCACAGAGTCGTATAATCAAGAAAGAAATACAACAGAAATAATTTAAAAAATAAAGTCAATAGACGGTCTCACCAAGCATTCATAGCTCTGTGATTATTTTTCTGGACGTTGTAGCTATTTCAAGATATTGTGTAATTCTTTCGTTTTCTTCTGATCTTCATGAAAATTATTGACCATTTTACGAATAACAAGCAAATGTTGTTTTTTTCTTGCGTCCAATGTTGCAACTTTGACGCCTTCAATGTGACACTGCTGTGCAATTAATGCACTCTTCGATATTTTAAACCCAGCACTGTTTAACCTTCGATGCAGCAAGTTTTACCACCAGTACACCGTTTCTCTTCCAGTGCTACACTTTTTTATTTTTACCTTCACTTCCACGTTTTTGACCGTAATTGTGATAATTTTGTAGTTTAGATATGCACATAACAATCTTCAATGCATCCTCTTGAACGTTCAATACGCACTTTTGAACCTTAAATATACCATCTGGAACCATCAGTGTACCATCTGGAACCATCAATTTTCCAGCTGGAACCATCAATGTACTGTCTGGAACCATCAATGTACCATCTGGATATATGGAACCATCAATTTTCCAAATGGAACTTTCAATGCAGCATCTGGAATGAATAATTCATCCTCTGAAACATTCAATATGTTACGTTGGCACCTGGTCATGCAGGGGTAAGAGACAACGAACGAACAGACGCATCGGAAGATAATGCCATGGTTCATAGCTCAAATATTAAAAAGATATATGGCTGATTTAAACTGGGCAATCATTAAGATCCTCAGAATCAATCAATCAATAAACCCGAAACCCTTCATGGTCGTAGGGTACCACATTGGATGCTTCGGCACACAGAGTCAGGGTCGTAAGGGTACCACATTGGATGCTTCAGCAAACAAAAATTCCCCAGCAAATTCTATCCTCAGCGATGCGGATGTGTGGAAATATCTTGTCCTGTCCATTCCTTGATGTTGTCTGTCCATGTCTTTATTTTCCCTCTTCTGCTTCTTCCCCCCTTCGACAGTTCCATGCAGTATTGTTTTTGACAAGGAATCATGCCTGCATACATGTCCGAACCATGCCAGTTTTCGCCGTTCCTCAGAATACCATAGATCAAACGGATCACAAATATAGATATAGCCATCCTAAGAGAAATGAATGTAAAAGAAAATTGGCTACACAGTACCCTTCCTTCCGAAAAATTAGAATAATTTTAGCCATATCAAACGCCATGCCAGGCTAGAGAAGACCATACTGGAGGAGATAATGACAGGGAGACAACAAGAAGCACACCAAGAAGAATATGGATACAAGATATCAAAAACCACCTGAACATGACACCACCAGAAGCAGGAAGACTAGCTCAAGATTGACAGAAGTTACAAAAAAGCTGTGATTTCTACTACATCATGTTCGCGACATGCTACATGATGATGATGAGTCATTAATTTATTAAAAAGTGAAGAAGAAGATTCTAGTGGAGATAGCCTGACAAAAGAATGACAGAAATGTAGATGACCTGGGTAAAGGGAAGACGTGTATCCTTTCTGGAAAGATTGAAGGATCCAAATTTCGTTCTTGAAAAGCGAAGCACTTATTGGAATATCTAGTGTTCTATGATACTGGTTTATAATGAAAAAGGTTTGCAGCTTGAGTGCAATAATTTTATTTATCTAATTCTCATTTTCGAGGTTTTTATCCTAATCTTCACACAGTTCTGCTTGTGTACTATATCCGGATACTTATTGATTGTATCAATTATTTCGTGTAATAATTAGATATTGTCTTTAAAATCCGTGCAGCAGAGGAAAATACGATCAACTACCATTCAACAGTGTACAGACAATAGACATGCATGTGTGCAAGATGTGTGTAAAATGAATAACAGAAAAATTAAAAAAAACTTGAAATAAAGTTTGGAAAAACAGTAAAAATTCACAGAACCAATGTTTCGACCGGAAATGTCTTTTTATAAGTGTGTATTTTATTTGTTTGAATCGTCGATTGCGTGTATTTATATTGGTGTGTAAACACATTAAACTTTCTCTTTATATTGTTCTACTGACTCACTGCTGAGTCTCTTTATCATGATGACCAAATGTCTCCACACACGTTACCTGCTCTGAAAGAGTTACCTAACAAATTAACACTGCCGTCCGTAGCACATTTCGTGAGAGGCGACAAATAACATACGTGGTGCTGGTTACTCAAGCTGGTAAAATCACAGCAGTTTGTCAGACAGTTTAAATTGTGTTATAATCAAATTTTAGATGAAGTATTTCTAAAATAGTTAAAATCCTAATATGTTATACATTTTTAAATTATCTAAAAATACAACATTTTCAAAACATCAATTTCACGGTCTGTGAATTATAAAAATTGTCAAATTATGGCAACCCTGAGTCAAATCAACAAATTTCCGATAAACGAATTTGCTAATCAGAAAAGGTATAAACATCAGAAATTTATAAACTATTATCACAATGCACTTGCTATTAAATTGCTCATATCCTAGAGGACTCAAAGAACGAACAGAAAACAATAAGAAAAATTGGAAATGTTGAATTTTTGGTGGTGACCTTACCCTTAATATGTTCATATGTGACTCAGTGCACACATGACGCTGTATTTGTCAATATTTATACTTGATAATGATTTACGTGTACCCGTGAACTATAAGCTTAATCAGATTATTTCAGCAATCGCTTTGACGCCACGAAGGCATGGCGCCGTATAATACCCAAACAATTAAAATGTGAACTGGAAAGAACGGAACAGAAAAGAAGATTATTAAAACAAAGGAATTATGAAGTAGATATTAACAACAAAAACAAAATAATTGATGATAGATGGAAGGTCTTATGAAGTTGATATTAACAACAAAAACAAAATAATTGATGATAGATGGAAGGACTTATGAAGTTGATATTAACAACAAAAACAAAATAATTGATGATAGATTGAAGGTCTTATGAAGTTGATATTAACAACAAAAACAAAATAATTGATGATAGATGAAAGGTCTTATAAGTTGATATTAACAACAAAAACAAAATAATTGATGATGGATGGAAGGACTTATGAAGTTGATATTAACAACGATAGGAAAATAACTGATGAGGAAATAAATTATGATGGAGACATTTAAAATAAAAAACACAATAATTGGTGATGGAAACAAGGCTTAACATCATTATACCAGTTCTATCCCATATGTACTCCGTCGCTTTCAACAAAGCGGCTCGAACTTAGAGTACCACCCATTGCACAAGTAACACGTGATGTTATGTGATAATATGTGGTTTTTAATCTCTTATTTGATGGTTATAGATATGTGAATTGATGGTTATTAATATGTGATTTGATTGTTATGGATTTGTGATTTGATGATTGTGGATCTGTGATTTACGATGTGATTCGTAAAGATGATATGAGTAAGTCGCGTTATGAATCAACGTCATAGCACGTGGTTTCTCTTGTTCATAGCACATGGTTGCTCTTTTTAATAGAACATGGTTTCTCTTGTTCATAGAACATTGTTTTTCTTGTTCATATAACATTGTTTTTCTTGTTCATAGAACATGGTTCATTGCACATCGTTTCTCTTGTTCATAGAACATGGTTTCTCTTGTTCATAGAACATTGTTTTTCTTGTTCATAGAACATGGTTTATAGCTCATGGCACATAGCACATGGTTTCTCATTTAATTGCCAGCTAGCTGGTCAGTGTTTTACCAAAAAACTGCCCGATTAGCGTTACCAACCGCGCATGCAAATGTAGCAATGTCGTTATTCCTCGACCTTCCCAGAACATGAGCCCTGGCTCTCTACTGCGCGTTGCCTGGGTGAACCACAAGAGTATTCGTTTAATTTCAAACCATGAATAACAAGTGGATTTGAACCACTGCTTTGATGGTCAGCGGATGAATAAATCAATATTCCGTGGCTGGCATGAGTACTACACAAATGTTCTGTGCTAGTACAGTTTTAGAATCGCATATTCTTCTTTTCTTTGAGATATTGTCTAAGTATTTCACGGGAAAAAGCGTATATTTTGTATTTAATTGCCCATGATCATAGTCTCTTCACTATCTTCGTCATTGTTGTCAGCATTAGCTGTTATTATCTATCAGCAACATCATTTTCATGGAAACTTTACTTGTGTCAATTAGATATCCTTGAGTAAATGTCCTGAATGTCGGCTAGCAATGAAGCTTTACTAGGGCCAGCTTTGATATCCTTGAGTAAATGTCCTGAATGTCGGCTAGCAATGAAGCTTTACTTGGGTCAGCTTTGATATCCTTGAGTAAATGTCCTGAATGTCGGCTAGCAATGAAGCTTTACTTGGGCCAGCTTTGATATCCTTGAGTAAATGTCCTGAATGTCGGCTAGCAATGAAGCTTTACTTGGGTCAGCTTTGATATCCTTGAGTAAATGTCCTGAATGTCGGCTAGCAATGAAGCTTTACTTGGGTCAGCTGTGATATCCTTGAGTAAATGTCCTGAATGTCGGCTAGCAATGAAGCTTTACTTGGGCCAGCTTTGATATCCTTGAGTAAATGTCCTGGGTGCTGACTTGCAATGAAGCTTTACTTGGGCCAGCTTTGATATCCTTGAGTAAATGTCCTGGGTGCTGACTAGCATTGAAGCTTTACTTGGGTCAGCTTTGATATCCTTGAGTAAATGTCCTGAATGTCGACTAGCATTGAAGCTTTACTTGGGTCAGCTTTGATATCATTGAGTAAATGGCCTGCTTACATATCAAATATTGACAGTTTTTTCCGCCTGTTATTTAAATTTATAACAGTTTTATTTGAGACCAAAAATCATTGATTTAAATAGTCTCAGAATTTCTGATTGAGATGGTTTCAGAACCACTGATGGAGATTGTTTCAGAACCACTGATGGAGATTGTTTCAGAATACCTGAATGAGATTGTCTATAAGACATACCATACTGCGTTCATGTTAACGATTTTGTCTGTGCTATGCCGAGACACTGTCGTGAATATCGTAAGTGGTACTAATGAGGTTTTTAAGGAAGGGTTGGCTGCTCCATCCGATAGAGGATCAAAGAGACCCAGAAGCCAGGCTTAAGTCGGATGTGCTGGGTTGAAATATCCAGATTTGCTGATTAATCTTTAAACCATGACACACTTCCACAATTTCAAAATTTATTCTTCGTGGAAATCATTGTTGCCGTGGGGGCCATATGACATAGGTTGAGATCACCTTATCTAAATAACAGGTTTTCAATAAATAAAAGATTGTCAATATTTAATATGCTAGTCAACACGCACGCCATTTACTCAAGGGGATCAAAGCTGAGACAAGTAACACTTCAGCGCTAGTCAGCACCCACTGTATTTACTTAAGGAAATATCAGTCAGGAGATTGTTTAAGATTCCCTGATTAAAATCATCTGAGATTTCATGTCAGCTGGCATGGCACCTGATAATGATGAGATTCTATTATTGCGATCGCGTACTAATCCTAGAATATGATTGTTTAAGAATCCCTGATGGGAATTGTATAATAATCTGACTGATTGAAATTATTTAAGAATCCCTGAATGAAATAGTTAAGTATAACTGATTAAGATTGTTTCAGCTTCCCTGATTGAAATATTTTTAGAATCCTCTAGCTGAGATCATATAAGACACTCTCATTGAGATTGCTTAAGAATCACATAGCGTGATAGTTTAAGAACTCCTGGTTGAGATCTATTACAAACCCTCTACAAGTTAATTGATCCTCTAATTGTTCCTATCTAACATAACACCAGATATGATTGATTTTTACCGGTCTGTAGTACGTTTTACTAATTGTGCCCTTACACAAATGTAATTATCTGATTAACCGTCTAACGTATTCATTTCATTTTTGTGTGTGCATATTATGTTATATTTGGTTGCCCAATAAATATATACTTTATATTTGTGTATCACGTCCCGTTTTTATAAATGAATACAATTCTTTGATATTCGTCGACATACTAATTGTGAATCCAGAAAATAAAGTTGACCACTTCAGACATTACACCGGATACAACCTTAAACACCGTCTGTTTTTTTGTTCAAGAGTACCAAATAGTCAAATTTCACGCTTAAATCATGCCAATTATAAACCAATCATATGTAAATGACGTCTTATAATTAAATGTAAACACCTTTAAAAATGTGTGTTCAAAAGTAGACTTTTTAGATATATGGAAAATATACGAAAACTGAAACCAACAACTGCATTTTATTGGAAAATTTAATTCATAGAGTCTATACCATTTGCAATTCACACACACAATTTAATTTATATGCGTTATACATTTTCCGAGATACACAATTTGGAAGTTGGGTAAAGATAGTGAAAGCATGTTTTAGTTTTTTCACTGTCAGATCTTCATAATTTTCTGTTTGAAACAAAACCATGTCATTTAAATGAAACATGCGCAGATGTTATAAATTGCGTATATTATCTGACCGAAATTTCTCACTTTGTCTGCAGTTAGGTTTTCTGTATGTATATTTCCTTATTTCCAAAAATACTTTGTTTCATGGTTAGTCAGAAATATATTTATGTTCCAGTGTTGATGTTCTTAAATATATTCTCCTTGGTTTCCTATCAGTTCGAAGTGGAAATTTGCGCATGCAGTTGTGTCTGTGAGTCTCACCAATGGCTCACTAGACAAACCAACCATGCAACAAAAAGTGATCTTCTTTATAGAAGCTTTATGGCACGTCATCTATACAATCCCGTAGTCGTAACCTTCGATAACAGTTACCATGTTGTTCCGACAGGCCGAAGTTGTGCTTGAACTAGTTTCGGGCAAGGCGGGGGTGAGCAGAACAACAAAGAAACCTGTCGCAAGAGACAGAGTTGTGCCCTGATGTCGACGTCTGTTTCGGCGGCATTGGACTCGAAACACCATCGAGTCAAATGGCTGCTGGAACAGAGGGCGGAGCACTTATGGGAATGCCCCACGTACTGTGAGGCCAGTTTTCTAATCAAGAATCGAAGTGGAACATTTTCCTGCAACTATCGCTCTCAACGAGCTGTGCACTGCGCCATTTTCTTCACCTGTACCAACGATGTCCCAATTGATCTTCATCCACAGTTTACTCCACGTGTTCTTTGATCTTTTAACTACTACCTTGCGGTTCCAGTCCAGTGCTGTGTTTAGTCATGGTGCCCGGATTGTACCAGAGTGTGTATACTATCCATCTCGACTTTCTAAATTGTGTATGTCTATCACGACTAGTGTCATATCTTCCACAGTTCCTCAGTTTTTATCATCTCTAGTCGTCTAAAGCTAACTAACTATACAAAGGAAATATTTTTGATGTGGCTTTTAGGATTAGGGCATGGACATTAAGATATAGAGAAGGTGGAGAACGGACTTGTAAATTGTAATAGAAACAGTCGGTTGTTATAAAAAAAATAGTCGGATTTCAGTAGAATATTTGTCAAATCTTTTTAATTTCCCACATCGTCATCCAATTTAATTGATGCGACAGATCATTGGTCACTTTCGGTATACTTTGTGTCACCGCCATCCAATGAAAAGTATGTAAAAATAGTACATATCAAGATAAGTACTGCCGAATCGGATGTGTTGCGGCAGATTGTACGCAAATGTTTGGCTTAGAAATGGCATTAACCTACAGACTAAGCTGAAAGTTTACAGAGCAGTGGTACTTCCAGTGCTGCTATACGCTAGTGAAACATCTACTGTGTATAGACGTCATGTGAAAAACTCAATCATTTTCATACAAATTGTCTCAGAAAATTTATGAACATCAGATGGCAAGACAAGATTCCAGATACCACTGTCCTTGATAGAGCTGGTATACCAAGCATTGACGCGATCCTGATGCAGACACAGATTCGTTGGGCATGTCATTTGATGCGTATGCCAGACCATCGTCTGCCAAAGATACTTCTCTATGGTGAGCTAGAGAAGGGTATACGATCTCAATGTGTCCAAAGGAAACGCTACAAGGACTCGTTAAAGAACTCACTGAAAGCCTTTGAAATAGACCACGATACATGGGAAGAACTTGCACAAAATAGATCTACATGGCGTTCTAAAATAAAAAAGAGCGCATCATCTTGTGAAAAGAAGAGAAATGCAGCAGCTCAACAACGGAGAGCAGCTAGAAAGTGTCGGATAGACCAAGATCCGTCTACAGTCGTTATTCCATGTCCATACTGTCCAAGGACATTTACAGCTCGAATAGGGCTCATTAGCCATCTACGAACTCATAATCAAGGACATAACTAAAATTGAATTTTCAAAAGTGGATGTAACAAATGGTCATCATCACTTGTGATGGACGAACAACAACATCCTGCAGGGAATTTAATAGGAACACCTGCTACAAGAGAGATTTGGTGGGAGTTTGAAAATGAACGCCAAAAACAATCAACACACCAGATATTTGATTCTGCACGCGATCACCGTGTAAAAGAGAAATTGCGGTGAACACTTATCCTGGAGAAGTACTTGTTTCCCAGCTTATACTAATGAGAATTGAGTCAACACGATGATTCCCGAATCAAATACCCCCCTTAAGTGTTATACATTTCTAGTCCTTGTAAATAAAAGTCAATGGTTACATGCCATGTTTCTGTAAATATAATACCCTATTCCATATAATCTCTTAGTGTTATTTTATGAATGTTTTTTTTTAAATTTCTTTTCCCCCCTTTATTTTCTACCTTTTGCTAACTGTCTCGTTTTCTCCCAGTTAAACGCTGTCTACGGGTCTATCTATAATTTAACTCTGTAATTACGTTTATCTCTCCGATAATCTTCCAATGTATGTCTGCCATTCTGTTTATCAGTGTTGTATGTCTTATATGCAGCTCGCGTTGTAAACATCAGTACTTTCTTTCGATTGGAGAAGATTCCCCTTCTCCTTTCCTCTACGACCCTGATTTGTGCCAAGTTACTTTCATCTATTCTTACACCTGAAGAAGTTCCAGACCTGCCAGTGTTTTTAAGAAGATGATAACCTGAGCGGCACATCACAACAGCTGCCAGAGTCTCAGACGTCTGCATCGTATGATAATGTTATATTAAAACTGTGTTTGATGATAGGGCAAGTGCCTCAATAACAACTGATGTCATTATATGTATTCATAGTTCAACACTTGTCTAGTCTGATGTTGTAAACAATATCACCGTTAACACTTTATCGCTGTTATTTCTACAACCAAACACTTAGACACACACAACCTGCCAGAAAGTCAATATATTATATATTTCTATAGTGATTTAAGAGAAAACGTGAGAACATGAGAAAATATTGAATGGCTTGAAAGCCTGGCTTGATGCAGAATCATCAGAAACTATATTTAAATGTATAACAAACAGAGGACTGTGGACAGACATGATCGCCTACACCGGAAGGCATGTGACAATGAATGAATGAATTATGATTTGTGAATAAATTACTTTAGGACATAAAAATATGAGATTTTATAGAAAGATCATACGAATATCATGACGTTTCTCGAAATGTGAGACATGACGTGCAAACGTCCGCAAAGAGAGAGACATAAAAGGAGAATGGCTTCTTAAAACTATTTAAAAAAAATTCAAGCAAACATATTTTGGAGACATAAAAAGATACAGTGGTTTAGAAAGATTAATCATGGAAGGAAAAGTTAAAGGAAAGAGAACAAGAGGCAGACCAAGACTATGATTGGAGACAGGGAATCGAAAACATTCTAAACATGATACTAGTAAAGGTTGGACAGCTTGAACAGAACCGAGAAACCAACAGAGTGGCAGAGTGGACAAGTTTCTGTAATTGACACATCACATGGATAGATAAGACATGAAAATTCTTATTGAGATAATTCACTTATCAATTCTACTGTCTCAGAAACAACACTTTTCAATTCTACTGCCTCAGAAACAACACTTTTCAATTCCACTGCCTCAGATACAACACTTTTCAATTCTACTGCCTCAGAAACAACACTTTTCGTTTAGATCCTAAGAAAATACAAAATATTACCTCTTACTTCATATCGTGCAATTGGGGGGGGGGGGGGGGTTGCCTCTCCCAGAGGTTTATTTCATACCAACAAGACTCCACCTCTCAACGATGTTCAATTTTTTGAGAAAACGCCTCATACGTAGTTGGGGTAAGGGTAAAGAAAACTTAATTTTTGAGCAAGTGCGGGACCTAGCTATTATATGTATATATATATATATATATATATATATATATATATATATATCGCAGGTGTAATCTGCTGTTCGTTTATTGGTGAAGTTTTGAGCAGCCCCAATATATCTAAATCGTAATGCTAGTTGCTGCTTAGTTCTGTGAACTGATTGTTTTGATTACAAAGCCATTGGTTATTCGTTCTGTAATACATAAAGTATTTTGGTCAAAACGTGGATCTTCGTACGTTTTCGTGTGTGCTTTTAGTGTTTAGGGAGCAATCGTTACTCTATTTGCAATATTCGCGTGCAGTTTTACAGTTTTACTGCAGGTATCGCCTCTTTAAAGTTCCTATTACGGGAATATCAAACGATATTTTAGCTACTTAGCTATGTGAAGTAGTTCCAGAAGTAGCACGGTGTAGATACGTAGCTCTGTGAAGTAGTTCCAGAAGTAGCACGGTGTAGATACGTAGCTATGTGAAGTAGTTCCAGAAGTAGCACGGTGTAGATACGTAGCTCTGTGAAGTAGTTCCAGAAGTAGCACGGTGTAGATACGTAGCTCTGTGAAGTAGTTCCAGAAGTAGCACAATGCCAAGTGGTGGTCATTCTTCTGCACAGCTCTCGGTCTCATGTATTGCTAATAAGTTTAGTTGGTGACTTATTTTTGTGCCACAGTGACAACCCATCCATAATTTTTTCTCATTGTCTTCCTCTGTCTCTTCTCCCCTTGACCTTTCCGGTGATAACTAAATATTAAAGTTTTACTTTTTCTCATCCCATGTCCTAAAAATATCGATTGTCTGCTTCAAATTTTAGATGTAATTTGACGTTTTATTCCGGCATCTCTGAGGACTTCTACATTAGTTTTCTTGACCGTCCATGGAATTTTCGTCATTATTCTCAAAATCCATATCTCTGTTGCCTGCAGCTTATCTTTGGCACTTTTGTTTGCTGTCCTTGCTTCGCATCCATATTGAAGGATTAGCTCAATATAATATCTTAGTACTCGAACCCGCGTATTCAGCGATATTGCTCCATTGCATATAATTTTTCTCGTTTTTTGAAACGATGATTTGACCTTTTCTATCATGTTCCTGGTGTCATTGGATCACCGGCCATCGGATGTTAAAATTTTGAACTGATGTTAAATATTAAAAAATTATTTAACCACCACCCCCAACTCTTATCAACTCCCCCTTCCTCCTTGCCAATAACTGTCATTCTTTTTTAAGTCCCACACTCTCTAATTGTTGACGTAAATTATGGACATCTTATTTTTCAGTTAACTGAGCTGTCAGTATTGCCATGATAATTGACATGAATTGAAGAGGCAGATAAAAGACTAGGGATCAGCTACTTGTACAGACATGCACAATGAGTAATAGTTAACCCACATATACACAATACACATACACATACACAATACACATACACATACACAATACACAAACATGCACTCATACGTATACACTCATACATAAACACATATACATGGTAGCTTCAAAAAGTCCCCGAAATTTATGGATTATATAAAAATAAGAAACAATAGAATTATGTACATTACATTTCCTTCAAAGTAGTTCCCTTCAGCAATTACACACTTTTGCCAACGTGCATACAGCTTCTGGAAACTGGACCCCGTTCTTTGACATCTCTCTTATCTGTCTTGTCGCATTAGTGATAACTTCATCTGTATCCCTGAATAGCTATCCTTTAAGTACCGATTTCAATCAAGGTAGCAAGAAATAATCAGCCTGTGCAAAGTCAGAAGAATATATGTGCAGGCTGTTCCATGATAATGGTATTCTACCTTGTGAAACACTGCTTTACCAGCAGAGATCGATTTGCCGGCGCTATGTCATGCACAATAATCCAACTCTGTGACGTCCTTCACGGAAGCACTTATGCCACATACATACTTACGATTTCTTCATTGCTGGCATCACCCATATGTTCATTCTGATATCACTATATGCTTTATTAAGCAATGTCAGTAGGGCCGTGCGGTAAATGTTATGAGTATGATGTAAGTCTTGTAAATGCCGCCCCTTAAATGTTTTTTAGGGTTTAAATTGTATTTTGATTTCGCTGCTTGTGTCGCCCACTTACGATGCATCCCGATAAAGCCATCTCTTTGTGTCATATCACGGCAGGACACTGAATGTCTGTGTCTTTAATGGTAACTTCTCAAGAAAAACACAGAATTTAACATTTGTACCTTGTTCTATCAAGAAAATTTTCTACACCAACGATGCAACTATCACAACACACAAACCTATGTATCTTCTCCACGAGAGTATATGTCACATCTGCCATGTTAGTTCGTGAAGGTCTTCACTAACGTCTAAACATATAATCTCCATTACATCCTCTTTCGTTTAAACACTAGTCAACTATTTCTGGATTATTTTGAAGATGCCTCGTTTAAGAAATTGTTATGAACACAATAAACAATATCGACGAAAAAATGAGGGAAAAATCCACAAGTTAAACTTTGTATAATAGTTAAAATTTCTAGTGATATTTTTTAACGTCATGTCAACATAACTATACTCCGCTGAAGTAAAATATTCAGATTACCAATTAAGTGAAGTGTTTTCTGCAAGGTGAAGTGCTCCAAGGTGAAGGTATTAAAGTGAATGAGCTATTATGCATCACATAAGTGCACCACACTTGTCATTTTTGAATCACTTGTGTGAAAGGTCATGTTATAAAGTGTATTGCTTATAAATTATTTATTTACAAATTTTGTTTATTTGTGAGTGACTTTAGAATGGATATTATTTTTTTTCTAGCCATGTGTGCCTTGAGGCGTCATTGTGAGCTGAAGATTTCTGTTCTTAGCCAGTTGGGAGGTTTCAGTGTACTTTAGATTTTGTCTCTTTAAATAAACAGAAGACTGCAAATCTCAACTGTATGCAGGTTTTTGAGAAGAGGCCTCCTACTCAGTGGGGTCTACGCGTGTATGTATAAGGTGTTTTCTAACCATTTTGTAAGTATATATCTACCTACCTGCGCCACTGACGAAATTGTGGCGCCTCACAATTCAATGATGGTTGAATATCACTATATGCGTAAATTATTATGATGCCACTCAGCAATGCTTGGTTTACAACCAACTCTTGCCGTGTCGTCACATATCCTGTAGCGAGTCCTATCTAGAAATTCCTGCTTGGTGGCAGCTTCATCATAGCTAGATATCTGTATACTCTAAGGGAATTTTGAGCAAAAATTTCGTATGCAAGCACCCCTTGCTGTTACTTCATAAATCCCATATCATATCCTTATATCTAGAAAGCCATGGTTGGATACACAAAGAGAACATTCACTGGGTCGAAGGTTCTACAAAATATAACGAGTGGTTCGACCTTTGTTTGCGTTGAAGTGAGAATCGACGTAACAATTTATATGTTTGAAGCGGCGTGTGTCAGTCAATGGCAGCTATCTAATTTGTACTGCTCAGTTGAAGCGTTTCTCTTGTCAAATACACAGTCCTGCATCCTCATTGGGGCGACAGATTTGACTTTTTCCGTGATTTTCATTGGACACTAGTAGACATCGTGTCGGTAGCCAATGAAAATTTCTGAAAATAAGTATATGCGCCACTTTAGAACGATAGTTCCCGATTTAGCCCACACAGGACTGTCTATGATATAAGACCTACTGGTTATTTGGAAATTCAGCTATCGTAAATATTCACTTATCTGTTCCTTGATTATCATTGGCTATCATCAGCATCAAGTGCCGTCTCGGTAACGAAAGTTGTCTGCAACAGACCTCTAACATCCCCTGTATCTTGTTTTGGTGGGACACTCTGCTAGACTGTAACCTGTCCATCTTGTGATGTTAACTCTCCCACTTGTATCTCTGTCTACCTCTTGTTCGCTTCCTTTTGACTTTACCCTCAAGTAAGGTCTCCAACATGGTGTCATGTCTTTTAATGTGTCCAACATATTTTATTTGCCGTATCTTTATTTCTTTTAATATGTCTTTCTTCATATTAAGTGTCTTTATAACCTCTTTGTTTTCTTCTCTTTCCATGATGTTCTCCCTATTCTTCTATATACCCACATCTCAAAGGCATAAACTGTCTTCTAATTGTGTGTTTAGTGTCCATGTTTCTGAGCCATACATTAATATAGAATAGATGTAGCATTTTATAATCTATTATAACACTTTAGCTATCACACAAAAGTTTTGTACTAGTGGCCAATGACAATTATGGGGATAGTGAAATGAGTCATTAAGAAGGCTGCATTTTCAATTCGCCACTAGCCCTTATACTGTAGACAGGCATGGCTTACATGTCTTATATATTAATTCTTCTTCTTCTTCTTCTGTGTTCGTTCTGAAACTCCTGCAGGTTAGCAGGATGTAGTCCGGAGAACGGAATGCGTTGTTTCATGGTTTACATCATCGCTGCGATATCTGCACCTTTTGGCCTGACACATCCGACTTCAGCATGGCTTTGGGTCACTGACCCTATATGGGATGGGATAGCAAACTCCATCCCATAACCTCCTTAGTCGCGTTTTACGACATGCGTGGAAGGTAAACAGTGTTGCTATTCTTTGCTCCCATTTCAGGCCCCGACACCACACTGACGATATTGATTGATGTTTTGTTTCTTTCTGAATGTGAATATATGCGAGCATAATGATTGTTTTTAATGTGCAAACTACTAGCTATGCAGAATGTGTTTCCTTATGTACATTGTAGGAGACACTAGAGCTTTATCTATACTTAGACGACTCGAACTCTCCGGGTTTGACATGCTTTGAGAATACGTGTGCCGGTGTGTGGTCGGTAAAGAAATCTGGCAACAAGGATGAAGTGAAAGATATGTGTCAGCCATATTTGGCTGTAAATGTAAGTGCTAAGAAAACGCATTGACCTAACTCAAATATTTAGGTACATGAACCCTATCACAAACAAAAAAATGTAGGCAAATAACACAAGTTTAGACAAACGGATAAATTTATGTCCAGACATCCCCATCTGTAGCATGGAAGACCTAACTGTATAAAGTAAACAAGACTTCATTCGTTACGTTTTTGCTTATTGTATTGTTATCGGTTGGTCACTATTTATATACTCGGAATCACCCTCCAAAAATAGATAAGGCCGCACAAATAAACACACAAAAATAATCAAAGTACTGGAAAACCAGCCTTCTAGGCAGTTCCGTAAATAAGGGAAGAGTTTAGGATGTTCAAACTCCTCCATTAGTAAATTTATTGTGTGTTTCAGCAGTAGAAACTTAAATAAAAGGTCGAGAAAACCCCTCCCGTAGCGATTTGTTTTGTGCAAAAAAAGTGTCTTTCACTTTTCTTCCAAACAGTGAAATTTACTCACGTAAACGGACGAGCGTAGGTAAAATATCCTCCTAAAAACAATCGCATCTACGGTCCTGCTACTAGTTCATGAACTATCCAGGAAATGATGGATCGAGTCTGTCCATACATTACGTTATCAATATTTTGCCAATTTTCACCCCTTTCACTCTTTGTCCCTTTCATCTCTTTAACCGTAAAAAATTCCGGGATCTTATTTATTATTTAAAAATTCTTAGTTCACACCATATGCTGAATTGTGTCACAAATTCAACCCCACCAACTCTTAAGCATTTTTTTTTTAACTGCAGAAGTTGTACATTTCTTAGAATAAAATGTTTCACCTTTATACAATTTAGATTTTGTTATAAAAGCAGGGATTTTTTTTACGTCAATTTTTGTCAAAACTCCTTTCCCTTGTCAATATATTCACACTTTTTCAAACCCCCATCTTGCCTAACTGTTGATGTCAAGACCCGATAGACAGAGACACATTTTGAGATACAAAGGTCAGAATATTTATGAACACCTATTGGAGAATCATGGGACAAAAGTTCCATGTCGGGTTACAACTTTAAACAGGAAATGTGTGGCTGCGGTAACACAGGACAAATATCAAAATGAATAAAAATAGGCATGTTCTACCAAGCATTTTATCATACAAGCCACGTGAATACTGCCTGTAACTCCCTAATGGGAAAAATACAGTATGACAATTTATTATGCTAATGATTAGAGGGAAGGGGGTGTCGACAAAGTTTGACTTGTTGACAAGGGCGAGAGAGTTCCTCAAAATGGATGTTAGCAATACTGTTCTTGATAGGAAAAATCACATTGAATATTTGAGCTTTTTCAATAAAATTTAGAAAAATAAGTATTTTTTAGTACTTTTTTCTGCTGAAAAATTAGTGTGTGTGGGGAAGGGAGATATTTAAAAAAAAATTAGCTCGGGGATTAATTGTTTCTTGACATTTTTTTACGAGGATGGGAAGCGGGCCATAATATTGGCAAAAAAAAGCTGTACCGTCAGTACACAGAAATGTTACTATTTTAATAATATTTAATGAGATATATTAACAACTTCTGAAGAAAGTAAACTTTGTTCATTTGACACAAGAAAGAGGGGCGACAGAAGAGAAATGGTGCTAACAGAGAGTCCACGATCAAATAAAGATGAAAACTAGTGTTATGGGCCGTACTTCAGAACTGTTCTTTATGTATACCCGTAGTTGTAACCTTCGATAACAGTTACCATGTTGTTCCGACGGGCCGACGTTGTGCTTGAACTAGTTACGGGCACGACGTGGGTGGGGGGAACAACAAAGAAACTTGTCGCAAGGGCCAGAATCGTGCCCTGATGTCGACGTCTGTTTCGGCTGCAGTGGACTAAAAACACCATCGAGTCGAATGGCTGCTGGAACAGAGGGTGGAGCACTTATGGGAATGCCCTACGTGCAGTAAGGCCAGTTTTCTAATCAAGAATCAAGAATCAAGAATGTATACTCGCTTATAATTGAATTATTTGTTGTTTCAATTGTGGATTTTACTGTAAAACTGGTGTGCATGTATGCTTACCTATAACTGATTATTTTGTGATGTTTGGATCGTGGAATTTACTGTAAAACAATCTCATGTTTATTTTCCTATAACTGATTTTTTTTGAACTTGGGATCTACTGTAAAACTGCTCTTCATTTATGCTCGCCCATAAATCATTCCTTTGTGATGTTTTGATCGCGTATTTTATTATCAGTCAATGGTTTCACATTTATCCTTGATAATTTGCGCGTCCAAGTAGGATTGTGGAATTTAAAATATGTGCATTCAGGAAGGCTGGAACATGAGCATTCAATCAAATATATATTGGATTTAAATCTGCATTTTTCTCTTGTCTGCGACGTTAAAAATAGTGCTAGAACAATTTAGGATGAAGAAATTAGACTACTACAAGGTTCGATCCCATGCGACAAGCAGTAATAGGCTAAATCAGTGTTAAAATTGAGCTATTTTACGTCTGGTATTTGTGTATGGCGTTCTTTGTGTTTTGTTTTGTCAGATTTTGTGGTTTGTTACGTGGCATATTTTTCTTGAAGAAATGAACTTCATTTAAAAAAAAAATTTTTCTGTGCTGCTATGTGTCTGCTGGTTGGTTGACTTTATTTTCCGTAAACCATCTACAATGAATGAGAAAATCGATTCAGTTTGGAGATATTTTGTGTTAAGGGATATTCAAGTGATATCGTAATACGTGTATTGTTTAAAAATAATGAGTGATTATTGCAGGTAATTTCTAGAAATAAATATAAATATAATTACTTAGAAAAGGGTAATGGTAATTATGTGTTCATGATAAAGGTTAGTTCGTGCAAACGTCGAGATTTTTGTTATGTGTCTTTCCAGTGAACAGCTAAACTTCGCTAAGATTAGCTAAGTTTCGCTTGTTGGATTTCAGTTTTGCTGCATATTCTAAATACAGTTAGGCACACTTTGATAAGTTAGTGGTTTAGTTTAGCCGGCTCTGTGGCGAAGTGGTACAGAGCGCGTCTTTAACGGCTAAGGTACTGGGTTCGATCCCCACCACAGGCATTTGAGTATCATGATCGTTTAGAAAGCAATGGCAAACGACTGAATATATTTATATTGCATAGAAAATCACTACAGCCAAAA
Source organism: Meghimatium bilineatum (assembly GCA_034231615.1). NCBI lineage: Eukaryota > Metazoa > Mollusca > Gastropoda > Stylommatophora > Philomycidae > Meghimatium > Meghimatium bilineatum. The sequence goes on from CM067301.1 coordinate 8,160,474, forward strand.
AAAGCTGGGTTGATGGCTACTCCCTGAATAGGATTCGCTACCAATTTTAGTTTAGTCTATGTATTAGCTAGTTAGATACAAGTGACGTAATACACATGAAGCGTTTCAAAACAATTCGTTTAGGCCCCACGGAGATTTGACTGTTTGTTTGTTTGTTTGTTTTTCGTTCGCTCCATTGTAACCATCACGGATATCCGTGCGATTTCCGCCGGGAGCGTGATTACGTTGTGCCACCGTTATGCGCCTTGTAGACCTAGCACATCCGATTTCGGCATGCCTTGACAATTCGGGTGGGCTACCCTTAGCCTGTGACAGCCTCTATATCTGTCTCCAGGCACGCGTAGTGGAGACTCGTCGCCCAGATGATTTTTTGCTATCGTCTTACTCGAACGAGGTGTTCCACTGTCTATGAACTTGCCTCGTGTAATTGGACGTGCTGTGCCTGTGCCCATTGGGTACTGAACCGTTTCTCATCCGTGAGCCTGGTTCCTTAAGGGGAAGAACTCAACAGAGGAGTTGGACCCTGGCTCTTTCGCCCTCTTAGCCGAGGTGTCATTCACCGAGATCGTGTACCCCTTGTGAGATTTGACTGAAATCGGATGACATCATTAAAAGTACAACGTGAATACTATTGCACGTATAACAGCTTCGTCAAGCTTTGATGTGGTCACTAAAGGGAAAGAGAAAACGAGGTAGACCAAAATAATGTTACGTAGAACTATTGCAGCAAGAGAACGTTTCATCATCGGTATCAGAAACAATGAAGATATAAAACAAATTGCAATGAAAACGAGACACATTAAAATATATGACATCCGTCATATGTAGTCTTTGAACGGGAATATAGAGGAATAACTGACTGAATAAACTAACTTAACTTAACTTAACTTAAACTTAAACTTAAACTTAAACTTACTTAAACATTTAATTTTTGAGGCAGCAGATGTCCGTGAATGAAAGTGATCTAATGTGTGATGATTACGGGATACTGCGGCACTGGAGTGCCTCCCTTTGGTGACTAAATATTTTTCCACAAACCCTCTAACACAAACATGCCTTGAGACAGCACACCTGTTAAATGTTCGGGTAACACCCATTGTTCCGCCTATGCGGCGCTACTGTGCGCTAGCGCACACATCTTTATCCATCGGTTATAATGTGGACTAGGTGCACAAGACCTACGTACATAAATGTGTGTAGACGTTCATAATAAGAAATATATCAGGTGTAAATAGAACATGATAAAGAGTATTCGCTTGTTTACGTTAACCAAAAATTAAATACGAAAGAAGACCAAAAACAAAATTATAGAAAAAGGCCCAAAAAGCGGTGTTCAAAATTTTTCAACCCCCTGAATTATAGTTGTCACACCGACTCCTTTCTTAGAGGAAACAGTGAATTGTCGTCTCGATTACTTAGCTGAAGAATACTGATGATTCTTTCAGAGGCTATATGGTTTCAAGAATTATCTGCTCATATTTAAAGAGATTCCTATATCACTCTTATAATATCTTATAGATTTAACAGAAAGATCTCTCTATCTCTCTCCATATATATATATATATATATATATATATATATATATATATATATATATATATATATATATATATATATGTTTACATTTTTTCATTTATGATGATAGTGTTTCTCTTTGGGAAGCAAAGATGAGCATGACATTTGGAAGGGAATATGACTGATCTGTTGTCATGGGAATAAGAATGACGTATGTTATGAGAATTGGTGTACAGTAGTGGATATTAGTACTGTTGCATGTTCCATGCATAACCGTATCTGGAGAATTGTGTACAGGAAGGGATAGTTGCATAATTACATCTCCACGCATAAATTTAGCTAGAAAATTGGTTTGCAGTAAGGGATATTTGCACAGTTGCATCTCGTGCATAACATTAGCTCAAGAATTGGTTTGCAGTAATGGAGAGTTGAATAATTGCATCTATATTTCTATTCGCTGAAACACTTTGTTGCTTTTCGGCGTCAGGGGTAGAAAAGTTTTCTGGAGACGGTCTTCGCTGTATCTGTGTAGCATAGCTTGCTGTAGTATGCTGTCTGGTGGTAGTCTGCTGAAGTGTGCAAACCATTTGATCTGTTGTTTCTTTATGTATTCTAAGATTGGGGTGGTGCAGGTTGTTTGTTGGATGTCCTCATTCCTCACCTTGTCTCTTAGCGATATTTCAAGGATTCTGCGTAAGAACGCCATTTCAGTTGTCACAAGTTTAGGTTTGTCTTGCGCTGTCGTTGTCTGTGTTTGTAGCACAGCGTTGGCATAATAATCGTTTTTAATAGTGTTATTTGGGTGTTTTATTCTACGTATTTGTCAGGGGGATAGTACACATCCCTGTCTCACATCTGAGTGAACAATTGCATCTCCATGCATAACATTAGCTGGAGAAATTCTCAAACTCCTGTAGTTTATACAGGGTGTTGTCCAGAGAAAGGAATGCTCTGTGTAGCAATTTACAACTTAGCTGCGAAATATGCGCCTTTCTGTCTGACACATTGGACATCATCATTGACTATGTGTCACTTTGACCTTTTATGGTATGGAATAGCCAACTCCATCCTTTAAACCTTCTTAATCGACTCCTACTACCTGCCTGATAAGTAACAGTGTCGTTATTCTTGACTCTCCTTTCGGGCGAGCGGTGTAATTCTAATTATTGTGTCCCTACATAGATTTACATACACACACATCATTATCATCAAGTGTCGTCTCCGCAATGAAGGTTGGCTACAACAGACCTCCAATATCCCCCGTCTTTTGTTTTGATGGTGCACTCTGCTAGACAGTAACCTGTCCGTCTTGTGATGTTACTCTCCCACCTGTATCTCTGCCTACCTCATGCACGCACCCCTAGACTTTACATACATACATACACACACGGGCGGTTTAATTATAATTTTTGTGTCACTATATAGCTTTACATACACACACACGCTCGTCTTTCTACAATAGGAATGGTTCGTCGGCTATGAAACGCATACAGCAAATCTGTAAACCATTTCAAAACACATCCCGTTCTCCAGACTACATCCTGCTAATCTGCAGGAGTTTGAGAACGAACACAGAATAAGAATAAAAAACGTAACAGGGAATCATGCTTCTAGAATAATCTGTCCCCGGATTTCTGCCACTCAGCAAAATTTCCTTATTTAATCTCAAATTTTCTTTTGATCCAATGTCTTTTACCTCCTGTCAATCATTTGTTGTTTAACTGCCTTTTCTTGAATCTTTCTTACCGAGGTTTTTTCTGTTTTATCTGAATTAGCTGGTTTAAAAAATAATTTTGGTTCGTATGATTCGCAAATGTTTTTGTTTGATGAAATTCATATATTTTATTTATATGTTTCTTTACTTTAATGGAACTATTTTAGCGTTCGTTCTCACACTCCCACTAGCTCTCTCTCCCCCTTGTATCAGGACAGTGATCCTTCTAGATTTATTGCAAGAAATTGCTCAGAAAACGTATATGAATTGTTTTAGTTTCGCTAATTAACCGATACATCCTTGTTGATGTTGCTTTAAAATGTATTTTACTAACATTTAGAGATAAAATAGTAATAATCTAATACGTAAAGTTAAAGAGTAACTAGTGCTGAATAAAAAGATAAAGTTAAAGAGTAACTAGTGATGAATAAAAAAAATAAAGTTAAAGAGTAACTAGTGATGAATAAAAAAAAAATAAAGTTAAAGAGTAACTAGTGCTGAATAGAAAAATGCACAAAGACATCGTGACTGGGCAGATATAGGAGATTAACTGCTAAACGTAAACAGGCCTTCATTCGGTACGTTTGATAAATGTCCCGTTTTCAATTGGTTATTATTTATTTACATGGAGTATGTACGAGGCTATGTTTGGCATGCGATTCCAAGTATATAAATATTGGTCAAAAGAAAAACAGTAATAACCGACAAAAGTAATGAATAAAGGCCTCATTAATTCTGTTAGGAGGCCTGTATTACTCTGTCAATATCCATGGGAAAAAAATACTGCAAGATGAAAGACCATTACAGGTGTCTTGAACACATAATCACAAATGATGGTAGATGGGAAACAGATGTTAGAAGTAACATATGAATGACAAAAAAACCCACACATTTTAATGAATATGCTAATGTATGGCTCAGATACATTGATAACACAATAACAAAAAGAAAACTATGCCTGTTTGGTCATATAAAGAGACACAACTGTTTAGAAAGACAAATAATGGAGGGAAGAGTACCTGGGATGAGGAGAAGGGGCAGACCAAGAAGACGATGGACTGACGACATTAAAGATAACATGAATACATCGCTAGAAAATGCAAACCATATCGACAGAGAGAGGTTCAGAGACTTCATTGGGAAGACAACGTTCTGGAAGGAATACGTCACATGACACACACATACGTCACATGACACACATACGTCACATGACACACACATACATCACATGACATTGATATTAAACAAAGAACTAGAAAATATAATTTATGTCTTTGATGTGAATACATAGAAGAATAGGGAGGATTTAGTGGAGCGGTACTTCTTCTTCAGCGTTCATTCTCAAATTCCCATAATGGTCCTACAATATTTCCAGTTGGATGTAGTCCAGAGAATGGAAATGTGTTGTGTTGCCGTTTTATTTGCGCCAGTGGCTCAACACATCCGTCTTCGACGGGATGGAGAGGAACAAATATAGTTTTGAGAACATTACTAATGAAAATGAACTATTGAAGTAAATACAATTCAAACTAATAAAAAAGCTAGGACATATTAAAAGATACACCACCTTGTTAAATATCTTACTTGAAGGTAAAGTTGAGGGGAGAAAAACAGGGCGTAGACATAAATACAAGTGGGTGGGAAACATCATGCTATGGACAGGATATAGTCTAGCAGAGTGCACCACCAATATAAAAGACTGAAAGATAAGTCCGTTGCAGGCAACTTTCAATGTGGAGATTGCTTCTGAAGATGATTAATGTTTACTGACAAAAGCCCATTATCCGCAACGACGAAAACATGTAGGGTTTTAATAATTCATTTTTATCCTTTTTATTTATCCCTACACTTTTTTAGTAAATTTTTACGAAAAGTAACATGTGATTACTTTTCAATTTTGGTATACCTTTCAATGTGTGTTACTACTGCCGTCTCTGTAAAGGGGTATATTTTATGAAATCCTGATTAGAAGATGCGTCAAATTGTCTCTCTTGTTTTCCAACATCGCCTAATATTGTACTTTATTCAGATCTCTTTAACATTAGCTTGCTGTCTGTTGGTGTTCGTCTGTTATATTCAGTATTTTTAGTTTGAATTTGAAACTGTGTCTGATATCATTTTTATGTGAACAAACGTGTATGATTACGCATGACGGAAGAACTATAATATGATTTTTTTTATTGTCCTAAGTTATTTTCTTGTTACCGTTTTAGTTTTGTTAATGTTTCATTTTTTCCACGATTGTTTATTTGTGTTATTTTCTACTGCTTTATTTGTCTCCTTATTTCTATTATTTCTTTGTAATTGTTCTCAGTATTTTGTTAGAAAAAAAAACAACAATAAGAAAGAATGGCTGAAAGACATGTGAAAAAAAACCCCGCAATGGCGAAGAAATATCTGTGAGCTTAAACTGGCAGATAAGATAAGAGAAAGAGCAGAAATAGAGTCTTTCTATTTCCCTTCCATTAAGCCACGTCCGTTATCATTTTCGTCTTTTGTACGAACTTTCTGGAAACGCTAATTGAATCTGTCCATTATTCTAGTCTGTGATATTTCTGGAACTTGTTTCATTTTTAAAATCTGTTTCTACCATCATTGGTTCAAGATGAAAGATCTGACCATCTTGCTAAATAATCATACATTAATAAATACCATCTTTAGATCTGACCATCTTGTAATCATACATTAATAAAGACCATCTTATGTTCATAATTTGTTCAAAAATAGAGTACATTAGAATAAACATTGCTTGCTTACAAATATTTATTTACAGATATTATGAACAATGACGCTCTTGTTTCCTATGTTAAAGTGTTTTTCGGAGTTGGGTGGGTGTTTCTTAATAGCTTTCTTTCATAATCCACTTTCTTACACACTACACTTTCATACTCCACTTTCTTACACACTCCACTTTCATAATCCACTTTCTTACATACTTCACTCACACACTCCACTAACATACATACTCCACTTTCATACTCCACTTACATACATACTCCACTTACATACATACTACACTTACATACATACTACACTTACATACATACTCCACTTACATACATACTACACTTACATACATACTCCACTTACATACATACTCCACTTTCATACTCAGTTTCATACTCCACTTTCATACTCCACTTACATACATACTCCACTTTCATACTCCACTTACATACATACTCTACTTTCATACTCCACTTACATACATACTCCACTTACATACATACTCCACTTTCATACTCCACTTACATACATACTCCACTTTCATACTCCACTTACATACATACTCCACTTTCATACTCAACTTACATAGATACTCCACTTTCATACTCCACTTAATACATACTCCACTTTCATACTCCACTTACATACATACTCCACTTTCATACTCCACTTCTCATATGAATGTAATAAAATAGATACAAGTGTTACGTCTGTTCTCTAATTTAAATATAAGTAAGATTTAACCCGTACATACAGATAAAAGATAAAACTCTTAAAATAAATACAAGTGTTGATCAGCAGGTAAAAGTGTTGAAAAGAATAAGTGTTGGCTAACAGATCAAGATTTAGCCAACAGATAAAAGTGTGAGAACAGAAAAGTGTGAGAGCAGATACATGTGTGCGGAAAGATAAAACTTTTGGAACAGATAAAATTGTGAGAGTAGAGCGAACCGTTGAATCAGATAAAAGTGTAAGAACATATAAAAGTGCCGCAACAGATCAAACTGTCAGAGGAGATAAAACTGTGAAAACAGATAAAACTGTTGAAATAGATAAAAATGTGAAAACAGATAAAACTGTTCAAATAGATAAACATATGAAAACAGACAAAACTGATGGAATAAATAAAAGTGTGAAAATATATAAAACAGTGAGAACACATAAAACTGTTGGAAGAGACAAAAGTGTGAGGAGAGATAAAACTGTTGGAACAGATAAAAGTGTTGGAGCAGATACAAATGTTGGAACATATAAAACTGTGGAATAGATAAAAGTTTTGGACAGCAGATACAAATTTTGGGACAAATAAAATTTTTGGATCATATTACAAAACGGATATGTAAGTCAATAGACAGGAAAGAACAGGAATAAATACAAAATATGAAAAGACAGAATAGATTTGTTGAACTCCTGTACTCCTCTTTAACGTGAAATGTGAACAGATGTACAAGGTACTGTCGAGGTAATGCTATCCGCTTCAGCCATCCACCTTTATTTTCCCAGGATCTCTTTTGCAACAATTTTTAAGATTGTATCAGTGTCGGACCGCCTTGTGATAAAAATAGCTCAGAGAATCAAACGCGAACCAGTTAAATCGCTACTATGAAGCTAGTTCCCTAACCACATTGTTACAGTGCTCATTAGACATTCATTCATTTTCCTTTTGCGCTGAAGTTAGCGCATAGGGCAGAGGTCAGATCTCTCCAATTCTGTCTGTTCAAAGCTATTCTGTGCAGTTCTTGAATAGTATGAATATTGGTTGTTTTACTTTTTCTACGTATTGTTCTTCTGAGTGTTTGTTTTGGTCTACCCCTTGCTCTTTTGCCTTTAGGTATCCATTCAAGAGATTGGTGGTGTATTCTGTTGGTGTCTGCGCGTAGGACATGCCCGATGTAGGACCAACGGCGTTTTCTGATAACATATGTGATGAAATTTTGATGTGTCTATTCTCTGATTTTATCATTCGATTTGAATTCACTCCAATGGGTGTTAGTTATCCTACGAAGACATTTGTTCTCGAAACTCAGTTTGTTTGTTTGTTTTGCGCTCGCTCCATTGTAACCATTACGGGTGTCCGTGCGATTTCCGCCGGGAGCGTGATTACGTTTTGCCACCGTTATGCGCCTTGTAGGCCTAGCACATCCGATTTCGGCATGCCTTGACAATTCGGGTGGGCTACCCTTAGCCTGTGACAGCCTCTATATCTGTCTCCAGGCACGCGTAGTGGCGACTCTTCGCCCAGACGATTTATGCTCTCGTCTGACTCGTACGAGGTGTTCCACTGTCTATGAACTTACTTCGTGTAATTGGACGTGCTGTGCCTGTGCCAATTGGGTACTGAACCATTTCTCATCCGTGAGCCTGGTTTCTTAAGGGGAAGAACTCAACAGAGGAGTTGGGCCCTGGCTCTTTCGCCCTCTTAGCCGAGGTGTCATTCACCGACAACGTGTACCCCTTGTCCAAGTTCGAGCCTCACACCTAGCGTTTGAGAGCAAGACGTTCTAGAGCTGATCGTCCTTGTCCCAATAGCGCCTGAGCCCATCAGGTACTGAACCCTTTCTCTCTTCAAGTGTATTTCCGGTGTAGGAAAACCTGACAATAGAGTTGGGCCAGGGCTAAATCGTTGTCCCTTTTGTGCTTGAGCCCATCGGGTACGGAACCCTTTCTCTCTGCAAGTGTACTTCCGGTATAGGAAACCTTGACAGTAGAGTTGGACCAGGACTACCATCGTTATCCCTTTCCTGCCTAAGCCCATCGGGTACAGAACCCTTTCTCTTCGCGAGCATATTTTCGGTTTAGGAGGGCTCGAATTTAGAGTTGGATTAGGTCTTCTTGCTTTACCAAACGCCAATGGATGGGTCTGGGTCTCTGCCTGTAAGGAACTCGGGTAACTAGATGCTCGTTTCGAGCTGACGGAGCTTGTAGTTCCCCTTTCCTAGAGACTTTTCACTTTCTATTTGCAGTTCGCGCTGCCCTCTAGCTCTGTTCTGCCCTTTCATTGTTTCATTGTACTCGGTATGAAATATATTTGTCTCTCGCCATGCATCTACCATTACGTGCATTTTACATTGGCCGCCCCTCCAATGTTCGGACTAGACTGACTAGCTTCACTGTATGTCGACAGTGTCGCTATATGTGGTGATGCTGGCGGTGTCGGAGATATTGTCTGTCTCTTGTGCAGTCAAATCTCTTTCCATCTGCTACCTCCACATTCTCGGACACGATCCCCAAATGATTTGGCCAGAATCAGCTCGAGCTGCTGTATTTCTGTTTCCAGGGTGCACTGCGTGGAGGTACATTTGGGATCTTGGTTATCTGCTAACCCTGGGTCCGCCTAGAGCAATGCGTTCCCTTTTCACCCCTCGAAACTCAGTAAATTCACATCCATATGATAGCACCGGAATAACGCAGGAATTAAATAAGCGCATTTTCATGCTTGTGCTGATTGACTTTGACTTCCAGATATTAGACAGTCTGTTAAATGCACTTAATGCTAGGGCAATGCGAGTTGTAATTTCTGGCATGACATCACCGTCGAGTGTTAATTTGCTTCCTACATAGGAGAATTTTTGTACTTTTTCAAGTTGTTGTCCATTTATAGTAATTTCGTTAGGTGAATTGATGAAGTCCATAATTTTTGTTTTTGCTGAATTGATCTGGAGACCTATTTGTCCTACAATGAGTTTTAATCTATCAGTTTTTGTATGTGCATCTTGATGGTTTTCACTCAATAGTGCAAGATCATCGGCAAAATCCATGCAAAATCTCATTAGTGACCTAATAAAAATGTCGTTTCCATCCATTATCTGCAAATTTTGACGCCGATTTCTCACTGCCACACGTCCCGGCATACTCAACATAAAACTAATGCAAATATTTAAACACGAAAGGTACAAGATGCAAGTTGGTTTTTTTTTCCACGCAAGTAATACATTGTTTTTACCTGGGAAATTATTTGCACCTGTGTTTCGGTAATGGTTTTGTGTCTGAACAGGTACAAGACTAATTGCTCACTCCAAACTAAAAAAAATATAATTACACAATGCATTCCATTTTAAATAGTCCCTACCGACATACAGGTGTAAATAACGAATATAATTAATCACACTCGAGGGTTTGTCGTACACACGTCAGTTATGAGTTAAATAATCAAGTCCCTAGAACAAGTCTAGCTAATAGATTCAAGAAATAATCTAACAGCAAAGATTAGAAGAACAAAGATATCAACACTCCAGTACAAAGACCACAAGATCTACACTCTAGTACAGCGATAATGAGATACAGTCTATAGCAAAGATTAGAATTGCCATTATCTCAACACTCCAGTACAAAGACTACAAGTTCTACACTCCAGTGCAAAGGCAATACGATATAACCTATAGAAAAGATTAAAAGAACCAAGATATACACTCCAATATATAGTTCACAGTGAAGATTATATAAAGCAGTACAAACACCATCAAAGTTCCAATATCTCAACATTCCAGTACAAACAACATCAAAGTTCCAATATCTCAACACTCTAGTACAAACACCATCAAAGTTCCAATATCTCAACACTCTAGTACAAACAACATCAAAGTTCCAATATCTCAACACTCTAGTACAAACAACATCAAAGTTCCAAGATCTCATCACTCATGTACAAAAACCATGAAAGACCCAGGATCTCAACACTCCAGTGCAAAGACCATGAGGTATAGTTTACAGCAAAGATGAGAAGAGCCCAGATCTTCACTCCGGTACAAAGACAATGAGGTATAGTTTACAGCAAAGATTAAAAGACCTAAGACCTCTATACTCCAATACAAAAATTAGATATACACTATACAAAGATCCAATAATTTTTATAGTCATACTCCATTTCCAGTAATATCAAGAGAGGCAGAGAGAGAGAGCGATAGAGAGAGAGAGAGAGACCTAATGGAAAAAATATACATGTGCCCGTATTGTGTGAAATGCGTGTATATATATATATATATATATAGACACTATATATATATATATATATACGCCAACCTAAGAGATCCACAATCTAGTATCTAAACGAAAAATGTCTAAACTATCCTGGATCTAGACTTAGAACAAGGATAGAAGATCGGGATCTCTATTCTCCAGTATGCAAGTTGTGTACAGCTCTGAAACAAAGACTAGACACATGATTCTGGTTGTCGACAGCTCCGGGACAAAGACTAGATAAATGGTTCTGGTTGACGACAGCTCCGGGACATCATCATCATCATCAGGTGCCGTCTCCGCAACGAAGGTTGGCTGCAACGTATCTCCAACATCTCCTGTGTCTTGTCTTGGTGGTGCACTCTGCTAGACTGTAACCTGTCCATCGTGTAATGTTACTCTCCCACTTGTATCTCTGCCTACCTCTTGCTCGCTTCCCTTTGACTTTACTCTCAAGTAAGGTCTTCAATAAGGTGTCATGTCTTTTAATGTGTCCAAAGTATTTTATTTGCCTGATCTTTATTTCTCTTAGTAGTTCTTTCTTCATATTACGTGTCTTTAGCACCTCTTTATTTGTTTTCTTCTCTTTCCATGATGTTCTCCCTATTCTTCTATATACCCACATCTCAAAGGCATCAATTTACTTCTAATTGTTTATTTAGTGTCCATGTTTCTGAGCCATACATTAATATCGAATAGATGTAGCATTTTATAATTCTCATTTTTAACTTGTTTGTAATTTGTTTAGATATTAATAATTTCCTCATGTCATTGAAGGTACTTTTAGCCATTCCTATTCTCCTTTTAACTTCTCTTTCACATCTGCCATCATTTGTGACTATGTGTCCAAGATATTGATACTGTTTTACTTGTTGTAGTTTCTCTCCCTGACAAAGACTAGATAAATGAATCTGGTAGTAGTTGCAGGCAATACAATTACTGAAAGATTGTACACCTATCATATAGAAGAAAGACTAGTTAGAATGTGATATATCTAATCTCTAAAAATGGCTAACACGGTGTAGAGGAGTCACTTTATTTTACTCAGGTTACCCCATATATATTCCGTTTCTTTCAACGAAGCGGCGAACCGAGAGTACCAATAACGACACGTAGCTCCGTAGTTTCAAGTGATAATCCCCAGGAATCAGAAACAAATTCACTTTATAAACAAGATCTCAAGACTGCAATTTGAACACGATACATCTAGAGGATAAAGTGACTGTATCACTCACTACGCCACAGAGATCCGCGATATATACTCTCCTAGAAATTGACTAACTTTCAGTGGTGGCGGCGTGGTACACATCGCGTCTGTGACGGTAAATATACCTGGTTCACATCCCGCTGCGTGCAATTATGCATCCGGCAAGAAAGCAATGGCAAACTACTATATGTTTTTATATTGTCTAGATAATAAATCACTACAGCCAATAAATTCTGGATTAATGGCTACCTCCTGGATAGGATTTGCCACCCATTTTTAAAATCAGTTCCTAGATTTTTAAATCAATCAGACCAGAATACACACCAGAAAATCGATAATATGTAATATGTACTTACTGCGCAAAACTGAAATCCAACAGGTCAAGATAGGAATAGGGTAATAAAGTTTTGCTAATCACTGGAGACACACAAATAAACTACTGTAACACAAATTATGAGCTCTGGGGGCCAGCACATATAGTCTTAGATCAGCATGGGGGGGGGCGGATAAATTTGGTTCTCTGGACATATCTCTCTCGCGAGCCGTAATTTTTACACCACTGTTATAGCAATATTTTTAAAACCACTAACGGCTCATAGCTCGACCCAACCTCAGGAAACGGGTATCAAATCTTCTAAGAAAGTAAAGAACAATCGAGTCCCCTCAGATGACACCTACTCGCCTCACAGCTAAAGTTCTCTGAGAAAACGTGCTGAATGAAACCTTCTGCAAATCCCAACTTCTGCATTCTGAGATTTCTTTAATAATACATTCACTATTCTTCAATGTTCAACTATACATTTGTCCATGGGAAAGTAAAGGCGGTCTGAGGCAGGTAAGGTTAATGAGTTTGCCTCTCTTTTGAAGAGGCGTGCCCCTTTCAACCAGCGGATAACAAAGTCCAATTAGGTTATATCAGGACACACTACCATAGAATATTAGAGGTAACAAAGACCCCAAAGTAGTTAATTCTGAGGCTGTCCCATATATACAGTAACAGGTAGCGGTCAGAGGCTGCCCACATCACCCACATGTATACTGTTGATCAATGAAAAAATACGGTCCAATCACCGTATTCCCAATACATTTCAATGACGTGGAAAAGGGGGAAAAACTTTACATAATGCTGAAGCCGGTTTGTGCTAGTCATCTCTCATTCATTTCCATATTATTGATTCATCGCGATGATGCGTCGTATAATTTAGCAGCGGAACCAAAAAAATGGGATTCCTGATTGCGATTAAGGGAGAAATTCTGATTTCTATTCAAATGCTACAAAAAGTCATATGCCTTTCGTTAATGTACAATTTTTGTTGTCCCTGCCGAAGTGTATCTTTCACACAGTTGTAGGAAAGCTGATAATATCGGGAAAATTGTGTCCTCAGATTTGTAATAGATTGAGCAATGGGGAAGGAAAATATATTATGGAAATCAAGGAGATAGGGATGACAATAGGAAAATATAGACGATGAAGTTAGCAAAAAGGAGTTAGAGGATGCATCTTATTCTTCTTTAGTTCTCAAACTCCTGCTGGTTATCAGGACGTAGTCAGGAGGAGGAAATATCTTTAGGTAATTGTTTGCAGCGTAGCTGCGATATATACGACTTTTGGTCTGATATATCGAACGTCAGAATGGTTTGTGTTCGCTTAACCGTGGCTCTTGTCAGTACAGGCCTTCAAACTGAATTCGTTCCTTGTGTTGATTATTCCCGTGTTTCCGTTGGCAAACAGTTATTTACTTGGAATACTTTAATGCCACTGCTATTGCTACAGTTTCCATTCCTGCAACTGTTACTAACACTACATCAACTGTTACTAACACAACATCAACTGAAACTAACACTACATCTACTGTTACTAACACTACATCTACTGTTACTAACACAACATCAACTGTTACTAACACAACATCTACTGTTACTAACACTACATCTACTGTTACTAACACTACATCTACTGTTACTAACACTACATCAACTGTTACTAACACTACATCAACTGTTACTAACACTACATCTAGTGTTACTAACACAACATCAACTGTTACTAACACAACATCTACTGTTACTAACACTACATCAACTGTTACTAACACGACATCTACTGTTACTAACACTACATCAACTGTTACTAACACTACATCAACTGTTACTAACACTACATCTACTGTTACTAACACTACATCAACTGTTACTAACACGACATCTACTGTTACTAACACGACATCTACTGTTACTAACACTACATCAACTGTTACTAACACTACATCAACTGTTACTAACACTACATCTACAAATACTACTATTTTTAATAATTTAGTCTTTCAAATCTTTACTGTTTTCCCAATCAATCAAGAAACATGCTGAGTGCCCAGTAGCATTGGCGATCCTGTTTTCCACAGCTTTCTGTCTTGTGTGTTGTTAAACTGTTAATTGTGGCATGCTCCATGGGCACCTAGATAAACGGTAGGACTAACTACTGATTTATAACGTCACAAAATCAGATGGTTATAACAAACATTGTCGATATTTCCCTTACGGTATTATTAGTTTACTGTACAGTTTGAAGCGACACAGATACAACGTTCTGAAACTGGGTATCACGTTTTTGAACCAATGCTCATCACTATTGGCAGAAAACATAAGGGTCTCATAAGTGGCCATGTTCCTTCATCTTTAATTGGTCACTGAACATTTATTTTTGAGGTTTTCCAATAGCATTTTCATATCATTCCCCTATTTATTTTTATGTTCATTTCTATGTTGTTTTGTTTCGTGACAAACGAGATTTTCTTGAAAAAGTCCCATTGCAAGTAACGTCGATATGGTCTTTGCTTTTATTATTTATGTCTGCCAGATTTTTAAGTAAGTGCTCTTGAAGAGCTTCAGCATTAAAGACATCCTTGGTGTATGTCGTTCAGAATCATCCAGTGTGGCTCAGCAATACCAACATAGGTGCCTGCGTCTCCGAGAAGCAACAAATTGAAGAGGCACAAAGAAATGTGCTGAACGAAAAACAAACAAAACAACCAACATGCAGACGTCCAATTATGATCATAAGTGTCCCAAACGTGGGAGTATATGACAGGACTGGGCTTCTCAGTAATCTCCTCACACAGTAGAAAATCGATAATATCTGATATGTACTTACAGCGCAAAACTTAAATCCAACAGGTAAAGCCAGGAATAAGGTAATGAGGTTTTGCTGATCATCGGAGACGCACATAATAACACACACAAATAGACGTTTCTACCAAAAATTCTTTATCAAGACAACATACACAATATAAAACGACAAGTAAAAATGACACTACAGACGTTCACATGGGCGAGTTAAATGTAATGTGGACACGCAATAGAGACATAACTCTGATACTGATGTTCGCATCGCCTGAGATGAACATATAGTATTAAAACATGTATTCATTACAGCATGGCGCATGGCCGAGATGTTAGTCGTTTGCCTCACACCTGTGAGGTCCAGAGTTGAACTGGCTACAGAAAGGGAATGCGACATTTATCACACAAGCCACTCGCAATCTCCCTGTAACTCCCTAACGGTGTAAATTCAATATTAACAATCTTATTAACTATAACATTGAGTGACACATCCTTGTTAGTATCACATTCTGTGTTAATATTCGTTTGTCCTTTCTTCGGATTCTTCTTCTTCTTTCGTTCACTTGAAACATGTCTATATCTGTAATTATGTCTCCTTAATAAAACTCACTGTCTTTTGTAGTTCATACAGTGTCCCATAGAGTTTTGATTCCAGTGTTGTTTCCTCTGGCCAATATGTCTGCCTCAGCGTTTCATGCTCAGAACACTCTTGAAGTATATGTTTGGCACTCTGACTTTCTTCGGATGTTTCCTCTCATCTTGGCTATTAGATAGAAGCAATGCAGGAGTAATGTGAGATTCTTTAATATGTAGAAGTGGTCAGAAAATTCATCAGCAAAGTGGCAAAATTATCCTTCTATTTTGTATATGGAGGGAGTGAGGGTTGCATCATTCATTTCTTTAGTGTGTGTGAAATGCGGTCGGTAGCTCAGTTAAGGTTAGACGTTACTTTTCCTAAAAGTAGATGTCAGGGCGATTTGATTTTTATAATTCCAGTTATTTGATGTGTCTGTGTCTTAATAATCTTTCTCAAAATTAGATTTGTCTGTGTCTTTATTTTGATTTTAATTTGATTTGTCTGTGTCTTAATTTGATTTTATTTGTTTGTTATTATATTTGTTTGTTAATGTTTGTATATAATTGTATATATATTTGTATATAATTGTATATATAGTTATATATAATTGTATATACTTAATATGTTTGTATATACTAATTGTATATACTAATATAATTATCATCATAATTATAATATAATATAATATATTAATATAATTGTATATAGTATATATACTTATATATCATCATAATTATAATATAATATAATATATTAATATAATTGTATATACTAATATAATTAAGTATATAATTATATATACTTAATATAAATATAATATCTTAATTTATGTGTCATTTAATTTGATTTGTCTGTGTCTTAATAATCTTTCTCAAAATTCATGTAATTATTATAATTACTTCCTTGATAGTGTGATATTCCTTTGAAAATTAGAGTTTAACCTTGTAAATCCGTATGTCAGTAGTTTCTATTTTGTTGTCTGTTCAGTATTGCTAATCTCAGATATACATAAAGTAGGGATGGGAAAAGTACGGTCCACGGGTCAAATCCCACTGGGCAAACCATTATGTCTAGCCAGCCAGTCTGTTTTAAAAGTACTACATGCCCTTGTTTCCAAGCTCAGACAAAAGTATTTGGAGCTACAGAGAAATACACGCACAAAAAAACAAAACAAAAACAACAACTGATATCACATTTAGCAGCTTAATTCATCCCGCCGAGGGTCACATGTTGTACTATATCTGACGTGTAGAAATATTCTATACCCAAGAAGATGTTCATCAATATATCCACATACTATTAGGGGGACGCATAGCGCAGTGGATAGCGCACTGGCTTTGCATATGAGTGGTCTTGTTGATGCGGAAATGTATTTCAGATTGCAACGGCTCTCGGGTCAACCCAAAAATTAATTGGTACTGGATTATTCTGGGAAATAAATACTGTGATGGAGAGGAGCTGTCTAGCGCCCTCATATATCAAAGCCACTGAAATGCACGGTCGCCTACTTCCTATCAGTTCGTTTGTATCCACATAGTT
Organism: Meghimatium bilineatum; assembly: GCA_034231615.1. Classification (NCBI taxonomy): domain Eukaryota; kingdom Metazoa; phylum Mollusca; class Gastropoda; order Stylommatophora; family Philomycidae; genus Meghimatium; species Meghimatium bilineatum. The sequence continues at coordinate 8,177,829 of CM067301.1, forward strand.
TATCTGCCCAATAGTTTATCTGCCCAATAGTTCATCGTCCCAATAGTTTATCGTCCCAATAATTCATCGTCCCAATAGTTCAGTGCCCCTCTCGTTATTTAAAATTTATTGAGAAATCGAATCAATGAAATGAAATTTTGTTAATCATTAGAAACACAGTTATTTATCCCTGTAGTTCATTTCGTCGTGAGTTTATGGGTACACTATGTTATTGACCCACAAGTTCATTGCTCCAGTAATTCAGTGCCACACTAGTTCATAGTTCCACTAAGCCATTGTCCCACTAGCTCATATTTCTACTATGTCATTGTCCCACTTGTTTATTGAGCTACTAGTTAAATGTCCTACGAGTTTAAAGGCACTTTAAACTAGTTTATTGACGTACTAGTTCATTGGTCAATTGTTTCGCTGTTCCTCTAAGTCAATTTTACTTCTCTATGATGAGCTAGAGAAGGGTATACGATCTCAAGGTGGCCAAATCAAGCGCTACAATGACTCGTTAAAGAACTCACTGAAAGCCTTTGAAATAGACCACGATACTTGGGAAGAACTTGCACAAAATAGATCTACATGACGTTCTAAAATAAAAAAGAGCGCATCATCTTGTGAAAAGAAGAGAAATGCAGCAGCTCAACAGCGGAGAGCAGCTAGAAAGTCACGGATAGACCAAGATCCGTCTACAGTTGTCATTCCACGTCCAAACTGTCCAAGGACATTTACAGCTCGAATAGGGCTCATTAGCCATCTACGAACTCATAATCAAGGACATAACTAAAATTGAATTTTCAAAAGTGGATGTAACAAATGGTCATCATCACTTGTGATGGACGAACAACACACAACAAGTCAATGTGTCACTAGTTAATTGACCGAAACGTTTATTCATGCTACTAGTTGATTCCCTCACGAGTTTATAGACACATTGCTTTATTGACCTACTAGTTCATTGCCCCACAAGTGTATTGACACACACGTTCATTGTCCCAATAGTTCATTACGACTATAGTTCACTGTCCCATTAGATTAATACTCCACTAGTTCCTTATACCATTGGTTAAATATTCCACTGTTTCGTAGTCCCACTAGTGGATTGCCATGCTAGTTCATTAAAAAATAGACACTGTCCAACTGATTCAATATCCGACATACTCATTGTCCAACACTATTTCATTGCCAATGTTTTCATTGTCACACTAACTCACTGTTTCACTATTATACCTTACCTATTTCCCCATCTATTTATTCATCTGTACATCTGATATATCTGATTGTTTTCCCCATTTATTTATTCATCTGTACATCTGATATATCTGATTGTTTTCCCCATTTATTTATTCATCTGTACATCTGATATATCTATTTTTTATTTCTGCTCTGCTACTTCCACGAAACCCCGCATTTTTCATTGAAAATGATTGTAGTCGACACATTTTTACAGCCCATATTTCTTTCAACTCTTGTCTGTTCCTATAAGTATGCAATAATTAATAATTCTGTTTGTTATTGCGTGTTCCGTGCATAGATTTCTCATTAATTTTAATGTATTTTCCATCTAATCGTATCTCTCGGAGGCATTCAATTATCGCTTAATATCACAACCTTTAATCTCGAACGTTGCTTGGAGTTATCAATTTTCTGTACAAGTCTGATGGTTCCATTTCGTAAGAACAAGTAGCAATATTAATTGCTTTTTCTAGCTTTTATGACACTCTCTGATGTTCCTTTAAACAGTGTGGGCACTCCTTCAATCTATAACGTACTTTTTTTTTCCTGGTAAATACTAGTATGATGTGAATTTCGAACAGTTAATGTGTGAAAAGTAGCAGTTTGAACCTCCCACATCTGCTAAATGACTCGACAGCGTATTGATTTCGTGACGTTTTGATATGATATCTTCTCATTTGTGATTACTGGTTTTCAAATAGCAGATACCACAGATGACAGACTTGACAGCTAGAGCATCATGCTCGGGATCAATCAAACCAACAATATGTTAATAGATACACGCACGTGTGGACACGTTCACTATCCGCATGATAAAATGATTAGGGTTCACGAGCTGAAAAATTGGAAACAGGATAATGAAGTTTCGTTAATCACTAGAAACATTCAGGAAAATATACACAATTCGACGTTTCGATTTCTGAATATGTCATATATGCTTGTTGTCGTTATTAGTATTCCTCTTCTCCCAATTTATTTTCAAACTCCTGTATGTCAGCACGATGTAGGATAGAGAACAGAATGCGTTGCGTTATTGTTTATTGCTTATCCTGCAATCGTATCCCATTCATCGCCTATATACGTCATTCCCCAATCATCAGTTATATACGTTACGTCCCATTTATATGTAAGTTATGTCCCATTAATCAATTATATACGTTATGTCCCATTCATAAATTATATACGACGTTATGCCTCATTCAACAATTTTATACATTTTCCCATTTAACATATGTATACACTATGTCCCATTCATCAATTATAAAAGTTATGTCCCATTGCTTCAATTATATACGTTATGTTCCATTCAGCAATATTATACATTATGCCCCATTCAATAATTATAGACCTACTTCATCCTTTTGCTTAAATGACTGTACTTCTTGTGGTCAGATAGATTTATTTCAACCGGGAACGTTAATTCAATTATTTTAAATCAGTGTTTTTTTTTAACCTTCAAGAGTGTTTATATTCTGGTCATCCTATATTCTAGTTACCACGATCCGGAAAAAATGGTTATCCCACTCACTTCTCATTAAACACTTATATCTCACTCACTTCCCATTAAACACTTATATCTCACTCACTTCCCATTAAACACTTATATCTTACTCACTTCCCATTAAACACGTATATCTCACTCACTTCCAATTAAACACTTATATCTCACTCACTTCTCATTAAACACTTATATCTCACTCACTTCCCATTAAACACGTATATCTCACTCACTTCCAATTAAACACTTATATCTCACTCACTTCCCATTAAACACTTATATCTCACTCACTTCCAATTAAATATTTGTATCTCACTTACTTCCCATTAAACACGGATATCGCATTCACTCAATTTCCATTAAACACTTATATCTCACTCACTGACTTCCCATTAGATACTTATCTCACTCACATTCCATTGAACATTTATATTCCACTCAATTCTCATTGAAGACTTAATCCAAAGACCTCCTGATGCACGGATATGTTACAAAGATTTCTGCTAGTACCTTTTCATTACTATACGAGTTCTATGTTCTGGGCCTTACCAGTGAACAGTGAACTTTTGTCAATGTGATTATACGGTCATTTGAGAAAATGTTCACCAGTATAGCCAGAGAATTTACTTTTTGTAATGGAACTCCAATCAACGCTTGTTTACAACCATTACCATGGCGAGACAAATCCTGTAGTATATCCTTGGATATACAGGCCAGTGTCGTATTCCATGCAGGAAAAGAATATTATTTTTCTGAATTACGTTCTGTTATTTAATCATACGGTATGTCACGGACATAATGTTATCTTTTCATACGTAGTCACGGACATAATGTTATCTTTTCACACGTAGTAACGGATATAGTGTTATCTTTTCACACGTATTCACGGACATGTTGTTATCTTTTCACACACAGTCAGGACGTTTTTGTTATCTTCTCAGTCGTTGCCACGGACGTATTATCTTCTTGCACGTAGTCATTGACGTATTGTTATCATTCATAATAAGAAATCAACTTGTTAAAAATTGTCAGCATATTCTAACTCGATCCTTTCATTTCAAGTATCGCTTCTAACTATTGCCTGACTCATGTCTATTGCTGTTTGAATAAACCTAATGGCATAACTATTTCAAAGGTCAGTGAACGTACTTCCCTTTCGCATTCCTCTTCCACTATAAGAATAGAAGAAAAACGGTGACAAAAAAAACATATCAATATTACAAACGAATTCCGCAGTCTTCGTATTCTAGCGCACTAAACCACCGATTTATTATATATAATTATATTGTATAGTCTTTTACAAGTGTCTTTTCGACACATAACTGATCTGATGGCGGTTTGAAATCGATTGCAGAACCACGTTACAAGTTATCCATGTTTTGACGAACTTTCAGTATACAAATTTACTAACTTATTTTATAAAACGATTTTAGTTTTACTTGCATAAGTTTTAGTAGTGTTCCATGTCATCTTTTGTATCCCTGGTGTTTACATGTTTGTTTTTTAAAAAAAAAGCCGGTCTCATCATTTAGTTCAGTTATTGTAAGATTTCTAAATGTGGGTAAGATCTCTAAATGTGGTTCACGAGAAGTTGTATGAAGTTTACGATCAATGCGATGTTCAATCGTGACTCTGAATCGTACACACCATCTAGATGAATTAATGAGATCTTCATTCGGTAAATTTTTGAATATTGTCAGTATCTCCATTGGTTGCTATTTATATAATTGGAGTAGCTTTGGCTATTTTTGGTATGTGATTTCATGTATATTAATATTGGCCAACGGGAGACACGAAAATAATCAAGAAAAGGAACGAATTAACACCTCATTAGTAAAGAGAACATGTCTTCTATAGTGACCAATGGTCGCGGTTCAATACGGCTCAACATCTTTGGATGGAGGATATTGTGACGGATAAAGCGACTTTGTGCAACCGTGACAATAGACAATGTCACCATCGATACTATAGGGCATGTGGGAGAATCGTTCTAGCAGGAAGCTTTTTATTTTTCCAGTAATTTTTGTTTGGCTTTGCACACAGAGTGTACACAAAAGGTTCAATGAAAATCAAGGTAAATTCACATACGTCACTTTAGAAGGATGATCAACGATGAACCAGCAGGACTGAATAATTGAAGAATGACACGGTTAAAGTTTGCTATTTTATAATTGATTAATTATATATGTGCCTGTATTGTTTGTTTATTGTTTTGTTTGGTTCATTTTTGAACTACCACTGTATCTCTTCTTGCTACAGGATTAAGGTTCTACACGATTTCCAGAGATAAAGAAGATTCACTGTATCGCTGCTTTATTTGTTTAAATGATGTGACAAACTTTAGTTCGCCAGCCAATAATTTGATTTGTAAGGAAAAATAGACAAACATTAATTTTTAAACGTTTTAGGGGATTGACCGTATTGTACTCAGGTTTATACATATACCCTGTCTCCCGGAGTTTATTTGCGCAAATGGCAATGTGTCAGGGTGGCAGTATTCCAGGATTGTGAAAAAGTGTTTATTGTTATTTTGAAGGTTATTTTTTTTTTTACAGATTATGTAAGTAACTTCTTTTAACACAGTATCTTGTTACGATTCTATATTTGTTATCGTAATGAGTTGTTGTTTTGTTTGTTGATGTTATGGTCCGTGGTTTATGTTCTTCCTTCTCCGTATAGTGTTTCCAAATCTGAAATTTATGTTGAAGTTATAGGTACTGCTTCTGATGTTCTTGTGTGACTGTGAACTAAATGAGGCTAGTCCACTCTGAAACCTTAACTAAGTCTTAACTTCTAAGAGAAAGGGAACGATAGTACACATACATATCTTTAATGACAACTGTCTATCATGGACATACATTACCTGATGATAATCTTTGTTATGATATATACAATATAATTTCAGTCTTTATACTCACAGGAAAGGAGGCAGTTGATTTCCTGGCTATAGGCTGATCGCCTATTGTTTCTAACATCAAATCTAGGAGTTTTTTCCCAGCTATCTGAACTTGAATTATCCTTAAAACAATTGTTCACAAATTGATTGACAGTCACATATCCTTCATGTCAATAGTTCGCAGTTGGCGAGGATAATTATATGATTGACTACCCAAATAAGATCGAAAATAAAGTTGATGTGACATTGATATAGCATTGCTCTGTATAACAGCAAGTATAAAGGCAAGTCTCGTACAGCCATATGCAGATCCGGAGCTACGTGCACTGTGTTGTACTCTTGGCAGGCCGTGTACCTTCATTTGAAGTACTTGAGTACAAAATATGTACTCATTGGTTGAAGATGCTAAATGACGAATGTAAAATCTAGTATATTTAGGTTATGGGATTCCCTTTGACAGTATGGTTTTTTTATGTGTATTTTTTCGAAAGCATTTACTTGGGTTTTATTGTAGGATTATGCAATATTAATTGCAAAATACGTAATCTGGATTAGTGTTAATATTAAGCTGCATTACGTGTAGAGTAACCTATTATGCATAGGATTATACTATGTTAGTTGTAGAATAACATATTATGCGTAGGATTAGGATGTTAGTTATAGAATAACAAATTAGGCTTAGGATTAATTGTAGAATAACCTATTACTCTTGTGGTTAGGAATAGAGAACATGCGAATTTGGTTAGGTTCCATAGTTTTAGAATGTTGTCTTTATTGTACTCAGGTTTCCTAATATGTCCTCCGCCCCTGTCCGCGAAACGATACGCCACCTGTTGAGAGTATTACTCATAGCATATAATCCCTTACCGTCAAGCGATAACCCACAGTAATCTACGAACAAATCCAATTTCTAAACCATTATTACGAGCATGATTCGAACCCGCTCCCTCGTGAGCACGAGACGAAAAGTTTAATCACTACGCTACACAGAGTTAGGATTCGACTACATTACTTGTAGAATGAGCTGCTATAATGCTTCTGACGAGTAATTTGTTTTCAAGCACACATACATTATTTACATTGTTGACACGTGATATCATGCTATATTTAGAGTGTTAGTACACAATGATCGTCTCCAAAAAAGACCTTCCAGCATAATTCATTAGGACCCCCATTCGTTACGACGTTTAATTATTGTTTGGCACCCGGTGGTCACTATTTACTTACTTGGAATCGCTTGCCAAAAATAGCCAAGGCGACTACAAGTTTATAAAGAGTGACAAACCGAAAGCCTAGCAATAATTATACAACGTAGCGAATGGGGTCCAAATTAATTCTGTTGAAAGGTCTTCTATACAGCACTATGGTCTCGTGTATACGCAATCTTTGCTATATTTAGAATAGAGAAGACCTGCTGTAGCTACAGTGTAGTTGTCAGTGCCTTCTTTTCAGATTCAGTGCACAGCAACTTTATAGACACCTTGTATAAGCCGAACCTTTCTTTACTTCAGTAGGGGGAGGGGTGGGCTCTGCATACGTTACATCACAAAGTGTTGCCAATTTTTACCCCTACTCCACCTATGTAAACAGCTGTCTAGAATTTACGGACCCCACTCTCTCTCACATAAATGTGACAAAAAATTGTATCCTAACCCCCCCCTCCTCCATAAAAATTATGTTCGTGGAAACACTACGACGAAACACATGTTGTGTATCATACTTTTGGAAAAATGTTTCATAGTTTAACGATTTAAATGTTTTATAAAATGCAAAATTGATGACGTTAACTTTGGTCAGACTTTCTCTTACCCCTTATCAACAACTATCAAATATTTTCAGATCCCATTCGTCCTAATTGATGACGTAATTTACAGTCACCTACCAAGTGGAAAGCATTTCCAAAATTTTAGCCGTATACAAGGTAATATTCGATACTTATAGGCGTATACACTGTAATATACGATACATAGTGGCGTATCTTCTTCTTCTTCAGCGTTCATTCTCAACTCCCGCTGGATCTCCATTACAGTAGGATCACGGTCCTACTAGATTTCCAGTAGGATGTATTCCAGAGAATGGAAATGCGTTGTGTCGCCGTTTTATTTGCGCCAATGGCCCGTTACATCCGTCAACAGCGGGATTTTTGCGTATAAACGGTAATATACTAAACCTATCGGTGTATACACGGTAATATACGATAATTATCGGTGTATACTCTGTAATATACAATACTTATCTGCAGATACACGGTAATATACGAAACGTATCGGCGTATACATAGTAATATACGATACGTATCTCGTGTACAAGGTAATATACGATACTTATGGTGTATACGCGGTAATATTCGATACTTATCGCCCAATACACGGTAAAATAACTTTCAATATTGTCTGTTTACTATATAAGAAACTATCTTGTAGTCAGCCTTCCAAATAAACACACAGCAATAGAAAGACATGGCATAGCAGTAAATACATGAAATATTAGGAACCCTCGGGCTAGCGTAGTCCACTGTATGACGGTTGGTTAGTCTATAATAGTTCCACCCATCCTTCATTTACGTCTGGCTGTCAGTCTAACAGCATTACTAATGTCTGGTATATCTGTGTATCTGTATCTATTATCTATATTCATGTTTATATCCGGTAATTATCTGAGTCTGCCTGTCACCTGTCTATATATCAGTCTAGTTGACTGACAACCAATAAATTTAGTTGCTTGTTATCCATTTTGTTTTCGCACCCACACACTAACAACATTAGTTTTATATTTGTATATCAACTGACACTATTCACTGTTAACTGTGTTATTTGTTAACTGTGTTATTTGTTAACTGTGCTATTTGTTAACTGTGTTATTTGTTAACTGTCTTATTTGTTAACTGTGTTATTTGTTAACTGTGTTATTTGTTAACTGTGTTATTTGTTAACTGTGTTATTTGTTAACTGTGTTATTTGTTAACTGTGCTATTTGTTAACTGTCTTATTTGTTAACTGTGTTATTTGTTAACTGTGTTATTTGTTAACTGTGTTATTTGTTAACTGTGTTATTTGTTAACTGTGCTATTTGTTAACTGTGCTATTTGTTAACTGTGTTATTTGTTAACTGTGTTATTTGTTAACTGTGTTATTTGTTAACTGTTATTTGTTAACTGTGTTATTTGTTAACTGTGTTATTTGTTAACTGTGTTATTTGTTAACTGTGTTATTTGTTAACTGTGCTATTTGTTAACTGTGTTATTTGTTAACTGTGTTATTTGTTAACTGTGTTATTTGTTAACTGTGCTATTTGTTAACTGTGCTATTTGTTAACTGTGCTATTTGTTAACTGTGCTATTTGTTAACTGTGTTATTTGTTAACTGTGTTATTTGTTAACTGTGTTATTTGTTAACTGTGTTATTTGTTAACTGTGGTATTTGTTAACTGTGTTATTTGTTAACTGTGTTATTTGTTAACTGTGTTATGACTACAGCGATAACAATTCATATCGTAGTAAAGTTAACGTTGTTGAATAAAGTGTTATCTCTGTAGTCAGAGTAAAGTCAACACAGTTGATTGTGTCTATTTCCTGTCCCCATGTGAACGATGGTTGATTGTATTCACACTTGTCGTTAAGCATAGGGGTGGGAGCTTCAGCTGTCGTTCCAAAGCCAGATGAGTCGCCTGGATTGCATCAAGTCTATTTTGATATGCATTAATTATGTATGTTGTCATAACACAGTTACTCTATTTGGTAACTCTTCTTCATCTTCTTCTTCTTCTGCGATCGTTCTCAAACTCCTGCAGATTAGCAGGATGTAGTCCGGAGAACGGAATGCGGTGTGCCGTGGTTTACAGAATTGCTGCGATATCTGCGCCTTTCGGCCTGATACATCTGACTTCAGCATGACTTTGGTTCACTGACCCTATATGAGATGGGACAACCAACTCCATCCCATAATCTCCTTAGTCGCGTTTTACGACATGCGTGGAAGGTAAACAGTGTTGCTATTCTTTGCTCCCCTTTCGGGTCCCGGCAACATATGGGCGATTTGGTAACTCACAAACTGATTCTGTGAAAATCTGTACAGTATCAAACACCGTGGTGGTACTCCTGTTGCTGAACACTTCAGTGGCACGGACCATCAGGGTGTCCGTGATATTTCTGTGAATTGACGCTCGAGGACGGGTATATCTATAAATTTCCCACAATCGAGCCCTTTGGGATCAATGTTCGTGAGTCCTGCCGGTAGATAACCTATTGTTCCGTCATGTGTCTATTTGTTTTATCGATATTTGGGTATGAACTGTATATTTTCTGTTCGTGTTGTTTTGTTTCTCACTTTTTAATTTTTACTTGTCCGGAGTGGATCTATATTTTATTATGCCGTGTAAATATAAATAGATGCTTGTTATTACTCGTCGTATTATGTAGCGAATGTGATTTTGATTAAGGCTTAAACAACGACACGTCCATCTGTGAGTGTTATTATTGTGTGGTACCAGTGATTATCAATACCTCATTACACTGTTTCAAGATTTTCTTGTTGGATATCAGTTTTTCTGCAGTGAGTACATAGTATCGATGTTTGGTTAATTGGGTTCATTACGAGATGATGTGTTAATGTTTGTTACGAAACAAACCATACATCATTTAACGAAACGAACTTTTGCTAAATGCGTATTCAACATCTATCGAACCTCCAGCAACGCACTGAGAGGCTATCTTTCCCCTCCCCTGGGAGACCTTTGTGAAAGGGAGCTCTCAATGCGTTGCACGCAGATCGAGTGATTGGATTGTTTTAATCTCCGCCTCACGGAAACTGTATGAAATCAAGTCTAATTTTTTAAAGGTTGAATTGTGTTGGGACACATCTCCCCGTAATGAACCATTAATTGTACCATGACTACAACAGTAACGATATGTTTCAAATATGTTTAATATGACCACAGTAATTAACAATATACTCAACTATTTATCTGTACTATTCCTGTATTGTTAACAATATATTCAGCTATGTCACTTGTACTATAACAACATTGTTAACAATATATTCTGCTTTATAAATTGTACTGTAATAGCACTGTTAACAATATATTCAGTTATATCAATTGTACTATAACAGCACTGTTAACAATATATTTAACTATATCAATTGTACTATAACAGCACTGTTAACAATATATTCAGCTATTTTAAAGGGTGAGCAAAAACAGCATTCAGAAAAATTAAAAACATATTGTGTGATACGATACTGTGAATAAAGTTAAGGAAGAAAGTTAAAGAAGTGATACATAACTCCTATACTAACATATGGATGCGATTCGTGGATAATAAACAAGCAGGAAATTGAGAAATTAGAGACAGTAGAGATGCGGCTCTGTAGAAGAATGATGAGAGTACCATGTACTACCAGGAAAACTAATGTGGAGGTGTTGGAAAAGTCAAATGCGAGATGGAGCTTAATATAAGGAAAACACAATATTCATTTTTTTTTCAAATAGTAAAGCAAAATGAGTTAAACAGGTTACTAAAACACTTACCTTGCCTATTAATAAAAATATATTTAAAAAGAAAAAAATATATATAAAAAACATACAATAAAACTAAACAGGACAATTCTCCACGTATCGGCTCAAATTGAACCTTTTTCAAGAGACAAACAACAGAAAACTGACAAAATAAATAATAAAATAAATGACTATATTTCATCAAGCCCCGTCTCCATAGCGCAGGGATGGCAACGTTGTCAGTTTTCTGTTGTTTGTCTCTTGAAAAAGGTTCAATTTGAGCCGATACGTTGAGAATTGTCCTGTTTAGTTTTATTGTATGTTTTTTTATATATATATATTTTTCTTTTTAAATATATTTTTATTAATAGGCAAGGTAAGTGTTTTAGTAACCTGTTTAACTCATTTTGCTTTACTATTTGTTCATTAGGTTACTGCGGCACCATCCACTTTGTCGGACACCCTCTGACCATTTGGTTATTTATATTTCATTTTTTTTCGCACGTTATGAGACAATGCGGTTTGGAGAACATCGTTACAACAGGCAAGAATGAAGACAAGAGAGACAGAGGGCGACAGCGTGAGAAAATATTAGACAGTTTGACAACCTGACATGACAGGGAAACAACAACGATCCTGATATAAAGAGATAGAGAGCTGTGGATATCCATGATCGCCTACGCCAGCCGGCATGTCACCTGATGATGATGATGTTAACTATACTATTACAATATTATTAACTTTATTTTGAATTAATTTATATTGTTATCATTGACAGATTAATGGCGCTTACTCGGCGAACTAGGAATCAAACAAACGGACAACATAATAAATTAACGAATGACACCATGTTCTAGACCTGCTCAACCAAACAGATGTAGTTCTGTACAGTTTTGTCTGTGATTGCTTCAGGTATTTCTGATTTTCCGTCCAATAGAGATTATTTCTAATTTGACAAGACCATCAATGACACTTGTCAATTGTCATCAGTTTTATTACTAATTACTTTCTCATTTTATTAGTATGCATTAGGACATTGTTTTAGTCTCCAAAAGTTTGGTGCAAGAACTATCCTTTTTTCAAGTTTCGTTTAATTTCTTGACAACATTCCATAGACATCTGGCAACATTGTTCTCGATTTCTACTCATCCCAGCTACCAGTATGTCTCAAGACGATCCGAACATCGACAGCAAAGAGCCTTTCCTGAAATCAAACATCATCACTAACAGCGGCATCAGCAGCAACAATTCTGTTACGAACACAAGTAACGGAAACAGTAACGGTTACACCGGGATGACAGTTGGAATGAAAACTCCTAGCAAAGAAATAAACTACGATGTTCTTCAGACCACTATAGACAAGTTAAGGGTCTGGCTCTACGCAATTACGGCGGTTGCCATTGCGGGATTCATGATACTTATTATAGTAGTGTCTTGTCTGTACGCTAGTTTGAACTATGACCTTAATCATCATACACACAAACCGAAAGTAGGAGAACAGATGGCAGCCATCTTAGAGCGAGAGGAACTATGTGTACCTTGTGAAGATTTTCGATTGGGACCCAGTCCCGAGGAAGATAGCATGCTAAAGAAGTTTAACTTAAGAGAAACGTCAGCTGGACTTAGCTGCTGCTTGGACCAGCCTTTGGAGCTGCTAGAACTTCTCAAACTGGTGAGTACCCATTATATTTTCAGCGTTTTGGGTTATAATATTCCTTGCCTTGTCTCTCAAATGTTAGTTTCATTCACCTTCCGTGCTCATATATTAAGACTATTCACCTTCCACTCTCATATCTTAACACTATTCACCTTCCACCCTGATATATTTACACTATTCACCTTACACTCTCATATTTTAGCACTATTCACCTTCCCTCTCATATTTTAGCACTATTCACCTTACACTCTTATATTTTAGCACTATTCACCTTCCACTCTCATATTTTAGCACTATTCACCTTACACTCTCATATTTTAGCACTATTCACCTTCCACTATCATATTTTAGCACTTTTCAACTTCCACTCTCATATTTTAGCACTATTCACCTTCCACTCTCATATTTTAGCACTATTCACCTTACACTCTCATATTTTAGCACTATTCACCTTCCACTCTCATATTTTAGCACTATTCACCTTCCACTCTCATATTTTAGCACTATTCACCTTCCACTCTCATATTTTAGCACTATTCACCTTCCACTCTCATATCTTTATTATTCACTTTCCACTCTCTTATCTTAACTATTCACCTTCCACTCTCAAGTCTTAATTATTCACTTTCCACTCTCTTACCTTAACTATTCACCTTCCACTCTCATATCTTTATTATTCACTTTCAGCTCCCCAATTTTAGCTACTCCTTTCATTTTGTTGAAGTGTACATGTTTCTTTTACCACGTTAGTGTTCTGTCTACCAATGGATATACGTGTATTTAAATTTGAAATACAAAACAACGCATGGCTTGCAGTACTTTATACATATTTCATACATTTCCATTGAATAATGAATGTACAAAACAGACTACACAATAATATTATCTCAGATTTATCACAAACAATTAAATTTGTATATTAAAAAAATTGTTGACATAAACGTTTGTCACAACCCTCCTCTCCTATGCCCCCCCCCCATGAACTTTCTTACCCTACCCCAATTGTTGTCATTTATAGAAACCCGAATTCTGCGAATGCATCCATTTATGACATGTCGTAGTTCTCCCAATGCCCCGTATGCTATTGTCCATGTTTCTGGGTCATACAGGAGTAGTAATGTAATGTTTGAGATATAAATTCGTAATTTCATTGAATTTTATGTCTTCTCTTGCGTTTGTTCTCAAACTCCTGCAGGTTAGTATGACGTATTCCGGGGAAGAAAATGTGTAGTATCATGGTCTACACCACATCTTTCATATTTGCATGTGTTGTTCGTCCATCACATGATGATGATGACCATTTGTTACATCCACTTTTGAAAATTCAATTTTAGTTATGTCCTTGATTATGAGTTCGTAGATGGCTAATGAGCTCTATTCGAGCTGTAAATGTTCTTGGACAGTTTGGACATGGAATAACGACTGTAGACGGATCTTGGTCTATCCGTGACTTTCTAGCTGCTCTCCGCTGTTGAGCTGCTGCATGTCTCTTCTTTTCACAAGATGATGCGCTCTTTTTAATTTTAGAACGCCATGTAGATCTATTTTGTGCAAGTTCTTCCCATGTATCGTGGTCTATTTAAAAGGCTTTCAGTGAGTCCTTTAACGAGTCCTTGTAGCACTTCCTTTGGCCACCTTGAGATCGTATACCCTTCTCTAGCTCACTATAGAGAAGTATCTTTGCCAGACGATGGTCTGACATACGCACCAAATGACCTGCCCAACGAATCTGTGTCTGAATCAGGATCGTGTCATATTTGCATAAGTTTGATATGTCACATATAACTTCAGCAGACATATTTTACTCACTTTGACTTATGCCATGGTACAAACATCTCCATCCCAAACCTTGGCATGTTACAAACATCTTCATGCCAAACCTTGACATGGTACAAACATCTTCTTTCCAATCCTTGGCATTGTACAAACATCTCCATTGCAATCCTTTTCATGGTACAAACATCTCTATCCAAATCCTAGATATGGTACAAACATCTCCCTCCCAAACCTTAGCATGGTACAAATATCTCCATCCCAAACCTTGGCATGTTACAAACATCTTCATGCCAAACCTTGACATGGTGCAAACATCTCCATCCCAATTCTTGGCATGGTACAAACATCTTCTTTCCAATCCTTGGCATTGTACAAACATCTCCATCCCAATTCTTGGCATGGTACAAACATCTTCTTTCCAAACCGTGGCATTGTACAAACATCTCCATCCCAATTCTTGGCATGGTACAAACATCTTCTTTCCAATCCTTGGCATTGTACAAACATCTCCATTCCAATCCTTTTCATGGTACACATATCTCCATCCAAATCCTAGACATGGTACAAACATCTCCATCCCAATCCTTGGCATGATACACATATCTCAATTTCAATCCTTAGCATGGTACAAATATCTCCATCCCAGACCTTGGCATGGTACAAACATCTTATTCTTTGACATGGTACAAACATCTCCATCCCAATCCTTGGCATGGTACAAACATCTCCATTTCAAACCTTCTTCATCGCTCTGTCGACATGCACGAGCCGAGATTACAATATTGCTGTTCTTCGCTCCTTTTTCCCATCGATGAATGTGTTTTAAATTTAATTTCTACGCATTTCCCGGTGCCATAAAGCCTCCTTTGTTATGCGCTTCAACGTGTTAAATCTTCTATGATTTTTCAATTACTCGCTTAAGATTTATTCTGTTATAACAAATTAATCCAATCAACTTCTCTTTGATTTCTTCCAGACCTGATATATTTTATATTTAATTTCCAATTAATTTTAGTTCTTTATTATACCACATTGTTGTCTTCCCTTTTATTTAGCTTCGTTCTTTCTCTTGTCCTAAATCATTGAACCATTACTGTTTTGACACTTGGCTATATATTGGATATTTATTTCATTGCGATTCTGGTACCTTAATGCAGAATCCTAGGAATATCGCTAAGGGACAGTGAAGATATTAGACAACGAACTGGCACCACCCCAATAGGGGAATATATTAAGAGACAACAGATCAAATGGTTTGCACACATCAGCAGACTACCATCAGACAGGATACCACAACAAGTTATACTAAAAAGATACAGTGAAGGCAGAGCTAGAGGCCGACCACGAAAAGGATGGATCACCGAAAAAAGAGGCGACAAATTCCACAATATACTCAGTACACAAGAGGGCCGTCTAAAAAAAACCCCCATTCTACCCCTGACGCTGAAAGGCAATAAAGGGTGTATCGAATAGATAGACAGATAGATTAGATTAGATTGGATGGATGGATGGATGGATAGATTGATGGATCGATAGATTGACGATTGATTGATTCTGGTATCATATGAAATGATATTTTCATTGCTTGAGAAGTTGAACTTATGTATACTCCTCACATATTTTAATAGCTGTATTGCTTTACTGTTTTGTTACTGCCATGTTTGCATAACTGGTTAAGACATTTCAACAATAATGGGACATTATCAATTTACTAGACATTATGGTCTTAATGTAACGTTATACACAATCTCTGATATAAATTTACTTTGACATTATGAACTTACTGTGAAATTATGAACTGACGGGTGCGGGGTATTATGAACTTACTGTGAAATTATGAACTACGGGTGCGGGGTATTATGAACTTACTGTTAAATTGTAAAGTTACTGGGACATTATGAACTTACTGGGGCATTATAAACTTATAGGGAAATTATGAGCTGACTGGGGCATTATGAACTTACTGGGACATTATGACCTTACTGGGACATTATGAACTTACTGGGACATTATGAACTTAGTGGGACATTATGAACTTACTGGGACATTATGAACTTACTGGGGCATTATGAACTACTGGGACATTATGAACTTAGTGGGACATTATGAACTTAGTGGGACATTATGAACTTACTGGGACATTATGAACTTACTGGGATATTATGAACTTACTGGGATATTAAGAACCTACTGGGACATTATGAACTTACTGGGACATTATGAACTTACTGGGATATTAAGAACCTACTGGGACATTACAAACTTACTGGGACATAATTAACGTACTGCGATATTAAGCACTTACTGTGATATTAAGCACTTACTGTGATATTAAGCACTTACTGTGATATTAAGCACTTACTGTGATATTAAGCACTTACTGTGATATTAAGCACTTACTGGGATGTTAAGCACTTACTGTGATATTAAGCACGTACTGGGACATTATCAATTTACTGAGAAATTAAGAATTGTATAGGACATTACGAACGTACTGGTACAATCTGAACTTAATGAGACATTACCAACTATAGATATATAATTCTGCTATAATCAACTTTAATTATTCTAGACCTCAAATACCGCCCTTAATCCCTGCAACAAATCTCTCTTGCACATCTTCATGAATGTTGTTTTTATCAAAACTCTACATTATGTTGTCATATCAGAACTGGACGTGATCTTTGTGATCTATTTATGATCTACTTTGACGTGTTTCCATTTGCTTCAAGGTCTGCGTTTTGTTTGAACTTTCAAATCTCAAATACGGTGTTTTTTTCTGGTTTTTTAAAATTATTAATTAAAGGGCTGTCTGTAGATGACGTGAAATATTTCAAACAAATAATTTACTGTTCTAACCCACCACATTTTATATAATTGTCAAGAATTTCTTAATTCCACCTATTTAAAAAGAATTTCAAATATCACGAATTCAGGAGCATCCGCCATCTCTCCCCCCCCCCCAACCACTTTCCTAATATGCCAATCATGTCCAAAAATAAGTCGTAACATCCCCCATAGAAACAGTTTGAAATGACTAAATTTTGTTTACAATTTTCTGAAAATGTTATGGAAATACAAACAATTTAGTTCGCGTATAACAAATAGTATTGTTGATGTCAACTTTTGTCACACCCACCCTTCCACTCCTCCTGTCAACGGCTGTCACATTTTTTAACATACGCATCCATCCCTTATATTTGTTGACGATTGTGAATTGCTGCTAAATTGTTATATTTTACTTGCATAACATTGGCTATGCAGGTTCGTAAAGGTCAAAGGACATGTCCTTTAACTTCGCAGGTTGTATTAGGTCAAGTTCAGTAATAATTACAAGCTGTGTTTTATGAATCTTTCCCTGACATTGTCATAATATTTATGATAATTAACGGAATTGTGATCAAACAATCAACGTGTGATTCAATCCAGACAACCCGGGATGATGTTTGCCGAACAACCAGATGTCGCAAATCATGTCATTTGGCGCGGATTGTGCCAGGACCATATGTTATTGTTCATCAGTTTCAATTTCCTCTTCTTCTTCTGCGTTCGTTCTCAAACTTCTGCAAATTATCAGGGTGTAGTCCGGAGAACGGAATGCATTCTGTCATGGTTTACAGCATTGCTGCGATATCTGCGCCCCTCGGCCTGACACATCCGACTTCAGCATGGCTTTGGGTCACTGACCCTATATGGGACAGCCAACTCCATCCCATAACCTCCTTAGTCGCCTTTTACGACATGCATGGAAGGTAAACAGTGTTGATATTCTTCGCTCCCCTTTCGGGTCCCAGCAACACACGGACCGAGTTCAAGTCAAATTTATAAGACCACGTAACAGGGTTGCCATATTAGTATTTTAAAACTATATTAAACATATTTGACTTTTTTTAAACTTGTGTTGGCATAATATAATTCGATTAGCTTCTTTAGAGCTTTCTTCTCATTGTAATAATTAGTTGCATAAAAGTCACTAACTGTTGATTCACTATTTAGGACAAAAATATTCATTTGAAACATCACTCTTGTGTTGGAAAACTGCACAGATAATTCTATTTTTAACCAGTTAATTTATCACATACGACTGAGAGTAAAGTCCCCGTATAGCGGTAGTGAATTTAGCAAGAAACTTGTGTTACTGCATGTATTCCTGTGTAGTAGTGCAGGGAGGCATGCTATCTAATCTATCTGTCTGTATGTCTGTCTGTATGTCTGTCTGTCTGTCTGTCTGCCTGCCTGCCTGCCTGCCTCTCTGTCTCTGTCTGTCTCTGTCTGTCGCTGTCTGTCTGTCTCTGTCTGTCTCTGTCTGTCTGTCTTTGTATGTCTGTCTCTGTCTGTCTGTCTGTCTCTGTCTGTCTGTCTGTCTCTGTCTGTCTGTCTGTCTCTGTCTGTCTGTCTGTCTGTCTGTCTCTGTCTGTCTGTCTGTCTCTGTCTATCTCTATCTATCTCTATCTACCTACCTGGCCCGGCCCGGCCTTTCCCTGCCCAGTACAGCCCCAGGCCCAGCCACAGCCACAGTCATACTCATAGTCTATAGTCTAGTCTTGTCTTGTCTAGTTTATTCTTGTCTAGTCTTAGCTTGTCTTGTCTTCTCTAGTCTAGTCTAGTCTAGTCTAGTCTAGTCTAGTCTAGTCTAGTCTAGTCTAGTCTAGTCTAGTCTAATCTAGTCTAGTCTAGTCTAGTCTAGTCTAGTCTAGTCTTGTCATGTCTTGTCTATCTAACCTATCTTGTCTGTCTGTCATAAATGAACCTATTCGCTATAAATGAATCTATTCGCTAAACCCTTTTATATATTTCAGCGTCAGGGGTAGAAGAGTTATCTGGAGATAGCCCTTCTGTGTGCTGAGTATATTGTGAAATTTGTTGCCTCTTTTATTTCGGTGGTCCATCGTTTTCGTGGTCGGCCTCTAGGTCTGCCTTCGCTGTATCCGTGTAGCATAGCTTGCTGTGATATGCTGTCTGGTGGTAGTCTGCTGATGTGTGCAAACCATTTGATCTGTTGTCTCTTAATATATCCCAAGATTGGGGCTGTACCGGTTCTTTGTCTAATTTCTTTCATTTCTCACTGTCTCTTAGCGATATTCCTAGGATTCTGCGCAAGCATGACATTTCAGCTGTCACAAGTTTCCGTTTATCTCGTGCTGTCGTTGTCCATGTTTGGCATTGGTAACAGCGTTGGTATAATAATTGTTATGAATAGTGTTATTTTGGTGTTTAAATCTACATTTTTTGTTTCTGGAAATTGGTGTCATATGTCCTCGGGCTTGGTATGATTTACTACATCTATTGTGTATTTCTTTGCTGCTCTTGCCGGCTGTTGTTATATTGCTTCCTAACTATGAGAGCTCTGTTACTTATTTAAGTCTGTTGTATCCAAAATATACATTGGTGTTTCTTTCTGTTCTTCCTATCTTCATTACTTCGGTTTTTTCTGTTTATCTTCATGTTTAAGGTTTGTCATGTTTGATGTATTCTATTTGTCTTTTCAGCTGTTCTTCGTTCTTACTGCGCACTGACTATTTCCTTATATGCCCTGACATAGGTTTATCAGATATTGTGGAACTCCATAAGTCTGTAATGTTATCCATAATTATGGCGAAAGTTGGATCCCTGTGAATTAAAGCCCACCCTGTGAATTAAAGCCCACCCTGTGAATTAAAGCCCACCCTGTGAAGTGACCCCTTAAAACTGGGTCAACTCCACTGTATCATCATCATCAAATGCCGTGCCGAATGGCGTTGGCGATTATATTTCTCCACGTACATCGATCTCTCATATATGTCATCATCTCTGTTGGTTTCGTCAATCGAAGCCATTTAGTCAAACTGTCCAATATCTTTTCTCTAGGTCTTCCCCTTGATCTTTTCCCTTCTATCTTTCCTGTTGTCACTATATTCTCAATGCCCCTCCCCTCTTCTCATTATGTGCCCAACAAATGTATTATATTATCAATAATGCATCTTTTCACATCCATACTTCTAAGACAATCTTCATTAGTAATCTATGATAAGTGGTTTGTCTCCGTAGCCGTGACAAATGGTTTCTTTCTACGTAACCATACGATGTGGTTTCTTTCTCCGTATCTATGATATGGGTTGTTTTTTCTCCGTAACCATGATAAGTTGGGATATTTCATAACGATGATAAGTGGATTTGTTTCCTCGTAACCATGATAAGTCATTTTCTTGTGAGATCTTCCTGGCGTAGAGTTTAAGTCGTTGCTTTGTTCTCAATCAAAGTCGCGGATATTCACTTGCGACATCATGTTTATAATCTTGATTTTGTTTTGGGAGATCCATGGGAATTATCACTAGACGATAGGGAGTTACGTGGTGTGAGTGGTACCGCTGAAAGGTGAAGCGCCGCTTGGTTGAGAGTGATAGGGTACATATGGGGTAATCTGAGTACAATTTAAGTCAATGTCTACCCAAAATAGGACCCTTGAGCCCTTGATTTCTTTCCAGCAACCCTGATAAGTGATTTCATTCTCCGTAACTCTAATAAGTGGTTTCATTCTCTGTAACTCTAATAAGTGGTTTACTTTCATGTAACCTCGAAAAGTGGTTTCATTCTCTGTAATCCTGAGAAGTGGTTTCTTTCCCAGTGACACCAATAATTAGCTTGTTTTCCCCGTAACACTGGTAAGCAGTTTCTTTCCCTGTAATCCTGATAAGTGATTTCTGTCCCTGTAAGCCTGATAAGTGATTTCTGTCCCTGTAAGCCTGATAAGTGATTTATGTCCGAGAAAGGTAATTGATTATAGGCTTATCCAAAATTAATTAATTTGAAATTCATTTTCTAATGAGATAATCGCACTGTTTGACTTAGAAATATTCAGTTCATTTCGAAGGCGACGTCGTACAGATATGCTGTGTTGGGAATACTAGGTTCATGGTTCAGCTCTAGGCTTTCATCGTTCGTGAGTTGACCGCCGGCGGAACTTACAAATGGGATTAAAGTAAACAAGAAATGCGATGGAATGACAGACGGAAGACATAGGAAACATGTTCTTTTCGAAACAGAACGACATTCCTGTTTGGTAGGCTGTTCAGTTACATTTCGAAATCATATTCAATGATATTAATTATTTATAAATCTCGTGACTTCCAGGCATAATTTAATAGTAAGAGATACGATATTTTTTTAACTAGAATATCCAATCATAATTATATGTTCCTTTCCCGCCGAAGACGGATGTGTCGGGCCATTGGCGCATATAAAACGACGACACAACGCATTTCCATTCTCTAGACTATAATCCTGCTGGAAATCTAAAAGGGCCATTGTCCTACTGCAATAGAGATCCAGCAGGAGTTTGAGAATGAACGCTGAAGAAGAAGAATATGTTCCTTTAGCGCCGAATATGCTGTGCATATAAAAAGCTCTCCAGGTCGAGTGATGTGATACCCCTGTCTGTAGTTCTTGTATATTGTTGAGACCCATAGTCATACATTCTTTGACGGTCCTTCAGTGAAGAGTCTGTTGTTTGTGCTCTCTTTTTTGCATCTGATACCATGGCAAAATGCTACCAATGTCAACAAAAAAAACCCCATCTTATTCAAAGTATCTTTATTCCAACACTCGAAACACCATCGAGTCGAATGGCTGCTGAAAAAGAGGGCGGAGCACTTATGGGAATGCCCCACGTGCTGTGAGGCCAGTTTTCTAATAAAGAATGAAGAAGTTAGAGCAGATGAAGTTGATTTTCTTGGCAGCTACGACAGTATTATGGAAATGAGAAAGCAATTGGCTGGGTAGTGTTGCTACTGTGTCGGGCGATAGAGTAATGTGTCGGGCGATAGAGTAATGTGTCGGGCGATAGAGTAATGTGTCGGGGTGATATTTTAAACTTTTTACGAGAAATAACACACAGAAATAAAATCAATGATTACGATGATTGAATGTCCAGATCCAGGTTAAAGGAACTGAGCATAAGATTGACTTCACCTTAAATTAGCTCTATCATGGACCTAAAATAAGCAGAGAGCTACAAGTGTCAATCACCGTGTAATGGTGGATAAATCATGTTATAATCACCTATGTGCATGACCAGAGTGCAATGATGATGATGATTTGACAAGTGACTGACAGACTGGCTGACTGACAGACAACTTTCTGATATTTGTGTTGTTTATCAACTCGTTGAATATCTAAAGAAGCCGTGGACAATCTTATTGTGTTGGCGCGTCGGATTAAGCATGGGAGGTTTGGGGGGGGGGGGAGAGGATCGTAGGGAGAATGTAGGGAGAATGACACCAACATATATCAAGTAGTATCAACTGATTTTATCAGGCGGTACTTATACTAGTTTTTCTGTAAAAATGTCTGCGGACAGATTTTGCCCCATGAGCTATACTCTACCCGCTACGGAATTAAAGAAACAAACATTAGGAAACATTTTCTAATCATTCGTTTACATTACACCTTCCTCCAACATTTTATTTTTCAGCGACTTCTCACTCACTAACCCTAACCCTAACACCATTCGTACTATTCTGCACCTCCCCCATCATTCTTTGAGAGAAAATAATTATCTTTTTTTTTCTGCGGTGCTTCTCAAACACTTATAATGTGGCCACTTTCATAAATTGACTATTCTATACTGTGTCCAGTTTGTAGTTATTTCTCTGCTATATAGCGTTTTCAGTGTTGATTTCTATTGTTTGTACAGTATATAACCTTCTTTGAATGAACAGATGTACTCCTTATGTGTTTCTGTAGCGTGATATATATATGTGTTTCTGTAGCGTGATATATATATTTGTTTCTGTAGCGTGATATATATATGTGTTTCTGTAGCGTGATATATATATATATATATATATATATATATATATATATATATATATATATATATATATATATATATATATATATATATATATTTGTTTCTGTAGCGTGATATATATATTTGTTTCTGTAGCGTTATATATATATATATTTGTTTCTGTAGCGTGATATATATATTTGTTTCTGTAGCGTGATATATATATTTGTTTCTGTAGCTTGATATATATATATATTTGTTTCTGTTGCGTGATATATATATATATTTGTTTCTGTAGCTTGATATATATATATATGTTTCTAATTTTACCGGGAGTCTTCTCTATATTATTCGTATTATTCTTATTATTCTTATTATTATTATTCTTCTTCTTATTATTTTTATTATTATTTTTATTATTATTATTATTATTTATTATTATTATTATTATTATTAGTATTATTATTATTATTATTATTATTATTATTATTTATTATTATTATTTATTATTATTATTTATTATTATTATTATTATTATTATTATTATTATTATTATTCAACAACATCGCAATATCCATCTTCAATATCCACATTTACTGCATTTCTTCTCAACAATTCTTCATGTCACTTAAGACAATTTAATGAGTAACAGGCCACACTCAATGTCTTCGTTGTTCTGTGAATGACCGACTGAGACACACTTGATTTGTTCTTGCAGTTCCGCCTTCCTCATGGCTTCTTACAACGTAATGAGGTAGCTAGTCCCATGTGCAACGCTGTTCAGTAGTCGTGAAAGCCACACTTGAAAAAAATGAAGTAGCCAAATTGTTTGCTATGCAATGCGGTGAAGCAGACATTCAACAAGCATATTATTTGGTATATTATTGCAGTAATCATTGCAGACTTTTTTTCCCCACCATACATCGATGCAATGTAACTTCAATTCTGTAAATTGTGGGTGCACTTTTTGAAATGTTCTAATAAAAAAACTAACAACCAATTTTTTCGATTTATATGGTTAGACCCAAGTGCAGAAAATGCCCTAAACCTTCACGATCATCACACACAGTTCTTTTTCAGCGTTCATTCTCAAACTCCATTGGATCTCTCTTGCAGCAGGACAATGTCCCTACTGGAATTTCCAGCAGGATATAGTCCAGAGAATGGAAATGCGTTGTATTGCCGTGTTATTTGCGTCAATGGCCCGACACATCCGTCTTCGGCGGAATCACAAACAGTAACGATTATCTTAGCTGATTCGAATTGTTCCGTGGTTTTCATTGACTCTCGATACACATTATTCGTAAAGTAACCAATGAACAGTTTTGTCAAGCAGTATACATGTCGCTGTTTGTGGTCTTCTACAGACTCTTGGATACACATAGACTTTGCACGGGCGTCGCAGAAAGAGTCCGATATTACTAAAAATAGTCGTGGTTTCACGTGGACAATTTAAATAAGTCCTTCTGAAGAACAGTCCTGCATACTGATCGCGTACAGCGTCACTCAACATTGCTTATGAGACATAAACCAAGATGAGTAACTCTCCATTAGATCGCTACGCAAAATATTCTAGAGAGTTGTCTTTGGCTCTACATACATTTTTTGCCCTTGTCTTTCTCTTGTTTTTTCACTGTCCTTGGTGACACTCCAACACGTGTCTTATCTCCATTTGGCTCTAAAATCCTTCATAACACTCTTTCTCCTTGTACTTTTTCCTCTTTATTAACTCAATCATTCCTTCGTGACCCACTATAATGCTTAAAATATTTCATTTAACTAACCAATTGTGTAATGACACTAATCCTATTTTTAATCATCGTTTAACTCAACGGTACTGTTCATGACTCTCCAATCATATTGTAATCATCCACTCAACTCACTATTTTGTATTCATGACTCTCCAATCATGATGCAATCATCCAACTCACTATTTTGTATTCATGACTCTCCAATCTTGTTGCAATCATCCATTTAACTCACTGTTCCATCAGTCTAATATCAGCTTTATATCTACAAATATCATTCACATTTATTTACTTCCTGAAATTAATTAACGGTTCTCAAGTTTTGTTTCATTAATTTAAAAAAAAACCTCACATCTTTCTGTTTTTAAATCTCCTCCCTCATCTCTTTATGCAGCCTTCTCATTTTATGTGTTGATTTTTATGTTTCTCTTCTAAGACTCAAATTGCCGTGTGATTTTTCTTTCAAATTCATCATTCTGATTGTGTGCTGTCACACATTAAAAATAATCGACAGTTTATCTTTTATAAAGAAAACTTGCAATATTATTCATTGCAAACATTTTTTGTCATATGCTGGCTCTGTCTGTCAGCCCATGTACTTACTTCTTATGGCGGTCTTAATCATTGTATATTCGGATACATTTTTGTTTTATT